>JAVDOI010000005.1:16379683-16979683 GCA_032191485.1 Leptoclinus maculatus
CCCACTCCCTCCATCAGTCTGTGTGTGTGTGTGTGTTTGTGTGTGTGTGTGTGTGTGTGTGTAACGGGTTGACAGATGTGCTTCAAAGGTTTGAATTAATTTAAACTCTAAAAATTGTTATTTATCTGTCATATGCAAGATGACATTTTTGTTATAATTCCACCGGACTTTTCACTCCAACAACCCAAAAACATTGAGCGTAAAATATATAGCTTGAAAATGATGCTTGAGTTCATATGGAGCTCCATTTTCAAATCAAAACAGAACCTGCTCTCTCTCCTGTACACTGATATATTCATTACTGTCATTAACCTTTCTGCTACACAGTCCCCTTATCTAATTATCCCCCTGTTACTGCTGAACACACACACAAAAAAAAACACACACACACACACACACACCATTCTCAGCTGCTACTCCCCACACACCCCATCCCCACCTCCACTACCCCACATGTTGTTTGACAAATGAGTGGTCTCGCCTCATCAAGCACACCACAATGTAAACAGATGGGAGGTGGAGACAGGGACCCGTGCCAGCTCTAAGCACACACACACACACACACACACACACACACACACACACACACACACACACACACACACACACACACACACAGTGCAAAATCCCTAACATATGTTGCATTTATTCAAACAGCCATGCTCAGAGACACTTGCAGACGCTCAGGGAGTATGGCTAACAGGGGGGGTCTTTCAGAGCAGCAACCAAGAAAAAATTACGTGATTCATTGATTTGTCTCCTCCTTTGTGCCTTTATAATGGTGGTGCAGATTAATCGACAGATAGATAGACAGACAGACAGACTCTAAGGAGTCAGTTGTTCCTTTTTCCCGGTATCAAACTAGTGATCAGGGAAACGGCAGCCCGATCAGTGCCAAGTTTGAGGTCATTGCAGCACAAATAACCTCTGACAGCCTATAATGTCCGATGGTTTCCTTGTGGCTATTTAGCAAATGTTATGTGGCTGGTAAACGGGTCGACATAACATGCATAAACATTAACTTAAACTTTATTTTAATCATCACATACATTACATACATGAAATTAAAACTCAGCATTCAACCCATCCTAAGCATTTAGGAGCAGTAGGCTGCTGTAAAGCGCCGGGGAGCAACTTGGGGTTCAGTTTCTAGTTCAAGGACACTTGGACTTGCAGACAGGCTCTACCCGCCCCATAATAATAACACAATACACATTTTACTTTATACTTAAAGTGCATTTTGATAATGATAAGAAATGTAATTTGAGTATCAAGAAAGACTTTACATTGTTTATTTGCCATATTTTAGGTCAACACTTGAGCTTTCTAAGATGCTTTGAAGCCTAGAAATTGTTCCACTTAGTTCTATGTCAACCTATCCTCACTCATGGACTGTGAGTAATGTATGAATCTCCAAATAAGGATCTGATGTTTGTGATAAATTGTACAAATTGAGATATCGACTTTGTTACAGTCTCTCCTAAACAACACTTGTACGTACAGCATGAGTGCCAGAAGTAATTATGTGAATACTGAAAAAAGGTAAAACACTGCTTTCTTTCTCACCTCCGCGCTCCTGGCCAATCACTGTGTGAAGTCGGTGTGGTTGTCAGATCGTCAGCCACAAAAAGTGTTGGCGGCTTATTTAACTAATTTGAATAGTTTCATTGGTAGGCGTCTTTTGTCTGTTTCTTTCTGCCATTCGTTTTACCTCTTTTCCTTTCTTGTATCTATTCTATTCACGATCTGAATTGAAGCTTGAAATGACAATTTGTCTGGAAATTTAATAAATGAAGTTTGAAAAACGCAGGTACCCAATTCCAACTTAAGAAATGTTTGGGGGTGAGAAGTTTCAGATGCTGTTTGAGCATCTGATTTGAAACATGTTGACACTTTTATACACTGCTCTTTAGCAGCATGATCATTTTAGATTATTTCACGTTATTATTAAGAAATAACAATAATACATTTTATAACATTGATAATGACAATTTGCCAGGATAGCATTTACACATTTAAAAGGAATAACAGTCATGTACTGTATATGAGAGATAAAAATAAGGGCTCTGCTTCCTGCCACATCGCTTTTATGCTTACCTAATTATAGTTACTCATACCAGAACATAAAATGACAGAAGTTATCTAAAGCATTTGTGAAAATTGGGAATGATCTGCTATATGTTCAGCTCCAGTCATATAACTTATATAACAGTCATCCCCAGTGGGAAGTAAAATGAAAAGAAAAGTAACACTGTCGGGTAATATAACACAGATCACAACATGCTAGAATCTGTCCTCACACGCTGGTATTTGTCAGTGTCACATACTTATGTCACTTTATAAACATGCTCATATACCTTCACTTTCGAATCCTTCTCACACATCTCTCTCATAGTCTTTCTCTTTTCATGATTTGCTCGGAGTATCTTCACAAGTGCCAGCAAACTGTGCAAATCATATGTTGAAGGAATTTATGCAAATATGTGTAATAGCATAATAAAAAAATGAACATAACCTTCACATGGCAAGAAGTGTGCACTGACTTAAACATTCATAAATTAACTCACAGTTCGACTCTGTAATACAGCTCAATATATCATGTATAAATAACCTTCAATGACAAAAAAAAATATGAAGTGATGTGAGAAGTTGCGAGTATTCTGCTGGGATCCCACGATCGTTTGCTAACTTAATCCACATGTTTAGTTGTTTTGGTTGTTCACGACGATGATTTGTTCCTGTTTCTATACTTCGGCAGAGATTATGTCTCATTTCTGTTTTGGAAGTCTTTTTGCATTCGTAGTCCTTTATTAATCACCTGTGATGAGATCCAGCTCTGAGGAATTTGATCAGGTGCAGCAGGAGAAGTTCGGTTTCTTCCTTGGAGCATCTAACTTGGGCAGCGAGTGATGGTTACTTTTCTCATCAAATGCAGCCTGTTTGGTTACCTGCCTATGGGGTGGAAAGAAAAGAGGAACAGGTGGAACAAGACACCTATGGAGGACAATCTCACACTAAAACATTACAGTATTTTACATTTACAGTAACTGAGAACCTTCTGTTGTTTTGGGTGTTGTGTCATGTCAGTCCAAATAGAGAACTTGCTAATTCCATTCTAACATGTGTATTTTGAGACCGATATAAAGGTTCCTTTTCAAGGTTTGGACCTCTAGTATCTCTATGAGGCTGTATATCTATGAGTGGGTCCCTGTTTCATATATCAACAGGTGGCAGCAATATGCCAAGATATGCTGCAATGCTCCAACCAATGCAGGGAAGAAGAAGACTGCTAGGAGGTTAACATGGATGGCAACAATGCAGAATTTAAAAGATTAAAAAATCTGTTTTTGCAAATGTTTTATAATAAAACATATTTGTTTGACCTCAAGGATACACAAAATGTGGTTTGGTGGGTAACACTGAATGTAAACATAACTTTTTGTTTATTTACAAGAAAACTCCACCGTGCACCTTTAACTCCCATGTTTGTTTTCCTTTGCAGCAATAATTCTGGTCTTATTTTTACACACTAGAGGGCAGCAAATAGGAGGTCACAAGTAGGAGCTTGGCATGAAGAGCATTTGCTGTTCATAACTGCATTTAAGGTGGTCCTGATTCCTTTTTAGGAATTTACCGGTAAAACAAAAGATTAGATGATGGTCAGAGATGGTGTACCTTCGTTTTTTTGGGACTGGTGATTAATCTTTCTCTTGGCAGACATTTTAACTTAACATCAGCAATGTTCGATTTTAATGTCCCACTAAGCCACGCCAATTAGCCTACACATACAACACATACATACAAGTGCCCTGGCCAGAACTAAATGGAAGACGATACTTATTTATCAATTGCACCTGTTTTCAACAACTTAAATGTCTGAATGAATCAGTTGTATCTCACCTGGCCAGATGCAGCACAGCCTCCAGGATGTTGGAGCCATCTTTGGCACTAGTTTCACAGAACAGAGTGTTGTATGTCTGTTGGGTGAATAAAGGAAATCATTCATTTTTAATCACATCTTTTTTTTGAGTGCCAGTCATCAACCTACACCAAGCAAAAAATTGAGAGTTATGACTTTGATTGACATTTGGATTAAACTAAGATAACAGATGAGTTTGTAGACAGTGTACCAAATGTTCAGAGTTATTACGTCATTAAAATATAGTATTGTAAAATAAATTGAAGGTGTATATTTGTCATTACCATGGCCAGTTTTTCTCCATAGCTGGTCGGAACACAGTTTGCTCGATCTTGTCTAAGATCACACTTATTACCCACAAGCATGATGGGAATATCCTCCTGAGACACATCCTGCTATGCAAACAAAAAGAAAAAACAAGGTAAAAACAGGAATAAACGAAAAGGAAAACAAAATATTGCAGAGTACCTAAATATTGTAAACTGCTGTATTGTTGTACATATTTTGCAGCATGTTGATAACAGAATTTATGTGCTGAAGGAATTTGAAAAAACTGAAACAATTTGGTTTGACGTTAAGCACCACAGAGAGCACATTATACCAGAAAACACATGACATACACGTAAAGCATGCATATATCAAAAGTCACATAAATGTCAGCATGCCCACGGTATAACAGCAGAGCACAGTTCAAACAATGTACATCCAACACTTACATATCTGTTGCATGTAAAAAGAGAGAAAAAAAGATCACTTAGTTTGATATTGAAATGAGCATGTGACACACTTTTACTTTTTACCATATGATAGCACGAACGCTGCCAATACAAATTGTAATTACAGAACAGTGGATGGATTTCACCGTCACTATATTCTGCTGAGGTCTGGAACTTCTTTGCTAAATACAAACACTGTCAGTTAGCAACTTTTTAAGAAGAGTGCTGCATTACCTCGATCGTGTCCACCCACTCTCGAACATTAAGAAAGCTCTTCTCACAGGTGACGTCGTACAGCAGCAACACACCATCCGCACGGCGGAAATACGACTTTGCAATGCTGCGAAACCTGAGAGATGGGGGGAGAAAATGATCCAAGATACAGACAAAAATATATGACCCTTATTATACTTATTGGTTGTGATAGGATAAACACAGTATGTCCTTATGCACTGTTGTGTGCGTAGTTTACTTTAACTTTTCAGGAACCGCACACGTGATAATAAGCTCTTAAAAACACATCTATCAATGAATAGTGTGAGGCAACAAACATATCAGATAAAACAATAAAATGATGTTGACATCAACACACACCTCTCTTGTCCTGCAGTGTCCCATAGTTGTAGTAAAACAGGCTCTCCATCCACAACTAGAGTCTTCATCTGGAAATCCACTCCTGAACACACAGAGGAGACACAACCAACATGACACCCTACTAAGCTGGTAAAAACAGAGAGAAAAGACACATCTTACTAAGTAGTCTCAGCCTTGCTCAGGGACGCGGTGCCTGATCAGATTAACTATATATTTACTGAAGCTATGACTTCATGCCTCATATGCAGAAATGTATTATTAATCAGTCTTGGTGAACAGTTTTTGCCTTGATTTGACAGGTAAAGGAAGAGAGAACAAGACAATAAAGCTTGTTGAACCAACATAAGATCGGCAAACAGTTGGCTTTCGTTTTTTTCAACTAACCCAGTGTAGCGCTGGAGTTTAATTTGAATTCGTTCTTGCAGAGGCGAAGCAGGAAACTGGACTTTCCCACAGCAGCATCTCCAGCCAACACAATCCTGTAGGCCTTCTCTGATGTCATGTAGCCCTGGTCCCTGCTGTCCTTGTCCTCCTTCTGGAGAGGGGACAGAGAGGCAGAGCGAAGGCAAGGTAGAGTGAGGCATGCAACACTGGTAACTTGACTGCATTTGTATTCTGCACATTTTCTTCATGTTACATATATTTTGTCCTCTATTTTGCAATTGTTGCTTTTCTTATTTGTATCTCTGTCCATCATCAGCTCTCTTCAGGGATAGAGAAGATACATTTATGGCTCATATATACATACAACAAACTCTTAAGCCCCACTAGCAACAACTAGAGATCGCAATGTACACAACGTTGAAGTGTTTTGATAAGAAAAGGACACACTGATGAGTTTGATAAACTTGTTGCCATACAAGTGGTGGAGCTAAAACTGTAAAAGGTTTGTCCGGAAACAAAATTGTCAAATCCAGCTATTTCCAGATACTCCAGATTAATCTTCATCTTCTTGAATATCTGCAGCAAAGTTTATGAAAATCTGGCCATTCATTTTCAAAATACAAAAGGAAAGTTTGACATGATGGTAGCTCTAGACATATAAACATTGTAATGACCATGAATATCAACACCAAATTAGGATTCTGGCCAGTAGCTGTCAAATACATTTTCAACAATCCTATGAGGTTTCTTTCTCCATCTGTCCTTCTATCTGCCTCAGGTTGTGGTGGCAGAACACATCCCTCCTTCCTATCTTCTACAGGATAACCTCCCCTCTTTCTTATCTTCTGTCTCTCTTACCTGAACACTGATGGCACTCAGGGCTTTTCGTGTAGTTGGGGCTGGGGTTTGGGTCACACTAATGGATTCAGATGGCTTCCAGTCCAAAACTGAGCTGCTGTCTGACCCAAATGCTGACTCACCGTCCTGAGTATCTGCTGGCTGTGATGTAGGCACACAATAGCAGTCATTAATACAACAATGCACTCACACACATAATTCACATGTTATTACTAACTTCTTTACAACATTACAACCTGTACAGCTGTAAACATGAGAAAGTTGTTGAAAGTCACGTTTTCAGTTTGTTAAATACTTTAGTTTATGACCAAATACCTGCAAATTAGCCTCAGCTGTAATTTGTGTTAGTGCTACTTAGTAGGACTACAAAGATGAATCGATAATTTGTCCACTATTAAATTCATCTTTGATAATCAATGAGTAGTTGTTGTTTTTGTGTAGTAGTTGTTGTGAAATTTCTTTCAACTTTTTAAATGTGAATATTTTCTGGTTTATGTACTCCTCTGTGACAGTAAACAAAACAATCTTTGAGTTGTAGACAAAACAAGACATTTCAAGATGTCCTCTTTGGCTTTGGGAAACACTGAACATCATTCCTGACCAAACAATTAATCGATGAATAGAGAAAATAATCAACAGATTAATTGACAGTGAAAATAAGCATTAGTTGCAGCCCTACTACTTAGCAAATGTTAGCATGCTCAAACAGTAAGATGGTGTCATGGTAAACATTTCACCTGCATCAGCATGTCAGCGTTGTCATTGTGAGCATGTTGCTATGATGACATTAGGCTACAGCCTCACAGAGCCGTTGTTGAGTGATTGTAGACTCTTAGACTTGTTCAAACAAATATTGTATTGCTGCAGTATCGATGGGCATGTACACTTGTGTGTCTTATTGTCTCACCTCAGTGTCAGAGTTCTCTCCCGTCACGCTATCCTTGTTGTCATGCTCCCCTTTCTTCTTCTCCCTCTCTTCCTCTTCCTCTTGACCTTTGGCCTCCTGCTCTGAATCGTAGCCTCTGTGGGAACCTCTGAGTGTCGACAGGCCGCTGTCCATGTAGACCTCAGGTAGGCTGTCCTCCTCGCACTCACTGCTGTTTCTGCGCTTCAGGCCTGGGTCACACATGGCCAAGGCCAGACTGTCACAGCTGGGTCGGCGGCTGTACATGGGGAAATCATCCATATGCTGGGAGAACCTGAGGAGGAGGTCAGGAAAGAATTTGTGACACAAAACACAAGGTTTAGCAAAATTACAAAGAGACCTATCCCGAGTGGTATCCAGCCACTCAGATAGTTTTGTTTTCATTTTCCTCTGCCTAAGTTTTGAGATATCTGTCTGAGAGTTCTGCCGTGGTCCCAGCATAATGGTGGTTAACAGTTTGGACACATTGGTCCACAGCCATACAACATTTTGACCATTTCTTCAGTATAAAGTGGTCAACCACGTATTACCTCCATGCTACCCGCTATCATGGTGACCTTTTTGCCAAAGATGAATACCACATAACCACAACGTCCCAAGTTCAAACCCAGCCAGGGATCTTTGCTGTACACCTCTGACCCCTCACTGTATGCTGATGAATGGTAAATGGTATTCAGGAGATAACCCTGCTAACTCTGTGCTAACCATGCTACAGGGCTGGGCCAGCAAGCCCTGGTTTAAAGTCTAAAAATGTATACATACTAAAAGAGTAGCACTCACCCGAGGTGCAGAAGGTATGCTGATATTAAAACACATATAAAGTTAGACTAGAGACTTCTAACCAATTCTTAACCATCTGCTTTGTTTGCAGGTCTTACCGATCCATTAGTGCATAAGGTGATGTGTAGCAGATGCTTTTACTTCTGCTTCTGTCTCTTACGTCTCCTGGTGATCCACCGTTACCAGACTGTAACACAACAACAATTAAACATTAGGTTGCCATCATTTCATGGCTGCCTGAAATTGACAAATTGGTGATTAACTGTGATAGTTTTGCTGAACAATGTAACACACAAACTCTGTTACTGTTCTCTCTTTCTTACTGTGAAAAATTGAAAATGCATCACCAAATATACAATCAGCAGAGAGAGCTGGAGTAAAACCTGATTAATCAATTTTGATGATTAGACTGCAATTCAACTTTTATGTCTTTTAGATTATAAAAAAGGTTGAAGCTCAACTCAAAGCAACAAAAGCCAAAAATAAATCCAGTCAAATGACCCAAAAGTAAACTGACAATTTATACAAAGAGGCATCAAAATACCAAGTTTATAGGGAGTCTACCAACCCAGTATAACTTCAGTCACTTTCAAACTGAACTAGTTTTGAGTTTTGGTTATTCTTGTATCAACTGTGCAGCTTTACCCTGTTGGTCCTCTCCAAGGCAGTCCTCAGACCATCG
This sequence comes from Leptoclinus maculatus, assembly GCA_032191485.1. Taxonomy (NCBI): domain Eukaryota; kingdom Metazoa; phylum Chordata; class Actinopteri; order Perciformes; family Stichaeidae; genus Leptoclinus; species Leptoclinus maculatus. The sequence goes on from JAVDOI010000005.1 coordinate 16,388,542, forward strand.
TTGCTGTCATGCAGCTTCCTGTTGGCTGTCCTATCCACACAGAAGGAGAGATCATCAGTATTACAATTATTTATTCTCCAATATATTTATTTTTCTTCCTTGAATCTAAGTTATTTCTGAGAACAGCAAGATCTCGTCTCCCGTCTCTAGTAGAAAACCTCTCGTACATACAAACATTAGTTGTCTGACTTACTGCAGAATCTCGATCTGGCTCTCCAGGATGTCTCGCTCATCAGCGAAGTTTGTCATGAGCTCCTCGTCGCTGCAGCAAAACATCAACAATTGTTGATTGTTATGAATACAAACCACAAGAGCAATCACAGTTATTACAACCTGACTTAGTGCCAGTGGAAATCTCTTTTTAGTGACACAAGGGACATCCTAAACACAACATGGCCACTACACCAATTCACTGACTTTGAAAAGATAGGATGAGAGATATTTCCATTCTTCTGCATCCCAATTAAAGTCAGTAAAACCAGAGAATTTTCACATCAGATCAACTGATTAACTCAAAGACATTACACCTAATTTATGATTGACATGAGACACCTCAAAGGAGGAGGAGGCGGAGTATCATCCTGGTGGTGGCCCTGTTGATTTTGTTGCTAAGTAACGCTTATGAAGAAGTCATTGTGTGTGTGTGTGTGTGTGTGTGTGTGTGTGTGTGTGCAGTCACTCCAGGATATCCTGTTTCAGCTGTGACAAAATGAATACAGCCCCCAGAGGGATGGTGGCGGCCTCTGTCTCTCTGTCATTCTCTGTTGCTAAACAGTGGGGCTTTCTACATGTGAGGAAGAACAATATTTGTTACTCTGAGGTTCACAAAAATCTTCAAGAGATGTGAGAAAATGGAGAGAAAACCTGTTCTGCAGCCCAGTAATTGTAGGTTGAGACTTTCAGAGTTTAAACTGGAAGCAAAGAGTGTGTATGCATGTAGACAGAGGTAGTCTTATTAAACAATCGCTTTTCCTTCTCACTGTGAGAAATAAAAAATGCATCCTAATGTATGATCAGCAGAGACAGAGATGCCGAGGCCTATTCAACTGTGCTTCACCTTCTGCAAAAAGGACTGAAACTCAACTCAACACGAGTCAAGATAAATCCAGTCGAATGACCCAAACTGAAATTTAAAGAAATGAAACATATACACATTAACACACAGCATACATAAGGGAACAAACCCAGATCAAACTCTAATAAGATCACCGTTCAGAGTTGATGCTGTGATCGGTCAGCTCCGTCTTCAGCGAGTCCATATCACTGCGCAGACAGGCAACTTTGGTCTGAGACTTCAACAGCTCCTGTTTTAACCGCTGGTTCTCCTGCAGAAAGAAAGAGTCTGAGTGGGTTGTAAAGTAGGAACTGAGAGAAAAAGTAAGAACCCTGCCAGATACAAACGTCCCTGACATTTATCAATGAGTGGAGGAACATTCAGTCTCACCAGTATTAGCTCATTGACCTTCTTCTTCAACGCTGGACTCTGGTCTTTCACGGTGATGTTATTGTACTTCTCTTCTATCTGATGAACGAGTTCACATATTTAAGATTATGGTTATTTGACTTGAGTCCAGCTGACATTTGTGTTTTCATGAGTGAAAGAGTAAATCAGTCTTGGTTCAGCTTCTTGTCTCCTGAGCCCTCCTGAAGCCTGAGCCCTCATGACAGGATAGTACAACACTGCAGCATTGTATTTTTTGACATGCTTGTTCATTAAGACTTTCCTCTGACGTTAGTAATGTGTAGCTTAAAGTTTTGCAGACATACCTCTTATCTGACATTTTATTCTCATAATTAAATTAAGTAAGATAGTAAATCATTTGTTTAAACAGGGCTGTGACTGTTGGAGTCTATATTGACCTACAGTGTTGAAGGTGTTTTGTAGTGGAAAATGAAGTGCAGTCAAAGAGGTGAAACATTTACCATCTGCATCGTCTGGATCTTACACTGCAGCTCACACACTTCAGTTTCATAACTTCTCCGTAACTCACTCAATGCGGCCTCTGTTTGCCTTTTCTCCTTCAAAGACACAAACGAACGCAAAAACAAACAAACATCGATCAAATAATTAGTTGCATTAAGATAGCAGTTAATGAAAGTTTGCATGTGTGTTTGCTCTCTCTACAGTTACCTAATTTCTGTGACACATTAATCTGTGACTATTTTTTCGGGCAGGTTTTGAACCAATGACGGAGGCCGCTGGGGAATCGATATCAGCAACTGTGTATCTACAGATTCTAAAAATAAAGACCTCTCTTATAGGAGTCAGAACACGACTGCATGCACAAAACAAACAGCAGCTCCCAAGTTAGTGAAGTACACACAGTGTACTTCAGCGTGCACACAGCGATAAAACAGCATTTATGTTCCTGCATTTATGTTCCCGCACAAGCTTTAAAGAAACTTCAGGGCCAAAGATAAGATTAAATGAATACAAGTTAAACAAATCACACGGTCTGATGCCTGACCCAGCAAGTGACCTGTACTGTTCTGTCAGTCGTTTTCACTTTCCATCTGATGTCATGGAAAGCTAAATATTGTTATCGACTCTTTATCATTTCACACACCACACTGTTTCACCAGATTCCAGCTTTCATAAAACTCACAATCCAGTAGTTTAGAATTCGTGAAAAAGATTGAAAACAAAGGCTAACAAGACAAAACTACTTTAATTAATAAAGAATTAAAAAGCTCCCGATCCAGTAATATATGCCTGCCTCATTATTGACAGTTGTCAGCAGCACACAATGACAAAAGTTGCCTCAATTCCATCCCTAAATTTGAATTCTCTCATTTTGCCCATTTGCAGATTATCTGGAGCCACGGTGCTGGCATGTCAGCCGAAGTATGCGCCCTGATCCTTTATAGATCATCATTTTCATCCACACATCACCAAACCCCTGTCATCACAAATATACCTAGACACATCACATCAAACGCTGGAGGATAAAACATAATCCAGCACCACCATCTTTCTACTGTTTGATATCTGGGATCCACAGTGTTGTGAAATCCAGCTGATCAGCAGGCGTGTCTGTGTTTGGATGAGTAATCTGATATTCAACCGCTTACGTTTGTTTGATATGAGGGAAGAGCTGAACAAACGCATCCTGCTTATCGCTTTTGTCTACACAAACTCCAGAGAAACAAACACATGAGCCAGGAATATTAAAACATGCTCAGAGAGCGATGGTTTGGGGTTTTAGGGGGATTTATGTCTGAGTTTTGTCCCACCTGCTCTCGTGTTTTTTTCTCAGCAGCATGAATGCGCTGGTCCATCTCATCTTCCATTTCACTGAGCTGCATAGATGCCTGGTCCTGCGCTCTGCAAAACAATAACAAGATAACTTCACCATCCATCCATTAAAGATAATTAAACAATTCCTAATTAATACGTCATCTACTGGTAGCTCATCAGATTACTGAAAGCTGCAGCCCCAACAAGACCCAACAAGACCCTGATATTTGATTTTATAAAGATCAGATCACTGATGATGATATGATGGATTTTTATGAAACATATCTTAAACCAAATTAAATGTTAAATGTTGCTCGGGCTACTCAACAAAGTGGGGGTGTGGTCTTAATCTATACATAGCATCAAAATCAGAACGGTTTATTGCCATGTAGGTTACACATACAAGGGATTTGACCTTGTAAATTGTGCATAACAATAAACAATGAACACAGTGCAATAATCAAGACATCATTTTAAAATATTAAAATATAAAAATGTACAATAAAATATGGTAAACAAACAAACAGATAACAGTACGTGAAAACAAGTATATTATAAAAGTGGCATGTGTATTTTAATCAATTTAACCTGGTTGCCACGTCATTTCCTGCTGCTAAATTATGATAATAATGAGCTGCTGGTCACTATTCCTGCTCGACACCAAGAATCTTGGTGTTGCATTTGATGCTATAGTTAATCAATGTATTAAAAAAATCACCAAGACTGTGGAGTTGATTTAATGGAGAAATAATTTTTCTGCAAGACACTGGTGATGCACAAAGATCAACAGGCAGATGAGCCTGCAGCATGCAGTTATACAGTGTTATCATTAGCATTGTTATTCCATAACAGTAGACATAAGGAAGTTATCATTTTTAGACACATTCTCATTTGCAGTCACAGGTACTTCTCTTATATATCCATACCTCATCAAATGTGATTACAGTTACTTAAATAGCAGCTTGTCCTAAACAGTTTTAAACTGATAAAGAGAAGGAAATCAGAAATGAGACTCCACAATTCAGTTCCACAATGTCACATAAAAATCTTAATTTCACTCAATTTGAAGCATGCAAGTGAGTGTGTGTATATGTGTGTGTGTGTGTGTGTTCCCCACCGTTTGATGGCGAGGGCCAGGCTCTCCATCTCTGAGTTCTGCTGTTTGATCTCTTTAGTGAAGTTTATGATGACCTTCTCAAACTGATTTATCAGTCTGGGCTCAGTCAGACTGATGTTCTGGTACAACACAGCTGCTTGTTCATTCCTGGAAGACATTTAGGATTGAACATCAGACACAGTTATGTTTCCCCCAACAATAGTTTAGGACTTTAAGGACTTTTTCAATCCTGGTTGTTCTGTTTCATACAGAACCTGATATTAACATCAGTGAACGGCGATTAAAGAAAACGTTTGTTTGACAATGCTTTGTCAGATCTAAAATGTTAGCTTAGCTTGGCACAAAGACTGGAAACGGGGAAACAGCTAGCCTTCCTCTGTCCGGAGGTAACAAAACCCCCCTACCAGCACCTCTAAAGCTCACTAATTACTAATTAACCCGTCTTCAGTGTGTTTGCCGTCTGACAGGGCGGACTGGTTGTTATGCTAAAGCATATAGACACTGCTGCCTGTCTGTAAATTACTCACACAGACACACACACACAGTGCGCTGCAACATCATACAGTGATAAACACAAAGTGATCAGAACAGAAACACACACAAACAAGCACGGAAAGTTGAACATAGAAACTGTTGTTAGGTTGTAGTTGATTTGATCATTTGTTCAGGATTGTTGTCGTATAAACAGCTCTACATCCGAGAAAATATTAATTATAATGTCATGCACACAGAAAGTGGAAGTGTTTTGTTTGGGTTATTCGTCACAGGATTAGAATCACAAACATTCAAAGAAATGGGACAGAAATATTGCAATTAAACTCACTGTTTTACTCTTTGTGCAAAACCTTGACTTGTTTTTCTATGTTTCCTATTTGCATTTACTTCAAGAATCTCTCCTGAATTGTAACTACCGGTACTTGTTCCTCTTTGGGTTTGGGAGGTGCCTATTATCATAAAGCCAGAAATACATCAAATGGATATTTAGCTATTCTTTAACACGCTCAAAAGCCTGAATGCTAATTCAGACTCTTAAAACGGCTGCGTGATTTGGTGCTTTTGACCTAACACCATTATTTCCATGCTTACAAAACATGCTGTAATCGGATTTGTAAGGGGATTTCTCAAAAGGAATATTTCTGGAGCATTTAAAATAGAGGACATCTTGTCCACAGGAGCTGTTTTATTGTGCACAGCTGAATAAAAGTCCCTGCCTCAATCAGCTGAGAGATTCAAAACAAAAACACTCCTCACATCAGCAAGAGTCAGCAATACAAGTATTAATAGGAATGTAATTTTTTCCTCTTTCCAATCTCATAGTCACACAAAATCTTCTTTCATTTCCTGAAAAATAGACACTGAAGTGAGCTGTTTTCCAACGTGACATTACTCAGCTGACTGCTGTAACAGTGATTGAAACTGCTTGAAGATAAAAGAGTGTATTAAGCAGACAACACCACTGTGACAATCAATGTCCCAATGCCACAGCAGCACGAAGGCGAGTCCAATGCAAGGCCTGAAGGACTGAAGGAAAAAAATGAGACTTTAATTGCATCATAAGTGAATTAGATGTTAGATTAGATTCATTAGAAATGACTTTAATATTCATCAGTCAGTCAGATAGACACCAAACTGTATATCTGAGTCACAACTGATTCTGAACAGTTCATCCTTTTCCATTCATACAAAGATTCAGGAGGCCTCATTGGAGAAAAGGTCTCAACAGAGAAAACGCAAAGTGATGACATGTGGAACAAAAAAAACTCGAAGCAGTACTTAATTGGAAGTGGAATCATATTGTGATTAAAGCATTAGTTTGCGTTAACCAAATTAACGACTCTGAGCAAACTACAGTCAAAAAACTACATTATTGTTATTATTGTTATGTTTTTGTTTGGCATGATAACATCTTTAATAGTAGAATACAGCTCATCAATGTTGGTATGTGACTCTCCAAACATTTGCCACAGTGCAATATCTTTTTGATATTGGAAAAATATTCGTTATGTCCTTACATTGACTTCAGCTATATCACTCAGCCCTAATACTTAGACTTTGTGGTACCATCCAAAATATATTGGAAACAGTAAAACAAATTCCCATATTAGTTTTAGTGGAAAAAGTCTCGCAAGAAATGCTGGAAATTAAGTTCATCATGAGAGACTTCTTTACTGACTTCTGAGAGGAAAACTGTGTTGTAATATGTTACAACAACAAAATGTCACTTAGCTGGGCCAATTATAATGATAATATGATTCAGTGAGCATTAGTTATTGTGAGTAAGAGTACAGTTTCACAATTATAGGTTTGTATCGCATCCTCCTGAAGGATTCGGACTATATCGTTACACAAAAATGCAAATATTTTAAATGAACAGATGTATAACCATTTACCAATAAAGATATTGTTTATAACATGCATTTCATTATTCTCATTATTGATAATTGGTTTACTATTTTATTAATCGTTTGATCTACAAAATGTCATAAAATGGTGGAAAATGTCCATCATAGTTTCCAAGAGATTTCTTAAAAATCCTCTCAGTTAAGAAGCTATTGGGTAGAACAATATTTGGCATATTTGCCTGAAAAAGATCGCAAACATTTATTATCAAAATAGTTGCCAATTATCTTTTTCTAATGACTAATCATTTAACATGTTTTAACTATTGATCACCTGCAGGTTTCACTCTCCACACATCTACTTGTTTGTTAGAAGCTGAGTAACAGATCTCATCCTAATTGGAACAGATATGAGAACTTATTTATTTACCTTTGGGCTGTACAGAGAGGCCTTCAGTAAAACAGACTCTAAAGATCAACATATGTATAAAACACAGTCACTGTTTTCTGAGCCACAGCATGTTATTCAAATAGCATGGCTGCAGGTGTTAGACAAGTGGTTTGACCGGTTTTAATATTTGGATTTCTCTTTAATATTTAATTTGTGAATTTCCCTGTAGCGATCATGATGTCTCACCGTCACCTTTAGCCTACTTAACCCACAGTGCGCTCACTGTTGAGCACATTCATATCATCTAAATAATTTCCATATTTTAAAGACATCCACCATCTGTACAGCACCGACTCCCTGCCCGGCCAGCGGACAGGTGTGCGCTCTCACCGGGGGATGAACTTGGCCTGCTCTCCCAGTCTCATCTCGAAGTTCTCCCAGGCGGCGGACACCTCTCCTCCGTCCGACTCCATGTCCTCTCCGTAGCGTTCGTGGAAGCCGCTGATGAACTCTAGCAGGGTGACGGTCCCGTCGTTGTCGACGTCTAGTCGGTTAAATATCCGGTCCGCCTCGGCCGCGGACACCTGCAGCTCCGCACAGATGGTGAGAAACTCGTTTCTCTCGATCCGCCCCGAGTTGTCCGCGTCGTAGGCGTTGAAGAGGGTCCGCAGCCGGTCCTGCTCCTCTGCGCTCATACCCTCGATGGAGGGAAGTGGCTGGCTGGAAAAAAGAAGGCGTTTCAGTGAAATAATGAGACCTAGACGAGCAAACCCAGCAACCTTACAGAACCGCCGACGTTTTATTCCAATAACTCCCAACTTCCAGACTTCTTCGCGCTTATCCAAACATCGCGACAGCTGTTACGCATTGACAAATTGTCTGATCGAGGTAATCCATTTTAAACCAATTCATACCGCGCTCACACATGGATGCGTCGGCTGCTATATTGTCTTCACCAAATAATTCCTCAGTTTGTTTCAACCAGCCCAGTAGTCAGCTGGAGGGACAGAAAAGCAGCTGTGTCTGACTCAGGTAACGCGCCAGCCATCAGTACCTTTGTGCAGTGTGTGTGAATGTGTGTGTATGTGTGTGTGTTCACTCCTCTCTTACCTCAACAATAGAGGAGGTCTGGGCTTCAGGCCAAATGAAAGAGCTTTCATTGTGGAGAAAGGCTAATAGTCTGTAATGTTGTTGAATACTTTTTAGAAATGATCGAACCAGAGATTATTCAATTTGTAGGATATGATATCCAAAACACACAAGATAAATACATAATAAAATACACCTGAGATGGATAAACATTGACACACAATATGCTGTACTCCATGTAATTTTATTTGTAAAACTTATTCAAATCAATATCATTACTTTAGTTTTTGTTTTAATGAATGATTTAATGATTTGATTACATAACATGGAGCTCAAAAGTCAGACAAACAAACAAAAACAAAGACAAACTTACACCATGGATGCATGTATACATTTTAACAGGTGTTCTATCACTTGACTGTCTGTTACTTAATGTGTATGTCACGTTAAGAAATGATGTTAAGAAAAACTTCAGGGCCGGATTAACCCTGGAGGTCAAAAGTGAGCTGTGGGCCCCCGTTCAGCCACCCTCAAGATTAGCTAAAAATGTCACCATAAGCTCTTTCCCTCTGAGTGAATGAGGTGGAGTGCATCTGTCTATCTGTGCTTTACGTAGCCGCCGTGAAACAATCGGAAAATGATGTTTCATTCTTCTGATTCACGGCTTTGTTCTCACTAACAACGGTCCCTCTCTTCATCCACTCTGTAGCTCGCTTTACCAATGCTGCGCTCCTCTCCCTCTCTCTCGCTCGCTCGTTGACCCTCAGAGGAGAGGAGGGGCGAATTTTGAATGCTGTCTTTACAAACAGCAACCCACAGTGTGACTATGTTAATTCTTTAAATTCCATGAAAAGAAAGTCCTGTACATGTCTTTGCACACTACATTTTCTACACGTTTTTTAAAACATACATTTGACTGTGATATCTCACCTGGATATGACATGTTCCTTGTTGTTTGAACACTTTTCCTCATTTCCTGATGCATTCTCTTCCTCTGGTTTGCTGTCATCTTCTTCTACCTGCTTCCGATCTTTGAAGCCATTGATGAACTCCTCTAAAGTCACCGTGCCGTCGTTGTCGACATCCAGGCGGTTGAATATGCCGTCTGCTTCTCGGGACGGGACATGGAGCTCCAGACAAATAGTAGAGAACTCATGTTTTTCAATCCGCCCTGAATGATCCACATCGTAGGCGTGAAAGAGTGAACTCAGGAGGTTTTGTTGTTCCTTGCTCATGCCCCCTGTTGATGCCATAGTTTTGCTTTAAATTACTTTGTTATTGTGGCTTTAGAAAAATAGGAAAAGTGCTAACTGTACAGCAAAGTCAAATAGTCAAATTTAAAATTGCACTTCCTTTTGGTGAGATGGTTGGAAGCAGCTGTTAGGAGGGTGCAGGTAAAACTATTTGCTCCATGTTTGGGAAAACCATATCACTGAAAGACTAAAGGATTAGTCTGAATCCTCACTTTTATACCCTCCCTCCTCCTCAATCTTTTTCCTTTTTTGACACGTGGATACTCCTGATAAAACCACATTTTTCGAACCTTCAACATTGCACCACAAATGTTGTTAAAGCCGTGACTGGCATCAAAGTGAAAGAATGCCTCAAAGGCAAGCCAAAAAGAGGAAGATAACAGTGTCCAGGATATTTTTAGTTTTCATTCCAAACAGATTAAAAAGTGAATATCATCATACAAAAATATCACATTTGTTACTTTTGCTTCATTTGTATATCATGTTTGCCAATGCCTGCATACGTATTGTGCAAATTTTTCTAATTCTAAATGTTCGTGAAAGAGTCCACTATTCCCTCTCAAAGGGACATGCATAGGAAGCCACTGTGGGTTATGCTTGCATGCACCTTGCATGTAGCAGAGGGCTGGTGGTAGCCTTTACATGCAAAACCAGCATCTTGTCTTGTTTTAGAGGAGTTAACTAGCAGTAAAAGATCTGTTGAAGAAGTTTGTCTTTAGTTAACATTAGTTATTAGTTAACTAATGAGCCATGGAAAAGGTAACAAGTTAATGACTCTGATCAAAACTAGAGGTAACCCTTTCAAAGATTCTAACATGGCTGGATTATATTGAGATGAAACCCTCCATGCCCTGCAGGAAATGAAACCTTAGGGTTGGGGAGAGAAATGTGTCTCCAAACACACAGTTTAACACTTACAGATAACTTCAAATGCATTTAATCCATCTCTGAACATAAGTCATAATCCTCCTTGAGACCCAGCAGGCCTCAATTACATTTTACTGAAATATCTCAGGAATAAATGCAATAAAAGTAAAAATGTTAGTCTCTTTATTTGGATTCTTTTCAAGATGATCTACTATTACATAGCTACATTTTGCCCTTCGATATGTTGGGTCTATCTGTCCAGTTGCGCGCTGATGTTTGCGCGTGAGTCACGGCAAGGGGTCAACTTTAACATTGGGGTTAACTTCCCTGATCGCTCTCTCAGCGGGGAGACGTGCACAGCCGTAGAGATGCAGCACCTTCAACCTAAAGAGAGAGAAACGTGGAGACAGCAGATGAGCATCATTTTGTGCTAATATGTCGCAGTGCTTTACAGATAAAAGTTATCACACTTAGATGTTTGATGTTGGTTATTCTGGCTTATCACTCTCATAATTACACCACTAGCAGCTGATCTGTTTTCCGAGTAATAACAACACAGCTTAATTTTGATTATCACTGACATAGATCTTACACGGTGCTCATTATAAAAAAGAGGAAGGGCCTGCTTGCTGCATGTTTGGTAATTGTTATATCCTATGAAAAGTCCCAAAGAGATATGTGTTTACCTTTTGCAGCGTCTGCAGAGCTTCAGTATAGTCTCTAAGGTGATGTGGCAGAAATTGAGTTTGACAGTTTGGAGTTGTCTGCTGCAGTAATTTGCCAGCAGAGTAACCCTGTGTCACACACATCATTTCTGCAAGTTACTTTAACATTTTCCTCATCAGTTTTATAGCTGATATCTGAGGATGTGGCGACAAGGTTATTCGCAGCTTAAGTGCTCACAAAAAACACAATCACAAACACAGATACAAATATGCAGCTCAGTTTGTTGTGTGATGTGTGTTGTACCCTCTGTTTCCTGTGCCAGTGGAACTGAGATTCAGCTGCTGAAGTCTTCTACATCCCAGAGCCAGAGACTGAACTCCTGCATCTGTTACTGCCTTGCAGCCACTCACATCCAGAGATCTAACACACGGACAAACACACACTGTAGCTGCTAACATCCAGACCGCATTAGTTAAGACTACCAAACTGGGCAAACATGAGTCTAACCTAAAAGAAAACCTGCAGTACACATTACTTCTGTTGGTACAAATCCTTCTGACATTTGTGTTTCTGTAGGGATAAGGTTAGATGATTAGTTAGGATACATATTAATGTAAATCAGTACCTCACATGTATGTTAGCTCAAGTTAGTGTGTGTGTACCTGATGCAGGGTGTGTATTTACTGATGCTGTGCATTGTCAGGTCAGTGACTCCAGGACAGGAGCTGAAGGTCAAACTCTGAAGTTCAACACAGTTCTGAAGCAAAGTTTCCACTGTGGCATCAGTGACCTGGTAACAGTAAAGACAAATGCAGAGAGTGTGTAAAATGTGAATCGTAGACTTTGTACCACAACATTCAGAGATATAATTTAATAATCATACAAAGCTGGGATTTTGAGTCACAGATATTCGAACTCACCACCTGTAGTCCAGTGAGATTTATTGAAATGAGACATTTGAGCAGTGATGTCATCACTGTGAGACAGTGTGCTGTTACTTTTGGCACCTGTCCGATGTTAAGATGCTGGAGGCCAGGACACATCTGAGACACAGAAAGTGAAAAACTGTACATACGTACATGTAGTGGAAAACATGTTGTTGTGTTGTGTTACATCCATATAACATCCATATAACATCCAACATAATCTACATTTCTTAAGGAGGATTATAAAGACAAGGAGTATTTTTCACTTTCTAAACGAGGCTGGTTGCAGGCATGGGCGCGGGACTCATCGTTGCCTCTTTTCCAACTTTCTCTTTAGCAAAAGTAGAGTGTCATGCTTTAGCCTTAAAACACATTGCAGTGCAAACGCTGTTGTTAATCAATAAACTATGTGACCATGTATGGGGTGAGCTATGTTAGAATTATTGCTCATATAAACGGTTTCACCAAATCAATGTCTTTATTTTTCTATTGGTAACTACCTGATGGAAAATAATACTCCATCTGGCTAACTCCAAACAACGTCCTGTGAACGTTCTATGAACATTAGGAAAACAACGGGCCTGATTCTAAAGCATGTTGTTTTTTTTTTGCAGTTTACAACAAGATAAATTGTTAACTTTTCAAAATAGTGTTTACTTTTCAAAATAAAGTACCTCATATACTGCCTGTAGACAGGATGGAGTGAGGAACTGACAGCCAAACACCTCCAATCTGCACAGACTAATATGAAAACACACAATTAGAAACAAACAGCCGTGTGTGCACATCCTCTTTATATCTGGATGGATTATCCACTAATAAGGCGGTAAAAATGTAAATGATTGTCAAGTCCACTTCAGGAGGTGAACCAAGACATGTTCTAGCAGGATGACCAATACAGCCACACAACCAAAACCATCTCCTGCTGTACGTTGACAGCAATTAATAAATATGGACATTCTTATACTGACCTTTCTTTGTGCCTCATGACTAGCTTCATCAGTGGGCCATCAGTGACATGACAGCCGTTCAGGACAACAGATTTTAGTTGCAACCTACAGGGAAGACAAATAAAGGGTTAACACTGTCCTTACACTTAAGTTGTCTGCCCATCCTTCCATTCATTTTATTACTGTGATAGGGTGTATTGTACTGTTCACTCAAGTTTACCAGGGAAATGGTGGATTTAAGAGACATTAGAAGTATGTGCCTCAGCAAAACTTTTCAAATGTTCTCAACAAATGCAGCATGAGGGAACATCCTGCCATCCAGGGAAGCTTTTTAATGTAAGGTGGATTTTATTGTCGCTTATGAGTTTTTGAAGACACTGATTTATAAAATGAGAAAACATATCCAATGTATGGCTGATGATTGAAAACAGTGCATGTTTTAGATAATTGGGTGACTTTTTAGAGGGTTTGTTTAGACTAAGACGTAGAATCATCTGAACCCACAAAAGAGCGTTGATAACCTAAAACCCTGCAAATATGGAGATGCATGGTTTTCACTGGACAACAACAACATGACCTCACCATATCAACCAGCATGTCTCCTTAGGATGCATGTTGTATGACAATTTAACAATTTGCGATTTGTACAATAACACGGCATGGGGTCAGTTGCACACTTTCAATGAGTGTGTGTGTGTTTATAAAAACTGACCCTGGGCAGCAGTCACTCAGGGCTTTCACTCCTGTGTCTGTGGCTCCACTCCAGCCCACATCCACACTGGTCACATGGTGACACAGCTGACCAATCAGACGCAGCATCTGGTCACCATGGAGACCAGGACCAGTACAACTTGTGACCTTGAGTTCCTGTAATTAACAAATGACAGGGTAGATAAGGTTAGACATTGAACATTTTAATGGCATTGACAGCAGGCAGATGGATTCAGGATGTTGAGTCAATAAATCCACAGTGTCAATAGAAAAAACAAAATGCATCTCATTGGCAAATTAAACTGTTGTAATTCTTTCCTTCCAAGTGGAAGATATTTTACATAGACACAGACGGTGTGGTGGCTTATTGATGAGGAGGATCTAATCCTACAATATGAGCGACACACTGTAAAGTCATGTGATGAAAAGCTTTCACCACACGTCCACCCATTACATGTTTCTTTAGCTCTGAGCGATCAATAAAGTACCCCAGAATAAAGAAATCTCTTGACCTGACTCATAGAGCTCTGATTTTGACAGTTTTACCTTTAGAAAGTTTCTACACAGAGTGAAAAACATCTCCATCCCACAGGAGGTGAGAGACAGGCCACTGCAGCTGTACAGACACAGACTGCGAGGACGACGTCTGCCCACACAAAGTAACCACCGCTCCGTCAGGTCGGAGTTTGCAATCCTCAGATTTCTCCCTTCAGAAAGAGAAAGATTTAATGTTCGCCATATGTACCTGTTTTGGTGATTCAAAACTTTGTCTCTGACCTACATTGTGTATACAGGTCTGAGAGCATGTGATGGTGCAGGTCTGGGTTATCTTACTGTATGTTTGTACAGGGAGTGGTACAGTACGCCACTTCACTACTTACATCCTGAGAACACACCATGTGCTGTGACACACTTTAGAAATCCTACGTGGAAATACTGCAGGACATTCCACAGATGTCATTAACTACTGTGTTTAAATTGAACCTCAAGAAGTAAAACAGCAATAGGTCGCTTACTTAACACCACTTAATCAGTGGCGGCTGGTGGAACATTTTCTTGGTAGGGCTGTGCCACATCCAATCAATTTCAGCAAACATCCCAGAATGATTTAATGCAAACAAATTAAGGTATCAAACGCGCATTACTACTTTGCAGTTAAATATTTAACATTTATTCCAACACGAAAAAAAGCAGTAAATAACACTTTCACAAACACGTCAGGACATCTTATTTTAGTCACCCTCACAGGGAATTCAGTATAATATAATATATATATCATATAATAATATTCTGTATAATATAATAATATATATATATATCATATAATATTCTGTATAATATAATAATATATATATCATATAATAATATTCACTATAATATAAAACACACACACACACACACACACACACACACACATATATATATATATATATATATATAATAATATATATATATATATATATATAACTATATATCCATTTCTCAGACAGGTGCTTCATGTCCCTCACTCCCTAACTGTCCATGCTGGTTCTGTCCCCGTTGTTTTAAAAAGATAAATAAGTTATTATCATGACGTCATCCAGCTAGTCAAACCTGTCTGGTGTACAGCTAGTAGAGAAGCTTCATGTGCTGCTTCTCTTTCCTGCTAGTCTGCTGTCTGATTGTGAGGTCAGGCTGATCTGGGATCAGCTCTTTCAGTAGTTTCTCCTCTCAGTTCTCCTCTCAAACGGGTCTTGGAGGAGTAGTGCTCACACTGGCGCTCTCCTGTAGAGACTTCTCCTGACGAGAACGCGCAGCTTGGGGCAGGATTAGAAACTGCCCCAAGCTGAATCTATTTGAGGACGCTGATTGGCTGAATTGTATGTCACTCATTTATATCTTTACTCAGCATTGGCTAAACTGCTTTATAGACCCGCCTCTTTGGGGCAGTTTTTCCAGCGCCCCAGCCAGCTGAGACGTGCACACACAGAGAGGAAGAGCAGACAGGCAGAGAGGACAAGCAGGAAAAGCATATATTTACCGCAGATATCATATTTTACACATATTACTGGGTGATTCCATGTTTCAAAAACACAAATATTGACAATTTGTATCGTTTATTTTTATTTTAAATTTTATTTTTATTTTTATTTTTATTTTTATTTTTATTTTTTGTAGCTCTAGGGGGGGCGGCGCCCTAGCGCCCTCTATGGACCAGCCGCCACTGCACTTAATAACCAAATAAGCATTAACAGTGCAGCTGGCTGACTCACAGAGGGTGTGATCGGTGGCAAGTGTGTGCAGGCGACTGCAGACCTGCGTCACTCTGCACAGATCACTGTGAGGCAGCAGAGACAGGATGGACAGCCACACCTCATCCGGAAGACACAACCAGCGGTCACACACAGGGACACCTGCTGGCTGAACACATTATTTGACAGAAAGTCAAAGCATTCTATTAAATAAAAATTCTTCTGAAATACTGTAGAGCCATGGACTTTTTAAGCATTTGACAAATGTGATCATATTGTAGAATAGAATCACAATATCATAAACAAAGTACAGGAATTAAGATTTCTTACGTTGTATTTGTCAGTTTGTTTACATCGACATGCACCTGTAAAGGCAAACAAAAAGTTATTGGCTATAAAAGTTACAATTTTGAGGACTTTTTTATTTTTCAGTGTAAAAGGAAAGAAATCAAACATCATTGGATGTTACTTAAGAAAGATATAATCACATAATGAGTTAAGTTTAAAGCCCCTCCTCCTACTTGCTGCTATTGCATAAAGCGTGAAATTAATTTAAAACAGAAATTCCTCAAAACAAACAAAAGGAAATCTGTGTTATGTGGCACCACAAGTATAAAACCTTTGACATTTCAAATTCATATGACTTGTTGGTATTTTTTATTTTATTTTTTATTTTTTTGTAGCATCTCATAATGTGTTTGTAGGTGATATTCTGAATGTGTGATTTTAGTGTTGAACTCACCCGGAGCTGATGATGTTGGTCCGGGGTCATCATGAAGAGGTGTGTGTGTTTCTGTAGGTGACAGACATGTGTGTGTATTTCTACAGGCTGATGTAGGTTTCACTTTGTCTTCTGGTGTGTGTTTGTTTACTCCTGATGACTGAGGTCTGCAGGACACACAGAGGAAGTTCAGCTTGACACAATAGCAAAGTACAACACACATTGAAAACATTTCATCCGGCACTAATTGTAGAGCTAATGTGAAAGAGCATAAATGTTGATATTTTGAGTTCATAATAATTTTGTCTCCATATTTGTGGTATCTTTGCTTATGAATGAATGAATTTGGTAAATATCACTGGTTCATTTTATAGTGCTACGGTACAATATCAGATTCAAATTGATGTTCATGCACATATTTGGCAATATTCTGTTACCTTTGGAATATTTCTTTATTGGTTGGAGAAGACAGGGAGACATTTGGCTTTTCACAGAGTCTCAATGAGGCTGCTTGACCCCCAACTTTTGTCTTTTGCCCTTTGACACCACTCTGATAACCCTCTACGTCTGGATTACAGCCGATTCTCTCTGGAGACAAACCTGAATAGAGACAAAGGCAAAGACAAATCACACAAGGACACGCAGAGAGACAAACACATACAGTACATGCATGAACACCCAGCCACACACACACATAAACACATCATCATCCTTAAAATGAAGACATGTCTCTCGTCACACACTGTACAATTAGATGATTTTCGAATTGTTCAAATGTGTCTTGAAAAAGCATGTTTTGTTTTCTTTCCTGTCCTGTAATTCAAGTTTATTTTGTGAGGGGACCTGACCCCCAGACTGGGAATCATAACTCTAGACAGCAATAAGTGGCCCTGGTACAACATCTAACTTTATAGTAATGAATGTCTACCTTCATATATGATATTTAATACCTGGGTTAGTGGTGAGTGCAGCACTCTCCTCCACAGCAGGAACATTATCAACAGGCCCCAGATGTTCAATAGTTGTGTTCGTGACACAAACAGATCTTCTCTCAGCACACGTGGCTGCAGGCGTTTCCTCCACCGTCAAATTGTCACGATGTTTGGTTTGTCCATGTTCAGTAAGTGTTGCCCTACTTCTATTGAATTGAGATCTGTCCTGTTTTTTATTAATGACATCTGAACTCTTCTTTTTTGTGATTTCTGTAGCTGTAACCCCTTTACTTCCTGCTTTATTTAGATGTTCTTTAATCTCAGGATTCTGTGGTGCCGTTTCTTCAGATGTCTTCCTCTCTTTTGCAGGTGACTCTACGGAGCATCCCGGTACGCTGTGTTGGCTTTGTCTTACTCTGAGGTGATGCAATTGATCCACACAAAGCTGGTACCGCTCATATACAGTCAAAGTTGGTGGTATTTTCAAATAACAGCCAATACTGAGGTGTGAAGTCTTTTCCATCGGTTCCTGTGTCTTCTCAGGCTCAATACTGTTCATGTTATCCTTTGCATATATTGCAAAAGCTGAGCTAGATTCTTGTTCTTCATTTATCTTGCACCTCCTCTTCCCTATCCTCCTAGCATCCTTTGTTTCCTCCGTCCCCTCGATGTTTACGTCGCTCAGCTCCATCTTCTGTCCTGATATGTCTCTTTCTGACAGAGCTGCAGGAGTTTTATAACTCAGTTTCAAGTTTCTTGCGGTGCCAAACACCTTCTTCTCCACAATGCTCCAAGGTGATGTGGATTTTTTGATTGAGCATGTTGCACCATCTGATGCAAGCGTTTGATTTGTGTTTCTGTCTGATAAGTCAGTGTGCTGTCCTTGATTAGATATAAACAGACTGCTTGCTCTGTTATCTTGGCTTGGAGTTTGTTTATTAGTGGCCTCCTGTAGCTCCATACTTTTTATATTCTCAGGAGTTTCTTTGTACTCCTTCTCTCGCTCCGGGATAAAGGAGAAGGGGATGCAGGGATCATCTGGAAAATGTCCAAATACCTCATTACCACCTGCAGTACAGGAGACGGTATGATGGCATTTAGCTGCAGATGGATGCATGTATGCAGGTAATTTTTTCTGTCTTTCCCTTTGCTCTTCACCGGCCAATATCAAGCTGTCAGCTCTGCAGAATTGGTGGCTAACCTCTGACCCACTACTGAGGAAACTGTGTGCCCAGTCCAACACATGACTCAGCTTCTGCTGCTCACTGAAGAGAGAGTCACCGAGAAGACGGAGGTTCAGCTCCTGGTTTATGATCTGTCTACAATTCCCAGAGTCCTCCAGGAATTCAGACACAGTGCGTCCCACTCCTGTGAGAGGACTCGTCTCCATAGTTGGATTTGCTGCCCGGAAAGTCATTTGTGGCTCATGTTTATTAGATTCATCCATTGTCATACACTCATTTTGTGGTGCAGCATTACTTTCTTTCTTCTTACGATGTCACATAGTGTTCATGCATTCTCTTTCCTTCCAGGAAATTGATGATCAGACTGCACACACTAATGTTTTACACCGAGGCACTGTCCTGTTAAAACAGAAGAAGCAAAACAACCATATTTGATGCACCATACAAAAAGAATCATCATGCAATAGATAATAATTGTCTCTATGATTGAGAGACGATTTTGTACCAAAGCCATAAAGCAACAGCTACACAACAGCATAATGCAGCTTATCAAAAGTCTCTCTTACCAAAAAGGTTTTCCGCCGTAGAGGTATAGCAGAGCTTACTTGAGATTATTGGATACAAAAGTTTTAAACAGAACATGACATTTTCTCATCCAAAAGAGACTCTAATGTACTAGGGTTTAGTCTTCATGGCAAAGGTTTGAACACTCCCAGAAATAACAAAAACATCACCATAGAGACGCCAACACAAAGTGCAATCTCAATTTCACACCACATGAGGGAGACATAGCTTTGAGGAAGTTTTCGGAAAAATTGTCTTGGATCTCAGTTTTAATACTTCAATGTGTCCCGACAGGATTATTATGGAAAAGCACAATAATTAAACATGTTAATGAGATGTTTTTGGATGCCTCAGAGATAAAACCCCATCTTGATCTTGTTGACCACAATAAACAAACATGTAAAATAATCCACACTTTAGGCGCCTTATTTCAATATATATTCATTAGGGAGCTTTATTGTGGCAGTATTAACATATAAAACAATCCATTTTTTTCTTTAATAACATACAAACAATCAAAAAATTTTACTTCACAAAGTTCATAAGGCTTGGTTGTCCCAGAAGAGAGGAGAGACATTATTTAGGGATTTTTTCTTTTCTTTTTTCTGATTCTTCTTAAATTATATCTCCCAGTGTTTATTATTAAAAGAGACTGAATGAAAAAAAGAAACCAAAGTGACCGTGCAAGAGAATCTGCTACTGTACATGCCCACACAACACTGACATAATATGCTAAACAACAGCTTATTTTTCTCTTTTACCATGTGATGTCCAATAGTTTTGCATAATAGTAGACCTGAGTTCAAATATTTAAAATCTTAAATAAATCATGCAAAAGGAAAATTTGTGTATTAGATTTAAACAGCTTTGAATTCCAGGTGTTTGTTGTCTGTGAAGCATTTTTGTTTTATCTTTACTGATAATTAAAGGCAGGTAATTCAATTTAAGGTTTGTAAATACTTGACTCATGTCAGGACCTTAGTAATACAGTAAAACCTCAGATATGACGTCAACTGGTGAATGATCTTGATAATTTTTTTAATCACAGTTTTATGTAAAGTACAGGCAACAAAAGTTGTACTCTCGGTCGATATATATGCTGTAAAACACAAGAGCTCAAGTTCAGTAGCTCAAAACAAGAGCTACTGTAAATCTCAAAGAGGTGAAATTCCCTCTTAAACTCATGAAGGCTAAACTGATAAATGAGCGACAAACTAATAAAATGCTACAGTGTCATATGGGGCCAAAGATCTGTCTGATCACAGAACTGAAAGGCTTTTTGTTGTTTGCAATGAGTTGAGGTGTAGTTTTACTTTCTATTCTCTCTCTTCTGTGTTAAAATGTTAAAAACTGAACACCTAAACAATTAATGTTTCTGAACTCAATCAGTCAATAGCATGCTCCGTTAGCAATGAGGTTAGAGTGTTAGCATTTAGAGAGTGGCTTTAATGATGTACACACAGCAATGACGCTATCAAGCTTTAGAACTGCTCTTTAACAGATTGTAAAATTATCTTTTCCAAGCAGACATCAAGAAGTTTTTCTTTTTGTTCAGAGACATTTTTTTTTTTTTTTTTAGATCAGCTCAAAGGAAGCTAACAGAATTAGCAACCGCATGTATTCAGTCTTGTCAAGCCAATGGTTAAAATGAAGCCCAAAGCACACTGCATGACATATTTGGGTTTTTTAAATGTGGTCACAAAACTGCTTAGATGACCAATGCTTATTTTTTATTGAGAGAAAATACTTAAATGTCTCAATCTGTTGCCTCTTCCTCATCTTGGAAAAAACACAGAAAACATGCATTCATCTAAGATGATCAAGACAGCCAAGCCTAAATCTAGAACGCTTTATAGGGAGAAGACACACAGAGGGAGGGAAGGATGGAAATCTTCAATTATTTTTTTGCCACAACTATAAACACAGTATTTACCGATGAGGGCATGCGATTTGCATTGAGAGGTCAGAGTAAGAGATACCCTGGGTTAGTTAGAGGAGGATGAAGCACAGAAATAAAGGATCAAACTATGTCTGTACAGCTGTGTACATGACACCTTTACAGAGAAAACTCGGATTTTAAATCTACAGTAAATCACTCGAGCAATTTTGGTGCATGTGCATACTGGAGGAGCAACAGTTAAATAAGACAGGATGATAGTTCATGATGATATCCCCCTCTGTTAGTTATCATGGGTGATCATATAGCAGTGCAAATAGATCAGCTTCATCCTCTACAGTGAAGCCCAGAGTCTGTGATGTTAAATGCACACATTGTCATCATAGTGGTTTGGCCCTTCGCTTGGTTTCAGCGTTGACACTCAGTGTAGTAGGAAAATAAATGCTTTTGTCCCAAACAAGCGTGATTCTTTTGTTACTGCATATTTGCTATATGCATAAAGCTTGTCGTTGCATAACAGAGTTCCACGACAAAGCAGCTGATATTATGAGGCAGCAACATTTGATGGATTATAATAAGAGGGCTTTGATGGTGATGTGCCCTGCAAAGGCCTCTGTAGTAGCCAAAGAGTATGGAGAGAGATTTCTTAAATAAGAGCCTAAATACTGTGTGAGAGCTTTGATAGAAAGATCGGCCGATCTAGACTCCATGTTGCTACTCCTACTTTGATAGTAGCATACCGCTACAGTCCGCTCTGCAATAAAGCAATGTGGAGGTTCAGCTATGATGGCCAAACTGCAGTTACTCTCAACAGTAAAATCGTTTTGGGTAATATGTTTGGATGCATATGTAGCTGAGTGAAATGAGGCTACAACAACACGGCCATATTTATATCCAGCTACAGACTTGGTATAAATATATAAAGTGTTTGGATATTCATAATAGCATAATAGCAAGACATGTACAGTATGAAGGTTATGGATACATGTTATGGTGTATGTTGTGATTAGATGCATATTTCTTTCCTTTTTTTATTTTTTAAACATATATTTGTTATTTGAACATAAACTGCTAATGCCCTTTCCTGAGAGGTTGATCCAAATTGAACTACATTTTGAGCAAAAAAACAACAACAAAAAAACCCATCTGTTTTCATTTGATCTGACGTAATTTCTCATCTGTGTAGCTCTCTGTTCTCTTCTCCATGCTGAGCCACTGTAACAGGCAGGCACTGTCTGTATGATGACCAATCACACGGCGATGGCTGTAAGTTTCCAAAAGTGACTGATGCAATTTCTCATCAGAGCTACAGGACTTTGATTTAGTCTTTGGCCCAATGATGAGCTAAGTCATGAGGTTACATTGTGGAAGTCTCTGTTACGTTTCATACTGTGACCGCAACTTTGTAAAAGTACACAAAAATAAACTGCATTACAAAGACCAACACATCTACAGTTCATTTCTATATCTCTGTTCCAAATAGAGATTTTTTTAAATAACATAATCTGGGTTTTAACCTTTGATTTTTTTCATCTCTGACAACAGCCCTCCAGACCTTTTGGGAACCCCAGCCATATCAGCGGTCAATGTCTGTGAACACAGCTTAATATCTGAACAAACCAGAAGCACATTCCTCCTGATAACCTGTTGGTCACTGCCATTTAAATGAGAAACAAATACTGCCATGTACTCAGTACAGTGAATAAACAGTTGCAGTCATCTAAATGATAAACACATCACAGATCTTAATAGAAATGGCTACAAATCATTTCTATTCTTATCTAGTGACTAAAATGCTTAAGTTAAATACCTGCAACTGTACTCCAACTGTGCCACATTCGTTCAGTCAGATCAACATCTTCTTCACCCGAAAATGACCAGAGAAAGACCTGTATGAGAGATTTAGACCATTAAGCGCTTCACTTGTCCCATCATTTGTCAGGTTGGAGTATACACACCTGTTCCTTTGGGCATTTTGAGTGTACCATCCTATCACTTCAAATCCCTCTGAAATACACACAGCGCTCTCCCACAAGTAGCACACCATCGACTAACAAATGACCCAAAATCACGGTTTTATCCACTATTACAACAAAGTAACTTTTCATCATGAGCCTACAAGTAAGCTTTTTGTCCCTTAGCGTTTCTTCACACATTTATGTTCAAACTCTCTTAAAACACACTGAAAGATGCACTAGTAGCCTTAATGAATGAAATAATATTTAGTTCAGAAGACATTTAGAAGTTCAACAAAACACATGTTTTTTCATCACAAACAGACTAAAGTTTCTCTCCTCTGCTGCCCTCCTGTTTCCAAAATGACATCACATAATCTGAAACGGTAGTAATCTGTGGTCTGTGTAAAAGATTTGTGCTATCGTCTCTGTAGGAAAAACCCAGGGTGCTACCGGGTGAACAAATGCTGACGGTAGTCTTAAAAAATATCTTAAATTTCTCAACACCCATCACCCCGATAAACTTCAATAAACTTGCTTTTTTTTGTAATCTTTTGTAAACTCTTAATTTGAAAATAAACTCAAAGTAGATCCTCTGACTGAAAAATTCCTGAAAGATCTGGATCACATAAAAATGTACAAAACGTTAAAAACAACTTTTTTAAGATAGGTATTGGTTACCAATATTTCTCCTTTGTTTTTAAATATATATAATGTACCTTTGAGTGTGGCTATTGTTGCGTCCAGTGACAAATCAATCATTTCTCTTTCTGTCCCCACCCACTCCGTCATGACTGACAGGTTCTGTGACTAATCGGGTGTTCCGATCTGAAGGCCAGAACCGATCAGAGTGGTTAGCGCTATTTACCAAAGAGTCATTGAATCAGCTCGTCAGCATCAGGAGTGAACAGACCTTCAAAAGTTCTATTCAAACGAAACCAACCAGTTATTTCTTTTTTTAATCTTTTGTGACTTTCTCTCTATCCACGACTTTCCTTGTCTTTATATTTTCATGAATCTTTCCACTCCACAGGTTTTTCTTGTCCTTTCTTTTCAGTTCATCGCTGCCAAAAGTGTCTTAACAAGTGATTGGATCCTATGATTATAATCGTATTTCTCTTTTATCTCTCTTTTCGACAAGACTCCAATTCATGCTGCCAAAGAGGTGAAACTAATCTACTTGTTCGGGTCTAATTCATTCAGCAATTTTGTGAGTGCTCCATTGCACCTGCTCTTAAAATAAACTGTATTTGCTCTTAAACAAGTGAAATAACATCATCCCATTGGCAGACTGGTTGTTTTGTCTCACCAGTTGTTGAAACTGAATATAAGATTAAATTACATATTAAGACAGACATTTGGGCGTTTTTGTTTCCCCCTGCAGTGACTCTTCTTTTCCTCAGTCTGACCAGAGGTTCTCCATGGCCATGCTGATCCTACACATGATCCAGCGGCGGAGCGGGCAGTAATACTCGTAGTGAAACTGCTCAAACTCCGGCGTCTGGCGGATCTCATGGAGGAACGACACGTCAATGTCTGACTCCAGCAGTAGCAGCAGTGTGGGCACAGTGACAAGCAAGATACCCATTACCACGGCAACAAAGCGGGCCACACTCAGCACACATGCATTGACTCTTTCATTGGACGATAGCAGGCGCAGGCTGCTGGTGAGGACGCCACCCATTCCACCACTGGCAGCCATCCGGGTGCGTTCGTAGGTCCGGTCTCGCTCCCTCTCAGCCTCCAGCCGGGCCTGGATGTCAGGGTCGGCATGGAGCTCCCTCAGCATCCTGGCGGGGCTCTGGACCGGAGAGGAGAAGAGCATGTCGACGCCTCCCTGACTGTCGTCCACTGGGGTGGGTAGCATGCTGGCGCAAGGACTGGAGAAGAGCAGGAAGATATTTAAAGAAAACACATAAGTAGAAAATAACCAGCGCCCAAAAGAAGACAAAGGCACATTTCTCAAAGGCTGATGTCAGAGCTGGTGTTTTCCGTTAGCAATAGCAAAGGCAGGTTTCAACCCGTCTTTCATAAGAGACATTCACACAGATACGTGTTGCTACAGACATGTACGCCTCCTCAATAATGGGGAGGCAAGAGCCAAGAAAATACAAAGCATGCTGCAAAAGAGCAGTGCATGCCAGGTGCACTGTAGCATTGAAAAAGGATGGATTTGCATGTGTTTTGTTTACATAACAGCACAGCAACAGTGTTCTACACTCTTGTAAGTAACTGTTAATCTACATCGTATGCTGTTATGCCACTGTTAATTATTTACTGGGGAT
The DNA here is from genome assembly GCA_032191485.1 of Leptoclinus maculatus. Taxonomy (NCBI): domain Eukaryota; kingdom Metazoa; phylum Chordata; class Actinopteri; order Perciformes; family Stichaeidae; genus Leptoclinus; species Leptoclinus maculatus. The sequence goes on from JAVDOI010000005.1 coordinate 16,413,858, forward strand.
AAATATGAAGAATCGTAAGCCAATGCTTTCAACCTCTGTAGCTACGTCAACTTAGACTTGCCACTTGGGGGCAGCAGAAACAAGCTGTGAACACAACACTGACATACAGTGGCTTATTTACACATCCAGCAGATATGGAGGACAGTCACATTTTTTTGAGAGCAGTGTCCACATGACAAATGTATGTCCATAATTCAGTCTGCTTTTAGCTTTGTTTTTGGTCTCCACCAACTCCTTTGGGAAATCTCTCTCTCTTATGCTGCTAAATGTTGACCAGCTGGTTGCTGATTTTTGTCTTTGTCTGTCTTCTGTTTGGTGCTAAGCAGATATAGTGTACAGTGGATTTCATAACGTTGAGCTTTTCCCCTGACAACAGCTGCCGGCTGTGGCAAAATAGTAAAGTTGAGAGCCAAAAAATGTAGTTATTATATGAAAACATTGATGAAAGCAATGTAATAAAACTCTATAGACCTGTAGACGAGCTCAGAAATGGTGAGAGCACCGCTGGCCTCGTCATCTTCCTCCACTTCATCTTCAGCTTTGGGCGTCTGAGGTCGGAGATTTGAGGTTTCCATGGAAACATGGGAAGGATGCAGGTCATTGCCTAAAGCAGAGATTCCTTCATTACTTTGTTGCTCTGTGTTTGCAAGTGCAGCTGAAGGTTTGAGAGGAGACAAGGTGACAGAGTCCTTCACAGCAACAACACCTGGTGAGAGAAAAAGACAGAAGAAACATGTTTTACATCACATCGTATATACTGGGTTTAAAGATAACTTAATATAGACAAACAATCAAAAAGATTTCCCATGAGGAATGCAGTTAAACAGCATCCTCACAGGAGTCAGACTGAAGAGCATGGAATAATACATGGAATAAATACATGGAATAAAACTACTTTTAGCTACGAGCTATGAGCCTCACCATTGGACAGCTAACAAGAAAAGTTTAGCGTGCTCTTGCAGGCTAAACTGTTCTTGTTGTCAGTTGGACATGATAGTCTACGCGAGTCAGAACCCTTTACATCCTGCAAGAAGTGGCGAAGAAGGACGGTAAAATAAGCTGCCACTACAGCATGAGTATAGTTTCTGGGTCACGTTCACAGTGTGAATGTGTCACATACACAAAACACAGTTATATTCTATGTAATTGGGCCAAAGTGTAGATTCAGATTCAGATTCTCAGCTGTAGATTTTTATGCTGCAGTTTAACACTCGATCCACATGATGGCGTTCCCGTATTTCTTATGGACAGAGTACCCACAGATAATACTGACATGTAAAATGAAAAATTCAACCCTGAAAATGTGAGAAGACAATTATACTTTATTTATATAAGTGTTCTCATCTGGTTGGATTTGGCCTATAGAGGCTGGCAGGGGGCATTAACTGTGAGTGTGAGTAATACAGTTCAGGCTGTGACGGACTTCAGTCATTCCTGATGTGACATAGTGTGAGTGTGTGTGTGTGTGTGTGTGTGTGTGTAGATAGCTGAACTTCACTTTGAGGTGATGAGTTTAGACGTCACTGATGCGTCAGAGCACACGATGAATCTGAATATGAACATGAACACCTTTTTGTGAATGTGTGTCAGTGTGTGTGTGTGTGTGTGTGTGTGTGCGTGCGTGAATGTTAAAAATAAGACCAGCTGTCTTCCTGCTATCGATTAAGCTGGAGCTTGGGGTAAATGTCCAGTTACATATGGCTCAGTGAACACCTCTGTAATCCAGACTCTATCTCATGATCACACACACACACACACACACACACACACACACACACACACACACACACACACACAACAGAGCTAGGAATTGTCAGAATAGAAAGGTTGAAATATCGATGAAATCATAGTGTTTGTTTGAACTCGGGGCCAAACTGACTAATCAGTTACCATGCCAACTGATACAACTATGAGTTGAGAGAAATTGAAGACGAACATCGGGGGGGGAACCTGAGGAGCGAGTGGTGACAGCTACCATGGAAACAGAGTCAGCAAAAAGGCAACGAGTGACTGAACTCAGAGAGGGACAATACACCTGAAAACAGGGAAGCAAGACCAGAAGCTAGAATTAGTTGTTCAACATCTGAACATTACTGGTTGCTGCTTTTGTAAAATATTCCATCAAACTTGGCCAGTGAGGAATTTGTCATAACTCATCTTCTCACAGTGCACAGTTGCATACAGGGCAAGACAGACTTGTATTGAATACAGATTTATTATACGGAAACAAAGGATGATGTTGGATGTGTTCAAGTAAAGTAGCTGTATTTCCATGTAGAAAAAGAGGAGATGATTATAAGACAAAAATGGCAACACGATGCATGACGATGATGACAAAACTCCTTAACAATGATTATCTTGACAAAAGAGTCCACAGGCTGAATGTGGTGGGAAAATAATCATAATCCATCAAACCATTAGCTATGCCCACTTATCCATGAAGGTTGGGAGGAGGGCTGGCCAGATCCCAGCTGACATTGGGTGAGAGGAAGGTTGCCAGTCAATCAAACATTCACACCTACAGGCAATTCAGAGTTGTTATCCCAACATGCATGTCTTTGCACTGTGACTGTCGGAGGAAACATGCAAACTCCAAATAGAAAGGCCCTTCAGGGGCCTTCATGCCAATGATAGGTGGCATGAATGTGAATGGTTGTCTTTCTCTGTGCGTCAGCCCTGTGATTGACTGGCGACCTGCCCAGGCTGTACCCCACATCTCAGGGCCTGCGACCCCCAGAAATTATAGCTAATCGATGGAATGAAAAATAGAGAATCAGAGGGAAACAGGAACTAGCGCATTCTTCTCCACAAGTAAGAAAACCTAATTCAAAATTCCATTGACATTTGTAGCTACTCTAATAATGGCATTTCAGCCTGGAACAGCTTTTATCCTACGGTACGTAGCCTGGAACAGCTTTTATCCTACGGTACGTAGCCTGGAACATCTTTTATCCTACGGTACGTAGCCTGGAACAGCTTTTATCCTACGGTACGTAGCCTGGAACAGCTTTTATCCTACGGTACGTAGCCTGGAACAGCTTTTATCCTACGGTACGTAGCCTGGAACATCTTTTATCCTACGGTACGTTGTGTGGAACAGCTTTTATCCTACGGTACGTAGCCTGGAACAGCTTTTATCCTACGGTACGTAGCCTGGAACAGCTTTTATCCTACGGTACGTAGCCTGGAACATCTTTTATCCTACGGTACGTTGTGTGGAACAGCTTTTATCCTACGGTACGTCGTGTGGCTCGCTTCATATGTCGAGTTAAAGATCTTTTTTTCTTTTCGGTTTTTAACTATCCAATGTTGTTCCTTCATAACAGGAATCCCCCAGGGAGCGGTACTAGGACCAATAATCTTTAGTCTACAATAACCACATTCCTGAATCATGTCTTGGCGCTGGTCTTCAGATGTTCACAGGCGATCCAGTCATATACGCTTGAAGAAAAACAACTATTGCCGTTACAGACCAATTGTCAAAGCACCTGGAAGCAATAGCCCGTTGGCTTAACAACTTGTTTTGATACTAAATATCCCAAAAACAGTGTGCGTTTTTCCACTGAAACACAAACTAGATGTTAAGATCAACAGTCAGTAAATCAATCAACTTTCTGAGGTCAAATATCTAGGTCTAAACCTGTTAAAAACATGTTAAAAGTCAATCTGTAGAACTGTAAAAGTCAATCTGTAGAACTGTAAAAGTCAATCTGTACACATTGAGACTGTCATCATCAACATTTGATTCAGCCAAGATATATATGCACTCAATGATTTTCTCACACCTCATTTACTGTATTACTTCACGGTCAAGGCAAGTTCATCAGTAACTTAACCCCTAAAGAGGTTATACAATAGTGCAATAAAAATATTATATATGAGTATTTCGGCAAGTTCCTAATAGGACAACAAAATGTAGCACATATAGTTTAACTCTGCAGTCTGTGAAAATGTTTTATATTTGTTATTTGAAGGCACTTCTATTCTAGGGATAGGCATTGGAAAATAGCAGTAGCTATAAATGCTGTGATACATTGCATTGGAAAATTGTTGTATATTTATGTTTTTAGTGGCCTTCAACAAACACCACACTAGTAAACACAGTAAATGTCATTTAATTTCGTTGAAATCGCAAAGGTTTCAATTTCTTATACCAAGTTCGGTGTGTGGATGGAGATTCGACTTAGATATGATAAGTGAACCCCAGAAACACGGAGGCTAGCCCAAATGTGACGTCACGACTCCCTTCCCACATTCATCTCATCAGACACTCTTTTTAGAGGACAGATGATTATTCAGAAATGTCACTCTTATTTAACTATATACTGTATTCCTTTAAAGGAAACACAACATTCCCAACCTTGGTGCAGTCCAGGTACCACAGCACAAGAACAACAGTGTCTTAACTACAGTAAATTATTGTTTTTTCTATGGCTGCTCAAACGCGACTTAAATGTTTGATTGCATAGCTTCAGCTGACTAAAATTACACTGTATCAGTAAATGAAAATAGCAACATTATTATTTACTGACTATGAGGGCAGCAATGGTCATTTCACACCATGACTAAATAAACCTGACCTAGTAGAAGCTGTTTTATTTTTCCAGGTCCGAAGTAAGAAATCCACTCAACACATACAACACAGTTGCTGCTGTTTTCCCATTTTTTATATACTGTCTGCTTTCTGTCTGTTGGCTCTGATGCAAGCCTCTCCTTAGAAGAGGTCATTCACACTACGAGGCGCTACATTCCTGTGTGGCAACCGTAAACACTGCAAACACACACTCGTGCCAACACAGAGCAGGGTTTTCCCCTGTTTTGCAAGTGTTGACAGAGCTATTCATCTTTGTCATGCAACCTCATCATTGACACCCAAACACCTCCAAAGTAAATGTATCTGTGCAACTGTGCATGTGTGCAAGAATAAAGCTGTCACTGTGCTGTATGTTTACTCAGCTCTTCTCTTTCTTTATCAATTTCTCAACTCAGGCTACTGGAGCAACACACAAGACCCCTGATACTCAAGAAAAGTTTTAGCAATTAATGTCTATGTATGTTAGGGATTACTACCTCGTTAATGAAGCACCTTGAACTACGATGGAATAACCTCCCGCTCTCTGTTTACAGTTCCAAGTGAAACAGGATCAGCTGTAAAGCATCACCGCTAAACCTCATGAAGATGAATTACAAATGATCACTAATATTAAATTAAAAACTACAAGTAGAAATCCTTCCTCAATCCCTGTTGTTTTACAACAAATGTGTGCTGCATCTTTCATACACATTTTACACATCCAGACATTAACAGCGTGCTAAAGTATTGTCTTATACTGTAGCTATCAACGGTTTCTAAGTGCAGAGTGGATCATACAGTATGTACAGCAGTTACTTCAACACACTATGTTTGTGCATGCTGCACACTACTCGATATCTTTCTCTCTCTCCCTGTCTCTCTCTTCATCAGCACATGCACACACACACACACACTCACACACACACACACACACACACACACACACACACACACACACACACACACACACACACACACACACACACACACACACACACACACACACACACAAACATTAAAGGGATCTCTGGAGAGTCTCAGGATGTTTGACAGACTACACTCACAGTTTGCACCATGCGGTTGCCACAACAAACCTGGCAACCCAACTACTGGGCTGAACTAGCTCATACATTTTAAATTTTTTTGCAAGTTTAATTTCTTCAATACCGATTTAAATGTAGAAATACATGTTTAACGCTGCATCACACTGGAAAGGCCTGTACTCCAGTTTGTATGTGATGTGTTGAAGAAATACAGGGTTCAATGAAACTCCATTGAATGCCACTAAACTTGAAGAAACTGCAAGACAAAAGCTGCACTATAATAATCTTGTAAGTATCTTGATGTATTTCTGACACATATTTCTGCCTCTTGGCACCCAATCTTACTCTGTTCCAGCGTATTTCTCTGAAGTCCAGTACTGATTCCGGAGATGCGTCCCCCATGTCCCACCAGCCGTACATAAACATCCCGCGCCGTGTGATTGGCTATGCGTAGATGCAGGCTCCGGCGTGTTGTTATCTTCACCTGGCACCTCAAGGCCTCAGACACTACTATAGATGATTCCTGTTCATCTGTAGACTCCCCTGGGTGGAATACTTCAAGAGGCCCGACCTGTCCCTCCTCCATTGCCTCACCCTCAAGCCTCTTTGGGGTCACGTCCAGCCCGAGTCCCCCTGCCCTGCCCTGGCTCCCACAGCTCAGGGTGTCGACTGCGTTGGGTCGGTCGCCAACTCCCAGCTCCAAACTGCTCTGCATGAGGCCGCCTCCAACATCACTGCTTTTTCTGTGCTCAAGAACCTCCATCATTCAGTCTGATGACAAACCTCAAACCCAGCTGTCTGTGGTTAGACCCCCACACCCCAACTGACCACGCTGCCAGCTGAGCTTTGGGGCCGGGATGGGGAGGAACACACACACACACACACACACACGCCTATACATACACACTGAGAGAGATGGTGAGAGACAAGACACATTCTCTCTCTCTCTGATACAGAGACATGGCTGGCCCTTCAGTGAATGTCAGCGATGTTAACAAAGAGTGGAGGGGCATTAGAGGAGGATCAATCCCAGAGCTGCAGTTTCTATATATAACCAGGTGGTCCTGGCAGCAGAGGGGCAGCTAATCTAACTCTGATTACAAAAGGGGCAGACCTGACCCAGGAAGGGATGTGGATCACTTTCTTTTCCTCTCTGCAAGTCTTTATTTATCTGTCTTTTCCTCTTATCAAACATATTTATTTCTGTTTCACTCTGCAGTTAATCTGCTACAACACTGACAGACAGAGACAAACTTCAGTCACTCAAATACATCTCTCTGAGCTAACATTTGATTACATACAGGCAAACGCAGACTGTGAAAGGACAAAGTCTAGCATTCAAATTAATTTTTCCTCAATTTAACTGCTTGAGGAAAAAGTAAGACTTGTTGCATCACTCCCAGGGTCCCATTTGTTGTGTTTAGTGATGGCAGGAGTGCCGATGAAGTGATGATCAAATGTGAGACATGGAATATAAACTCTAATCCCCATGAAACATCCATGAGTGATACCCGTAGCCAAAACATGACCACTGTGTGTGTGCGTGTATGTGTATGTGTGTGTGTGTGTGTGTGTGTGTGTGTGTGTGTGTGTATGGATTTTGGTAGATAAGAAGGGGACAGGCTGTACAAACAGAACAAGGTCAGCACTGACCTTGGGTCAGCTTCCTGTTTCCCCTCTAATGGCTGAGATTAGTGGTCTGAATATAGACGGTGATCCTAGACCATCTCGAGGACACTTTATCCCAAAGTCCTTGCAGCAGCCTTCTTAAAACAGTCTGACTGTTTGACTGTTCAAAGGAGGTGATGTTCTCGAAAAACAAACTACTTTGGATGAACTGCTGAAACAAGGAATGATTCACTTGAAGTCATTCATGGAGTTGCACTCACTGTTACACACAAAAAGTGAGAGAAGCACTTGTGTCATAAGCAACACTGCTCAAAGAGTGTGAAATGAAAAGGTCAAGAGAGGGTGAGAGAGGTCCCCTACAATAGTAAAGCAGCAAAAAACTGCCTTCCTACATGGGCCATTGACAGCTTCTGGGCCCATGTGCAGCTGCACTCCATGCACCATCAATATTTACACCACTTGTTTTATTCTGCATGGTCATCTAACTTGTCATTTCCTAAATCTGGGTACATCTAGGTTGACCTTTGATTGATTAGGGCAAAATGTTGTGAATCCACCAGAATCTGATAGGAAACTGCAGTCAAAGCCATGAACAGAAAAATAGGAATGTAGGACATTTCTAACAATAGCCTATGACTAATCCTTCACTGTTGCACAGTTCAACACATTTTTAAATGATAAACAACTAAATTGTTTTATATTTTATTGAGTAGCATACAACACAGAGTATCAGGAACTGCAGTAGGACACAAGGCATTTTCAAATTGAATTTTGTGCCATTACTCAGACTGTATCATATCAGTGGTGCATGAGGCCCGTGATTTGATGACTACTCCTGCCCCTCCCAAACCAACCAACTGAGACAGACGGGATGCGTACTGCTGCACCTCTTTGACCATGAGCCAAGAAGAATTGATTTTTCTCTAAATGGGATGAGGGAAGATGAGAGAAAGACATAGAGAGGAGGAGAGGCGGAGAAAGTGAGGCGATGGCCGTAAATCAGATGAGGCGAGAGAGAGAGCGAGAGAGAGAGAGAGAAGTCCATCAAGAGTTTGAAGAGGGTGGTGGCACAACAGTATAATTGAACTGTACATGTGTGAAAGCCTAAGGGCCACGGGTTGGGTTGATGTGTGAGAATGAAGGAGGGAGGAAGGAAGGAAGTGTGTAAAAGATGGAGGGAAGGAGTTAGGCACCCGGAGAGGAGGGAAGGATAAAAGGTTGAGTCCTGTGGCGTGTGGAGGGGATGGATGGATGCATGAAGATACAACACAGCAGCCATAACTCAGTAGTAGGGACAGGCTGTTTGCAACACACACACACACACACACACACACACACACACACACACACACACACACACACACACACACACACACACACACACACACACACACACACACACTACAGTTGGATTCACATACTGAAATCTGTAAAGCTTTACTAGCAACAGTGAGTGTTATGAAGCACTTTTTTTGAGGCTGCTCTAGCCCTGTGATTGGTGGTGGCTCAGTCTGAGAGGAGAGTCTTCAGACAGCTACCTCCGCTGCATGTTTTTGGGTGAACATTGATATACACCTATAAATATAACTGAGCATCAGTCAAAGTGCTCTCTGACATCCCTCCCTCTCTGTCTGCTGCTTGTGCTTAAGATACGGTCTTAAAGAATATTTCCCCACACTCTGCCCCGGACAAGGACATAACGTCATGGCCTCTAATGCGAGTAACACATAAATACTGATCAGAGCAATCACAAGTGTGTGAGGATGACACAACAGTTTCTAGTGTGATAATGTACTAAAAACAAGTGAAATGTTCTGGTTCTCACAGGACAGCAGCGCTACAAACATGTGATTAAAGAGTATGTATGTATTGCTCTAGATTGAAGTACCCAACAATATATAAAGTATTTAAAATTAGCCCAACCGTAAACATCTACAGCTCTCAACATGTCATCTGAGCATTATCAGCTGAAACCACCATTACGGCTGATAACGCTGTCCCAACCGACAGTGTCGTCGCGGGAGTGTAAACACTGTTGGCTCATCAGCACTTTTGCCGTGGTTTGTATTGTTAATGCTGTTAGCATTGTCAGCTACGAGCCGCCGGCTCAGGCGTCACCATGTTGCGAGGCAACCGAAATGCATACACACACACACGCACACGCACACACACGCACGCACACACACACACACACACACACACACACACACACACACACACACACACACACACACACACACACACACACACACACACACACACACACACACACACACACACACACACACACACACACACACACACACACACATTTACTTAACTTTTCTTGCCTTCTCTTCCACCTCTTTATCTCCAATTTCTTCTGTAATATACCCTCAAATTTGTCTTACATTCACCCTCACTTTCTCCTGTTATGCTTTGCCACACACTCCTCCCTCCTCTACATCCTTATTTCCAATTTGAGCCTGTGGACCACATCCTTCCAAATCTTCGCTCATCTCTTCAGCCCTACAGTCCATTTTCTCCTCTCTCATATTTTCCACATCTCTTGGAACTCCTCTCTCTACATCCCGGCTCTCGTTTTGTCTTGTGTAATCTTACCATGAGCTCTTTCCTACCTGCTTTCTCCTCACTAACAACAAGATTTATGCTTTAATCAGATAATAGGTCGCAGCGGAGAGTGTCAGGATTAATAACGGAGAGAAAAAGTGACAGAGGGAAACATTAAAACCCACAGTGTTGTGAGTGCTTTCTATAAAACCACATCAATCTACTAAGGGAAGGTGGTTTACTGGGAAAATAACCCTTAAATACTAACTGCTTGATTGGGTCTGATAGGCAAAATACTGACATAAATGGGAAATACATTTTCCAATAATAAATTAATTATTACCTGCATTTAAATGAAGCTTCTCTTTTCCAAAAATAAATCCTGTTTTCAGGATCACTACTACTACTATGAATAAAACTAATACTAATGCTAATACTAATAATATTAATGGAACTAGTAATGATGATAATAATAAAAATATGTTTTTATAGTGCGTTCCAAGGGACCCAAGGAAGCTTTACTGTACATATATGAAGGGAGAATAAATAACACACAAACAGAAAATAATGCTAAAATAGGACAAACCAGAATAGAGAAGGGTAAGTCATGGAAGTGCATACGCACTCACACACCCATGTATACAGAGTCCACTGTCAATTTGCAGACAATATAGTTGAGCATGCGTGTTAAACACTTCGCTATTATGATGCAAACACTGAATATTCACATGTACCAATATACAGAAAAATCATAACAACTAAAAGATTGCATTGTGCACACAGAACCATACAAGGCCTTAAACAGAGAAACAAATAACTTCTAATTGAGTTTTCCGTAATGATAACATAAGCTGGCTCTGTTTCTGTGTACCTTCCTCCGTAGAACACACACAAAGTCAGACACAAGGAGACAAAGACACACACAGGCATGGTGGTAAACTCAGGGAGGATCATGGGAAGGGTATTTTTAGCGTGCTGCGATTGGTGTCTCCAGGGAGACAAGACTGATGGGAGCATCAGCTGCTCAATTAACGCTTTCTGTCTGAGGGTTGTGTATGTGCATGTGCATCTCCATACACAAGGGAGACCCATGTGACTTTCCAGAGGTCTAAGGCAGAAGGGCATGGTGTGTGTGTGTGTGTGTGTGTGTGTGTGTGTGTGTGTGTAGAATAAGTAACATCCTACCAGTGTCTGTAGCCGTCTCTTCGTATTCGTTGGTGGAGGGCAGTGCAGGTACCAGTGGCTCCATGTTCATGATGAGGTTTTTATGGCTAAGAGAGTTAAAACTTCGACTCTGACCAAACTGGGCTCTGAAAACACAAACATCAACTACACTGACTGCTTTGTGCGTTACGTTGAGGTGTGTGTTGTCTTGCATAATGAAAGCACATCTGCTCTAGTTTCACAATCTTTCCTTGCACATTTTGAGCTCCATAACTGGATGATAGTTAGATCTTTATTTGTAATATCCCGCTGTGGGAGGGTATTACTGCAAACAGGCAATAGCGTCATTTTCTAACTGTGTAAGGGAGTTCAGTGTGTTTTTCCTTTTCACTTGTCCTTACCTGCGAACGTCTGGTGGCTCTCTCTGAATCTTTGAGCTGGCTTCTATCACCTCCTTTGCAACTCTTCCGCTAACAGGGACACACACACATTCATTATAAGTAAGAAAAAGTGTTTAATTTATCAAAACTCTACTAAACTAAATTTAAAAATAAAAGGATTAAAACATGTATTTATAATATATGCAGATCTACTTAAGCTCCTCAGGCTCAGGATGAAATTGCGTTAAAGACTGGAATGGGAGGCCAGTGAAAAGCTGCTTAAATCAGTAAGATGCTTGTCTTTGTGTCTATGTCAAGTTGAAGACAAGAGAGTCTCACTGATAAGACTACATCAGATGAGACACATGTGATTTTTCATCTGTGTTTTGCAGTTGTTGCATAATCAGTGCTGCTGAGCAGGCAGATTCCTGCCAGCATGGTCAATAGCTCCGTTAATCTGATGTTTGGCCGACTGGAGTTCTGGACGCTGACTACACTGTTTCAAGTCAGCAGATTTCACCATCCCACCCTTTAGTCTGTTGTTGCTGAGATTGATGGTTAGGTTGTAAGTAAGCCGCTGAGATGAAACATCTGTCGTTGCCGTCATCCAGTTGTGGATAATCACAACAATACTGTGTGCTGTAAAATGTGCATCTATGCTGTAAAATGCTGTACAAGGACCCATAATCGTCTGTTGCAATAGGATGAAGATCTGATCTGTTCTGCTTTATAAAAACTGGCTCCGTTTGTGGTCCACAAAGCTCTTTCCGCTTTGCATTTGCACAAATGACCAACAAACTCCACCTTATGCTATTACTCATCATTGAGCCCTTGAGCCAGACTGCTTTAGCTAGCTGATGAAATGGAGCAGACTGAAGTGTAATGCTGGTAAAGAGCTTTGTCTGAGGGGAAAATCAGAGCTAACACGGCTTCAATAACAGACTTTAGTGAGGCTTTCCTGTGATATGAGGGTCAATTACAGAAGCCAAGGCCAAGCTGGATACTGATGTCCGAAGAGGAGAGGCAGCATTTGGATCGACAGCATGTTGATGGACTTACAGTACATTTCTCAGGTTAGTGCAAAAGGTGAAGCATAATTAAAAGTAGATTGATGGAGTAGTTGAGTGTTGACTTGCTGATGAATTGTGGGTAAATTTGCATTAATTTAAATCTCTCTCGGGGTTATTTCTGACTCTGTATCGCTCCCTTTCCTTTGACATACATCACACATCTTTTGTGGTCAAAATTCTGTCTGTCATTGTGTTGTGTGTGAAAAAAAAAAAGTCTGCCTTCTCTTATGAAAACTAACTTGAATAGTGTCTCACCTGTATCTGAACCGGCTGCCTTTGAAGAAGATGTTACTGCTGGAAACTGTCTTTATCTGACTTGACTTCGCACACCTGTCAGCGAGAGGGAGGAAGAAACAAAAAGAGATGCAAACAAAGACCTTAATTATTACAAAGCATCTGATGCTCTAACATTGAACATTCTTGTTGAAACATTTTTGTTTGTGACTGTAACATTAACCTTGTGCACTGACTGGCCTCTTAGGGAGCAGAAGAGGAAGGTGTTTCAATGTGTACCATTTTAAAAAGTCGTAAGTCAAATAAACCTTCATGTTTGGTTCAGGATCATATATCATGCAGCAGAGATGGTGGAGTATAGACACCTCTGCTCTGCTTAGTGTGTGTCTGTGTGTGTGTGTGTGTGTGTGTGTGTGTGTGTGTGTGTGTGTGTGTGTGTGTGTGTGTGTGTGTGTGTGTGTGTGTGTGTGTGTGTGTGTGTGTGTGTGTGTGAGAGAGAGAGAGATAGAGGACCTATGTTCGCAAAGCTTTGCTTGGCTGCCATTTACAAACTCAATTCACTCTGATTTGATTAAGCGGCTCTCATGTTTGTCCGACATCCGAGATGACATCCCCTCCCTCTCTGTCCGCCTCTCAGAGACACATGAGCTGCTGTCATTAAGAAGTCAATATCCAGGGTTAGACAGGTTAGGGCTGTTATGAGAATGCTTTAATGACTTTATCACAATGTTGTCCTTTTGTATGCTTTTGTAAACAAGATGACACACAATCTGTGTGAAAACTGGTTCATTGTAGTGGCAAATAAAATAGTAAAGCAAAGGAAAATGTTATATTTCAAAACTAAAACATGTTCAATTAATTGCCTTCATGGGATCTGTTCTGTTCTGTCAGCTGACAAACAATCTCACCACAAGGTCCATTCAAGGTCCACGTTGTCTAGAGCTGTTGTTTGTGTCACACAATCTTCCTCAGCAGATGATGGACTTGGCCGGCTGTCTATGGAATTTCAGATGTTCAAATTTTACATTTTAGGAACTTCTCGTCCATGTTGGTAGGGCTGCAACTAAAGATTATTTTCATTATCAATTAATCTGATTCTTTAAACTAATTGTTTCCAAAACCCAAAGATATTAAGTTTACTGTGATGGAAGACGAGGAAAAGCAGCAAATTAGAAAAGCTGGAATCAAGTATTGTTCAGCATTTTTGTTTGAAAATTGACTTTTTAATCGATTTATCAAAATTGTTAGAGATTGATTTACTGTTGATGAACTAATCAATTAATCCAGTCATCATGTCAGATCTACTTGTTGTCTTAAAGATTAAGACTGAGAGTTCATTCATGATCTTGGAAACAGGCAGCGGTTTACAAAACAATGTATCAAGGCTCATTGTGATCTGATCGCTCAAGGCTTTCAGAAGACAAGGAGGTATAGTTTAAGTCTTATAAAACTGTTGGAATGTTTTGTGCAACATAGTAACAGCTTCCTCCACTGTTGTATAACTATGACGTATGATTCATAGCTGTGCTGATAATCCCATTGAAAAACACATTTTGTTTGCTCGCAACCTTGACACAACCATGACCATAGACTAAGTTAACTCTCCATTCTCTCACTTTCGCCTTCACCCCAAGCCTGTTTCCATTCCTGACACGCTGGCAGCGTCAATAGTCTGTGAATTCAGAGCGACGACCTCGGAGTGATCAGCTGCTCCCCCAGTGAAGGACAGCAGCATATTGTAGCAGAGCCACAGAGAGAGGCAGGAAAATCATTTGAAAAGAGTGATAATGTGCTAAACGTCAAGGTGGGACGTGAAGGAAAGCAAATTGTAGCCACTTGTGAGTAAGAAAATGACGAAGGAAAATAATAGAAGATAGTACTATTTTAAAGATAATATTTAAATATATTTAAAAACTGCTGTAACAGTTACCAATTATATCAGTGCCATTTCAGTTAAATATGTATAAATATGTGATAATGTATTTATGTTATGTATATTTTCTTTTTTCTCAACAATTAGTACTAGTCATTTTGTGGTGGAATAATGCCCGTGTCTCGAGTTCAAGAGCAGCTCAATAAATTCCCTGGATGTGTGTGTGTGTGTGTGTGTGTGTGTGTGTGTGTGTGTGTGTGTGTGTGTGTGTGTGTGTGTGTGTGTGTGTGTGTGTGTGTGTGTGTGTGTGTGCGCGTGTGTGTGTGTGTGTGTGTGTGTGTGTGTGTGTGTGTTTGTGTGTGTGTGTGTGTAACTTAGGCAACCTTTCGGGACACATTTCAAACTAACCAGTTAATTGGGCATGACTTGTCCAATTGGGGACAAAAGCCATGTTCCCAGCTAGGAAAAAGCTGATTTTTGCATCATTGGGGAAAGTTAGGGTGAGAAATCAATGAAAGTCAATGTAATGCCCCCAAAACCAGCTGTGTGTGTGTGTGTGTGTGTGTGTGTGTGTGTGTGTGTGTGTGTGTGTGTGTGTGTGTGTGTGTGTGTGTGTGTGTGTGTGTGTGTGTGTGTGTGAATGTGTGTACGCACTTGTAAAAGGCTTGGTTCTCCACCCCGCACTTCCATAAGTGCTTACACGCAGCAGGGGTCGAGGTGTGAAATGTCAACACCAGTTTCTTCTGCACAGAAAAGGACAAAGACAGAGAGATAGAGAGGGAGAAGGCGAGGATGAGAAATGAGATGACCAAAAGACGTGTGAATAAGGACAAGAGAAGTGCTGAACACGGTGAGGGGGAGCTGTGCAAAATGCTGACCCACCGACCTGAAGTCGTAAGCTTTGACGATGTAAGGCAGATATAGTGATTTAGCCACAGTGTTTAGCAGTAAAAGCACTTGTAGTTTGCAGAACATGATTTTTTTTATGGACAAGAAGGAGGGATATATTCCTGTAAACGTCTAATTTCAGTCCTGTGTGTCTGGTAATATGAGATACCGGATCAATGCTGCTCAACAACAGGGGTGGAGGGTGTGCGAGAGAGGAAACACTGAGATCAATAACATGAGAATGCACTGATCCAGTTTGTGTCCTTTGCTAAAGCCCCCTAGTCAGCCATATTGCTTAACCCCCTCAGTGTCGCACATCAGTCATATTAGGTATGTAGTTGTGATTTACACACATGTGCTACAGTGGCCATGTGTGTGTCAGAGTGGGTGTGGTCATACATGTGTAAATGTACCAGAACTCCATGTTCAAAAATGATTATAAAATTGTCTTTGGTCCCACTTTGGCTGACATGCAAAAGTACTGTTACACAATGACGTAATGTTTCGTGATGCCGATTTAACTGCTCCTAAACTACATATACTATTGTATTAGTTACGGACATTCTGCATTCTGTTTTAATGGTATGCACTTATTTGCAAGCTAGTTTTCAATTGCTATCACCTGGTGTATGGTCAAAAACATTTAAATTAACCATTTACATTTTATTTCTTGGGACACCAATAAGTAACTGAAGAGAAAATTATACAATAGATTAACTGCATTTCAAGCAAATGTTACAGTAATAAAGCTACGAAACGTTCAGCTCAAAGTGGGACAGTTAAGTTAATGTGTTCCAGGCTCAATAACAGAGGTGAGGGAAAAGAGTGAAATCATGCAGTGACCTGTCACACACTGGAAGACGACACATAAATACACTAATTTAAATCCTGATAAAATACAGTGACAAATGTAAGTACAGTACACACAAGCACACACACACACACACACACATATGAAGACAAAGTCAAAATAAAGAAATCAATAACTTTCTCAAGACAATGTCTGACATTAAATACACGAAATGGACAGAGATATAGATTATGCAATTTAATATTGCATAATCTATAGTTTCCTGATGGAGCTTAGCTTATTCTTATAATGTAACTATGGACAGGGATGCTAATAGAGATTTCAAACATAGAGCAGAATATTTTTATTGACAATGAATCAAAATAATCGTTTACACACATGAGCTAAACATAATTGAAAAAAAAAAAAAATGAATTGAATGAAATGAAATGACATAGAAAACGTTTTTATAAAGTGATATAAAACAAAATGATACAAACAGATAAGGAAAACACTAAACAATGAAAACGGTTTCTCCAATCATAAAGTGAGGTGAAGGCAGGACTGTAGGGAGAGGCGTCAAATTGTTTTGTGCTACGATTATTTCTAATATTTACTCACCAGTGATGACTATGTTTACACACAGAGAGAAGAGACAGAAACACAAAGATAAAACTGCATCTTCAGCCATTCATGAGTTAGCCACAGACAGACAGACGGACAAAGTTAAGCAGAGATGAGAGAGCAGGTTTGAACTTCTGTAATGAAGAGAATAGTTATGAGATTGATTGGCTGATTGGTAGATTAAAGAGCAACCTGGCTTACAGTGAGGACCAAATGTTTTCAAGGCACCTGACTGAATAAATACGGGTTAATGTGGGAGTCAAACAGCAATATGAGACACAATCAGCTTTTTCAAAAATAAAGATGGTATGCATATTTATGAGGCACAATGCACCACAATTGCTGCTCAGAATCTACCACAGCTCTGGACTGGAAGACAAACACCGAGTGTACAGATGAAACATGTGTCCCAAATGCAAGAAACCTGTATTAGTTGTAACTTGTAAAGTGTGTCAGGAACTGCTGTGTCAGTTTCAAAGATGTCCTGCCATATATATTTGTCAAAGATGTTGGACGTTGTCCGAACATGTATGTAGTGAAGGAGTCTCATATTTGGGCCACAGTCGACACACGATGTGAGTGAGGAGGTTAGTCGAAACACACCCACCATCCTGTTATAGTGAATCCTGCCTGTTAAGGTGATCTGAAACAGCGACACACACATATAAAGTGTGTGTGATGGTGGACAGGATTGCATAGACAAACAGTTTCATAGCACATTTACCGGATGTAACCATTACACAGATGAGGAAAGGGAAAAGGGAACGAAAGAAGGAAAGAGGAAAGAGAATATAGGGTGGACAGTACTTGGAGGTCAACTGACACGAAACTGAATCCAAATGAACACAGATGGTAACTGTGCAGCTTTTTCCAGAAGTGGGCAGCATGATGATGACTACAAGACTTCACAATTCATCATCATGACGGAGGAAACTACACAGCATATTGTATTCTTCATGTTTGCCCTTTTGAGGAGAGAGAGAGCATGCAGGAGGAGACACTGCACTCACCTCTTTCTGGATTCCGATGACGTAAAAGGTTTTCCCTTCGAACTTCAGCTTGCTAACATCAGCCCTGCAAAGAACCATCATATTATGACTCAAAAACAAGTACATGATAAAACAAAGTTGACTTGAGCTGAAAAAAAATAACCAATTTCTTCAGGATATGATTAAAGGTGGAGCTGCAGGATTGTTTTTTTATTTTAGTTATGACACAATAGCCTGTTGTCAACAGTGAGTTTGTTTACATTTACATCTTAATAGTGATGAAATGTAACAAGTACATTTATTCACGTACAGTGCTTATTTTTGGGATGCTTATACTTTACTTGTACATAACTTCCGTTTTAAGCTATTCATACTTAGAGAGGTAAATATTGTTGTTTTGTTTTTCACTACTTTTTTATTTGAATTTCAGATTAAAATTGTCATCAAAGCATAGAATCATTTTATAAAATATTTGGCATTATTATAGATTAAATTATCAGTACATAAAGTAAGCTAGTTAGAAATTGTGCAGCCTTGACCAGCTGCAACATTAAATACCCACAAACATCAATGCATTAGTAGCATTCTAACAACAGAACATTTATACTAGTTTAACACTCTACATCAGGGGTCACTAACTGGCGGACCGCGGCCCGGATCCGGACCTAGACACAGTTGTATCCGGACCCAGGACCTAAAACCGATAGATAATTGAGAATTATTCAATTTTGACGGAGCGCTTCTATTTTAACCGGCGCAGCTTTTCCAGCATTTACGGCACTTGTTCAGCGGTGTAGGAAACACGCCGACCAATGCGGTGTAAATCACATCACGTGATGCAGCTCAGCCAATCAAATATGGGCATTCTGACAAGTTTCCTGACTCGAGTGAGATGTACACAGACCGTGACACACGGGGGAGAGACGAGGAAATAGATCGCAGAGCAGGACTATTATTGTGTGACTAATACAAGTCAAATCACAGGACGATCTCCAAAAAGAGAAAAGTGGCCAGAGAGACCAGAGTCTTTAACGAAGACTGGACAGACTCGTATAGGTGAATTCTTCCGACGGGCAGCTTAAAAACAGAATGTCTCTTATGGAGCAAATGTACCCACTCACATCTGAAATGAAGACACAGATAATAAACCCAAGAGCCCAATATGATCAGAATCCTGACACATTCATTCACTGTTCAATGATGTGAACAGAGAGGAATCGAGCTGAAACAAATGGTTTAATAACCACAGATAAAGTCCATGCACACTGATTTATCTTTTTAGAAGATGAGAAAAATATAATATCGTGGCTTTTTTTATTGACATCACTTCACACCTGAATTAACTGAATTTAAAGCTGCAGGACAATTCAATGAAATACATTTTTCTAAAATGAATTACTTTATTTTAAGATGCACATTTTTCAAAAGCTTTCTGTTATGTCAGTTATTCTTTAATCCAGCCCTTAATTTACTTGAAATGAGAGAAGAACATTTATTTATGTATTTCTATGTATTATTTATAATCCATCCAGTTAAATTAGAAAACTGAGAATAATAATTGTTAAAATATAATTGATGTGTACTTTCTTTATTTTATTTGACAATTGTTGAATACACAGAGACGTTACTACTACTAGGCTTCTTGAATATATATATATATATATATATATATATATATATATATATATATATGGCACTACATAGTGCAAGTTAGATATTATTGTAATGTTCCGGACCTTTGCACGAGGAGATTTTCTCAATCTGGACCTTTTGTAAATGTACTTGAATACCCCTGCTCTACATCATTAGTACATTTACTTTTGATATGTAAAGTACATTAGGTTGTTAATTCTTATGTACTGTAAGTGTGAATGCAGAGGTATTCCTTCTTTTAGTCAAGTAAAGGATCTAAATACTTTACCGACTCCTGCCTATCAACAACAGATGCTAAAAGTGTATTTTTAGTTTTTACTACATGGTGTACCAGAGTACTTTATTGTTTACAGTTCCAATGTACAACCAATAAAACCATTGCCAGACGCTGCGACATTTTCTCAGCAAATGATTGAGGCACGGTCAACATGAGGTTTCATTGACTTTAACTTGTGTGTTAAAAAGCTAAATAATTAAATATTCATCTTGTGAATCATACAGTAACGGATTTGTTCACCGTGCAAGGGAACAAAGCTCTGCCACCACAACTTAAGTCAAAGGCCATCTTTTTGAATTGCTCCTATTAATTATTATATTCAGCTCCGTGATAATGACATGAAACGTAGACTGAGAGTGTGTTATGATTAGATTTGATAGAGGCCACACATCTAATTTCCATGCTTACAGATTCATATTAAAGAATTTGGGACACATGTGTACCATTTGAGGAGGTGGATCCTCTTGTTTCCCTGGAAGACCACAAAACCTGTGGCTGTGAACCCGAGAAAGGCTGTGGAGCCTGTGAAATCCTGCAAACACACACACACACGCACACACACACACATACAGAGTGAGCAGCAGCCCACAGTATTATGGGATACAGGTGGATTAACAGCGGGGAGACGAGTGGGCCATTAATAATCTCCATGGTAATGGCACCAACACCGAATCACTTGTTTGTTTCAAACTTCAACCCCATAATTAGCATCAAGAAGAAGGCCCAGGAAGTACAGAACAGGTATTTCTGTATGTAAAGTGCGGTTTGTCTATGGTGAGGCAAAACAAAACCAATACCAACTCACGAGTAAGAAAAGGCCACAATATGTTCCTGTCACTCTGCCACATCATTGTTTATCATCTGTGTCTCTCTATAATCACTCTTTCTCCCTCTGTGTTCCCAACAGTTTCTCTGATTCTTGATCGCCACAGATCTGCATATGTGTGACGCAATAACAGACATTTCCAGCAAAAAACAGCCCCACTGGCGAGAGGCAAGCAGATAAAGGGGATCTTCTCCAAAAGATAGAATTTAAATATCATGTTAATCTGCTCAGCGTGCTTTGATACACCTGTCCATGGGAGGGTGTCACTATTTCACACTCTGACTGGGCGGAGCATAAGCAGAGAGGGCGAGAATGAACGGATAGCGAGATGCAAAATTATACTTTTCTTTATCAGATTCAGTCTGTTTCAACTGTCACAATTGTACAAAAAGAAACACAAAGAGAAAAGTACAAGTCAGTATCACAGCAGAAAGCAAGGGGCACATTTAATATGAAAATGAAGGGCAACGGGTAATGAGGACAGGTGACTGTGTGTAATTGGCACAGTCGTGTATTTCTGCACGACTGCATGAACAACTTTGGTGAGTATTTACACCTGTACTGTAAATGAGATGGCTGCAATTGAAATGAACGCTTTTAATCAATAATGAATCCAAAATTATATTTTGTTCATTATTGGCTCTCAGAATAACAATAAAAACTTTACAGTGTCAGCGGAAAGCGTAACTTTGTACATAAGAGATGACAGAGCAGAGAAATATGCTGTAATATCAACTATTTTAGAACCGTTTCACTATCACTTGACGAGAACAACTGCCCCAATGACTTTGTCCATTAATAAATGTGTGTAAATGATCATATACAAGCCATTATGTACAAAGGCGTGATGTTTATATTTCATAGATGAACATACAGTACATACTGAAAACACAGAGAGGGACAGAGAACAACTTGTGACAAAGGTGGACACATGAGGTGGAGGTCCTCGAAGACGGTGAGATGTTTGATCAATAAAATGCAACAATAATTTGTCTAAATAACTGAGGCGTGGAAATAAATGATGGCAACATTAATAAAGAGATGCACCATTTTGATAAGAGGGACCATGTCAATATCAACAACACCAGCACCTGCATCGATTCTCCACTATAGTTACCTTGCATGGGTGAGGGTCAACTCCATACGTCTCAAGTCTGTGAGCCCTTTGGAGCATGTTCAACTCAGCAAATGCAGCACACTGGCCCCTAAAAGAGAGGAGACAAGAGGAGAAGTTTATTTTAAATTCAGAACGCTGATGCTGTTAGCGTATGTCCCTTTGTGTTCGGTTATGAAAACCACACAAGTATGTTGCTGTGTTGATTGAATTCATCTTTAAAAATGGCAATTATAGTCTACAGTTGATCTATTTGTTCCACTACTTTGTGTACATATAATAGCAGCATGGACTAACTATGAACTGTGATATGCCACTGTGCCTGAGATGGATATTGTTGTGGTATTGTGCGACATACAGTATAAGCACATTTGAGCAAATTATTACATTTGGCCCAGTTTTTGATCATCTGTAAATATTTCGCAAAAACAGACTTATTAACAGAAGAAGAAGTGTTTAGTGGGAGCGTTAAAGCTTTACTTGCTCATTCGTTTTAGTGCTGGAAAGTCAAGACACTGAGTGATGTACGATGATACTCTTCCTTACACCAGAAAAAATAAATCAACATTATAGTACACACTAACATTAGCACAGTAAAAGTCATTAAAGAACTGCTTGAAAAGACTCACAGACACACACAGTGCAACCCACCCCATGTGCAAATCACCTGAAGTGTGTTCCTACGGCTCAGTGGTAATCTACATGCTCTTAATCCTGTCCGTCAGACCCAGACAGAGGGCACTTGGCATCATTTGCCTCTGTGCTGTGGGAAATGAAGGATTTGTCTTTGATGTTTCAATAATCGCTGCGAGTGTGACGGTCACAGACCCAACGACATCACTCATGAGCTGCAGCGATGATACGATTAAACACCCCGAGGGAGAGAGTTTATGTATAGATTACTGTCTGTCATGATCTTATAATTTAGGAAGTTATTTTGTTGGTGCCGAGTACAGAGTAAGACTAACGTTTCAACATATTTTAATCTTATTTACTTTCATCGTTATATTTATGCAGCAGCCTCTGTGTGCATTAGTCTCCTGCCTTATTAATTCAGTGTTATTCTCTCATTTTATTCCATATCCATCATCTCTCCTTAAAGAAGGAGTTTATAGATATTTATTGTGTCTGAGTTTTCAGAAGCCTCTAATCACATACATTCAGCTCATTTTACTCCATCCAGGTTGATTTTAATCCAAATGTAAATTCTGAAAATCCTGTAGTAGCCAGCAAGGATTCAAAACTAAGCTGGAAATAAATAATTCATGCTCATTCCTCTGCAAATTCATTTTAGTTTGTATTTACTTTCAACTGAAATATCTTCTGCATACAATGCACCACAACTCTCTAGGTATCATCAAATTGTGTCTCTAGCCAGAACAACAGAAAGCGCTCTGCTGTCTGCACTAGAAAATTGTCTCCACAGAAAAAACACAGATCACAGGAGCGAGCATCCACGCCTGTCATCAAAATCAAACAGTAAACCGATAACAAGGATGCAGCTTCAGACAACAAACAACCC
This sequence comes from Leptoclinus maculatus, assembly GCA_032191485.1. Lineage (NCBI taxonomy): Eukaryota > Metazoa > Chordata > Actinopteri > Perciformes > Stichaeidae > Leptoclinus > Leptoclinus maculatus. Next base: position 16,437,057 of record JAVDOI010000005.1, read on the forward strand.
CACCAGACAACACAAACACACGCGCACACATGTTGTTTTACCTGAGCTCGCTCTTGTGTATTTCAATAATCTTCCTCTCCAGTTTGAGGGACTGTTTAGGGAACAGCTTGAAGTCTCTGATGTAGTCTGACGGGTGCTCCTCTGGGTCGTAGTCCCCGAGCTCAGCTGGAGACAGAGAGTGATGTCAGTGTGACGGTGGTCTACCATCAGGTTTAGAACCGTTAACAGCAGTTTAGAGTTTAGGTGCGTATGTGCGAGATCTATTTGAAAGGAAAAATTCAACACGTACAAGCAATAGGAATTAAACATGATACATAAATGCAGTCCATTAACCATAACATTTTGGGAAATACATTTATATGCTTCATGTTGAAGAGTAAGATCAGAGAGAACTTTTTAAAAATATTTGTATTTCCGCAGGAGAATACACTGATAAGCAGCTGAGATAACCCTGATAGATACATATTCCCCTTATTGAATCCAGTACAAAGCCCTAAAAGACACCAATGTCTCTTTTAAATCCGTTCTTAATTAGCAGTCACAATAAAGGTTAAATCTGAAACTTGCCTGGAGTTTAATTAAACAGTAATCCTCAACCTATTCTCCAGCTCTGTAATTAACACCCTGACAAAGTGGGACAGGGACCTGCCCTCGTTAATCAGAGCAGCCAATGATATGCTGCAGACACTCTCTGATAACTCAGCCAGTCACGCTCTGCTCTCTGGGGATATGAGCCAATCAGAGAGTGTCTGCAAAGTTCAGAGATTTGTGTAGCAGCCATGAGGGGTTCATTTATATCATACAGCTCAGATAATTCCACTCGTAATCCATTTTAAATCAAATGGCTTATTATTAAACTGTATCTGCTAATTAACTGGAGAGAAAAATGTGTTCTTATTCCTTTTCCAAGCGGTCCATATACATCTTGCTGTGTTTTAAAATGTTAGGTTACAACATCAGTCTGTTGACAAACTGTAGCAGTTAAAAAGGCAGAGAGCAGATAAATGGAGCTTTTCTTTCAGACATAACCTAGTTATATTAAGTGTTAAAGGGACAGTTCACCCCAAAATCAAAAATACATATTTTTACTCTGAACTGTAGTAGTATTTATCAATCTATACTGTTTTGGTGTGAGTTGTCGAGTGTTAGACGTCTTCATCACACGGCAAGTCACACCAAAACAATCTAGGGGTGCGTTTGTGAATCCAATCTGGAGTTGAACACTAAAATAAGAGGGATGTGGCCTACTGTACACTGATTTATTACATTTCACAAAATGAACACAATAAAGGCTACCTCAAATTACTACTAGCTAACTCTGACTACCATCCATATATGCATCCAGTATATGAATAAAACAAAGTAATAGGCTACACTTACAAAGGATTAGCAGGTTAGTTTAATATGATGGGCCCCTAAATCCTACAGTGACAGTTCAATTACAGAACACAGAGCGATAAACTGGATCAATGTAACAATGACAGTATTAAAGACAGTATGAATCTGCCAGGGACCATCACTAAAGTCATGTACACATCAAGTGCAAATGCAGAAAAGCTAGGAAACAGAAACAGCTAAAACCTGCTCATATCCGTGTTTACATCCTAAATACAAAAGGAATTCAAATGTAGCGGTCTTAATCACCAGTGCCTTCACTGTCAACACATTTAAACTGGCCTCACCCTGTATGATGCAGGCTCCAAGATACGCAGCTTCAGCAAAAGGACAAAGGAGACGACCGTGGTAGACATCTCTCTTCAGCTGGAGGTACAGCAGATACCTGGACACACGGACACGACACACACACAGTTAAGAAGAAAGAAAAACAATATCACTGAACCTGAATGTGCTTTATATCTGTTACATCAAGGCAGTGTACAGTAATAGTTACTGTTGTGTCTCTAACATCACGTTATCGTCACAATAAATAGTTCCAGATGGTTAACAATACGATTCATAAAACCAACACAGACTCACGATGCTCTAGCTGTGTTACTGTGTAAAGAGAACATTGCTATGGAAACAACTACCAATACAGCAGTGACTGGTTCTGTAGTTACTATGGCAACGGCTTCAATGGAGTCAAGTTTAGGCACGCTGCTGACATGCCGATTTGTGTAACCAAGGAGACAAGAAATGACAGTGATGCTGAACCTATAGGGACATGTGACGCCATGGATACAGGTGAGTTTCAGCCGCTCACACCACAGTCACCCTGACTCCTTACACTCGTTTTATAACTCAAGCCACAGAAGAGAAGCACCGAAGACTGAACGGGGAGAAAAGCCTGCTGCTGCTGCTAAACAGTTTTTTATATAGTCGGTCTGTGGCCGCATGCAGGTTCTGCAAATTGGCCTAAAAACACTTCTATCAGCTATCAGCTATCTTTATTTACATAACCTTCTCGGTTGTGTTTAATTTTTCATTCCTTCTCTTTTGTCTTTGACGCATGCAGCGACAGCTCTTCTTTCTGTCTTCTCATCTCCTACTTCCTTCCCTGAACTCTTGTTTCGATCCTACAGTTACAGTAACTCTTACACTCCTCTTGTTTTATGGAACAGGAAGTCCATCTCTGTCAACTGATACAGTATGAAAATAATCATCTCACATAATGACTACACAACTTGAAGCCTCATAAATTCATTCAATATTCCAAACCTGTTCGTTTCTTTAACTTTAGCTCTTATATGTCCCTGCACCCTACTTTGAAAAAAAAATCTATTTTTCAATCAATCTTCTTTTGTGCCATCAGTACTTCTGTCTCTACTTCTCCCACATTGTGGTTTTATTATTACTCTTCTCATTTACTGCATGAGGTTGAATTTGTGTAGGTCAGCAGTGTTTTGACTGCACACACCGTGGGATCACCGAGCAGGTTACATCCATGCAGTACACTTCTACAGCTGAGCTAATGCTCAACTCTATCAAGAGAGAAGCCATATATACATTGGAAGGGTTTTTGCAACCTTATTGCCAGACAAGAATGTCAATTTTGGACATTTAATTCAACCCTTCTATTACATTCAATGCTGACATTTTTTTTATTCACTTTCTACAATATTGTCAATACATAAGAAGTACATCCCTCTCTGCTTTAGCACTGATGACGTATCACCTAATATGGATGTGATTAATAAGAATACTGGGTTGTTTTTTCATCTAGGGGGGGGAAGTTGAAGAGGAAAAAGCCTTCAAATAACATAATGCAAACTGGCACATGCAGCACACACTCATTAGCATAATAGTTTTGGGGATTTTCATGTTGGAAAAAAAATCCCTCCCCAAAAAACTTGATATTGAGCACGTCATTGGTTGTCATCACTGACTGCAGCTCTTCTGAACTTTCCCAACTCAGCTCGACTTTAATGTCCACTGCCCACTCATCTGTAGCAATGTAGTGTAATGGTGCTCCTTGAGGACACAGAGATTAGGTTTGCTTTTTCTTAAAGACAAGCTGGTGAAAATAAACACATATAAATGCAGTCCTTTCAAATAGTTTAAATGCAAGAAGAGTGAGGTAAAAAAAAAGGGCCGATAAATAAAAAATCTAGAGAGACATTATAGAAACTGAAGGACAACTCAAGGAAGGGGGTAGCTGAGAAACAGAGAGAAAGAGAGAGCAAGGTTTTAATGACATTGATGCACAAAGTTATAAAAGGACTGGGAGTCATGCCAATATGAGAGGAGAGATGTGGAGAGACACCTGAGGGAGCAGAGTGGGCTGTGATAACTGGCAGGAAGGAGGAGGACAGAGAGAGACCAACAGAAGGGAGTTAGGAGACACCTTAGGGATGAAAAAAAGAGACGGAGTGTAGAGATCTGGAAGAGAGAAAGATGGAGGAAGGGAAGAGAGAGTCGGTGAGACATGACAGCTCAGATGGGACGAAGAACTCGAAAACAGAGTCCCTGCTGAGTGAGCATCTCTCACTATGCCTGAGAGAAGGTGTGTGTGCATGTGAGGAGGAGGGTCATTATAAAGTGTGTATAAACCACCAGTTACTACGCAAGTTACGGCAACTTCAAATTAGTTTTTTAAAATCACATCTACCAAACACAGGTTGTTTTAATAAAGTGCATAAATGCATCTGCGGACATATCACAAAGGAGGCTACTACTGAAAGAAGGTGTGAAGGTGATAGTCCAACACTCATTAATTACACACAGGAAAACTACTGTGTTGGATGGATGAAGAAGTGAAAGAGAACTTTTCTAAGTCATCAGTCATAGTCTAAAGTCATTAGCGCCTGATGAAACATCAGTATTTCTGAATCTATTTAGAAATAATCTATTTTCTAAAGAAAGAGAAGAAAATTGATCCTTGAAATTTGGTGAAAATTAGATAATCCGACAATCAAAATTGTGGTGGCAAAACTTGGATATTATGTGTCGAGGATTTTACATTTTCTTAATTACAACAAAACACTACTGCATGTCAAAAGACTACATGAATCTCTGCTGTGGCTGTCACTAACATGAATGTTATACATTTTCTTTCAAAAGGCTTGGGATAGTGTTAGAAACCCAACCAAAGGGCCCCGAGATAATCAACCATGTATAGCTCTTAAACTACTGTACCACCAAGCTATAGAAATCAAGCTAATATGCATACACATGTAATAAAGCTGCTGTAAAGAGAGAGGCATGTCAGGTACTTTATTTTATTTTTCATTTTTTATTTGACACTTTCTCCATTCATCACACGTAAACCATCCATTGTGTGTGTTGGTTCTTACTTGGTGAGCTCCTCCTTGATTTTCATTGGCTCGTGGGGATAAAACTTGACACGGAAACACATCGTGTACGGCTGCTGAGCTGCTGAAGACAAGAGAAGACCGTTTAGAAGAGAGAAGAATTTAGCAAAGAAGAAAGCAGAAGAGAAAGATGAGAGAAGAAAAGTAGATGTCTTCAATTAGAAGAGGAGAGGAAAAAGGAGAGAAGAGAGATAAATGAATGAGTGCAGAAGAGGAGCAGAGCAATGAGGATTATGTAGAACTGAGGAGAAAAAGGAGTTGGAGACGAAAAAAGAAATCAGGGTATGCCTCTAATACTGATTAGTCATTTGATAATTACAGTAATTAGTCATCACCCACACACACACACTCACACACACACGCACACACACACACACACACACACACACACACACACACACACACACACACACACACACACACACACACACACACACACACACACACACACACACACACTCTAAGTGCCTCATTTGAGCTGGGGTCTGCTTCTTGTCCTTTGATCTGAATTCTGATGCATTTCATTTCTGATTCCTGTGTGTGTGTGTGTGTGTGTGTGTGTGTGTGTGTGTGTGTGTGTGTGTGTGTGTTTGTGTGTGTGTGCGTTTAGTTGCTGCTGGAGAGAATTTGAGCTTTGAATGATATTTTAATAGGCATGGTAACATACATAGTTCACACAAACACACACAGTCAACGATGTGGTGCTCGGATCAAACGACAGCAGTAGTCTAAACTCCCTCTCGGGGTCTCACTGATCTCTCTATATTGCATACGAACACACATTCATGCACACACATGCTAACATTAAAAGTTTACTTATCAAAGTCGTCAGTTGGAACAGGAGGGTTATGAGAGCTGTTTGCATCCCGTTTCCTGTCAATCCGATTTATTTTTTTAACCATTTCTAGTGAAGTTTTGTCGTATGAATTAGGAACTATTAAAATGCTTACCGGCTCTAGTACTATACTGTATGTAGGTACACTGGAAGAAAACTATGCAATGGGGCACTAGGGATTTACAACTGTGGGCATTTTAGGGGAAAGGGGAAACAAAACTGAAGTTTGGAAATAAATGGTGTGAAACTGATATTGTGTTGAATCTATTAAGTAGTTCTGATATAGTTTATTTTACAGTTACGATATTCAACTCCAACAGTACAGTAAGGTAAGGGACTTTGGAAAAATCTCTCAGAAGCTCAGACGGAGTGGTTATAGAAGAACATATATGAAATTTGATTCCAAAATGACGGGGAGATCTCACCAAGGCTGGGGTACAGCAATGTGATTTTGGAATGGGAAGTTCATTCAGTATGAACTTCCCACATAGGGGTCCATGCCAAAAGTTATTTTGTTATGGTATGGTGGGTCATATGTGGCTAGATTGTTGAAGTGATTGTATGCTGTCTTTCATCAATTACTGTAAAGTAAGCAAGGTTTCATATCTGGTGTTTAAGGGTCTACCAAAAGCTTTGCACATGACTAATACATGATACTGCAGTTCAATTGTCTACAAATGACATGCAACACATTTATATGTGATGAACAGTTAACGCTTAAACATCAACCATAAACTAAGCCAGATAGGCAGAAAAGGAAAATGGCAGAAGAGGAGGAAGAAGAGTGTCATCTAACGTGCCCTCACCACTCTCGCCTCGCCTTTAATGGCAGGAACCTCTGCGGTATTATCTAGCTATGAAAAACAGCACACATCTACATTATACATGCTGAGCAATATGAAAGACGCAATCCTCCCACCCGCTCTCCAAAAATGTGAGCTGCTTTTTGCCAGGGCTTAAGGGACCAAGATGCTTTAAAAAATAGTTTTTAAAAGAAAAATGTTTCAAGGGAAAGTGAATTGGCACAATAGTATATGCGCATAACACACACGATGTGACGCATATACATGTAAGCTGAGACGCACAAAGAGAAAATAAATCACAAGTCATGCATCCTAATTTGAGCGTAAATGCTGCCTCAGGGAGAAATGATGTGTCAGTACGACTCAGATCTATTCAACACCCGTCCTCCGTCCCTCTCTCTTATCTCTTTTTCTTTCTGCAGCCTCTCTCATCTCCAACTTTCTCTCAAATCTCCTCTTTTCTCTCTCTTTTTCTTCCCTAATCTAACTTCTTTCTTTAGCTACATTATCTATCACTGTCTCCTCTCTCTACCCCTCTGAATTAGCCCCCACACATTTCCTCTTTATCACTCGTTTCCCCCCACTTTCTCTCTTCCTCCATCTCCTCATCCTCCCCCCCATCCTGCCCTCACGCACATGTTCTGATGAAGCAGGGCGGCGCCGCTAACAGCTGCTTTATTAATTTATAGCAGGGCAGAAAGAACAGGACAGCCATTAAAAGGGTGGGCTAACTTCAGATAAGTTTTTGCTGAGTGCACAGATAATTAGCGAGCATCACACTGTTCTAAGTGTGATGCTCGTATAGCAGCAGAGCCTCACATCCAACAGTAGACATCAGGATTTGGCATCAGTCCAATAGAATAACAAGACAATTTTTCTAGAATAGATCGAAATGTAAAAATATGTAAGAAGAGGTTGAGGAACAAAAAAAAACCAACAGTCAATCGACAATAAGTTTATCCGTATCCCCGAAAAAGCCTTTAGTTTTGTTTTTGTTAGCATGAACATATTAACCAAAATGAACAGACACAATGTCGGCCTGTGGGAGAGATGCATGAAGACGTCAGGCCCGGCTCCCACCACCTGCCTAAAATAAACACCACTGGAGATGAATCCAATTTACCGGGGCTCAGATCAGATCTGCATCCTTTCATTGGTGAGGGTCGACAAAAATCAGTACGCTCTGTGTCACTCCATGTAGCTGGTAGGCTAATGGAGCTAAATATTTTTGCACAGATGTAAATGCATCATCCCTTCAGTTTTACGTGATCCATGAAACTTGTCACTGGTTAACTTGCACGTCCACTGAAGGCCGCCTGTTTACTTGTTTGACGACTGAGTTCTCTACCTTCTGGCTTGTGCTCCCCTGCAATGTCTTTGTAGTTCACTTGGTCTGTTAGTTTGCTATTTTCAAATGGGCCACTTGTCCCTCTGGCAGTTGGTTGTGTCACTCTGTCTGTCTCTGTTTGTCTGCCTGTGGTGTTGTCTGGCTCTGTCACTACTCATGGTGAGTGCATGTGAGCAATGTGTCCTGGGGATGAAGTCGGTGATAAAACTTGTATACAAGTACATTTCCTAAATAATATTTGCACATTACAAACAACAAATGTATATACACTTTTTATTTTTTATTTTTTTACCACACATAATGAATGTCCCATTTCAATAGGGCACACGCTGATGTCGGATGTTTTGTTTTTTAATTGTTTGAATATCCAGTGGATTTAACACTCTGGTGCGCATGCTGTCATGACCTCAGAGTCCCTGTGGTGTTGTCTGTTTGTCGTGTTCATTGCTGTGTACACTCAGACTGATGCAGAACACACAGAAAAACACAAACGGAGCAGAAGTGACACTTACACTTCATCTGTCTCACCACGGGCTTGTTGGGCTCCAGCCAGTGCTGAGAGAGAGAGAGAGAGAGAGAGAGAGAGAGAGAGAGAATACCAATGTTACCCTGAAATAAGAATAGTAACTTTTTGAGCTAAAAAAGAATATGCTGCCATTTCAATTCCGAATCAAAGATCTCTAGTTGGTTCATTGCTCAAGTTTAAAATAAGCAAATTGGGGCAGCATTTGGACATTTTACCTAAATCTATTACAACATAAAATGGTTGAAACAACTGCACCCATCAAAGAAGATAAAAACTTCACTGATGCCATTATTCTGTTATAAGGTTGTCTTTACTGCACTCTATTGTACTCATGGTGTTTGTGTTGTAACACCTGTTGTTGTTATTCCTTTCTCATTTTGCATGTTAAATGCAGCGTGAGCTTCTGCTGAGACAAACCATCGCTGTTTGAAATATGGAGACTCATTTTGTTATTACTTGTCACTTGAACTTATAATATAATGTACTGACTGCCTCCTGATTTATATCCAACAATCCCACTTTGGCTGGTTAGAGCAGTGTCCTGTTAGTGGGTGTCATCATTAGTTTCTTTATCTTTGTTCTTCTGTGTATTTGTGCAGCTATATGATTAAAATATTTGAATATAAATGTGTTGATAAGAAGATTGTGCTTCAGAGGCTTCAAAACTGCATCGAGGGATAATACAACTTGTATTCATTTTGATATTTATTTTCACGGCAATGTTTTATGAAAACTCAATACAAACAAACTTGAAAAACTATTTCTTGCCTCAAGATAAAATCATGAGACTGGAGTCTTCTGTTCTAGTACCAAAACAATTAGTCGTTAATCAATCAACAGTAAATTAATCATCAACATTTTAGATAATCATTTATTGGTAAGTTAACCCCCCAAAAATGGTCAATCCGCTTCTTAAATTGTGAGGATTTGCCTCTTTCTCTGTTTTATACATTTTTAAACTGCATATCTTTGACTTTTGGACTGTTGGAGGGACAAAACAAGCAAATTAAAGACATCCCTCAGGGCTTTTGTTTTAAACACATTTTATAGGCTAAACAACAACACCACTGCTTCGGTTGTTCTGCAAGTGTGTGTGTGTGTGTGTGTGTGTGTGTGTGATAGTTACCCTCTGTTTCTCGGGGTCCACATATCGAATACCAAAGTAGTCTTTCTCAAGTAGGTTGTAGTGGTTACACACATGGTCCAGGAGGAACTGGCCTTTAGTGTCTCTCTGTAAAGACATAAAACACACAAATCCTGTTAAAATGTAAGGGCATTATTTTGTGAACAGTCTGCTTCTTTCATCCAAGCAATGTCTCCATCCATGGTGATAATAAATCCCATAAACCTCACAGCTGCATCACTGTGCCATAACAAACAAGCCCTTATCCCCTGAGTGATATTCCCGTGATGTACATGTCGTATCAGGGTGAAACATATATGTCAATAGCGTTTAGGTCGCTTGGCAACAATATTTTCCTGCGGTCATATTCCAGACACAGCCTCCTAACATGCTGGTAAATATAGTTCATAAACAGATCATGAACACAGAGAGATCAATAATCACTCTGCATTTATTACCTGCCCCATAGTCAATATTTACTCATCACACGCACCCAAGCATTGTCATGTTTAAGTGTATAGCTGAGCACAAAACAACACTTTTAGGTGTCAATGAGGTGCGACCATACTTGCACACACACACACACGTAAAATAAAATATACATACGCATGATGCTGCACGTGTGTCTCTCCTATCTCCGAACAAATACACTTCATTCTCATCTTCTTAACCCATTGACTATAAATTCAATATTCCTTAAATTGACATTTTGTCATTTTATATGCATCACAGATCACCTCAAGACTTGTGATTAAGCGTGTGTGCGTGTGTGTGTGTGTGTGTGTGTGTGTGTGTGTGTGTGTGTGTGTGTGTGTGTGCGTGTGTGTGCGTGTGTGTGTGTCCTATGACTGTTCTATAACCTGCGTGGATTCAGTGCTCAGTTAAGCAGGACTAATTGATTCAGTTGGAAATCATCTGTTTTCCCTTGTTGTGATTTATTCACCACTGGAAACACACAAACACACACAACACAGCTGGGTCTCTGGCCACAACATGTATTACTACCAATCGGCACTAATGTCAGAATGCCAAAAAATCATAACGCTTCTCCATAGCAACTGATAACTTATTTTACCTACTTGACTGTACTAACAAAGACTAATCATGGCTGGTTGTGTCCCAGACACACTCTTAACTGCAGGAGGAACCTGTCCTGATTGTCTTTATTGACTGTGAAGCACTTTTTTACACACTTCTTTTACACTAAAGGTGCCTCATGTTTTCTGCAGGCCACAACCTCCGTGTCTGAAAAAAGAAGCCAATGCCAAACTGCTTTAAACTAGTTTCAAGTCTGTCAATACAGCATGATGTTAATTTAGTCAAATGATGATCCCTTCTAGAGTAAAATAGACAAGAAACCAGGGTACGCTTTAGGGAGTGGCTACCTTGTGATTGACAGGTCGCTTACCACGACATTGTCCGGTCTGGGAGTTATGTTAGTTAGTATGTCTAACCCTTTCACAGTGTGTTTTCAGTTCATGAAAGTTAATTGGAACCTCTTCGGTCACCTAAAATGTCTTGTTCAGCACTCGGCCCACCCTCTCGAGTCACTTCTGGTTGCAAAATAAACAGATGGACGACAGCCAAAAACCAAGATGGCGGCAGCCAAATTTCCAAACTTCAGGCTTCAAAACAACAGTCCACAAACCAATGGGTGACTTCATGGTGACTACATCCACTTCATATAATAGTCTATCATGTTCTGTTAACAGCGTCTCAGTCTTCTTTGAATGGAAATTATTGAGAATCAGGCAGAAACTTGTCCGACATCCCTGATGTTTTTCTCTTCTATCAAATGGCTGCCATGTCAGCAATGGCTGGTATGTTTTGGTGTTAATCAACATGCAAGCTGAGGGCATTAGCTTGATGCATTATCTTTGTTTGCTAATTCTATGTGCAGACATTTGCATCTTGTACGCACCATAGAGTGAGTTATTGACAGCGGCTGCAGTTCAATAAGGCGTGAACCTCAGTAACAGGCCAACTCAGTTCAGCAGATAAAATAAAAGAGCACTTTGTTCAGTTATAGCAACAACCCAGCGTGATAGCAGAAATATATCAATCTCAAGTTAATTGGAACTTTTTTCACTCACATTTAGCCTATAGTTTTCTTTAGTTTAATTTTCTCCATCATTTTCGCTGATACCTCCCCCATCTTCACCATGAGCTTCAGGATGTTTTGGGAGATTTAACTAAGAATTTCCATCTTACACCTGCTGGCTTTACTTCACCACCAGCAGCGTCTACACTTGTCCTCTTTCCTTTCTTCGTGGGCCGATTCATGAAGATGCTTCAAGTCACTGGAGCTCATTGTCAAATAGTTGCCAACCTCAATAAATATTGTTATTTACGTACAATTCATCACTATACTTAATGATATGCAACCTGAGGTTGTGCCTTCTCTTCTCCAGAAAATCTCTTGGAACTCTTGGAACCAACTGTTTCTCTTTTGTGTTGAATAAAAAGTGAAAAAGATCTTAAAGTGACTGTCTTTTGAGGCAGAGCAGTCATTCAGTGATTTTGTACAAATAGTATAAGTACCCGTCACACAGCATCTAAACCCTTAAAGCTGTGCATATGTTGTGTTTGGTAAACACTGCAAGCTCTCACCAACGCAATCTTTCCGTGGTGAATCATGCTCCATTTGTCAGTAAACAATCTTGTTATGTGCAGTAATTGCAGTAAACAGTACACTGTAACGAATTGCTGTAAATTTACGGTGGATTTTCAACGGTATCTTACAGTATTTCATATGACTGTAACATACAGTTAAATGTTCATCCCTCGCATGTAAATTAACAGTTAATGCTGTGAATTAACAATAACAGCAGACTACTGTAATTTATCAGCATGATACAGTATTTTTTGTGAAGAGGTGGATATATACATCTCTATACAAGTTCAGTGAGTCACAATCCATCTACATCGTACTGTCTATTGTAGGTTAATGTGTCTGTAATGACGATAGAATATTTTTATTATTCAAACTGCTCATTGCCTAAAAGTCATTTTTGAGTGACAAGATGTGACAGAGTGCTCCTGAACGTGACTTCCAAGTCCAAGTGTAGATTTGAAATGTGGGGGTCAAGCAGGAGTACAGAAATTGAAAACTATAGGGACTTTTCACCGCATTGCATTACTACTTACACACTTGTTTATTTTTTTTGCGGTTACATTTGCAGCTTAAACCCGTGATCAGACTCCAGAAGTTGACTTGATGTCGGTGTCGGGGCGGAGAACGGTTAACGTTTGCGTAAAAGAAAGTGAAAGGCGAGGCCGCTGACGTTATCTTTTCAGGTTTGACGACCTGAAAAGAAAAGGCTCAGAGTTTTATTTGCCTGTCAAAGATTTAAAAACAATGTTGACATTGCATAAATTAAACACAACTATTTGTTAACACTTTGAAATTGGACTAAACCAATCAATGTTTCAGCTTCACATGTGTCTGTTTTCATGTCGTAGTAAGCGCACAGGTTGTTTCTTGTTGTAGATTATTGGTCAATGGTCAAACCTGCTTTGTTGGGAATGCAGTCAAACCTCTTGGCTGTACTTGAGAGAGTATTCTGTCGTCACACACGTACTGTGTGAACGTAAAACTGCGTCTTGAATGCAAACTGTGTGCAATTCATGTCCAGTGGCCGGAGACGTTGTAAGAATTCAGGGCTCACCCCAAACTTCATGCCCCAACCTTGGAGAGATGTATTCCCATTCACAGCAGCTATATGCACGATTTTAAAAACATTTTGAAATGATAGAATGCCCTAAAAATCTGCACATCATTTGGGAAAATCATGATGAGCTTCTTTTTTTCAAACGCAGGAACCTTCCTCAGGAACTAGGAACCTTTTGTGGAACTCATTGTATCTCGCCCTCAGGGACCAGAGTCCAAATTAAGGCCGATGCTTCAAGTCGTGTACCACTTAATTAATAAAACAGTACTCTAGTATCGAGTTAGGACCATGTTAAGATGAGGGGAGAACATCTTTCTTTGTTTGATAACATTAAAAGTAAAGTTAGGCGAATGCAGACAACAATGGGCTGAAGGAAGCTTTTAGTTCCTTTAAAAAAGTGTTGACAGATTGGCCACAAACAAAGCAAGATATCCCCTGTAAAAACACAGCAGACACTCAAAAATAGTAAAAACGGTTCAGTGAGTATAAACAGCATACGTGAACTGTCCACAACACCAGCACCAACACAGCAGCTTTATGTTACACACCAATCCAAGCAGGACAAACATCATTTCAGTAAATGCACAAGGCAACAAACAATGAAGAGGAATTAAAAATAAAACGAGTGCACTGTATATGCAATACACAGAAGGAGTTCATATATAGGCTAACCACACAAACACGCTACACAGCGCACATTATCATATCAATATTTAACTAAACACCATCTCCAGTTGTTCTGCAATCTACTGTAGGCTGCCAGACACAAACAGAATAGCATAGTTACTGTATAGTTACCCATTGCCTCACAATATGTTACACTTATGTGATTATTTTTTTAGTAACGAGAACTATTTTTTCTTTAATATTTGAAATTCAGTAATTACATTTCTGTTACTAATCCCAGTAATGCTGCGTTACTTTGACAGTTAGGGACAAATTGTTCTGGCTGAGACTACTGGATGTGTAAATGGAGGCTTGATGTCAGATTGTCTCTTATAGTGTCAAATAGCTTGGAGCTGGATGTGGTTAGCCTCGACCAGAAAAGTAATAAACACAACTCCCTGTAAGTTAACATTATTGAACCTACATTGAGTCACCTGGTTTTGTTCAGACAGTTGGAGAGGCTACCATCAAGCTAGCTGGTGATGGTCAGTAAATCCCTCCAGACTGTAGACTGTCTGCTTCTAAAGCATAAATGTTTTCTATTTCTAAACATGACAATAATATGTGACATGCATGTGTGGAGGATTTAAAGTTATTTAAAGGCACAAAACTGACAAATGTAACTAATTACTTCCGCTGGTCATGTCATTAACAAAGTAATGTAAAGGCTTTTTCTGTGTGTAATGAGTGATTGATTAGTTGCCCAACACTGTATTGAAAAACATCAACAGCCCACCTAGGTGGATGTCCCATGTGACATTTGTCACATTGTCAGCTGTCATTGATCTCAGAGACACCGTGTCTCTATTGGCTGGTTCAGGTTTACTGTTATATCACTGTGACACAAGTAAACCGAAGTGTGTCCCCCTGTGGGTGTAGCTGTGATGCTCTGTGTCTCCATGCTGGCCTGCCTGCGGTGTGTGTGTGGGTAGGGGGGGTTTGTCTGTCTACATCTTTTTAGGATTTTCGGCTGATCCATGACAACAGTGTTACTAAGCTGTTCAATCTGAAGAGCAAACAGACAGAGACACACACACACACACACACACACACACACACACACACTGAGGGAGGTGAAAAATAGCAGAAGCAGAATGAAAACAGTAGCGCTGCGAGCTGTTTCTGCCCAGATCATCAAACGACACCTTTCCTCTGTCTGGTTCTCAGGGCAGAGACGCTCGTGGGGAGAAGGGTGGCGGACTGACACCAAGAGAGAAGACCAGACAGAGAGTGACCCAGGGCCAAACACACCGCGAGGATGGAGGAGAGAGCCGGCAAAGACGGAGCTAAAAAAAGGAGTGAGTGAAAGAGAGATTGGAAGATTGACTAAGGCGAGCGAGGCAGAGAGAAAGAGAGGTATAAAGAGTCTATGTCATGTCCAACAAGGGCTGAATACATATTTTATATATCCAAAGGCTGGACATTAAAAATTAACCCGGTCATCCTGTCTCTACATGATCTCACCTAATGACGGCAAAGTGCTCCTCTCTCTGCCTCGCTTGAACACACAGACACATACACACACTTAGAGCCTCGGAGTAGAGTGAATTCAGTTTAGCAGACGCAAAGTGCACTTTGACGTCTATGTTCGAGTGTGTCTTATCTATCCGCTACCATTTTTTTCCACATAAAGCAACCAGATGCAGACCAAGCAAAGAAAAGCTTAAAGGAAAAAATAAATAGGGAACCATCAGCATATTGAGTGTAAAAACACACAGAATCAATTATTTATTCCTGCATCTCTGTAAATTCACAAAAAACATCTGGTAACTGACTTCGAGTAAGTTTTGACCTTGATAGCGCACAATGCCACACTAGAACTAAGAATACCTTTTCTCTGAAAGATAAATCTCTTTCCCGCTTAAAAAAACAGAAAGTCGTTTGACAACACTTGACTCTGTTTTTACTATTTTCCAGCAATAACAGATTTTTTTTTTTTACCACTGGCAGGGGAAAACACAACATGGACAAGTTGATATGTGAACTTGTTAGCAAACAGTTGATTATTTACACATAGAGAAGTTACGGACATTTTTTTTCCCCTTAATTTGGAGTTGTGAATGTAAGTCCAATGTTCATTCTTTTTTAGCTCTGTTTTGGGTTCTACCAACCACTGAGGGAAATGTCTGTCTCTGTAGCTGCTAAATGCTCCATCACGCTCACTTGCTACTCCGCTTGCTGTTTGGTGCCGAGCAGCTCGTGTACAGTGGGTTTATAGAGCATTTTAGCTGAAAACTGCTGCGGCTGAAAACACCAGTAACAAGCTTGTTTTGAATGACACAAGCAATAAAAAAACTGATTATTGTTTACGAAAATATAAAATCATGGAAAATAATGATGGGAAATAAAGAATACAGTACTGACAATAGAAATATTAGTTGAGGTCATGCAAATCATGCATAGACAGACAGCTACATACATACGCCATGTTTGATTAAAGAGTAAAGAGTTGCAACAAGTCTTTTTGTTCAATTGGATAAACGAGTCTTTTAAGTTTATCGTAAATACCTTCAAGACATGTTTTTCCACAACTGTCTTGATCGACCCAAAATAGTTGTCCACTGATATGTAGAATGCAAGAAGTTACCAATTAAAATAAACAAATAGTATATCCTCTGTTTAAATGAGTGTTATTTTTTATTCTAAATAAGATGTAATATGTCATAATAACAATAACCATTGGTTTCCGTCTAAAATCAGGTTTGGTCCGATCGTGACTCTTTGACCACTACGAGTCAAGCACTAGGACCCTGGGTGCCCTGGCCCAGTTAAACACTGCTTGTTGTTTAATTAATATGCATGCCAGCTTAATTATGGTCCTTATCGACTCATTTCATGACACGGCATACCTAATTGGCTGAGCTGAAACGCTGTAAGAGGAAAGAGCGTTGCATTTCTGCACACACAGGGAAGAAGTGAAGCTGAGGAGACATATAAAGAGTAGTGGGACTTTAAAAACAATGATATGCCCCTCTTTACCTTCACACATTTTTAAAAGCCTAGTGGCTGCCTTTGGACAAATGCTTCACTAATTTGTGTCTTTTTTTTCCTCTGTTGTCACCGTAGCTACTCTTCAGAGAAATAGAGATATAAGACGCTAGTGGACCAATTTGCAGATTAATTTGCCAATTAGGATGAATGTGTAAGCAGGCATTGTCCTCCTATTATTAACAGTGCCAATATTTCTAAAGCCAGTTTCTATTTAACACCCAAAACTCAACCCCCAAGCGAGCCAATGAATGGATCAATCCAGCGGTTTGACCAGGATGCAACAGAGACAAATCAATGTGGTGAAAGCATCAAAGTAGAAGATAGGAGCTGAGTTAAAACCTCTTCTCTTTCTATTTCTCTTCATTGTTGAAAAAAACCCACAAATCATAAATATATATTGTGTATTGGCTTGTTTGAGCTTTTCATTGAAGCTACATGATCTTTACTCAAGATCAGAGCAATTGAAAATATTCTAGATCTCTTCTCTATTAACACAATTTTCCAAAATTAAACCTGATGTATTTGGTATCTTTGGAAACTTTGGGACACTACTAGATATTAAAATTATTTTTTGCAGGTTTCAACAATGTTTGGCTGCACAGCTTGAGTTTCTAATGACTCGTCAGCGAGTCAGTTGGTTTTAAAAGGCTATTTTTAACAATTTCTATGATTAGACTGCTAGTATAAAAAAGTGGGGAAAGCGGGGAGGGTAATATCTTGAAACACATTTTAAAAGTAAGCTACACCGGCAGGACTCGCATACAAATCATCCTCTGAAGCTACACTGACTACAAGATTGGAATAGAGACGATCAAACACTTCCAGGCAGGGAGCTGAATCATGGAAGCAATCCAATTTATATTAAGGAGAGAGATCTTTGGAAAGAGATGCTTGACCTCACCACCACCATCCCTCTCTATATTAGCCTCCCTCTGCCGCACCATTTATCGGTAAATGTTTGATAAGTGAATCCAGGCTGTCTTTGTTGTAGACCTGATAGGGAAAATTGAGCAAAGCAGTGTGAAGAGACAAGACATTATGTCATATCTCAGAGTGAAACCCACACAGCTCCAGTGTAGTATTGATCTCATGAGCTGCACAACAGAGTGTGTTGGGTTTAACCTCTTCAACCACTGACCCACAACAGTAATGGACTCTTGCCTGGAGCTACAGACATGGCATGAGGAAAACATCCTTTAGCATTAGTGCATCTTAGCCAGAAAAAGACAGAAGTAAATATTCCTATACTTAATGAACGTTTTACTATTAGGCTTCATTTTTTAGCCACGCATGGCTCTATAGATGGCAATGTTGGTCTGTTGGTCTGTTCACCACTTTGATCCAGACTGAAATATCTCAACAATTGCCACAAAAGACATTCATGGTCCCCAGAGGATGGATCCTACTGACTTTAGGGATCGCCTAACCTTTCCTCTCGTACAGCTATTCATTGATTTGATTTTATTAACAATCAGTAGTGGGCCTCGACTTACAAAAGGTTGAGAACCCCTACTCTAGTACAACCATTGGGTTCATATTCATCTCAACAACTATTGGATGGATTGGCATGAAATTTGGTACAGACGTTCAGGTTTCCCTCAGGATGACTTGCAATAACTTTTGGTGTTCTTCTCAGTTTTCCTCTATCGCCATCATCAGGTCAAATATTTAACCCCCTCACCCCTAACTGATGATTTTGCCATTTAGGTTTTGTTTTCTTGTTATTCTTGTTTTAAGTCGATTTTGTTGTTGCTGTGTCTGTCACTATTCTGCCTCGTTGATATGGTGTGCAAACTGTTTAAAATTATGAAGCACTTTCTAACTTATGTTGTTTCAAATATTGCTAATTAACTACATCTTTACTTAGAAGAGATAAGTACTCATTTCCTAAAGCAAATGTTGATGTCTATCATCAGCATTTTTGTTAGTTTACATGGGATGAAGTTGAAACAGTTAGGAGCCATTAGTTATGTATTTATGTCTGTTTATATTGGTAGCCTACCTCAAATTGACCACGGGTGGCAATGTGGATTAGTGCGGCAGGTAAATTCTACACGGGGCACAGGTGCAACAGACAGGCTAATGATGCATGGGTGACGGGGAGTTCACACGGCTTTTACTGCTCGCACGCTTGTATTCACTGGTGCAGCCACACCAGAAATCCAAGTCAGTCATCATGTCACCGCACAGGCTTGCTTGCAATATAAAGGTAATCAATCTGTAAACCGAATGCTCAATAAAACGGGAACCTCGCCCAACAGTAAATCAGCCTGGAATCTCCTTATTGAAGCGCGTAAGAAACATGGTCTTCTTCCGCACCCAGCAGAGTGGCTAATTGCTGGAATTAGATATAGTCACTACACAGCTGATGTCAGTATGAATTTAAGAAACACTAATCTACTGTGATATAATGTTCTGAATGATTGTATCTATAATCATACGTTACCATTTAACTCATTAACATATGACCCTAATCATTCCCATCCCTGTGAGCGGCACACATAACGGGGACTGTGACCTTGTCCCAGTGTTACTGTATCATCACCTGCAATACTGCGGAGACGCTCACACACACACATACGTGTGCACACAAGGCCTGCACAAATTAACACACACGATATAAAGCCCTTCACATGAACCGACAGTCACAGCTGGCCACACATCCTAATAAGCTTATAGAGGTAAAGCCATAAATTATCCATATATGGACTAGAACCCGATTCCATTATAAAGGATCTCCATCACTCTCGCTCTGTACGGCTGGACACTAACTCACAGGATGGCAGCAGAGAGAAAGTGCGATGATGATGATGATGATGGCATGACTGTAGCTACAACACTGCTGCTGCTGCTGCTGCTGCTATGAGTGTGTTCACATTGTGGATGCATTGAAGCAGCTGTCTTATCTTCGCACCGCAGGATGTTCAGAATGTTGTGGCAAACAAACAATCCATGACAACATAACCTATGAGTTCATGTGTTTGTTTGCTTTTTTGCATGTCATTTGGTCAAATGAGTGGGTTTATCGCTGTATGTGCTTGCCACTGCCTGACTCTCGTTTTTCTGATGTCTGTGTGTAAACCCGAGGTTAATACACCACATCTGCACGTTCACACTGATGATTGTGATGGTGATGAAGATGATGATATAGTCACACAAACCTACAGTTTTCTCTTTATCCACTTACATTCTAAATGTTTAATTAAAGATAGAAATGCAGATGTGGTTGAACTGGTGTTTGAACTACAGCAATGGATGAGGAAGGGTTACACGGAAGCCTGCTGTTTGTTGAACATGCATGAAAATACAAGCATGGCTGTTTGATATAACGGTTTGATATGTTTTAGTTGTTTATTTGTAATATTTTGGCCCAGGACTCAATGCAATATCGATGCTGAGTGGAGTATCCTGGTGAAATAAAGTAAATTCAATTGAATGTCAAACTTGTTACCTCCAGTGCGCTGGCTCGGCTGTTTTGAACAGAATATTGACATCAGAAACCACAGACAATTTATTGATTGAAGAAGGAGAATAAAAACCAAAAGGGACTTCTATCAGCCATGCTAATGACTTAAGGTCACGTCTTTTTTTATATATTTTCTTTGAAATATTTTTTTTTTTCACCAAACTTGCCAAATTTTAAAACAGCAGTATGAGAGAGTGAGGAGAGTAAACACAACTCTTGACTTACTTAGAAAAGCTAAAAAATGACAATGTATTCTGTGCTTTATATAAATTCAGACGTGCATAACTTTAATGAGCTCGTCCGCTCATTATTAAAGTAAGTAGGCCTAGATGTCAAATTTCTGCATTATGCCTGAAAATATCTCATTCTAAATATGTGTGTAATGGTTATCACCCAGCATGGTGACAATTAGTAAGGAGTGATGCCGAAGTTCCCTTGAGCAAGACAATGAATATCAACCAGCACCGTGTGTGTGACCTCTGACCTCTTACTTTCTCTTCTCTGTGGTTCATTCTTTGACTATTTCCACCTCTTTGTAGATTCTTTTCTATCAACATTTGGCCCGTTTTTTACACTTTCCCTCTTTTCTGGTTATTAACCCTTTCCTCTTTTTCTACAGCTTGTCTTCGAATTTTCAAAATCTGCCCTGTCTGCCAGTCTCATTTCAAATCTGTTTCATGTTTTAATCTGATTACAGTAATCTGTTTTCCCTCTGCCGCTCCACCGTTTCCTCTCCTACTCCTTCCTACACCCTGTTGATTTGCTGCCATCATCCTCTCAGCTCATGTAACGTGACCAACCATGCCATCGTATATTTTGTCTCACCAACCATCTCTCTCTCGGTCCCCCTCATCCATTTCTTTTGATGTTTCCCTCCTCCCTATCTTTCCCGCCGTCTCATCTCTCTCTGCCTCCTCTCAGTGGCGAGCACAAGTCAGAAAAAGGATTATTTCTCTTTAGTCATCTTCGGAGGAGCATCAAAGAGGCCCCGGCAAGCGGAGTAAGAATAGAAAAACTGATGCTATTTATAACTTGTTTCAAAGAATGCCTACCAGCCAAAACAAAAGCACTGCCTCAGAATCACTAACCGACACACACAGCAACAACAAAGCAAATAAATAAAAGGTCGACACCACCTCAGCTACACACACACACAAACACCAGATGCAGTGCAAAAACATCCATATGCTTCTTTAAATAGACGGCAATGTATCGATGAGGTGACTTCCACGGGAATAGAAACAGAGCAATCAGCAGGATATATTTCAAGCTTTCAAAAGTTCAACTTAACGCTATATTGTTACCAAGCAGTCATTTCTTGCTCAGTATGGAAATGTAATGTCCGTAATTGCAGCACTTTGGCTCAGTGGCTACTTTTAAATCATTCAAGTGAGTTGATGGTTAAACCCTCAGAACACACTAACACACTAACACACATATAGGCGCACACACACTCGTGGTGTGGCGCAGCACTGACAGCTGACTGATGTTGGCCTCATGAAGAACACTGATCTCCCTTAATTATACATGGTGTGTCACAGAGAAGGAGGAGGGTGGAATGAGATAGACAGAGAAGAGGGGGGGCGGGGGGGATATAGATGAGAGATGTAAAAATAGAAAGTGAGAAAAAGGTGGTAAATACGAAGCTGAAAGTGGAGCAGAGAATAAGTAGGGGGGGGGGGGCAGAGCAGGATAGGGAGGACAAGAGAGGGACAAATGAGAAGGACAGATGGGAGGATGAAGAGAAAAGGAGTGGATGATGAAGGGTGGAAGAGCTGAAAGTAGAGGAGGTTACTGTGTATTGATCTTGACTCGTCTCTCCTGCAGCAGGTCTGATTTAACATTATCCTCTGAACATGAGAGCAGCAGGCTGGACACGTTCAACCCCGCAGGCTGTAGACACACACACACACACACACACACACACACACACACATCCTTTCTACCTGCCGTATATTCTGCTGTCAAGCTATTCTTAGAGTCACAGTAAACAACTTAAAAATAATTATGCTCCGCCTGCTGTATGCTGTCGCCGTGTGTCGAGACCCAGAACCTGAAATATTTTCAAAAACAAAGCATGCATCTCAAAGTCTGTTTATTGATAGCGAAAACACATCCAGCTCTCCCTGATACACAAATATGTGCAATATGTGTTCAGCATCGTCATACTTTAAACCTCTCCTATTGCTTCTTTAAGTCTTTTGGAAAAATTGGTTTGAAAAATGAGGTTGATATGAAAGAATACAGAACTTGTTTGAAAACGAATACTTCATATTTTGGTGTTAAAAGACTGTATTTGCTACAAGATATTCTGTAAAGATGATTCTAATGTTATGTCCTGTGGTTATAATTTATTTTTAAATAAATAAGTTCTGACTTATTTGTTCACACGCACAATTAAGGAACAAACTTATCACATTATCTTTATGATGGAAATCAATCTAGTGTTGTCTTTGGCATTTCCTCCTGACCTACATATTCAGCACCATGGAGAGAAGCAGCCCAGACAAGATAAGAAAGACAGACAGGGATAACGCAGAGCGGAAAAAAACAAGCAAAGCAAGAGACGGAAGTCTCCGCAGAGTGGAAAGAGGAGAAGGGACGTTGTTGAGCAGCAGAAGTGTAGCATGAGGAGCACAGGCTGTCATGAAATATGTAGGAAGGAGCAGCTCAGCACCGGAACACAAAGCCATTAAAGAAAGCTCTGGAAAAGGCAGTCAGCTAGAAACATAAATGTCCACTTCCTTATCGCGCACACACAAGACACACAGCTAAAAAGAACTACACACTTCCACAATCTCTTGCATCTCTTGGTGAAAAGCCAGGACTCTGATGTTCTCAGACGTGTACACAGACTTTAACACACTTTTGTGCTCTCAGAGACATACAAGCACGCAGGTTTACAGGCATGTGAGGGCTGCAACACAAAGAAACAGACGCAAACCTCTCGCTGCCGCTGCCTCTCCCTCCTTCTCTCTCAGTGCACTTTATTGTTTTTTTGTAAATCATTGATTGGCTACAAGTAGGAGACCAGCGAGACAGTTAGTTTGACATGCAGAGTGTTTTCGGTGTTTCGGGGTCTGACAACAGGGCAGAGGCAGCTTACAACCTTTTCTGCAGGTGGCTCAGTGTGAGACGAGCCGCGTTCACTCTCTGCGTTCTCAACTCTCTTCAACTCACTGGGTTGTCAACAAGCTAAGAATTTGGTGCAATGCCGAAGACGGAATATAGTTTAATAGAATAGCGCAGTGTTTATATGCTGTTTAGCGTTGCACACATTTTTATGCACTGCTCTTTATTAAACACGTATGAGCTTTATAACCAATGCGTCATATGTTGGCAGGTTTAGAGGGTTTTACGTTTATCTCTCTGGCAGCAGCTGCAGCTCAGGCCTGGAAGGGCCCAGGAGCCACACAGGATCTAATTTGTTTAGTGGAAACACAGGGAAACTTATGTTTTCCTTTGTTCAGGCAGCCCAAAGGGTTCAATATTAGAACACAAATGGGAATAGTTAAAGCCTGCTGTCAGGTTTCATTTCTTCGATGTCAGTTTTAGATGGTTGGGGTGAAGTTTTAAAGTGGCGGTTTGTGCATCAGCTCCTTGTTGACTTAAGTCTATCCTGGATTACAAATCCAAATCTGGTCAGAAACACTGATTGACAGTTAATGCAACCAGCTAAGGCAGGCTACATTTTTCAGAAAACCACATGTTCAGGGCTGCAGCTCTGGATGGTATACCAACTCAACTCTTTTGCTCAAAGTGAGACACCTTGAGTAGAACTTTAGCAGATGGCAGATAATGATCTTGTAAAGTCATTGGGCACACCTTCATCCATCTGCTGACTATATACCTTTTTTAATATCCTGATGACATGATGTCGTGGGTGACACATTGAGCCAGAAATGAAAAAGCAGGTAATGAATAGAAACGTCCTTTTTGTTGGTGTGGTTCCTCTGTATTCAATAAAGGTAAAGGACTGTGACTACCTCTCTTATTTTGAAAGAAAGTATACATGGTTGTATTGGTTGATTGTACATGGGTTGCAGATGTCCTCTGTTCCACGTATAGTCTCAGTCTCAAAGGCTGATAGACGATTTGAACCTGATAATTCCAATTTAAGGCTCATTTTTTTCTGAGAAGTTTAGAGTTAATCCTCGTCTTTCAATAACAACCCTGTGTTTCCAAATAGTCTACCTTTCAATCATTTATAAGAATAGCAGTTGCTAATCAGCTGAGTGCTATACAGGAGGCAGGGCCACTTGAAGCCAGCTGGCCGGGAACAACATCACAACAGACGTTAAAACACACAAATACCCCCCCCCCCCCCCTCTCTCTCTCTCTCTCTTCTCTATCGCTCACACACTCACACACACACACACACACACACACACACACCCAACACACACACACACACACACACACACACACACACACACACACCTGATTACAATAAATATCCCAAACAGCAGTCCTCTATGCCCCCATCATCATCACTATCATCACCACCACACCCATCAGCTCCATCATTTTCTCTGCCATGATGAATCAAACTTCATCCGAACTTCTCTCCATGTGGGTCACATCAACACACATGCACAGATCACTAGTGGGTCTGGCTTCTTTTTTTCTCTCTCTACTGCATACCTCATATAGAAGGTATGGAGCAAACAGCATGCGCCCTCTCCAGTAAATCACAGCAGCATGGAAACTATAGAGGCACAATGCGCCTTCAAAACGACGTAATATGTGATAATAAACGGGGTTGTTACAGCCTTATATCGAGAGTAGTTCAATTCACGCATAGAATGTATTTACTGCGTCCACGTGACATTTGCAATAATCACAGAGGACAATATACATGATGTCTACCTGGATGCTGCAGGAGATTTCGCTGTCGTCCAGTAACCGGATCGTGCAGAGGACCTCCTGGTCCAAGGAGCGGATGCTTGGGCTGCGAAACCGGAGCATTTTCATCCTTCTGTCGGTTCTGTTTCAGCTCCTCATGTCAGCGGATCCACGGGCAGACCAGATACGCACATACGTAGGCTAACATACATACACGGAGGGCTCAGGCATACGCACGAATTGCATACATGTATGCGCCTCTCAGCCGGGTCTTGTCACCACTTGTGACGCCCTTGGGAATTAATGGGTGGATGGAAAGAGGGATGGATAGATAAGAGAATGGATGGATGCAACAGAGCAAGAGGGAGGAGAGCTTGCATCCGTCTCCTGCCTGCCCACTGGTGGATCTCTCTCTCTATCTCTCTCTCTCTCTCTCTCTCTTTCTCTCTCTGTGTCTCTAACTCTCTCCCTCCCTGTCTACTGCGGTCAGGTCAGCAGACAGGATCTCCGTGGTCAACCCAGCAGACACTTAAATTTCAGTGCGCCTATATGCTGAAATTCACGGTAAACGCATTCAAACGGCACAGATCGGGAGCGAGCAAAGAATTTTGCAAAGTTAGCGGAAAGATTAACGTGAGACAACATCCGGTTTTCAAAATAAGATGTCAAATAAATGGGAAAGATTATGATATGTATGTGTTCAGGACATTTCTGACCACATCCAAACAAAAATCAAACATGTTAACTGTACCAATTAAGATATTTTATTAAGTACAAACTTCAAATAGCAAATTTCTGAAATGTTTAAGGTGCTATGAAAATATTCTTTCAATATTTCCATACAATGACCAATGTATATGTGTTCAGGACATCTTTGACTCCACACAGACTGAAAATCAGACATTTCAAAGTCATAAATGTGTACCGAGAAACAGGTACATTTCTGAATGTTTGAAGTGTTATAAAAAGTATTTTTCCAATAATTCCAAACAATGACTGAAGTATATATGTTCAGGACATCATTGACTCATCACATAGAGAAAATCTGACATTTTTACTGTACCAATTAAGAAATATTTCAAAGTAAATGTCATACATCTGAACCGAGAAAATATCTAATAACTGAATATTTGAGGTGCTATAAAAATATTTTTCTCAATAATTCCAGACAATGACTGATGTATATGTGTTCAGGGAATCTCTGACTTTACCCATACTGAAAATCTGACATTTTTACTGTACCAATTAAGAGATATTTTAAAGTAAAAGTCATACTTTTGTAACGAGAAAATATCTAATAACTGAGTTTTATAAATAGAATTTTCTCAATAATTCCAGACTATAACTAATGCATATGTCTTCAAGATAAATCTGACTACAACCTTACAAAAAATCAATAATTTTTACTGTACAATTAAGAGATTCTGCAAATTAAAAATCCTACATTTGTACTGAGAAATATCTAATAACTAAATATTTTAACTGCGGTCAAGCCAGCCTCCACTTCGAAAAACACAGTCAAGCCAGCCCGCAAATTGTTTTTTTCGGTACGCATATGTACAAGGCATTACGGTAGTAGCGTGTAAGACATTATTTCAAAATAAGAGCAAAGTTCCGGTGAACGTGATAGGACATGTCACATTCATTCAATAAGTCTGTAAATCATAGATACATTAATTAATACATTACAAACATAAATAAATATATACATACATCAATGAAACTAAATTAATGAATGAAAAAGTATACATTTTATAAATTATAACTTTAAACACAATAATAATTACTGCATCCAAACTGTATTTCAAGGAAAAATGTAATTCCAATTTTATATTTAAAGTTTATTCAAATATATTAATAAAGAATACTTTTACACAGAACAGTATGACTTAAAAATGACTACAATACATCAAATTCAGAAACTTCAAGGTTACACGAAGTGACCAATTTACCTCAAATTGTAGATTAAAATTAAAAGGAAATTGTCCACAGTTCAAAACTAATTTCACATCAGATTAATAGTAAAACACCTCAGAGTGTCAATTATGGATAATCAGAACATTTTGATGTAGTATTTCAAAATTAAAGCCCTTCAAAATGTCATGCATGAGCCAACTTCCTTATAATTTCAGATTCACTTTTAAAAGAAATGGTCTATTGTTACATAATAGTTTCACTTTAGATTAATAGTACACTACATCAAAGTGTCACTCGGGGATAATCAGGACATTCTGATGTAGCATTTCAAAATTAAAGCCTATTGAAATCTCATTCATAAAACAATGTCCTTCTAATTTCAGATTAGATTTGAAAGGAAATGGTCCATAGTAACAAAATAATTTCACTTTAGATTAATAGTAGACCATGTCAGAGTGTCACTTAAGGATAATCAGGACATTCTGATGTAGCATTTCAAAATGAAAGCTCTTCAAAATCTCATGCATGAGCCAATTTCCTTCTAATTTCAGATTAGATTTTAAAAGAAATGGTGTGTAGTTACAAATTAATTTAAGGACAGGTTAATAGCAGACCACCTCAAGGTGTCACTCAGAGAGAAGCAGTACATTCTGATGTAGCATTTCAAAATTAAAGCCCTTCAAAATCTCATTCATGAGCTAACTTCAAATCACATTCATGAGACAATTTGTCTAATTTCAGAAGGGATTTTAGAGGAAATGGTGCATAGTTACAAAATATTTTCAACACAGGTTAATTATCTTTCCAGCAACCCTCAAATCAAAGAATAAAGACACTTCATCCACAATTTAGTTGTATTTTCCCTTTAACTCACGAGATGCAGGTAACATGTTGTATACTTAATGTAAATATAATTAATTTAATCTTATTTCCATATAATTCAATTTGTATATACGATTAGTTGACATGTTATTATGGAAACCGGATGTTGTCTCACATAAATCTTTCTCGCTTAGTTAACATCTTATATTGAAAGACGGATGTTGTCTCACGTTAATCCCTCCGCTAACTTTGCAAAATCCTTCGCTCGCTCCCGATCTGTTCCGATTTTATGAACTATGTTGTTTTAAGGGTAATTAAAACAAGTGGTGAGGCTATTGGTGAAATAATAAAATGTACACATTCCTAGGCTAGGAGCATATAAAAGGTAAATTACTTTTTTATTTTGAGAAAAAATATTGAAGGTGTTTAAAGATATACACACAGCTGCAGTCAAACCTCATTTTAACTGTGAGGTTATCTTTTATTTTCAGCAATGATGAAGTCAACTGTAACCGTAAACTGCATGGTTGCAACGTATACTGAACGGGACGCTGTCTCTTTAAGTGCAAACGTAGCCGGCGTGCGTGCTGCGTCCTCACGTGCTTTAGCAAATCAACGAGCCGCTGTCAGGAAGTAATATATATTACTCACCTGCTCCTCCTGACGTAGACCTTAATATTACTTTTGCATCGGTAACGTGCAGTATGTAAGTTGTTATTGTTTTAATACTATTGAAATATGCTAAGTGGTAGGCCACACCCGTGCAGGGGTTTTCGTATTAATTAAAGGCTGTTACTACCTGACGTTACGGAAGCCCCGCCAGTTCATTATAACGGTAGGTTACGTCACAGGTGCGCTAATATTTTTGCTACTTGTTTCTATAGTGGAGATGTGTCGACCATGCCGAGTTGCAAGTTCATGCAAACAGTTGTAAAGGGATTGTTCTGCCTTCAGGGGTGTGAAGACCCACATACAGGATGATCTACATCATTATGGGAGTCTCGGGCTGCGGAAAGTATGTATAGCCTACTGTCTGTTGATCTATGTAGGAAAGCCTTACAAGCCTCCATAAGAAGCCCATTGACTAAAGAGCATATTTAAGTTTATTGAGTCACATGGGAAAAAAGATGTGTAAATGCTTTGGGTGAAATAGTTTCTTAAAGCCCAGGGAGATGGCCTCAAATTACTTGATTTATCCGCCAAATATCCAAAAAACTAAGATGTTCAAGTTAGTATGACATTGTAGAATATCAATATAATTGCTGATTCATTTTCACTAACCGATTAATCAGTTCACCCACAAATGATTTAAGCTCTTAACTACAGCAAATCTGTGGCAGTAAAGTGTTGGCTTTAAGCAGTAGATCAGGTGTTATTGCGCTGTGTCAAATCTGTCTGTTATTTCTTCCCCCTTTTCTTATACAGAAGCGCCTTAGGTGCCTTCCTGTCAGAAAAGGTAAATTGATCCATGCATAAACACACCTCCATAATGTATCTGCACACAGTATGACGTAACACTGCATATATGTGTTTGTATGCACCCATCAGCTGGGCTGGCCCCTGCACGAAGGGGATCACTTCCACCCACAGGGGAACATTGAGAAGATGGCTCGTGGTGAACCACTCACAGACCAGGTGTGTGTGTGTGTGTGTGTGTGTAGGTGTCTTGTCAGCTCTAATCGAATGTCAGTCATTTACAGTGTGAGCCATTTCTCTTCTGTCATTAGTAAATCATTGTCTCAGACTCGCAGCCACAGAGAACTCACTTAACAAGTGGCCGGAGAAAGCTTCAATATTTATCTTTTTTTCCTGTCCATGCTAACTTTCAAAATAAAGGTAGACCTCCAAACAATTGACTGGCTACCTGCCAATGTTGAATCTACAAGCTTACACAGGCAGAGCAACCCCCGCCAACATTTGGCAGCAGTTTGCTGGTAGCGGTGTTTGGTGGCTAATGATAACCTCCCACTCAGAAATCTGCTTTGATTGTCAGGTAGAAGTACCCCGGGACCTGCTCTGTCCAATGTTTTAAAAATACTCAACAGTTGGCAGTTTGAGAATGATTGTAAATGTGGGATTACTGTCAGGCTGCAGCAAAAATGTGTCTTTCATGCCAGTATTAGAGTTGGCAGGTTGGGCTTGGCATCACCGACCACGACATGAGAGAATTTGGTTCCTCTCATTCGAGTTCAGCGCTTCATATTAAAAGGCACATCAGTGTGAAATACTTGTTACTCCAGATCAGTTGTAACCAAGTTAGGATTGATTCTATTTCTGATTGCTGTGTAATCAAAGATGTGTTAGTGCTGCCACAGTCTGTCTGCCTGATCTGGGTTTGATTCCCTGATTGGTTCTTTTAAAGACTCTCTGACTTAAGTCCGTTACACAGAACATGTCGGCAGTGAGTTCTGACTTGGAATAATAAGATCCACTCCAAACACTTCTCCACAGCTTTTGCTGCATTTCTGTGTCGTCGGTATTTTTTTTTTTTTATATCTGAATGTTTTTTCAGAGACGCAATATCTTCACATAGTTTAAAATATGTTTGGTCATTTTATGGAACAACCTTCCACTGTAAGGTCAGCTCACCCGATCTGTCCCGTGATGTTTCTCTGGTGGACGATGCTGTGCTAAACGCCAGAATTAGTGTTGACGTCCTATCTTTGTGACGTCCATCACAAAGATTAAAAACATTTCTTAACAAGTACAACTGCTGCTGTAGACCATGACGAAATAAATATACAACATGCTAACATGATAACAAAATATGAAACAGTTATGTTGTTTTTCTTCAGGACAGATTGCCGTGGCTTCTCAAACTACATGAAGTCATTGAGAGGTAAAAGCAAACAAACCTTCCATACACACAGACTATTTATCATGCACATGCACACTCACGTGAACATTTTGTACCGAAGACGCAACACACTTTTGAAATGACAGAAGTGGAGAAGATGGTGTGTGTTTTAGAGGGTGAGAGGGAGCTGAAGAGCCGAGCAGTGAGGTAAGGATATATGCAGGCGTGAAATTGTCTGGGGGGAAAGAAAAATATCAAAACTATCAAAGATGGTTTTGAAAATTGAGACGAGGGAGCGAGGAAAGGGAGTTTGGGAGAGTAAAAACAGATTAACTGAGCGAGAGTGTAGAGGAGAGCTGAAAAGTATGCCATCGCTCTCTTAAAACGACTGCGGCGACATCAAAGGATCTTTTCCAACTCTTCCACACTCAGTCAGCCTTTATCCGCTCGTCCCTGTATCCCTTCTTTTCTCTCTTCACCTCCTTCTTCCCTGTAGCTGTTTGTGAACAGAGTTCTCCTTTTTCATGTCCACACAACATTACGGTGTTCAGCTCAGCAGTTGTTACTAATTCTGCCCTCACTAACTATTTGCATTTTGTGTCTTCCCATCCCAGAGGACGGTGTTCCCGCTCTGACGCTCTTGTGGCGTGCTCCGCTTTGAAACGCCTGTACAGACAGATTCTGCTCTATGGCTCCAAAGCCCTGGATTCCTCCTCCGGTCCAGACCACAATATCCTGCCTCCAACCCCTCCTGATGTCTTTTTTCTCTTCCTACACGGCGACTACGATCTTATTCAGCAGAGGATGGTGGCCCGGAGGGGACACTACATGAAGGCAGACCTGCTGCGTTCCCAGTTTGACGTTTTAGAGCCTCCGTCGGATGAAGAGAATGTGTTGCCTTTGGCGATCAGCAGGAGCATCACTGACATGGCCGAGGAGGTCCAGACGCACATCGTTCGCCTCAAGTCGTCAACATAAACCACAGTCCATATCTAGTTCATGTCTTAGAATAAAGCACCGTTTCAGTTGTGGGTGCAAAGCCACAGAGAAGCTTGTGCAGTAGTGTGAGTTTTGATTTTATCTACCTATTAGCTCTTCAGTAGAGAATCTTTACGATCCTGTGGTGAAAGTGCCATTCCACTATATTCTTGCTGCAGAGTGTTGCAAAGGTTTGAATTAGGACTCTGCTTTATTTTGGTGCAAATGAGATATAAACCTCCAATAGTATGCCACACAGAAAAAGGCTAGAAGTTCACACAAGCAGTCAAATGTAGCGTGAATAATAACTCTTTTTGAACATATAAAGACTCATTTCTTTACTTTTATTTTTGACTGCATAGACGGCATGTTATGATGAACCAATGCCTTCAGCACATTTTGTCTTACAAAAGAACAACAAAGGCTTTTTAAAATGTTTTGCACAGAAAATGAAAAGAATATATATTTTAAAGGATTTTACCAATTAGATCATATTTTCTTGTATTGTTAGTCACTGTTGGGTTGATTCAGTACGGGACTATGACATTTAAATAAACTGATAATGGTTTTGTATTTCCTCAAGTTTTTGAATCCCATGTTTAATATTTAATTGTACCTATTAATATTGATTAAGTAACTAATCGCTTCAGCTCTATAGGGAACTCATTTACATTTCAGAAAAGAACGCTTTTC
Source organism: Leptoclinus maculatus (assembly GCA_032191485.1). Taxonomy (NCBI): domain Eukaryota; kingdom Metazoa; phylum Chordata; class Actinopteri; order Perciformes; family Stichaeidae; genus Leptoclinus; species Leptoclinus maculatus. The sequence continues at coordinate 16,469,289 of JAVDOI010000005.1, forward strand.
TTAATACCTGAAAGTTCAGTTTGGTTTAGAGGACACTATTAGCTTAACAGAGTCCAAGACCCATGGGAACACACATGCAATGTTTCTACAGCTATCTATAATGATTTAACACTTTCTTGACTAATTCTACTTAATTGTATACAATTTTATTGTTCCACATGACTCAAGACGATCCATCTGTTCCCCCCTTCAGCCTTACAGGTTTCTCTCATCTGCTCCTCAATAGATTTTATAATATCTAAGCGGCTTTGCTGAAGTTTCTGACACTTAAACATCAGCAAATGGATAAGTTTAGTTGCAAATGACAGCTCTCATGCACTGACACCACCTGCCAAATGCACAAACACATCTTAAAGTGCAATCTTCAGACGATACAGTAGAAGGATTAAAGGTTTAGTTTTAACTCTTAACTGCTACACACTTCTGTGAGGGAGGTCTAGCTCCTCTGACAATAGCTTGATACCATACTAAAGGTCAGATCAGGTCAAGGCTTTCTGATTCCCATTTCCTGATCTATGAGCCTCTTCAGAAGACTCACACACCCATACGTGACCATGACCGCGACGCCCCAACACACTCAAACACACACACCTCCACTCAGCACTGTAGAGCTGTTTTTGTGGTGTGACTCATCTGCAAACCTCAAGCCGAATATTTTAGGAGCTTCTAATCCAGAAAAAACCCTTTGGCTACTCTCATATCTCACACATCCAGACGAACGGGCACACACTGCAGCACACAGACACACACACACACATCATTAGAGATTAAACCCCCCTTCAGTCTGGTAGCAACAGAGAAACACACAGGTTGTCAAAGGGATCACATTCACACATATCTGATGTCGGAGTAAGTGTTGCATGTGTCAGTTAATCCACTCGGTCTCTTAAGAGTGAGGACACAAAAGCAGGGATGGAAAACAGGGCGCAACCCTCTCAGACAATCACACACACATTTAATATTAGTTTAAATACATAAATTACAGAAGGTTTAGCCAGCTGGTATGTCATGTTTGAGCTAAATATAGACAGATTTCAGGGACATGACTTACACTACATGTAAATAAAGAGAACAACATTTTAATATTGTGTGCATAATTCCAGCTGAATAGACCATAACAGCTGATGTTACTGTGGAGGTTGAGTGTAACTGCCCTCTAGTGTTCGGAGTGTAATAGTACAACATTACAGAGAATAGCTGTGTACATACTTGAAAAAGGGATTTTCTCTCAAATTCAGTGAAAGGAGTGGTGGATTATATGTATCCGTCACTTATATAACAAATGAATATGTTTTTATCAATCAAAGATGATAAACCAGTTTGTGTTTGTCTTCCGTCTTTATTGATCAACAACTCCGGGTACAACATTATGTATTTTAAGCTTCAGGTTTTGGACTCGTAGTTGAACAAAACAAACATCTGGAATACGTCACCTTAGCCTCTGGGAAGTTGTGATCACTATTTTTCCCTATTGTACGTCATTTTATAGATTTCATTATTAATACATTAATCATAAAACAAAAAGAATCAACAAATTAATTGAGAATGATCATTTGTAGCAGCTCTAAAAAAAAAAAACTACTGTTGAATTAAGTGTACTGTTAACCCCATTACAGAACTGTGAACATTACAGTGAACATGGGATGCGTGGAGGAAACATAACACGCTTTTTAAACCATCATAAATACAAGTGAAATGACAACTGTGCAGAAACTTTCTGTGCCTGTGTGATAAACGGGGAAATGCATCTTTTTGGAGCTCAGTGTAATTATCTGTTGTGTGAATCGTATGTGAGCTTCTAAGAACAACCGACTGTCTCTGGGTGTTACAAGCTCTCAATATTGTCCAGGTGGCAAGATGAAAAGAGGCCTGAGCTTCATGGACATAGATGAATTATACATGACCTGGCTCTAAATATGTCTGCAATTGCTACAAGTCTACAGCGCGTGAGGTGGATTTCAGTACCTGTACGGACCTGTGATTGTATTCTTTGGTTTCTACCCTAATATTAACCCAAAGCACTCACTGTTAAAGGACAAAGGGGACGGAAATATCACGTAAAGTGTACGAAGGTGAGTGCGTCTGTTAAACTAAGACTGAATATAATTTACTACTTCAGACAGAGGTTAGTGAGGGGAGTTAAGGAATAAATATGAGAATATCTTTGAAAGCACAGCAACAACACTATGGCTTGCATGTCTGTGTTATTTTTGTAAAGCACTTTGCAAGCGTTGATAATTACATCATTATGTTTGAGTGTAGGTGATTTTATGTAATATGTATATGCACAGATCAACATCTGTGTGTGGTTGTCAGAGACTGAGCAGATGTTGTAGAGCGGTGGAGAGGTCTCCTCCAGCGCTGATGAGGACCTGAAGGTTTGCCTCTCTGTCTCCGAAGCCCATTGAGCTCAGATGCTCCAGCTCGTCCTGGAACTCAGCCTCGTCAACATGGACCTGAGGAGAGTTATTTAAAGTCTTACTCATTACAACAACATAATCAAAACAATCCTTACTAAAGAGGTTTTGTGCCTCTTGGAGGGAACATCAAATTTGATAAAATTCCATGTGTGTCTCAGCTGAATCCGTTGTTCATTTTCTTTAAATAAATACAATAAACAGATGAATGGAGTTTCAAAGATTAAAGGACTCTCTGGAGATCACACAGTCTATGTTGTTAGATTGAATCTCGACAAGAAGTGCCAGCTGCACTGGCCTCTATGGGTTCAAATATCCTTGACTGCTTTAAGGTGACATCCCTCATCAAACGTCACATCTGGATGTGGCCAGTCAGCTTTTGGCCTGAAAATGTTATTTACATTTATTGTATCCAGGAGATGTACAGATCAGTTACAGAAGCAGTCACGGTTATAAGGAAACACTGAGATACCCCATGATTGGTGTCAGCTAGCGCTTGTAGCATCTGTTGCACAAACTGCTGCTGCTGCTGCTGGTGGTCTGTCACCGTGGCAACCCGAGGACCACTGCCTGATTGGCTGTTAAGGACAGAGTCAGATGGCAGCTCAGGGGCATCATTAACACCGGCTCTGCAAGATATGGTGGTAAAGCGTGAAATGCTTTTACGGTTTCTTTAATGCACTTTGCATGAAAGTACTGTAATCCTCAGGTTAAGGTGTACTGTGAGTGTTTATTGTGCGTATTTATACTTACGTAGGTATCAGTGCAGGAGCCTCCGCAGCCAGAGTCTGTAGGCCCTGTTGGATTAGTAGCAGAGCCTCCATGGCTCTGGGGTTCAACATGGTTGACAGCAGCTCTGGATTCTGCAGCTACATATTTATCATTAATAATAGCCACTCACAACATAAATATCTGTTTTAAGGATATCTATGTAGGAAAAAAGACATTTTTCCAATGTTGGACCAGTCATAATACTGTTGGTTATCTAGTTGCAAGAAGAGAGGGTGTTTAGTGGTGAGGCAAATGAACTCACCTGTTGCAGGAAGAGAGGGATCTGCTGCCGCATCTGCTGCTGCAGCTGTGGATTTCCTGAGAACAAAGGGTGACTCAGCAGCATCTGAAACAGTATGAAAACGAGACCTAGGAGAGTGTGTAGGATTTATGGGTATGTGTTCACAAGAAGTGGGGAGGGGAGGATTGTAGCCTGGTTCCACACCTCCGGAATGATTTTTTTTATTCAGATGCTCATAAATAACAGAACCTAAAAAATAAATTGCATGCAGCTGTCCAGTGAAAATAAGCAATGTGATTACCTCTCATGCGTTTCCTGTCATGCATGTTTATGTGTTCGCATGCACCCATAAATTGTGTATGCGTCACCTGCGCAGCCAGGTCAGGGTTCTGGCTGAGGCAGCTGAGGACACTGCTGATATAGGGCCCCGACAGCAGGCTCTCCATCAGTCCTGGACTGGCTGTGATCTCCTCCACCAGTGACTGCATGCCTGAGGAAAGAGGGAGGAGACCACAGATACAATATGAAGAAAAGCAGGGAGAAATGTTTATAGTTTAGCCAATTTAAAACAATGACCTGTTTCTTGGTTTGCTTAAAATAACTTCAAATACATCACGAAGCTGAGAAAGCAGACGTTTGCCCCACTATTGCATGGCGCTTGCGTGTGGGCATGAGGTTCTACTTTTTCTCTTGGTGTAGTTAAACTGTGTGTATTTGTATTTCCGTGCCTGCAGTACCAGTGCTCCGAGGGTTTGGATCAGCTTTGGGCGTGGCGGTCAGTTCTATGAGAGGATCTGTGGAGTGACTGGAGACAGGTGGAGTAGCGTCGCTTTCTCCTTCAGTTGGCTGTTGAGTCCCAGATGATGCAGTCACTACTGGGGCTGCTCCCATCTGGATCTGAGAGAGTAAGGACACCACAAACACCAGATTTAAAAACACAAGATTAGTTTGACATCATCTGAAGAGACAGTTCGGGAAAACGTCATTTTCGAAACCTGGACCTGTGATGATTTGAGTCTTTTGGCGGCACTCTTCTGAAGGCCATCAGAATCACCAGTGATGGTTTCAGGGTTTTCCTGCTCTGGCTGCAAATTGTCTAATGCTCTGTCTTCACTATGCATCACATCCTCTATCATGCAAGGGTTCCTGACGAGCTCCAGCACCTGCAGGATGAGCAAGAGCAGAAGATATTGAACATATGGGTGGGAGAAATGAGTCAAGGAGAAAGCAACTAATTTCAAGTCGCAGTGAAATAGAAAAAGTACCTTTTTTTCTCCTTTTAACTAATTAAAATCACACACCTGTCTTACTTCTAAAATACATTTAAAAGGACATAAGCAAATTACATATTTTTAGTAAATTCTTTCTCCCATGTAGTCGCTTATTGTATAAAATCTTCACAGTTATTAAAGCGATATAATTATTTTGTAATACTTGTGCTCCGACACATTAAACCATGTCATTCACATCTTGCAACAAATCTGTACTTCACACACACGCCTTTTTATACCCACCTGTGTGATGATATCTGTGTTGTTAAGCACATCTCCCACCTCTGGGTTCCTCTGCAGGAGCTGCTGAATCTGAGGACTCGACCGGATGAGCTGTCTAGTTAGTTGAGGGCTGGAGGAGGAGAGGGTGCTCTGCACGAAGGGGCTGCCCACGACACGGCGCATCATCTCCGGGTCAGCCAGCAGTTGTCTCTCCATCTGGTGCTGGAGTGCAGGGAAGAAGCCAGGCACGCTGTTTGTTAGGCTGAGACTATCCAGACACTCCTCTATGGAAACAAGATCAGATCAAAAGAACAAGAATAAGTAGAGGAACTGGAGAGGTGAGTAGGATCTGATCAACCTATAGCGGCAATATAAGCCCACATAGAGAGGACAGGAAAAAAAGGAGGAGGTGGGGGGAGTTCATGTGCTCTGAAGTTCTTACCCAGACAAAGGGGAGAGGTGGGAGAGGGTGTGACGCTTTCAGGGTCAGGATCCAGAACGGCTGTGAGCTCTGACTGGACCATTTCTGGTGCAGGATCACAGGTGGGAGCAGCAGACGGATGCTGAGGCCTGAGAGGGGAGGACTGAATCTGAATCTAGAGCTCCAGGTAATAACTGAGTATGCATGAGTAGGAGGCGGCATTGGACTCAAGTCAAATACGGCGTATGAATGTATTGATTTCCCCATTATGTAAAATGATTGTTGAATTTCAATGCATTTTTTTGTGTGTGTGTGCCGTAACACTTACTAACATGTGCCACTCTTCCCTAAAGTTAGGACATGAATTGAGTGCAGACTTTTTTTCCCCAATACAATATAGTGCAGGTCTTAATTTAGCAGTGCTTCATTTTCTACCTTAATGTGACATTGCACATGGCTTACTGTATGATTTAGGTGAAAGTGGTGCTGGTTTACAAACTCTCCAGACTCCAAAATTAACATGCAACGTATTTAAAAAGGAGGATAAACCTTAAAAGTCACAGTCCACAGGCTGCATGTACATTATCAAAACAAATCCCGACACATAATAAATTGTAATCTCTAGTCTAGTCTCTAGTCTGCCTGCTGTGACCAAATGAGTAAATTTCATATACGCGTCTGTTTACCGTTGGATCATGCTGAGGCTGACTGACTCATCCTGGGCATTAAGGTGACTCAGGAGTTCTGACTCTCTGAGGACCCGGCCTGAGTCCAGCAGGACCAGCTGCTCTGCCGGGACCCCCAGGCGCTCTGCTAGACCCCATTTCAGCTGTACACAAATACACACATCACAGATTCTCAGGCAGAACCAGGGCATGAAAATCGATAAGACATATTTCTCAAAAGACGTAAGACTACAGCTGAAGCCCAAATCAAGTCATTTTACGCATAAAGCACCAGTGAGTGCGTTTGGCCTCCTGACCTGTCTGACGGTGCAGCCTCCTGTGACGGTGAAGTCCTTGCTCTCAGTGAGAGTTTTGGCAGCGACGTGGATCATTTTAGTCCGGTCACGACGATCATCGGGCGCTCTCGTCTCATCTTTCACCGCGTCTGACATCTCCAGTCCGCACTGACGATGAGGAGGAGAGCGGTCCTGAGGAGGAGCGCGCAGTCACGGTGCGGAGGCGCACGTGTCCCGATGACTCGGCAGAAAGTTGTGTGGATGAACGCCAGTTTTGACCCGACTGCGCAGGGTGGTGTAAAAAAACTCTTTATAATATTTAGTACCTTTAATAATGTACAGTTCCTTACATGGGTGTCTCTGCGAGTAATCTGCTTAAATTAATTCATACCGAAGAATTATGAAACCGGAGTCAATTTAAAGATATAGTACATCAAAAAACAGTAATAATAATCGACTATACGCTCTTAAAATTCCCTTTTACATTAAAGACATCTTCTCACAGCGTCAAACACAACGTAGGCTACTTTAAAGTTCTCCAACGTGGTAACAGTATGGGTCCAAAAGTACATTTGTAGAATCTCTTCTAAAAGCTCAACGCTCTTAGATTAGCACTTAGCTCTTTAGATTTCTGACACTATACAAAAAAAGGACAATTGTTTTTTTCACTGAAAAAGTCTTTTATTTACTCAACAGTGAGAAAGAAAAAAAAAAGAACAAACCAAACATTTTGGCATTCAACACCCCACAAAAAGATGCCTGCAGAGGGCAGCACCGCGTGCCAACTGCCAGGCCACCATTTTAACACAAAGTTTAAACTTAATCAGTTTTAAAAGCATCTGCAATTCTTGTTCAGCTGTGTAATACATCCTGCTGCCTCTGGAGTGTAATCTCTGTGTGTGTGTGTGTGTGTAATTAGGGGGGCATGCATTATATGCTGACATAGAGTCCGAGCTAAAAAAAAAGAACAAGGTAAGAGAACCCTGATTATGATCAGCAGTACTTTTCTTAATTTGTTTATATCATTTGACTTTTAAGGCCAGTTGGGACCTTCATAGATCCATCTCTGGGCCTTTCTTCCCTTTCCTGTTTCCCTGCCAACCAGAAAAGCCAAGAAAGTACACAGTTATTAATTATTAGTAATAAAACATATTTCATAGTTATGGGTCAATAACAATACATGGTGGAATGAGAACGTGTTGCGGTCAAGTCTCTTGAATGAAGGCTGGGACACGGTCACACACGGTCACACACATGTTGGAGGGTTTGAGCTGACGGCACTAAGACATAAATAGATGGCGTCTGCTCAGGTTGCTCTCGGCCTAACATAGCTTTTGGGGTACAATCGAATGTATGGCGGTCGACACACAATAGAACCATTTCAAATAGAAAGCATTTGTTTCTGGTCTGTTATTAAATATATTTTCAATAGTTGCAGAATTGGAATTCTCCCCCATAAAGTTGGCTACTATGACACCCTCCCTGCGAATGGCTCGGTGAATAAATCAAGCATCCACATGTCCCGTGAGCCTTTTGGCAGTGCAGACCTGCACACGTGTTGTACCTCAACGATATGACGTCATAGCGCCGTCTCTTCTTTTATGCTTCCTTGGTAACGGTGACTTTACTAATCAGAAGAAAATGATTTGAACTCTCACCTGATGTTTTGGTTGTTCTGACTGCAGACCTTTGACTTTAGACCGTTCTTGTTCAAGGGCACCGTGTAGTGATGCTACCTAAATAACAAAAAAGCATAATTCAAGTTCACATAAAGATATAAACATCTCACACACACACTGGTGTTCCTCTCTCATAATCCTTATACCACCGTAACACACCTGTAATGACAGTTCTTCTTTTATGTGTAGTAGCTCTTCTACCTGTAGAAGGAGTTCTGCTTTGTCTTTCACTGAAGGAGAGAAACAGCATGAATATATGACGGATCGTTTTGAATCATCATTGGGAAAGAAAAGGGCCGACTCTAAAGGAAGGAGGGCTGTTAAATGTAGTTCAACTCACTCTCTCCCTGTTGGAGCATCTTAAGCAGCTGGGAATTTCTTGCTTTCACCTCTTTGTATTTCCCCTGCAGAGTTGCGAAGCAAGAAAAAAACATTTTTGTTGTTGTTTTTAAACAGTTTATGATAAAAATCCGTTTGAGTAAATCGTCATTGTGTAACTTTGTGTAACTGTGTTTCCATTAAAAGGGCTGTAAACTAACTATCAAATGCATTTATATACAGAAAAAAGATATATATATATATATGGACATATTCTTTTTTTTTAACAAATAAAATAATTCTACGCATTTTTCTGGATGATCGGGGTGAAATTATAGAATAATGTGGAAACTGCCTATGCCTGCTGACCTCCCACTGTGAAATGGTCTTCTTTAGTTTATCGATCTCCTCGTCTTTCTTCTCCAGATCGTACTTCAGCTGCTCTGCTCGGGGATCCTAACAGGAAGGAAAGGTAGACAAGAACACGTCAGAACGTAAGGAAACACAAACTTCACTTGGTGGATGTTGCGTTTAATAAATCACTTAAAAATGTTGAGACGCAGCCGTGTGGACAGACTTAAAGCTGGGGTAGGCAATGTCTTTTTTGGCATTATTGATCAAAAATTCCATAATAAACTTTCAGCGTATTGTAATTCAAGTGGTACCTCAGGGGGGGCAGTTTTCTGGAAAAGGTAAAAAAACAACCCTGCTTCTGCAGCTCCCGTCTTAAGCCCGTCTCCAGACCAGCACCCTTAGTATTAAACCGATTGTACGTGAATTGCACACTATTTCCGGTGAAATATTACAGTATGCACACATTACACTACGCTGGCATAAATATCCAACACTGCAATGTGGCAGTGACGACAAAATTCATAACGGATAATGGTGTAAATGCTCTAAAGCTGAGCATTTGTGTGAATACAGATGTGTTCAGACACACGGTCTGAGAAAAACAGAGTTTCCTGAACATTAAGGCATACAAACATGTTCTAGCAGAAACCCAAAAGTACAAGTATGAACCTGGAAATGACCATGATATGATAAGTGTGAAATAGCAAGGCAAAAAGTGGGCATTTTTCAAAATAATCCAACAAAATGTAGTATAAAGGACAAAAGATTCACAGTACAACAAAATGATTTACCCAAATCTCCAATAAGTCGCTGTTCTCTCAAGTTTTCTGAATACTAACTAGATACATGACTATTGATCAGATCAAAGATGGGAACTTTTACAAACATGATAAAAAGTTAATCTGAAGCAAAAAAAAAAGAAATTACAACCTCCCCCCTGAAACTCTGAGGTAAAAAGAGAATCACCTCGTGACCCTGTAGAATTTTAACCTAAAGCAGCAGTCTGTTCATGTGTGTGTGTGTGTTTCTGTCCGTCTACTCACCGGTTCGTGTTCCGTCGTGATGATGACTTCCTGTCCGTGGCTGTTGGTGAACTGCTCACGTCTCTTCTCCTGTTGGACAATCCGAGTGACGTCATCCTCGAGCTTGTTGAAAAAACGCTCCTCCTGCCCGAGTCCCAGCGCTACATTAGCCACTCTGGCGTCCTGCAAGGGAGTGAGGTGAGTGTACAGTCGGGATATGCCACACCATACATGATATTCAACAACAAATTTAAAAAAAACTATGCAAATTATCAACAGGTAATTTAAATAGTTATTCTATATTCAAATACAATAAATAATGTTCCGCTAAATGTTCTATTGATTTGACAACAGTGCAGTTGTGGAGGACTTTGCTCACCTCTTTCTCTTGTTTCTTACTCAAATGTTCTGCGGAGAGACAAAGTACGTTGACATAAAGATTATTCTGGGAGCCTGTTGAGCTAAAGACAGCAGCACACCGGATCATAGTTTGATGGCTTTTGAAACTGATCAATAGGTTCCTCTCACCTGCACTGCCCTCAGCCTGGAAGTCCTGCAGTGAAACGGTCTTTTTGTCCTTTGCCTGCTGATTCTTCTTTTTGTCCTTCTTCCCTGCGACCTCTTTTCCTCCTCGAGACTTCGGCGAGGATGCGTTTGTGTCTTTGGGCTGAGTGAGAGCACATCATTTGACTTAGAATTAAGGTTCCTAACTTCCAATTACTATTCAAAAAACAAACTACATTAAATACGACTTTGAAATTAAACCGAATTCATGCTAGAAAATATTTCAAGGAAAAAAAGGTGGTAAGAAGTTATTAGGAAATCCATTTTGAATGACCAGAGGCACCTGCCTAACTGCTTAATGTGCCAGCATGAAGAGGACACAAGATAGAACAAAGCAGTCTTTAATGTACCTTAACAAATCTCTTGGACCAGTGTGTCAGAGGGCAACACAACTTGAGTATGAATTAAAAAACAGATGTAAGTGAGACTCTATGCTGTACTGTGTTTTCTTATAAAATTGGATTCACTAGAATCCACCAGATGATGAGTTTACAAGAGTGAGGATTTAGAATATTCATAATGACTTCACTCTTACGAGGAAACCTTGCAATTTCATACATAGGGACACTGGCATGAATCAAGAGCCATATAAAACTCTACAAAACACAAAAATAAAGACAGTGTAGTCAAAACCTCTCCAGACTAAGACTCAGCAGACAAGTTTATGTCAAGAGTCCAATTTTGCAGATATGTCTGACGACTGCACCCCTTGTCTCAAATTTGCAAATATAAGTGTGTGTGGGCAACTTACCGGTTTGTTTTGTTCAAAATCCATTTGACTTAGAATCAAAGCCTTTTCCAAGTCAGCCTCATAAAGCTCAGAGGTTATCTACAGAGGAAGGAGGGAAACAGATGAGGCATTAGAGACAAACAGTTGTTACCGTCTGTAAAATCAGACGGTTTTACAGAGTTTGCAGTGACGGGAGAAGAAAGGACGCGACACCTTTAGTAGTAGCATCTAAAATCTGTTAATCACTTCTAAGAACACTCTGCTTCTGGCTGATACGGATACCTCTGAGCAGCTCTACTAAAACAGCTGGACGTACTGTGGATTATTATGAAGAGAATGTTATCTGCTGTATGGATCACAAGCTCACACATTTGTTGTCGCTGCTGACCTGCTCATCCCTCTGCTTCCACTGCTGCCACCCCTCTGCAGGCATTTTGTGGTCCGCTGCTGCAGGAATGAGAAGTTCACCGGCTATTCCTGACAGTGTCATACAGGGAGGCGGAGCACAAGACTTCTGAGGAATCTTCTTGAAGGCCAGATTGCGTAACTGATGAAAAGCCAGATATGAGATTAATTCAAACACTGTCTCTCGTTATGACCACTATTGCTATAATTGCTCTATTGTTAGCTGTAGAAACCATCACCATGTGTGTGCATGAACAAGAAGCGTTATATTTTCTGAACTAATCGATGACTTATTCCATTCATTAAGTGTTAAACAATTGTGAAACAATTCACTTCATGTTTTCCCAGACCCAAGAGACCTCTTCAAATACTATTACAATAATATGAAACAAGGAAAAGCAGCAAATCCTTGAATCGAAGAAGCAAGAAAACTTCCAAGATTAATCAGTTATCACAATCGTTGCAGGTGTATTTTCTGTGGATTGACTAATTGATTTATTGACTATCAGTTATCAGTTTATTTGTTACAAAATGTGACATATTAATGAAATTGCACCGCCTTGCTGAGGGCCTGGTGTTGTTGGTGATGTGTCTTAAACACTGGTTACATGCTTAATTGAAATGAATACCAACACTTGCTCTAAAACAACCGGAAGCGAAACAAAAAACACAATCTGTTTTCAGCTGGGGTGAACCATCCTCTGCAGTTTCATTTCAGGTGAAGTGAAACAACAACCGTGTCTGTGACTAAACGGAAGCCATGCATGCAACCCTAATACCACAGATATATGCATGAAGCAGAGGGTCGCGAGATGCTCCTGTCGCTCACCTCGTTTGCCTCACTCTGCTGCTGTTCCCTCTTCTTCTTCTTCTTGTCCTTCTTCTTGTCGTTGCACTGAGCCGCTTTGCCCCCGGCTGCTCCTGCCTTCCCTGGTCGAGGCTTCCCGTCCCGTCCGGTTCTGGTGGTGGTCTTGCCCGCGTCGGAGGCGTCGGAGTCCGAATCCGAGTCTATCTGGAGCAGGGCAAAGCGCGAGGCGGTGGTGGGGACGGTGATCATTGTAGACATTCTCAAAGAGGAAAAGTCACTGAGGGCAAAAGGAGACAAAGAACAATACAGTTAGGATAACTTGGAGCCGGTTGTGAAACGAGTTAGCTTCTAGTTGCAAGCTCTTTTCAAATAAATACATACTATAGACCTGCCACACTCTCTATTCATATCAACAGACTGTACGTAGGTGTATTTAATCCTAACAAGCAGTCGTCGTAATAAATGAAATGGTAACTGCTCAGTTAGTAGCAGACTGGCTGCTAGCATTACATAGCAGTAAGTTAACCTAGCTAACTGTGCAGCAGGTCTCGTTAGCTCGAAACAAGTGCAAAAGTAGCGATGCATGACAGTTAAAAACACATTAATGGACTCACGGTAATCTTATGTTTTTACTACACTAGCTAGGTTGTTTTTGAAGAGACAGTAGTCACAAGAAAAGTTGCTAGAGAATACTTTCACCTGTTCGTGAAGGTGTTGTCGGGTACTGTCGGGTTTGCTAACAGTGATTGCCTGAGTACAGCAACCCGGTGTGGCCAAAAAGGATAAACGCGATTGGTGATCGCCCTTTCGCTCGTTGCTCTTTTGCTATCCGATCCCTTTTGTGTAACTGTAGACACGTTTAAAATAAAACTATGACAGATCTAAGCGTTTTCGTCTCGTTAACCCAGTTTAGCCTGCACCATGTACTGTAGGCACACTTTTGGTGGGATGGGGAATGAGCACACACAATAGAGGCATGACAGTGAGATATGCATAGAAGTAAGTTTAATACATTTGACTGTAATAAGATATGAAAAAAAATAAAAAATTACACAGCAAGAATCAACATATAACAAACAGCACAGGGTGCACACAGATATAACAAGTTTGTATACAAAAAATTAAATTAATAAAAAAACACTATCAAGCTTTATATTACTGTTGTAGTGCAGGAAGCATTGCATTTAGTCTTGTGGTCATTTTAAGTGCTAAACAGTGCTGGAAATAAAGGTGAAAGACAAATAACTTCTCTAAGGCACTAGTTGGTCACATTTAAAAAAGGTTGATGAACATGTTTTATCTTTTTAACTAGTATTAAGAGGAGAATCAATTTAGTGGAAGCAGTTGTTGATAACCGTGAGGTGAGCTACTATTTTATGACGACAGAAATAATATTTAAAAGTGCTGCTTTTTGCATTAAACACCTCATTCTCACATAATGTACAAACAGTCTTACAACTTCATTTATGTCCTTGTCTAGATCTAATGGAAAATGTAATGTGCTGTGTTGTATTTGGGTGCGGCAAGAGCTTAGCAAATGTCTGTAATCTCAAAATGGTAAGTTTCTCTCTATTTTCCAGTGCAAAACACGGCCAAGTGATTTATCAAGGCCACTCTGTTGTCATGACAGCGCTGGCGTTTCTTCTCTTATTGAACGGCTAAACTCCTCGACATTCAGCGTTGCCTTTGACCACCAAGGAAGACAGATAAATAGGAGGACAGTACAATGACAAGAGACTGAACTGGTTCACAGTAATGACATTTCGATATTAACCACATCTTTCGTGGTTTCACTATTTTGTGGTACATTGACAGCAGTATAACCATGTTCCACAAAGGACAATTTATAAAGAAAAACTGAGAACAAAACCTGTTTAAGTTAACATAGATGCTTCATTTTCTTTAGCATATTGTGAATATGGACACGCATTACATAAACACCAGTATTTTGATTATATCAAGGCTTCCAACAAACAGTCCATGTTCACAAGGCTTATTCAAGATGAGAAGATGTTTCGTTTCATATTCAATGCATTTTTGTGATTGGTTATTCATGACACATATTTTCCTTTGTTTACGAGCACCCAACTGTAATCTGATGTACACACTGCTGCTACCAAGTGACTCATAGGTGCCATGATAACATCATCTGTCAGTGTTTCTGGGCACTTCTATGGAGTCCTCTAATATTGACTCAGTGCTGGTCTCCACAACAGACTGTCGCCTCCTTGTGGCAGAACTACAGACCTGCAGGTCAGCTGGGGAGATCTGTCTCAGCTCTCTGCGACACACACGGACTGGTGTCATCTCTAAACTGTCCCCGGAGTGACCCGTCCTCCTTTCACTCCTCCCCTGGGACTGTGTGTGCGCCTGGTTGTATTCGGGCATTTTTGTAGTTTTGTGTGCTTGGAGGTCGGAAGACCAGGAGGGACAGGATGTTTGGTGTGCATGTTTCTTCATATGAGAATCGTGCTCAGCGTGCATCTTTGTGTGTGTTGTTGCAATATGTGTCCTTCTCTGTACCTCATCCATGTGCGTCTGGGGTTCCTTTGTACTTGCGTGTATCTGCACATCGTGGTTTTGTCGGTGCTCCTGTGTGTGTGAGGGCTGATCGACGGGGTAAAGGGAGTCACTGACAAGCTCTTTGAGTTTCTTTTTAAGCTGCCGACTGGAGCTTTTATAGAAAAACAGTTCTTTCTCCAGATGCTGCAGTTTGTCTTCGATAGCCTGCTGTGCCTCTTCTGAACCACCCTCTAAACACACACAAGCACACAGGGAGAGAAAAGTTAATGAAACAACATTGTTCATTCAATTTCTGTTCAAATATTATGGAGAGGAATAGGACACATGTTTAAACAGCTTCATCCAGGCTGATCTAATTCCCTCACCTTTAAGTTTCTGCAGCAGTAGCTGGATGTTGTTCTGGTGATCATGGTGCTGCTGGGTGAGCCTGCGGTCTGCATCTAGGGCCAGGCGCTGCATGGCGACCTCCAGCTCCCTCAGCGCCACCTCTTGGTCTCCGGCGTGGAGCTTCAGCTCTTCACAACGCAAACGCAAACGGCGCTCCTCCTCACGAAGACAAACAACCTGGGCAGATTGAAAAAGGTGGGAGGGAGCCAGAGAATAGAGCAGAGAAACACATTATTGCACACATAATCACAAAGATGTTGGCTGTACCTTTGTTTATACTCACACCTGCAGAGAAAAAATCATGGACAGAGCAAAACAGTTAGGAGGGAGTCGGCTGGAAAGATGATGGACAATGGAGGGAGTATAATTTAGTTAGCATTACAGAAATAGTGCAGCCATATTTCTGACTAACATCACCTGGAGATAGAAGCAAGTGAAGGTAAATAACAAAGAAAAAGAAAAGGAGAAACTTAAATCTCTCGCAAATAAAAAGAAAGGTAATAGCAAACGGAGTAAAAGGAAGGAAAGCCAAATTCAGGCAGTGGTAAGGAAACTGGAGTGGAGAGCATGCATTTTATCTTGCCTTGTTGAAATATTTGACGAGCAGCTCCGAAGCCTCAGGTGGTGAGAGCCCCTTCAGCTTCCTGATGACATCACAGAGTTGGGCGGGTTCAACGCTTTGTGGCTGTTGCAAAGATGAGTCTGTGATTGACAACTTCTTTTGTTTGTCCTGGATGGAGTGGTTTTTAAACTCCAGAGCTGCGTCCAGAGCTTCAATAGCTTCCTCCAGCTGAAGCAGGGAATGCTCCTCCTACATGAAGACACACACAAATCACGGTGCAGGAAATAAAAAAATAAAAAATGCAAACGATGAATAATAAAACACATACATCACGTCTATCATACATGTTTTTCTGACCTCCTCAGTGAGCACTCTGTTGTCCTTCAGCTGGAGGTCCAGAGTGTCCCTCCTCTTTTTAAGCGTGTCTCTCTCTTCCTCCAGTTCCTCCATGGTGACTTCTCCAGTCTGCCTCAAACTACTGCTGCTCTGCAGCTGCTCCTCCAGAGACTCCAACCGCACCGACACACGCAGCAGGTCCTGACTCAGAGCCTGAAAAGCCATTGATAAAAAACTTCCAGATTCAATAACACGTGTTGCCCAGATCAAAAAGTGTCATTGGTAAACAGACTTCACAATATTTGCTAAATTATAAAAGACACAAAAATCCCACATGGGCACCACCACATGTACAGGCTGACCTGACTGGAGCGGAGCATCTTGATCTCCAGTTTGCTTTTCTGTTGCAGACAGGCCTCTCTGCGCAGGAGCACCTCCTCTCTCCTCCTCAGCTCCTCCTCCAGCTCATGCAGCTCTGCTCTCTTCTGAAACACCTGCTCCTCCTCCTCCTCCAGCCAAACGCAGTCATGCAGCTATGGTGAGGAGCAAGGCGTATGGGGATGGAAAAGGGGAGCAGAGAGGGGGACGGGGTAAATGAGGATGACAGAGAAATTAAGATAAGAAGACAATGACAATGAGATAAAAAAATGAAAAGAAAAACATTTTAAGAATGCATACTGCTTCCATATTTACCTTTTCCTTTAACTCTTCCCGGTGATTGCTTTTGCATACGGTCAAAACTCCTGCCCTTTGCTCCTATAAACAAGAACCCATATCATTTACTGAATGATTTACCCGTGCTGCGTGTCAACTATTACATCTTTGCAGTCTTGCATTTCCCAATGAGTAACTCAACTCAACTGAGATGTTGTATGTGGGTGACTTGCATACTTCTACCCAGGTTTAATTTGGACCTGGGTAGACTGAATTGTAGTTTAATATGTTCATCTCTTTTCCCATTTTACTGTCTAGACAACGTAGTGGTTTTTCTGGGTTCATCAATCAGTACGACTAACCCCGTTTTGGTCCAGCTCTTTGCTAGTGTTGGTCTCTCTCGTCTGCCCGAGGCTGCTTTGAAGCTGCGCTCTCTGCAGTCTCATGTGCTGCAGGCTGCGGTACATCTCCGCTCGGACCTGCTGGCTCTGCATGGAAAGGCTTGCCAACACGCTGGCTTCTCTGCCATCACCACAGTGCCTTCCATGTCTGTCCACTGCTTGCGTCTCCTTGTCTGTCAAACAAATACACACATTTAGAGATGCTCATATGAAGGTCAAAGGTTGTTGAAACTATTATGTTATGATTCACTGGTGTTGTGCAGTAGTTGCCTGGAGCTTCAGTACAAAAGCCCAGTTGATCTAAGGTGAAATAAGAAGTAGCCTGCCCATTGTAAACAGTACAAGATTCTAATCAAGTCACGTGTATGTATGTGTATGTACAATATCATCAGCATTACAGTTTGTCTGTTGCTGTTGTTGTCCCTGAATTTCTAAATTCACATTCGCAGAAGTTTCTGAAAGCTGAACGAAGTTCTAATCAGTACTGCAGGAATGTTTTGACCAACCTTGGCTAACCCAAACAAATAAAATTGCCGTTGTGCTTGACTCACTAAACCCGGTTGAGAAAAACTACAAACCAACAGACACAGGAATGCAGGAATACACAGTGTGTTTTTCTATAGACCCACCAGTTTTGTCAAGCTCTTTGATGAGCTCCTCTTTCATGCGCATGTTGACGGACAGATCTCGGATCCTTCTCTGAGTAACGCTGGCTCTCAGTCTCACCTTCCTCACATGGCTTTGACTGGCGTGGTTTTCCTTGGTCCCTGAGAAGAAATAGCAACTGACAATATGAAAAGGAAACAACTTCTTTTATATGAAATAACTTCTTAGTAAGTCACAGAAGAGCTCTGAGACATGAAAGCACGCCTTTATCAAGACAAAAAGACAAGGAAACAACAGACTGCGAAGTAGAGTCAAATACATGTAAATTATACCTGTGGCTCGCTGAGGCTGTGGTGCTGATGGATTTCCATTAGAGGTTTGGTCCAGTCCAGAGTTATTCTCTTTCACAGCTGATTTCTTCTGCCGGCTGGTCCACGTTCGGTTTAAAGAACGCCTGGAGTAACGTCACAACATTTCATTACGCAGATCATTTCAGATTAACTCACTGCTGTCTGAATGAAAGACTATTGATGTGTGTGAAATGGAGGTCAAGCACTTTTTGTATTCCTGTGGTGCACGCCGCACCTATGTGACACGTGAAAACGGGTTGGTATTAGAGAAAACAGTTATACATTAACAATGTATGTAAGAGCCTGGCATCAGTAATGGCAACACACAGCTCCTTTCATCTTCTTTAAAAGCACTGTGCTCCTTTCTTTATCTCCACAATGTGCCTTGAGGGATGCCACATCTCCTTTATGCCCAATGCACTGCATGGAATGGATATGAGGAACACCAAGACCAGGTCTTATATCAGTTTGAGCAACACAAGATAGATATTGGTGTGGTTATTTAGAAACAGTATTTTGCGTCAGCTTGGTGCTGGTTGCACACGTTTAATTAACTGCACTGTATATGGCGTGTGTAGTGCATTGTACTTAAATGCAGGACTCAAGTTGCAGGCTACAGATGGCCAGAGATGACCAGAATTAAAACAGCATGTTTGCTGATTCAAATGTTTCTACTAGTTGAAACGTGTACTGTATAAAAAAGGTGACAGTGAAAAGCATCACATGCAGGGTTTGTGTGACTTGTGTGCACCGACTAAAATGAGTGTTTTGATGACCTCGTCTGAACAGGCCTTCGCACCAAAATTGTATTGTCACTGGAGTGACAATAAAAAGCCCTCCACTGTGCCTCTCTTCCAATTTCGGTGCATAGAGGTCACTGCTCTACAAAGCGAGAGCAGGTGAGGAATAAATTATTCCACACCGATTAGCTGAAACCGTATTTGTTGTAGTGAATCACTGGTGGCTTGACAACGACAGTAGGCTTGTATTATACCGGCTCTCACCTAAATCCCATTCTTCCCATGACGAAATCCTCCTCCTCCTTCTCTTGATCCCCATCTTTGCTCTCTGCTTGTTGTTTCATGAATGGACAGTACACCTCATCCTTCTCCTCAATCTCAGCCAGCAGGAGATGGCTGCGCATCTTAAATGCTGCCATCACCCTCTCCAGTGAATAGGCTGGGGGACTGGAGTGAATCTAAAACACACACATGCGTTCGGACAGATAGATGTACCAGCCATGAACATGTGAATGTATGTAGCGTCATCGTTCGGCACTCGCTACAATCAAAGTCACAAGCAAACGTCAAGTGCAACCGGTACAACACACAAACAATTACACAGACACAGAACAAAACAGTGCAGCTACCCACCCTCCTGGGAGGTCCGTGCCCACAGCTGCGTCTGATCAGAGGGACACTGTGGGGTCTCTTGCCTGAGTTCCCAGAAGCCCCCGTTTCCACAGTTGCCCCTGAGGTTGCACCCCTAAAGGTCACAAGGTTGCTGTGAAGACGGTTGATCAGGATCTGCTGGTCCACGAGTTGTTCAGTCTGAAAACATTCACACAGAAATGTGTGCACAGATGTTTTATTTGGAGATAAACTGCAATGGTGTAGGTGGCAGAGATTCAACTCTTCCTCTCCTCACTTGTAAACGAGTATGTTCCTTCTCCTCCTCCAAGGCCTGAAGGTGGGTTTTTCTCTCTTGAAGAAGTTTCTCTACTACTTTTTGAACCTGTCTCAGCTCTGCATCTTTCTGCTCCAATAGATGTTCCCCTACGGTGAGATCTTCCTGAGAGACAGAGACAGAGAGAGTGTTTTTAAAGTCCAAAGTTCAAAGGCCCTCTTTTTTTTGTTCTCATAGTCAAAATAGCTTAATTGTCCATGTAACTAAAACTTTTGATAGTATGGTCTCCTCTTAGGAAATTAAGGACATCTCATCTTGTAATAAAAGGAAAAAAAAAAACACAGGCGTAACTAATAACGTTAGGATGGCTTGATTCCATACAGGTGTACCAGCATGCAGGTCCCTGACTACACTGGCAAACCTTAATGAAATGTATCCTTTATTAATGTTATGTGACCGTTGCGATCCCCTTGTTATCATTACCTTGCATTTGCTGAGTTCTTCTCTGAGCTTTAATATGGTGACGTGGTGGGGTTGATCTCCACCCCCCTCTGAACAGTCCTTCTCATCAGCTTGATGTGAGTGATTGACAGCCGTCAGTCTGTCCTGCCAATCCTGTAGCCGCTGCCTGAAAGAATGACTTGAAGTGGGGTTAGGGACATCTGCCAGCAGGGCAGCAGCTTCCTGTGCCAGGAGACGGTACTGTGACGGTTCCTCTTGGTTCACCTTCTTATCTGGACCAGACATCCTCATCTGACTGGGCTGTTTGATGCTGTCCCCTTCTCCAGCTCTCCCAACTGTCCTCTCCCTTTCCATCTCTCTCTCCTTCTCTTTCAGTAGCTCTCTCAGTGTCTGTACTTCATACTCAAGCTCGCCCAGGCGAGCCTCACCAGGGTCCCAGGTTGTGGGACATGTTTTAACCTCTGTATGAGTAGATATAGCTCCAGGGCGGTTACGAATGTGACGGGCCTGGGACGCAAACTGCAGGACACTCAGAGTCTCAGCTACACTGTGGTGAGAGGGGCTTACACATGCCACCATCAGCGTATGGGCGGTGCCTCCCAAGGAATCACGGAGGAGACGGGTGATCTTGGCATCACGGTACGGTATGTGTGCACTGTGGCGATTTCGACCAGGGTCAGAGAGGGCGCGGATGACGTTGCCCAGTGCGAGCAGGCCCGTGTTGATAAGAACAGACTCCTTGAGACGTGTTCCAGTGTTTCCCGTTTTTCCAGCACGCTCCGAGCCTGCTAGGTCAACCAAACAGAGTTTGGAAGAGCGGCCGGATTGTAAGGAGGAGTTTTTGCTGTGGTAACACTGGATAAGCTGAAGGGTGAGGATGGCGTGAGAGCGACTGGAGTGCTCGTTCATCCCTGTGGTGCCAGTGTGGCGCAGGGCATTGCCTGTCTCCAGAACACTTAGTAGCTCCTCTGCTGAGGTGACAACCATCTCTTTGGCTCCCACCACCACTGAAAACACAAACAAAACCACACAATGATCTTTTTTAGTGAAGCTCTTTAACCTTACTTTCCCCAGTGGGCAGTAATCCAATGTACAAACTGACTAGGTCCAAACAAGTGGCAAACTCCGCCTTCTGTGAGGCCTGAAAGACAGTCTCATGTCCTTTGTTTAAGGGAAATCCTATGAGCTCATTCCCTCATATGTGAAACATTTAGAAATAAAAAAATAATACTTTGTCACATTTGCTTGCCAAGCACAAATACTTTTTTAGTTACCTGTGTTTCCCCTCTCATCCTCTCTGATATGAAGCTCTTTATGAATGGTGTGCAGCTCCAGCAGGTCTCGTAGTTCCTCCCTGTACAGCTCCATGTATGACACCCGCACTGTGGCTTCCACACCATCACCGCTCTTCCTCTTCTCCCCCAGCAACAAGAACAAATCCTCGGCCACACAGTCAATAATTCCTCCCTCTTCATCTGAGGTTTTGGAAGGAACAAAAACATTAACAAAATGAAGACCATCAAGTGAAACATTAGACTACAAAGATCCCCTAAAACAAACAGTAAAGATGACTTGACATGCCATTTTCTCTCGTCTTAAACAGACAGGCTATAACACATTCTACCGCCACAATAAACACACTTCCAAGTGAAAAAATGCAGCTCCCATCTGTCATTTCCCCTAAGTAATGAGTGCATCTCTGTTCTCCATCTCTGTTCTAATCTTGGGATGCAAACTACCACCTGTGCTCTTTATAGGCCTACAACGTACCCAGGTTCCCCCCTCCGAGCGTGTGTGTCTTCCCCGATCCCGTTTGTCCATAACAGAAGACGGTGGCATTGTAGCCGTCGACCAGGGACTCCACCAGGGGCTGGACGCAGGACTCGTACACCTCATCCTGGCTGGCTGTCGGTCCAAACGCGTGGTCGAAGGAGAAGAGTCGGTCGGAGCCGAGCATCACCTGTGCAGAGCCCGGCACCACCCGCACACACACCTGTTGGTTGTGGAGGACTTCTTTGGGAAGCAGGGGACGGACGCGGAGCGCCACCCGGACACAGACCTCGCTCATGACGGCGAAGTGTAAAACAAATAAACTGGTGGGATACGAAGTGATCGTGAGCCAATGAGCTAACGTTACATTATACCAAAACAAACCGTCAAATATTGTGCGTGTTGTGCGTGTCACTGTGGTCCTCACGCGGCGTGTTGTTAACTTTGTCACATCTCCTGTTTGT
Source organism: Leptoclinus maculatus (assembly GCA_032191485.1). Classification (NCBI taxonomy): domain Eukaryota; kingdom Metazoa; phylum Chordata; class Actinopteri; order Perciformes; family Stichaeidae; genus Leptoclinus; species Leptoclinus maculatus. The sequence continues at coordinate 16,491,614 of JAVDOI010000005.1, forward strand.
TTCGCTCCTCGGTTGCCCAGGAAACCGCCTCAGCGGCGCAGCAGCAGTCGAAGAAAGGAGCCGGAGACGCGTTCAAGAGTCCTCATGTTAGGGAACGAGTGGTCCGGAGAGGAAACAGCGCCCCGTCCGACATTATGGATACACAAAACAAACAAAACGGTTCACCAGAAAGTATTACAAAACAGCAGTTATGAATAAATAGATACAAAATGGCATTATAAAATAGGGTCATAAGTAAAAAGGTAAAAAATAACCCGAAATAGTCATATGTATTAATATTATTATATATTTTATAATGATAATGTACTTGACATTGAACATTTTGGTGCTCCCATATGTTTATTTTTCTAATTTAAAGATATTTTTCCAAGGAAAATGTATTGCCACAGTCCGTACAGAGCCTACACACACATATATATAAATATATATATACAAATTTAACAACTTAATGTTTTAGCCACATACTTTTGTTACAGCGTGGGAAAGTACATCGCTATCGCCAGATAATCAGTCACTAATACTGATTCCACAGGTGTTGTACTATATATATATATTTATTGGAGGCTGATTGATTTAATTCCTCCACATAATTTGAGTTTTGGAATATTTTTTTTAATTCATCAATCCATTCCAGCTGCTTTTATCTTACATAAATACAGTGTTTTCATACTTAACATTGAGCTTATCTTCTTAACAGCTTTAAGGTAAGCAGTCACTGATGTAAAATATATTCCACAGAAATTCATTGCAACATTCCTTTAAAAGAAGTAATTTACAAAATGTATTGAACGTATTTTATTTTCACTGTTTTCTGAGTGTCAGTTCACAAGGTTAAGGCGCTGCAGATACACCAATGTGTCCATCATTGTATGCTCACATACAGTATATGATCACTTGCTCTTCATTACAGCGAGATGTTTGATGTTTGATGAAAATGTTCCACATCAACAACAGTAAACATTTGAATTGACTGCCAATGGACAACGGTGTTACTACCCACTTAAACAAACGGGCTACATTAAAGCTTAACACCTGTTTCTGTTACAGCTAGAGAGAAGCCCATTTGTACATATATCTGGCACAGAGACACGATTGGCTTTATCCCAGGGAAAGTCACCGATGCCAAGGCTGCACGCCTACTGTATGTAATGGTGCCAGCCAGCTCAGCCGTCAGTAGTAAATACAACGTGTGTGGTGTATTGGAATGTGGGCCATCTCTTTGTGGTGCTGCTTGGCATAAGGCCACAGGTAGAAGTCAATGACTGTGGAGTTGATGTCGCAGGTCCGTCCGTCCCTCTCGTGCACCAGCTTGCAAAGGCGGTCTTTGATCAGCTCCACCGACCAAATCGAACAACCTCGGATCTCGACCTCTCTCCTGTCCCCTGAACTCAGCAGCTCACCTGGTAGAAACGGGAGACAAACGCATAGCACACAGAGAGATTATTACTGTTTCTAAAGGATTAATTTCCTCATGACCACAGAGACACATGTACACATACACTCCTGTCTCACCGTTGTTCAGCGCCTTCATCAGTGCGTCAGAGTATCGTAGTGCTCCGAGGTAGACGAGAGCCTGAGGGACCCTGTAGTCTGCAAACATGGTGAGCCAGTCCATGTCAATGATGTCACCCTCTCCTCTGGCCTCCATGACGCCCCAGAAATCTGCCACCAGGATCTGGGCTCGCTTGTAGAACGAGATTCTCTTCCCCTGAAACAAACAGTGGGGCAGCTCGACACTCGCTATACTTGAAGTGCTACTCGATCTATTGCTTTTTATTAAAAATCATGGCACCAACGCTCGAGCACAGAGTATACTTTGCTCCCTGGCTGTCTGTTTAATATGAAGGGAGCATTATTGTCACACTGTCTTTGGCCAGGAGATGGAACTCTCACATCAGAATTCATCTTAAATTCTTCAAATGCACACATTTATCTTTGATCACATACACTTCCTTTATGCTTTTCAGATGTTTCAAACATTTTGTATATTCCTGAAATGCTATGAATTCAAATCATCTCCACAGTTGTGCAGTACACTCATTGTGCATACAATGAATTTGAGAGAAAAACTGTAAAATTAAAAAGATAAAACACCTCTGGGTTATTCTTTTCCAAATGGTGTGGAAGTTACATTTAGACGTTTGTAAATAGACACCTACCATAATTCCTAATTATTTTAGTACCTGAGATGTAGTAAATGTTTTAATCATTGCCATGTCTTGTGTGTGACTTGAACTGGTAGTGAAAATATAAAAATGTTCATGGATGTTTTATGGGGAAATTATTCTGGCAAACATGAACTTATCCACAAATTCCCAAACTTGAAATATTCCATAACTGTACCCCCCCTAAGCCCTCTCCAACTCTTACCTCATACGTAGCGTCGTCCCTGTAGGAAGGGATCTTCTCCACGATGAGTTCCACCATCTTACGAGCGTCGTTCCCGGCCTGGCTGATAAAACTCCGGAAGCTTCCGCCATGTTCCTGCAGCACGCGGCCGCCTTCAGTGAGCACCTTGTTAGAAAGATTCATTATGTTCAAATCTAACTATTACGATGAGTAGGAGGTTAAGAGCAGCATACCTTCAATTACCACCTATTATTAACGGAATATAGTTCAGCTAATAATGTAACACCGATAACCACATTAATTATATGAGCCTTAAAATCAGTATTTCTTGGTTAATAAGACAAAAAACTAAATCTGAGACAGAGTGGATTTACCTAATAAAATCTAATCTGTCAAGGATCATGGTATGTACGGTTGGAGTTTCATGTATTAAATAACACGTGCGACTTCCCACACACATATGCATACACATATGTAATGCACTGTGTAGGGATGTAATAATACGCTGTGTACCTTCTTTGTTCAGTCTATTGACAAGAAAGATGAGATGATACATCCTGTTTTTTTCCCACCACATCTGTTTGTCTTTGTCTTTCAATTGAAAAGCCCTGCTTTCGCTTTGTGCTACATAAGTGGGTTTTCATGGGCTCATGCAGAAGTCAGCTTTGCATTCAAGAGTGTCAAATACTACGCTTAGTAAATACACAAGGCACGAATGTATTAATAGTGATACCAATATAAAATCATTGAAGCAGCTTGTGGATTTTGATGATTGGTATATCTCTAGTGCCAGGGATGTGGGACAGAACCTGGTGGCGCTCCTGAAGCATGGGCATAGGTGTTTCATTGTCTGATCGAAGGACATGTCCCAACTCCTCCACGCTCATCTGAGAGAAGTACTTTGGATCAGTGATGGGTGAACCTGTGGACAGCGGTGGAAGAAGTGTTCAGATCCTCTACTTCAGTAAAACTATCACAAAATACTCCCTTACAAGTAAAAGTCCTGAATTCAAAAAATGCACAGAAGTATTATCAGCTAAATGTACTGAAGGCATCAAAAGTAAAAGTACCAGACTAATTGTGCCAAACGGCTGTATTATATTACAATAATATATTCTATTATTCAGTTTTTATCATTAACTAATAAATGTAAGAGCATTTTAATGTTGCCGTTTGTCAATGTGGAGCCAATTTTGGATACCGTATATACCACTGGGTGGATTATAGTACTTCATCCTATCTTATAAGCATATCATATGTTTTGTTATTGTAAAGTGACCAGAACCTACAGCTGTCAGATCTCTCAATCTGTCTCAATTGTGACATTGAGTAAATTAACTTAGTTATTTTCCACCACTGCCTGAGGAGGGGAGGATGATGGATTTTTATTTTATTCATCTTTATCTAGACAAGAACTACTGGAGAGAGAGAGAAGACACTCAAGCTACTAAGGTATGAAGTTATGGCATTCTATAATTACAGGAATATAACTCCACAGAAGCCAATTCTCGCTAGAGGCTCAAAAGACATAATTTGTTCTGATCTCACGCTGTCAACCCTCGAGATTCACACTCCGCAGCAGAGCTACCTGAGCTTTTCTGAGACAATCGCTTGTAATTATAAAGGCCACAGCGACCACACATTGAGAGCACTATTCCACATGAGACATAATTGATTCATATCCGGAGTCATTCACACTAATTATGAACGATGCACAGGCGCTTGCAGAGCTACAAGCAATTTCCCAGCAGTCCAAGTTGAAGTAAAGGGCACATACACAATAATTGGTAATAGCAGTGCACAACAAAGGTCCACAGAAAATAGGAACAAAAAGAGACATCAAAAAGGGGCTTGATTATACATCTTTCTCTCCAGAGACGACGCTTCTAACAAAGAGGATAAATAATTCTGACATTCTATCACCCAGATTGTTTCTTAGTACAATCTGGTTTATTTTCCGTGAAAGTTTGGTGAATCCTGCTAAAATGTTGCCCACCAAAGGTAAGTCACGGCTGTGATGCATCACCTCAAAATTGCACCTGAGAAAGGAGAGTGGGTTTTGTGCAAGCTGAATCAATGTACTATTAAAAAACACAATGTGTTATTTTTAACCGTATAAAATGTTGTTGTAAGAGCCCTTTAACAGAGCAAGCAAAAAAACTAGATTCATCATTTTTTGGTGCTCTCACCTTCCTCCATGGCCCTGGTGATGGCAGCACACAGGGTCATGTAGCCCGTGTACGTGGTCCCTTCATAGGTCACCTCACACTGTTGAGTCTCTTCCTCGGGCCAAAAGGAGAAGTTCATGGTGTCGACCACAAACACCCAGTTCAAGGCCTGCAACGTTGAAAAACACAAATTATCAAGAGAGCAGGGAAAAAAAAGGCTGAGAACCTGAGGCTTCAAGCGGAATGCATAAACTGTGCAGTGAGCAAGGAGGCCGTTACTGCACTAAAAACAAAACAGGTAAAAGAATGGATAAAAAAAGGTGTATTCACTTTGAAGCCTTCATTTAGTGGGGATACATTTTCAAGTCTTTCACCAGGGGATGTAAACTTGTGGACACATGTGATGCTAAAGGTACAAACATTCAATTCACCAGGTGTTGTCTTGAATTATTATTTTACTGTTCAGCAAAAATGAACCTCTAAGCCATCTAATGACATTATTTTCCAGAATTGTGCTTTTCCTCCATTCATGGCCAGTTTTCATTAATCAAGAATTTAGGGTAACCTGGTTCTAGACCGCTGAATCCCTGACGATTTGCTCAGCGATTCAAATTGTGGGATTGAAACGCAGTGATGGATGAAGTATTCAGATTCTTGATTAAGTAAAAGTTGAAATACCATACTCTAAAATAACTCACTCTAAAATAACTACCTTGGAAGTAAAAGTGCAGAATTAAAAATCCTATTAAGTGACCTATTATCAATGTGGAGCCAATTCTGGATATTTTATTGATAGATTATAGTGCTGCATTATAATCATAGAGTGAGGATATCATCAGAGTACTAAGAACTTCTCAACATTTATAAAATAGTTGATAATTAGACAATAACCACATCGCAAGCCATCTTAGATTCATTGTGTCCATATTATTAGCAGGACTGAAGACATGCATTCTGGACCCTCTTTTAATTCATTGCTGTACACTAATATTCTATTTCTCTGGGTGGGCCTGGCTGTTGACGGACTCCCCTGGTCAGAGGTGGATGCTGGAGCCAATGGATTCGCCTTCTTCCAGCCACTGGCGGTCAGATCGTCGCTGTGTCGGAGGTTGTAGAGCATCTCTGCCACCTTCTGCACTCCTTCCTCTTCGACGAACACATCCCGACTCCGCTCCGCTATGAACTGCCCAGACTCACGTGGGAACAGAAGTGGCTCCATGATGGACACTGTGCTACTGTATGGAGAAGAAACACACCTGACGGGACACATGTAAATGTAAATACATTCACCGGCAATCCCTACATGAATCAAAGGAGGTAATGTAAATAAGTACATGTTTCCTTCTGCTGCTGTACATCACTAGAAGTGTTAGATAGGCCTATTTATTTGCAATTGCTGACAACTTAATTTGCTTGTTGTGTGGTTTTCGGCTCCTTCATACTCCAAAGACATTGGAGTTGAGTAAGCCAGTTCTTTTGTTTGAGGAGTCTTGGTTATAATCAGACACATTACAGCCTCTATGAGCATTGGTGGGTGCAGAGGGAGATGTGAATGTCAGTGCCCTTTTCATACTGGAACACCAATATGCTCCATACATCTCTGGGGAAGTTCCATTTTAAAGATAATCTCCCTGCTTAATTAGATCATTCACAATGAAAATACATCATCAAGAGGGGAGAGATGAAACGAAGCAGGAACATGTCTTTTTAAAAAGAAAAAATCTGTGCTGTTTTTCAAACTCCCTTTACAGTGTTTTTAGGGTAGGACTTCACTCTCATCTCATGCAGGCGCTGTGCACAAAACATAAAAGCCCTGCACACAGGACCACGTCTGACCAATCCCATTATAAAAACCGAAAGAACTAAATTAGATCCTTCTTTGAGAACCTCTAAAAGCTGCCTGGATCTACTCCATCTATCTGAGGTGGCTGTGTGTTAATGATGTGCTCCCTATCAGACTGATATGATACTGTGACGCCAAACATAGCGACCTCCTGCAGGAAATTCATTTTCACTCTTCTTTCTGTGCTGAGACAAATGATTTACTCTGCACACGGACATTTTAAAAAGTCGTTTTTAATGGAAAGAGCAGTATTGTGCGCGCGTTAATAAAATATGCCCAGGTAACCTACATCACGTGATTACGTTTTACTGAAAACTGGACGAGCAAAGTACATGCAGTAACCGATTGTGCAGTAATCCAGGTTTTTCACCACTAATACGGACATTACACAGCCTTCACACCGTTGATTTGTTTTTCCGATACAAACGTCCTGTTCAGCGACAACGTTCGTTTAATTTTCCATTCATAAATGGATGTTTGACTAAACTTACCGATGAATGCAGGGGAAGTAACGCTGACGCCTACTGCAAGCGCGTGTTGCTTCGTGTTTCCACTACCTGGTTTCCAGCTGTTGACCAATCAGAGCCTCCGTTGTGACCTCATCGCTGGCCGATAAACCAATCACAAGAAGCCAGGAGAGGAACCCGGACAACATAATGTCCATGTTATGGGCATGGAACCTCTAACAAGGTATGGGTTCCTTGGTTATGGATACGCAAAACAATGTGTAAATATATATTTTAAAAAACATTTTATAGAAATGATATGTGCTGGGTCAGTTAAAACCTAAAATGGTCTAAATTCAGAGGTACAATACATCCAGTAACCACCCAATAAATAAATGTCATTTTTAAAGCAAAATTGTCACAAAAAAATTATATTTTGGGGTTTTTGTACATAATTTGCAAATGGGCTTTTTGCAGATATTTTCACCATTTTCTGGCATTTAAGACAAAAAAGAATCACTTGGTCCAGAAAATAATCTACAGATTAACAGATGATTCTTGATAGTTGTAACTTTAAATATAACATGCATGGAAAGGCAGCTGGACTTTTAGCCCAGTTACCATCTGTGCACAGAAAACAGATCCACCTGCAATGATTTTGCAATAAAAAATGCAAATTGGTTCAGTAAAAAGTGGCACCATCTTTATTCATTTTACAATTTGACAATGTGAAGTCTACAGCATGGAGAGCAAACAAGTGTAGAGCACAGGAAATTGCAGGGACAAAATAGATACGTTCGATATAATTTGTCAAAACTCGAATAAAATGTCAAAACAAATGTCTAGCTACACATTTCCATTTGTGAAGAGGTACTCAAATTATTCGAATTTATTTCATCACACAACTACCATGGATATTCTTACAAATTCTTCTGTATCTGGTTTGAACAAGAGTCCTAACTTAAACATCCCCAAATCCATTCTGAAGGGTGAAATTTCCCACATCTCTAAAATAAAAACAAACGGTTCAAAATTAAAAGAATTGTAGCTTACATTCTGCATGTTGCACAGAGTGGTAATGTGGTACAAATGTGTGTGACGGGACCGATAGACAAGCGAAAGCACACCCAACCCAAGCGCGTGCGCACGCACACACACACATGCACACACGACAGATTTAAACCGGAGACACAAGCATACAAATACAAGTCATAAAAGTCAAAACCATCAAAAAATGAAGGTTATGTTTATTTTTGTCTGTCAGGAGACTGAAGAATAGTTTGATAGATGTGAGTGTTATAAAACAAAAAAAGCAAAGTGTATGCGATAAACTAATGGACCACACTCTTAAAATGCGGAACATCTACATTTTCTTTTATGCACAGGAATGTTGGACATATGTTTCATTAAAAAATACAAAAATAAATTCAAAAAAGACACCCACAATCCAGAATAATAGTCTGAAGGGGATGTGTTGGAAAGGGGGCGGGGGGGAAGGGGGGAAATCTGAGTCTGCTTCAATCTGAGTCTCCTGGGTCTACAGCAAATGACCAGAGTACTGCTTCACACTGAAATAAAAAGAGTGGAAAAATAAATAAAATACACAAGAGGAAAATTGCAATTCACAAGTCAATGATAGTGTCAATATATAGCTATGCAACTGTAGGAGGATGAGATCTTGGGAGGAAACGGGTGAGGAGGCAGAGCAGGAAGGGAGACGGAGAGCGGGAAAGACAGACGGGCAGAGAGAGTTCGACGGGGGAAGATGTGAAATAAATGGCCGACTGAGAGCGAGGAAGAGGAGGAGGAGGAGGAGGAAAAAGAGGGGTGTGGTTAGTCCTTGTGTCCAAGCAGGTGCAGCACACTGAAGAGGAAAGGGGGGGGGGGGGAGGAAGAGGGAGGCAGGGTTAGTTACCATGGTAACACTACACTACAGCCGTATTAGCAGTCGTGGCTAAGCTCGGATAGCATCAACAAGGAAGTAGTGTGCATTATACATGCCTACTGGTTGCCAAGGGAGACAGAAGAGGAGGAGCCTGTGCTATTTGGCAGACTGTGATTTGTTGTCGGTTGATCTAACTAAAAACAACAAAATCACTAGTCTTCCACACAGCAGCAGCCAGGGGAGAATCAATCCACTCCCTGCTTCACACTGAAACAGCTTGGATGGCAAACAGACATTCTGCTTTTTTTACTTCTACCAAATCATATTCAATAGACAAATATGACAGTCAAAGAAGCATGTCAATTACATTGACCCTTTTAAAATAAAATGCTATTGACTTTGCTTACTCATTCACAGCCATTTCATGCAAGAGGAAGGGTTGTACTAGTTGCATGGGGAAAAAGGAAGGGGGTTAGTGGAGAAGAGACAGCAGGCAACATAAATACACAACAACAAGTGGGTTAACTAGTAGTAAAAAAACATTTATGCATTTATAATCCTAACAAAATATGTATATGTGTGGTACAGAGGGTTGAAAGATGTAGAGAAAGAAAGCATTTTTTAAGTATCAGTAGATACTTTTTAGCTTGCATGAGTTTACAAGACTGCACTCTCTGAGATGGTTGCATTAACAGCCTACATGACAATGCGAGAGGTTTTGAAAGGGTTCAACTCTAAGCATACAAGCTAGTCTGTTTGATGAGCACCATTTCATGGCCTTCATGGTTCAACTACAACTAGGCTGCTGAATCAAGACAGAATTCAAGTGTATTCATCGTAAGGCAATGTGAGAACTTACCTGTTCTGTAGAAGGTACTGGGCGTTCTGGATCTGATCCTGGGTGCCAGTAATGGTGATTATTCGGTCCTCAGAACCTTCCAGAGGCTCATCGATCTTGATGGAGGCTCCTGACTCATGGCGGATCTGTTTGATCCGCTGGCCTCCCTTACCAATGATGGAGCCAGCCAGCTGTCAGTGGGGTACGGAGAAGAGAATGAGAGGGAAGAAAAAGACAAGCATGGGGAGAAACATTTTAAGCACTGGGAGAAGATTAAAAGAAATTAAATATAGTATGTATGACATGCTCAAGAACATACGAGTTCAAGCTGTTAAGGAAGCGATGAATACTAGTTACACTGAAAGACTACCGAGTCTAGAGTGAGGTCAATGTGTGGGACAAATAGTAGACTATGACACAAACACATGACTAAATGTAATTTTTAAAATAGGTTAATGAGAGTGTGCAGATGACATGATCACATATGGTAATGTGGGGTTCTTATTACGTCCGACTGAATGTTTTTTGACACAAGGGTATAAGTGGGTGAGGCACACCGATTTGTCTTTGGTGTGCCAGTTTGTATGTTATGTGGCTGTCATATACTCACATCTTTAGGGATCGTCACTTGTGTGGTAATGACGGGGCCACCCATGTCATTATAGGAGCCACGTCCGCCTGTTGGCCAGGGTGCAGGAGGACCACACAGACATACAGGGAAGAGAGAGAAAGTAAGTAGAGCACTTGAAATCAATCCTCGGCCGCCAGCATTATCACACATAGCTCAGCAAAAATTCCCCATCATTCTGATGGATAGAAGGTGTGAAGACTCACCTGACTGGTAGCTATCCCAGGAGGAAGTGTTGTCTGAGCAGGAGAGAAAACTCAATATAAACATTATGTCTGTGACATTCATAAACAACTCACTGTGACTCATCATACAAGATCTTCTGAAGAAAGCCTTTTAATTAGCTCCGTGTGTCATCTTAAACATGTGCTGTAAACTAAGACTATTTAAAGAGAATTCATTGTACCTGTAAGTAAAATGTCATTCCACTAGAGTTTCAATGCAAAGCATAATATTGTTGCAAACCAACAGCCCCAACGTCTAAATGTGAGCTGCAATGTCCTTCTAGCCACGTTGACCCTGTACACATTTAGTCATATTGTCTGTGAACAACACATTCAGACTACATGCTACACTACAGTCTGCTGAAGAGAACCCTGAAGGCTCCACACCAACACAAACCGACAGCCTTGAAACCACATTCATATAAAGACACAGGGAAAACCAACAGGCTTAGTACTCACCATATCCTCCTCCACTCTGTAAGAAGCAAACAGAAACACAACAGGGTTACATACGGTACGGTCGATTCATTTCATCTTTCTACACATCCCAGGTGAAGGGACAGAGGACTGTAAGCACAGATGTATGATGATGATGATGCAGCTTCATCCACGGAGCAGACTCAACTAAAAACCCGTTTTCATCCATAAGCCAGACTCCTCCTCTTTCCCTCCCCCCCCCTTCCCTTCTCTCCTTGCATCTCCATCAGCCCCCATTTTCACCTGCTATTATACTGCTGCTGTCACCAGGGCAACAGGCAATTCAAAAAGCTGTTGCTGAGCAACGGCAGGCAGTATCCTGCTAGCTCTGAGAGAGGAGAGAGAGAGACCTTCCAGTCTGTCAACAAAGCGTTATTATTGCCTAGCAACCAACCATGGCCACCCCCACCCCCAACATCCTCCCTGTCTTCACAGGAGAAACCGGCTGGCCATGAAAAGTACACAGTAAGAGGGCAATTATAGCTGATTTTTATGGGGTATCTCCGACTGTGGTGATTATGGTTATTTGGTGGCTTACGCCATGCAAACACTATCTTGAATGCTTCCAGGGCTCAGATGAGTGTGTGCACACGAGTGACCAGCTACAGTTGTGTTGTCACTAAACTCTATTATCATTACAGCACAATGGACAATCGCAGCATATTGCCTCGTGCTGGGACCAACCAGTGTGCAAGCCTGAGAACACTGGCACCCAAGAGCTGCATGCAAGGGTCACTAACCATGTTATCGCTGTAGCGATCCGGTCTGCCTCTTCTGTCACTGGTGATGAAATGATTGGGGGGAGGGAGGGAGGGGGAGGGAGAGAGAGAGAGAGAGAATGGGGGGTGGGGCGGAAAGAAAAATAAAATGCTCAGAAATTATTTTTTTTGACAACATTCCAAAGGAAATTTGTGGTCTAGGTCAAACTGCACACACGCTGAGCAAGATTACAGTATAAACACATTTCCTCTCAGCCATCTTCCCACACAGTAACAGGAACAGCTCTGACAGTGTTATGGTGAGAGAAGTGACAGGTGGTGGTGGTGATGATGATCAGAGCCATGGGCGGCTGATTTTCCCCCCCAAAACTGAGCTCAAATAAAGGAATTTGCTGAAGAAATGTTTGGCTTTATCCGGTACTCTTGCTGTTCCTGGATGTTACCTTCATGTGAAACTACAGCCTGTACAGAACTTCATATGACTTGTTGCTTTAGCTTGACAGAGTTTCTCCGTAGCCACGTTGTATTACACATTGATGTTATTAGCTATAATGGCACCAATATATGTTATGTCTGCTCTGCTCTAATGTCGTACACTTCTCTTTTGCTGTGTATTGGTTTTATCTATACGTTGCGGTTTGTCTATGAATTTTAATTCCATTTGAAATTATGTAATTTTAATCTTGAAACATCTGGCCAGGAACAGCAGATGGAAATTAGCCTCTTTGGCTAACTCTGGCTCACTTACAGTTCAACTGTTGATTGGTGTGCATTGTCCCTGCAAAATAAATAAACAAACAAACAATATAAATAACATATCAGATATGAACTCATTATCATTATTAAGTGTCTTACAACAATTACCTAACATTTTTCTACAAACCATATCAGGCATATTTATATCCGTTTGATTTTCTTTTCTCTGGAAGTGGACAGCTGACACCAGGTCATGATAGTTTTGGGTAGTGCAGAGCTTCCCATTTTACATGTAAAAGCCTGCCAGAATGTTGCATTAAAAATGCAACAATACATATCAAAAACTGACTTCTCCAATTACAAGTCAGCATGCCGTTTTGCAAGGCACTCAAATGACGAAAGTCAGCTTCACATCAGCACATGACCATCATATACACCACCACAACTACTTCCTCTCAACCTGGGGGAAACTGGGAGCGAATAGCAGATTGGATGTGGTTGTACAACATTAGTGTAGTTCCCTACAAAGTGGGACAGGTGAATTGGGATCAGGGTAAGGGACTGAAGCTGCATTCACACCAAATCAGGCATTGCGGCAAAACCGGCAGTCCTCTTATTCATTTGAATGTGGGAAGTGCGTTTAATCTGCGGCGGTGGGGACGCTGAAAAAACAAACTAAGCGAAAAGTTAAAAAGGAGAATAAACATTTGGAGAAACGCAAACAGACGTCATGCTTCAGTGGCTAAAAACGTAACTGGTGATCCAGAGCTTTACAACCCCGCCACGAGGGAACAAAGGAAATAATTGTTGTGCGGCCAATTGGTGTTAATGGGCAATAAATAAGTGACACTCCCATATCGACGCACAACCTTGTACTAATCACTGCAATGCATGATTTGGTGTGAATGCAGCCTTATGCTGGCTAGGGGACTACAGGCAAACGGACAGTAGAGCAATGGATGTTTGTAAGTCATTAGTGTTGAGAATTAGGGATGACAGGAAGGCAAAAGGGATACAGAGCTACGAGAGCAAGTAGATAACCAGGCATATTCAACAAAATGCAACAATAAAGTATTAACGCAGGAAAATATGGGATGTGTAGGAATACCTTATTTTAATATTAATGTATTTTAAGTTTTTTCTAATGGAAATTATGCTGAACACTAGTAAATGATCCTCACTAAGACCAAAGGATAAAATGCTACTCTACAATTAGGAAGCACCACCCAATGGTATTAATGAGGACTGTTTGCTTCGTTGAATTTCCTTCACAGAGCACCTACCTATAGTGTAGTATAAAATGACAGAACATCAAAGTATCCCTGTTAGGATAAGTTAAGAGGTTTGGGGACAGAAACTTACTTGGACCTGTCCTCTGAGCCACGGTACGATTCATAGTAACGATCTTCTCTGTGGACAAGATGGAGATGGGAAAAAGACACACAAACACACCCAGACATACAGTGATGAGCACATACAATTTATGGAATGATAACTGTGAATACAAATGTTTCCAGAGGGGTGCATAGTGCGACACTGGACTACATGCAGAATACTGGACTCAGTTTAACCTCTGAATTAGACAATGCAAAGCAAGTTGAGCAAGTGAGCCTGACTGGAAACTAAGCCCCCGAAGAGGGATTAAGCTTTGTGTACGCAGAAGGAAACAAGTGCTCTAGAATGTATGTGGGAAATATCTATAGTATATATAGCTGTACGGGAACACTGATCAGCTAGGGTCCGTCACACCTCGACTTACAAACTCAATTAAGTGTCCACGCCTTTGCAGGACAGAAAAGAAAAGACGAAGTAGGAGAGCGACAGAAAAGAGCACCAGACGGTAGATCCATTGTGATCATGTCTTACCCTCCTCTGTGTGGGTGTCCCAAGGGCATGCTGCGTCCACGCCCGCTCCCCCTGCCAACCCTACTCGGGTGGGGTGGAGGAGGGCCTCGGCGGGGGCTTATCTCCTCGTAATCACGGCGAGAAGGAGGCATGGGTCCCCGTCCCCCTCTGCTAGAGGGCATTCGTTCAAACCCACGGTCTCCACCGCTGGACCTGCCCCCACGCATGGGGAACCCTCCCATCAGCCTGCGACCTCCTCCCCTCTCTTCAAACATTACGGTGAAACCACCATATTCATATGTTTCGTCGTAGAAGTTAGGGTCGTAGGGCTGCGCACGGCCCTTTATGGGAGCCTAAAAAAGGGGGACAGAAGGGAGATCAACTGACCTGCTCAAATATATTTAAAATGCAGCTTACAAGAATACAGGTGTGGAGGGAATAAATGCACAACTATTAATAACAATACTACATTCCTGAATATCACTGAAAGGGCATCAAATGTATTGATGCAACAAAATTAAAAAAAAAAAAATCTGCTGGAGTTTGACATGCTGTTGACACTTGATTGTCCTCCACTATGCAACATTTTATGTTTCCAACAATCAATGTATTGTCAATCAGAAAAAGGATTCAATATGTTGCATTTCTTCAATGTATTATTCTCGCCAATCACAAAAAAAGGCCTCTGGACCACTGTAAGAGATACTCACTTCAGCGATAAGCTCCAGCATCGTCTTGATACACTCGACCACTCTCTCAGTTTTACCGCCGACCAGCACCACGCGGTCTGTCGACTGAGGACAACACTCCTGAAACAGCTTGATGCTGGTCTTTGTGTTCTGGAGACACAGATACAGGCACACATGAGGATCACAGAGAGAGATCTAAATGATACAGCAGCTGATTCCACTTTAGAAAAACATTACAGTTCACACATCAAATCACTACTGCGTCATATTTTCACATCTTTGAGGTACATGAAGTATTCTAGGACATAAAAGATTGAGCCAGAGGAAAATAACAGTTAGGAAAACAACAAGCACAAACCATACAAAACAAGGCAAATCATTCCCAGTTATACCTCCAGCTGGGTTTAATCCAGTCATTTCATGAAGAGTATTCTTGTTACAACTGACGTAGGCTGTGTGAGAATCCATGTTGTACATTAATCACACAAGTCAGTCTGTAAAAAACGGATCCACAACCCATTAACATACCTCTCTGAGCTCCTTGATCTTGGCTCCCTTCACTCCAATGATCGAGCCAGCCAGGCTTTGATGGATCAGGAGGCGCAGCTCACAGTCAAAATCCATACCATTGTACTGCTGGTACTGAGCAAAACATGTCGCATGTTAGTACTTCGGCACAGTCTTTTTAGTTCTCTGAAAGTCTCAAACGTGCCCAAGACTTGGGTTTATTTCTAATTATAGCAATATCATGCACCTAAAAGGCACAACATAGCAAGTTAATGTAGAGGGTATAAAGAAGTCAGTAAGAACATATTCCCATACTTAAAATGATTCCCCACCAATTGATTGCAGGTACAGGCACATGGCAACAGTCTTATAAAAAGCCTCAAAAGGTAGCGCAGATACAAGCAAACATGCTTTGAATAAGTCAAGTTCAATTAAACCACTTATTTGCAGGTGCAAACAATAGCGAAATCACACAAAATTCAAAAAAAAAAAAAAACCTGAAGTAGAACGCATCTCGGATACACAATGGACATTTACAACACATAGCTTGGTGATAACTGTTAAACATCCACCATTGCTTTCACTTTTAAATAAATGGTTTAGTTCATTGGGTTCAAAAGGACTTGACATGAAGAGAAGAAACCAAGTTCAACAAGTCCTCACCTCTTCCAATGTTGGGATGATCTTCAGCAGGATTTCTCCAACTGTCTCGATGTCGGCACTGATGCTCAGGATGCTTCATAATTCACAAAGATGATGGGGTTGGGGTAGCCAGTAAGACACCCCAGGGGGGAGGGAACAACATTTGAGATTAGAGAACTCATAACATCCCCTTTCATGCCATAACAAAAACCAGCCACACCCCATTTAACCAACTCACTACTGAAACTAACACAGCCATATGAACTGTTGAGATCCAGTGTTTTCTAAACTTGGTCATGGTCACTGATAATTCACCACTGTAAGTGGGAAAACTGGTACCCAAATATGCAATGAAAGAAAAGTCATTTATCCAGAGAAAGGAAGAAAAGAGACAAAATAAAAAAGGACCCAAAGAAAAGTGACTGCATTTGGTGACCACTGAAGGGGCGAGACAGGGGGGGGGGGGGGGGGTCTGAGGAGGATCTGGCAGGAATAAGCACCAAAGGTGCCAAAGAGAACTCTATAGTCCTAAAGCATAGCTGGGTGGATGCACACCACAAAGCCTTCAAAGTGCCTAACACAACGTTGAAAGATTAGGGACGACTGAGAGAACCAATGACTCCTCTCTCATATGTATTAATCACGTTTATCAAAGCATCCCGTCGTTAAATAATAGCCTGGATAGAAATGTTGATGCTTCATTTTGGCCAACGATAATATATAGAATATTGTTGTCTGCACCCACCTAGTTAAACAATAAAATAAACAATGGATTTACTGATCAAGGTAACTTAAGCACAGTTTGTACATGGAAGTAGAATGGTAGACAACTGAGGGAGAGCAACAGAGCAGATTATACCATGGAAAATTAGGGTTGCCACCGCTATTTAAGGGGATGGGAGAAGCAATAAACGCAACACCAAAGAATGCATGGATGAGTGTGACAGAGGGAGATAATCTGTACGTTCAATAGCTCCAGTAGTCAATAACAAAGTTCAGATGAAGCAGAAGACAGAAAAGGAAAAACACATACAGACACAACACTTGAATCCTAGCTTGCCTTTTGCGTTTCAGAATGGATGGACAATCACGGGTCTATCAGTACAATTATAGCATCTCAAGGAAAGAATGGGATGGTGCGAGAAGCAGGTGAGCTTATGAAAGTAACGGAAAAAAAATCAAGAACACCAGTATATCCACTCTGAGGGGGGAGGGAGGTGAAAACGCAAAGATAGTGGAGGGTAATCATCAGCAAAAACATAATAAAAAAACAGATATACTGCACAGATTAAAGCATAGATTTAAAAAGACAGTGGCAGATTGTGGAAAAACCCTGACAACACCATCCTAAGTTTCTCTTAATGTTGAAGTGACTTTAAAAATGGCATGTAAAAAGGATCTCGACATGGCTTTTACAGGCAGATTTGGACATGAACGCATTTAGGCATTTTGACTCAGGCTAAAATACTAAGAGAACAGGTAGGTTAAAATACAGTGACTTGACAGAGGCAGGATGACTATTTATTATTCATCTCTTTTTGTTTGTTTGACCTGTAGTCAGGCAGTGAGAGGGAGGAGCTTAGGGACATACCGCTCAGGCCCACTGCTGTCTGGGACTGACACACTGGCATTGAACTGGGCGTGGCATGGGCAGGGACCAGGGCCATTCGAGCACAGATGTCAATCAAGTAAGGCGCCCATTTAGGGACAGGGCACGATTATGGACAGGGCCAACCAGGGTGTCAGGTGGGCGGGCGCAGGAGGGGCCATCCAGAACATGGGCAACAGAGGAGGAAGTGGGCAAAAGTCAACAGTAAAATAATAAACAAGGGAGAGGGAAGAGGGAAGAGGAATACATTTTTAATATACAGGCTCTACACTGTTCAAACGTGACTTTAATTTGATTCTCTCAGAGATAGGTTTGTCAAAGAGAGAAAAGGAGAAAATGTGACATTGGAAAATGGGTGATGGCATATCAAGAACATGATAAGTTCAATGTTGGGGAATAGACCAGAGACAGTGAGAGAGGGGGTAGAGCAAATTGTGGAGGGCTAGAGAAAGAGGCAATGACATTGAAAGATTAAATAGTAGTCAGGTTGCCTTATTAGCTGGCGTTTCAGGTGACCTCATGAACACCGCACTGTGCCAATAAATTTAGATTAACAATAGCATCAGTGTTGCCACAACAGCATTGTTAAAATAAATTATCAAGATGGAGAAACAAACTGACATGAAATTGGACTTTTGTGCCAGGGGCCAGTTTAGCTGAGGTAATCACATGATTATCATATGAGAATAAAGAGGTAAAATCAACCCGAAATGGTTTGTCTGACGTTTTCATGAACAGAGGGCTAATATCAATACAGACACTCGCTAACCACACCCCATATTAACACAGAAGAAAATATTGCCAATTACCAAAGCAAGTTTGTAAACAGATATCAACGGTAAATGATTGTCATTTTTTTTTTTTTTACTGCTGTTCCATAGAGGGGGAGGGTATGTTGGGAGACTGAACACCAGTGAACGGTAAAATAAATACAAAATAAAAATTCTGGGCGTATGATATGTATAAAATGTACTCACGTCTGTACGCAGGGCTTTGATGTTTTTGCCACCCTTCCCAATCACAGCTCCTGCATTCTGAAAATACAGAGCACACTTAACTTATAGCAGCAGTGAGTCAAAGAGGACAAGAGAGGACGCAAAAAAGAGTTTACATTCTCCCCCCCCCAATATTGGTAACCCTTTGAAAAATGTTGGATACATAGACTCCATTGCTTTCCAATTTTTGAGAGATAGCTTATCAAAGGAATTCAACCTATGTGTCTTATGATTTATGGCATTACGGCGTTATACTGCACTAAAGACATTTTTGTTCTCTCTACTTCTAGCCATAGAGGTGCAAGACTTGTTGCAGCAAAAAACAAGTCCACAGTGCATATAAAAAAAGGTAGAAACTGCATCGGGTGAAAATGTTTGAACCTTTAAGTCAAGTGTTTCTATGTCACAGTGCCTGAGTAGCATTCTGCCTCACAACCGTAGACACCAAGGGCCAAATTCCTTTGCGTAAATCTGAGATTTATCATCTACAATGACCTACAAATTTTATAATATATTGTCATAAACATTTTGCGAGAATTTTCAGTAGCACACCGTCTGTACGACTACCCCTAATAAAAGGGTCGAAATTAAATTATCCAAAAGATAGAGATGTCATTAGGGCAACAACTAAAAATATGAAAAATGGATGGAGTACAAGAAATCTGGAGTCTTACTGAAGGACTGCACAAAACAGAGAGAAACATTGTGAAATGAAAGGCAAACTGATTTACTTTGCTCTGCAGGAGGATGCGAAGCTCAACCATCTCGTCTGAGTTCCTGGAGCGCTTGAATGATTTCTGGTCATCTGCATCCTCAGCAGGGCGCTTACCTGGCATAGGGAGATAAAAAACACACACATTGCATACACAACCCTCCACTAGAAAAAATTAAAGACCACAGAAGGCAGGAATCAACACTACTATTGCTATCCTTCCCTTACATAACACCGATACATTTTAAGGTGTATAGATTTATAAAATCTGCCAATAAACTGGTGCATTCTGACAACGTAATCGAAAATGTAAAAAAGCTAGATTTTATACCGTTTGTCTCTGTGTTGCCGAATGAAGTATCGTCTTGCTGTTCAATTTCTGTCTCCATGGTCTTCTGAGAGTGAAGGAGACAACGCGGTCCAGGGAATAGGCAGCGGCAGCGGCAGCAGCAGGGAGAGAGATGCAGAAAATTGGCCCCTGTGAGCTGTGGAGGTCTGTCAGCATTGTGAAAAGGAGAAAAAGAAAGAAGTCAATTCAAGCTTTGTGCTGGAGATCCAGCTATTCAAGAGCTCGGGATGAGAGGAATACTGGCAGAAAACCGGCACTCACCGATATTTATTACAGGGACAAGGGCGTGTTGATAGGCGGAACTAAATAAGCAAGAACCAAACAGCTGCTGCGACCTGTCGGGAGGGAGAGGCTAGTTGAAATACTGAAATATACTGAGACAAACAGGCTCAGCGAGAGCAAAGGCAACAATTATGATCGAATACATTTTATTCCATTCCCATGCAGGAATGACTTTAAATTATATTTACGTTTACTAACGTTTCAAGGTTCATGAAGATCCATCCAGCGAGCATTAAAGACAATATTTACTTGAAGGGACACAATTATCATAACGTAGCTCATCGGTTATGGTATCGTAACATTAAGAAGATTGTTTGGGTGGAGAGCGAAGAAAGCATTTGAACTGTTTCGGAGAATCAGGAGCTGAGTCAATCAGCCAGTGATGAACGAACAATATTATTATATTAACATAACCGCTAATGTTAGATACCGAAATATTAACGTTAAACGTTTACGTTACCGATTAACGCTAATCTACTGCTATCTAAACCAGCCAACATGGCGGGTTCTCCATTTTAAGTAATCTTATAACGCTAACTGAATAACTAAAGCCAGAATTTAAGCAACGTTAGCGAACAGTTGTACTGAGTGTGCTAACTTAGCTAACGTTACCAGGGTTGCTAAATAGCATGGGTTAGCTACGAGCTCCGTCGTGTAACGTTAGGTCTGAACCAACGTTAGCTATTAATACATGATCGTACGCCCTTTTAAAACATTGCACTAGTTACATAGGAGGCAAGACGTTGCGATGCGTCTGTGATCTAACGCGAGTGGGTTGATGAAACACGACTTATCGGTCAATACAAAGACCAGTCCGAACCACTCAAGCTAGCGACTAGCTAATATCGCCATGTTGTAATCAGTTCGGTGGGGCACAAGGGGAGCTAGCGCTAGCCAGGCTAATAAAGCAGCGTTGCACCAGACACGAAATACGGAACAAAGTGACTGCCAAAGACATATTTATTTGTATATTACCTGTGCACTGAAACTACATTAGGCTCAATGTGGCATCGAAAAACTGGGAAATACCGTCAAAACACAAACCTGCAGTGCAACACCTTACTCGTTCCCCTTCCTTCTCTACCGAACCTGGAAATGTACCCGTTGAGCTAAAGAGTGCCGATTGGTTGAACAGAGAGTAAATCAAACAGGCGGGAGTAACCATTGGATAGAAGAAACGTCAATCAAAAGAGCAGAGGCGTTTCCAAAATAACACTATAATCTCTATTTCCGGGTGCAGTTGGATCTGCAGGTTGCTCAAGTTATTCCTGTATATAAGGTGTGATGATCTGCAAGGCTTATGTTACGTGGTGTCTTTCTATGTACTTGTAGGGGCACAATTGTTATATTTAACAGCTGCGGTTGTATGTAAAAGTCTCTATAACGTTAAACATGTGGTATGGACTCAAAGCTAAGGCATAGTAGCACCAACATTGGTCAACTTTGGCGCCTTAACTACTTCCCACAACACTTCGTGGAAGAGGCTGCCTCCATGACTCGCAGGTAACTTCTATATGAACTTGGACTTTTTATTATTCTGTCGCATGCTATCCCTGCCTGCCTTTCTCACTCAATCCGTCCTCTCTCTCCTCCACAGTACTCAGACGTGACCACCTGCAGAGACAGAGGGCTTATCAAAGCTAATGTGATCACAGCAAAATAATAGTTAACTAATCTCTCCGGGGCAATAAATCACCACAAGATACAGAGAGTAGATGATCCCTTAACATAAACACTCACTTTAAGCCCCCAGTGATTGCATGGTGCTATGCAATTACTTAAATTAAATATAACATTTGAATCACTACGTGTATACTGAAAACTGTAATTTACTAAATGTGTCATTGCTAATGTGTAATCCAGAGTAAAGCCATTACTGATAAATGTAGTTGAGTATGAATAACGCAACTGGCTTCATATAATAACAGATAACATTGGAGAAAATATCAGGAAGTGGCCTAAGTCAAATACAAACAAAGGACGAGGATGGCCCCTGAGATCCAGGCAGTGGTACATGCTACCCAAGCCTGGCTGCAGTCCTCCTCGCACGTCCAGGTGCCCTTTGCCTGGCTGGAAGCCTGCGTGGAGTGGCTGCAGGAAGAAGCAGGAGGCGCAGGTCGTCTGTCACAGCAGCAAATCAACCAACAGGTAGGCCGGATGTCTGGATGTGTCTGTGCAGCTGAATGCAAAGTGATCACAGTCTAGAGTTTGCTCAGTTGTGATATGGTGTGTGACTTAAGTATGAGACTTGGGTGATGTGACAACAGGTGGTCGTATATAGAGGGGGAGATGATTACTCCTGTCTCTGTTTTAAGATGGTCTCTTGCATTGGATGTGAATGTCCTCTTGATCCCTCTCCAGCCATCCACTTACTCCTGGTTGATGACCGTTGACCTCTTCCCAGTTGAAGCTTTAACTGGTTTTGGTGTTTACATACAGCTGATTATGTCTGTTTCCAGTATTCACTCAGTCTTCAGTTTAAGGTCCTTGCCGCTTCACCAATATAGTGTTCTCCATCGCTGTGCGGCGCTGAATTAATTAGTCAATCAACAAAAAAATGAACCTGCAATTTTCAAATATTGTTGACCGCTAAACAAACGTGCAACACACAGAAAGCACAACTCATTGAACCTTTGAGCAGACGAGCATCAAAAGTGTAAGACCGTGCACGGCTCCACTACTGCCTGCTGAGAAGAGGAAGATCATGCTACAGTGGGTAGTCATCGGCATAGGTGGGCGATTTGAGGAGTGAAAGAACACCTCCTGGTCTGGCAAATCCTGGTTTCTGTTGCAACATGCTGATAGCAGGGCAATTCTTTTGTGTTAAACAGCATGGATTTGTCCTAGTGTCCGCTGTACCAGCTGGTGGTGGCGTCATGTGGGGTATGTTTTCCGCCATCATTGGTACGCCACAGTGTACCTAAATATCGTTGCCGAACAGTTGCATCCCTCCGTGGCCAAAGTCTATCTCGTCTTCTTCTTTTTCAGTAGATACTTGAGGAGGATAATGCTCGGTTTTTCAAGGCACGGATCAACTCCTGTTGGTTTCAGGAACATGACATGATATCAGTTCACTGAAGTGGCCGACATGGTCGCTTGATCTCAACCAGGAAGTGCACTTGAACGATTATGGTTAGGATGTTCATATCATGAACAAGAAACCTACTTTTTAATAATTTGATGGCCATTTATGTCATGGAAGTGAACGGAAGTAGTGAAGTATACAAATCTTGTCAAATAACTGATATTACAGAGTGTCATAAAATAGATCTTACAGTGGGAAATAAACATGTGCCTCTCTGCATGACGTGACATTTTAGGCGCTGGACCAGTGGCTGTTGACGGACCTCAGGGATCTGAGCTACCCTGTTCTCCCTGAAGGACTCTCTCGGGCCCAGAAGACTGAACTCAGCGGCACCTTCTGTGTCCAGGTACAGGCTTGTTGATCATACATTTTATGCTATATTTTTCATCTCATGTTTATTGTTGCATGTTATGTTCGGGACAATGCCCATTGATCAGTAGAAAATTATAAATTAGCCAGAGTTGGTCTAGAAGGCTAATGAAACCACCACGTTAGGTCTAAACAGCATGCCGAGGACAATATATGCAGCTGCAGAAGAACACAGGTGAGAAAGAGGGGGGGGGAAATACAAATATCCCCTGTAATAAAAACACAAACAAAATCATGTTACAGTGGAAATGGCAGTCCACATTGAGCAAAGAAATTAACAGAATATTTCCCATTGTGTAATGTAGCTGTCGGGGTATAATGCGCTTATTGAAGTTTGTGTTTGTTGTGTTGACTCTTTAAAAAATGGCATTTTTTGCTTAATAGTATAGCAGTCTAAATTGTGTTGAAATTATATTGCATGTGTTGTAATTTTGTTATGCTGTTCAACACTTGACATCTACTGCACTTCTGATCCATCCTGGGAGAGGGATCCCTCCTCTGTTGCTCTCCCTAAGGTCTCTTCCTCTTTTCTCCCCGTTAAAGGGGTTTTTTGGGGGAGTTTTTCCTGTTCCGATGTGAGGGTTCCGGGACAAGAGGATGTCATGTGTACATAATGTAAAGCCCTCTGAGGCTAATTTGTAATTTGTGATTTTGGGCTATACAAAATAAATTTGAATTGAATTGAATTAAATTATTCCCATTCACTTTATCATGATACCGTGGGCAATTCGTGGGGAAAAGATGATTGGAGTACAATAGAATCCATATTTTAACAAAGCACCACTAGATTTCACTTTTCCATCGTATGGAAAATGGAAACTCAGCTGGAAACCCTGAGACAGAGTAATTAAATGTGAATTGGTTCCAAGACTCAAAGATGGGAGCCACACGATATCAAATTAGACTGTCAATTCAAGAAATTCTCATGCACAGTATGTATACATTGTTTTGTTATAAGACTGTAGTTTTTCATTTCACTAGATTTTCTATAGAAATTCTTAGGCAACGTAATCAAAGGTCCCACTCTGTTTTAGGTTGACTCATTGCTGGACATCAGTCAGCCTGCGTATAGTCAGATGCAGAAGTGGAGGGGCTCAGATTGTGCCAACGACGAGGTGTCTGCTGTCACACAGTTCACCCAGAGGCCCTGGGAAGCCAGACCAACCCGAATGCTACTGTTGCAGGTCAGAGCCATTATTTGCCATTATAAATACAATGCTAGTGTCTGTGTACAATTCTACTCAATCAACTGTGCAACCATATTCTTTGATCAGACTTCATCTTTATGTGTTTGGTTGGGTAGAACAAAGCAGAATTCTGCTTTTCTTCCTGACTGAATCAGAGTGGACAGGTACAATCAGTGGGAGCATATAAAAGAGTAAATTGCTGGAATATAAGGAGCAGACAGACTGTAATTTTCACCTTAAGTAATACACTTGTCACTGCTCTATGGTTTCTCAAGAATAGTGCTGGTGTTGCTTAGAAACGTTGCAGTGGCTTTCTTCTTTTTCTTTTTTCCTGTTTCCGAGACCTGAAGTCTCTCAGTTCTAGGAGTCATGGGATGCAAAGACCCACAGCGGTTTAACATACACTGACATACGGTCAAACGGCAGGTTAATAAAGTGTTCGGATAAGCTTTTAGCAGCTTCGCTGGTTTTGGGAAGTTTTGCAGCGAAACAACCTACCACGAAAAATGCATAGACATTTTTTTAATGCCATTTTGATCTTTGACTTTTAGAATTTCTAAGACATTTTCGAGAAACTGGTTCCGGCTAGGGCAGCAATAATGTTTAACCCACTGTGGTAATATTTTGAGAATTTAAATCTGCAATAACTTCACAATGATTTCCCCGTTCAGTCAAATGCACAGTCTCTGTTGAACAGGTGACAGATGGAGTCCAGAGCTTGGAGGCCATGGAGTATCAGTCTGTCCCTGCACTCAGCACGGCTCTAAGGTTAAGAATCAATCTGTCAAATATTTAACTGCATTGTGGTGTCTAACCACGCAAAGAGACGAGCCATGACTTACTACTTCTGCTTTATTTATTCATTTTTTTACATCTTTCCAGCAAATGTGTCTTTAATAATTACAATTAAGAATATGTTATGTTACTATATAAAGGGAATGCCGTTATTTATTTGTATGTTATCTTAGATTTTGTGTGGAAATGTCAAGAAATCTGAAATTAATAAACATATTACTGCTACGTCACTGCCAGTTTGATTTTACTGTACCATATTTTTTAAATGTTTATTTAACCCTCAGGCCTGGCGTGAAGCTGCAGCTGCAAGGGCAGATGGTCTGCAGACTCGGGATGCTTCTGTTGAGGCCGTCCAACATCAAGGTTCTGGGTGGTGAAGTGGAGGACCTGGTGGAGAGGAATAACCCGGTACACTGTTGGTTTCTCTTGTCTGTCAAAAGATTTAAGCCTATTGTGTTTTCTTAATTAGTTTTTTTTCAAATTTTATGTGAATACTATTTGGTCCTTGTGATTCATTTTTTTATTTAATACAACCTTGAGAGTAAACCTAGTTGTTATGCGGCAGTTACCGTTTACAGCTTCTAAAGCGAAGATAAATACAAAATCCCAGCTGTTGTCATGAAGCAGTGTATTAAATGCAATAACGTGTACAGGTTCAGTGGTATAATTCTACTCTGACAGGGCAAGGTGCTGTGTCGGACGCTGGGACTTCCTGAGGAGCAGCAACAGGGGGGAGCGGCCCCCCCGGCACCACTACAAGGTATATTCAATTCATTTAAACAATTTATAATTTTATTTAAAATAAGGCCTGTTTAAGAAGGAAAATGGACGCCTTCATTCTTAAGCTAGGCATTTTAGAATTGAACATAATCATGATGTTGTGCCTCGTTTGTGTTCTCTTCAGGAAACCAGGAAGTGGAGGACCTGGAGCTAGATGATGCAGAGTTGTTGGCCAGTCTGGAGGCCCAGGAGGAGGTGGAAAGGGTTCAGGTGGGGCCTGTTCCAGACAGTGGCTACGGGACGCTCAGTGAGACCTCCACTCAGTCCTCGAGAAGCTTTTCTATCAGGAGCCTCGTCTCGACAGCCTCATCCAGGTGGGTGGTTAACATTGACATTTTGATGCTGGAACTCCTCGGTGTTCACCGCCGGGCAAATACGCCTTGACATTTTGAATTTTCGCATAATGCTTGTTTTCAGAAGAATCTCAGCATTTATCTTTCCTCTACTTTGAGAAGCATTTACCACTTACTGACTCTACTTCCTATAGACAGACATATTTTATATATGATTTCTGTCCTTTGCTATCTTTATCTCTGCCTGCTGTCCTGTGACCACCAATTTCCTGCACAGTCGGAAACAAATGAAAGTAAATTGCCACATAATTTGATCATTTTAATTTGAACGACAAAGGCAGTTCACTGCTTATGATTTAAAAACAACCTGTCTGGTGTCAAATTATTGTAACTTTACCAACTTCAGGCTTTACTTAAAGATAAGACTTAACCGCTTTGAGTAATATCTGACTTATATCTTGATCCCCTTGTTTCTGTAGCTGTAGAATGTAGCGTAAAATGTTCCATAGTTGAATTTTTGGGGTATACCTCTGGCACATTGGGCCCAACAACATTGTTGAAAATACTTGCTGGTTTGAAACTATATTATTTCAGTCCCAACATTTTTGGCGGGTCTCTTGCAGAAATGAAGCCTCTGCCCGCTCTTACAGAAGTGGTTTGGCCCAGAGCAACAGAGGTGGTTTAGTCCATGGTCATCGCCACCGCAGCGAACAAGAGGAACCCGTCCTCTCGATTCAACAGGAGATCTCGGATCACAACATGGCGGTCGAAGACTTTCCCGATGAGGACTTCGACGATCTTCCTCTGGATGAGTTGGACAGCGTGATTTTTCAACAAAGTGACAATGCTACCACGCAGTCTGTCAGCAGTCACAGAAGCACGACACAGAGCAGCGACAGAATAACGGTTAATCCCAACCGGGAAACAAAAGCCCAAACTGCTCAGTTTGGACAGCACACTTTGAATGGCTCTGGGTCACGGCTTGGTTCTAGCAATTCAAGATCCACCACACAGAAAAGAGACTATATAGGCTGTGTTAAAGAAGCTACAGGGCAGGTCTTGTCCCCAGCAGCAGCTCTCCAGCCATCACATGAGTTAGGCTGTGTTACTAATGATGAGATTGATTTCATGGATGACGATATGGACTGCCTTCTTGCAGAGGTAGAAACCGGTTGGACCGGACAGTCAAATCAGCTCCCTGTTCAAAAAGAACCAACTAGAGGCCGAGAGAGTTTTGCCAACAAAACAGGAACTTCAGGCTCCAGTCATAGACTTACCAGTGACTCATCAAGGAGTGCAACAGAAAGGTTTTCATTTGAGAGCTCTCACAACACACCTCAGGGGCAAAATTATAACCCAAACAATGCAGCATTTGAATCTGTTAAAATAGACTGTCAGAGTGACGGCTCGGTCCCTGCCCTCACTCTGACATCTCCACCGTTTACATATTTGTGCCTGCTAGAGGAGATGACGTCCAAACCGCAACCTCACGCCACAGAGATCCGAGTCAAAGCTTTCATTGTGACTCTCGTGGGGAAACTGAGCAGCAACAACGGCCTTTGGCGCGTCTGCGCCACAATATCCGATGGAACTGGCTACCTGGACGTGGAGCTGTCCGATGAGGTTTTGACGGGCCTGCTGGGCTTCTCGGTGGCGGGAAAGGCGGCTCTGAAGCGTGACCCAGCCCGGAGAGGTGAGCTGGACACCGGGATGAAGAGGTGTCAGGAAGAGCTGGTGGACATGTGCTGCGTTATGACCGTCG
This sequence comes from Leptoclinus maculatus, assembly GCA_032191485.1. NCBI lineage: Eukaryota > Metazoa > Chordata > Actinopteri > Perciformes > Stichaeidae > Leptoclinus > Leptoclinus maculatus. The sequence continues at coordinate 16,519,788 of JAVDOI010000005.1, forward strand.
CGCTTCAACCAGACGGCAGAAAAGCTGTGGTGACCAAGGCGGACCGAGTCAATGAGAAAGTATTCCAGGAGCTGGAGCAGAGGCTGAGAGACGGGCGAAAATAGACAGAGGAGAGGTAGAGGGGGAAGTGGGCGATAATGAGAAAATTACAGGCAGCGGAGGAGTATATTGCCTTTAAGCAGAGATGGAAAATTGCAAATATAAGCATCACCTAAAAAACATGGTGGGTTTTTTTGGTGATCAACCTGCCCTTCTGCTTTAGATTTGGAGAGCAGAATGTGTGAACTGGATGTCTGATGATCAGCAGGCAATGTGTTGCAATGCATCCCATCTGCTATATGTGAATGTGACATTCTGTCAGTTGTCATTAGAGGATTTCATTCATCTATTCATAGAGCTATTTTCTGCTTGACATGCACTGCATCACTCCTATGCAAAGTGAACAGATCTTTAATGTCTACATTTTCGGTTATCGACATATAAGTTCAAACTTTTTAATGTCACACTGTATGTAACATTAAACACTGTGAAGAGAAGAGTGCAGCATGTGAGATGAGAGAAGGGAATCGGGGGAGAAAATAACTGTGATTGTTGTAATGAATTGCCAGCCTTTGCATTCATTCAGGACATCCATTGCTTCTGACTGAAAAATTATTGAATATCCAAGGGCAGCGTGGGTCTTTAATAAACTCCCCCAGAGGAGAGGAGATGAGAGGAAAGGGAGATAAAGGAGAGGCCATGATTTCCGATTATTTCTGTTCATTATAGAGCCTCGTCTGTTTTTGTCTTTGATGAATAAACCCCAAATTAGATGCCTTGCCTGTATTTACTGTATATTGAAATAAAATTGTTCTGAAGTTTTTACAATTTTCTCACTCTTTGACTAATAAAACATGCTTGAAGTAAGAGCTCGCTTCTAATTTTATATTTCCATTTCTCCTTGTCAAATGAGTATTGTATTCCCCAAGAATAACTATAAAAACAATAACCGGACATAGAAGCAGTGTTTCATTTGGTTTGTAATAGCTTTATTAAACGCACCTTTGGGATATGCACTGTTTAATCACACATAATGATAATTTAATGTATAGCTCTGCAATATTATCGTGTAGCTCTTCAGGGGTGTCAGAAATGTCTCTTAAAGATGAAACATTTCAACAATTTGTAACTCAAATTGATTTGTGTCTTGTCTGCCGTCGTACGATGTAATTAGGTGTCAGTCTCTCGCACTTCAATTGCCTCAGTGTGAAAATGAGCACACTGAGCACACAGGCTAAGAAAGGCACGGCAGAGAATGTATGTCGGTACGTATGTGTGCTTACATTGTGTGTGTCTGTGGGCTCATACGTGTTTGTTATTGTGTTACGGCGCTGTGTGCACTTCCATTCAGGTAGCGGGTCTCTGTTCATGAAGGGCTAATCAGGTTGAACGTCTAAATCAGGGCCCTGCTATGCATGTCGATAACCTGTTATGTGCTAATGAGGCCTGATACGATGGAGAGGGGGAGCGCAGCAACCCATAGGGAGATACAAGTGGAATAAATATTGGGTGATAGAGTAAATGAAACATAACGGGAGCGTTGCCAAAGGGATCCTGCAGTCAAACATCACTGTATACATAATGATGTATATATTTAACTGGTAGTTAATGACAGGCGGCGTTATGGGGAGGCCCATCTAGCTGTTTGCACCTTTAACAAATTTATATGAGAAAATACATTACCTGAATATGTGTTTTGTCTCATGTTAAACAGGTGTTCATTAAGTAAAGAAACAAGAAGAGAAATTACTACATGGGGAATAAAAGAAGTTAAGGTCCACATATAAGTGTACTATTAAATGAAAGTACCAATCAATTTAAGTTTCCTCAGCACAAATTCTGTGTTGAAAGTCAAAATCAGCTGTATATGATTGTTTGTTGATGTATAGCGTAGAGCTATAAAAAGCTCGGTTTGAATTAAAGGAAAGGTAAATTGAATAGAACATGAAAATGTAAATTAAAGATTTTAAAAAGGAATGTTGCTGTACAAAATTACAACTTATTAGACTAAAAAATGGAAAAACCAAACAAACCATCTGTTGATGCACATCATGTGATCGATAGAAAGCTCAATATTTTGTCCAAAGATTTTTTTTACAACTAATTAACAACTGAGTGTCAGATAATGTGAAGTAATATATTACACGATGATAATGTGCATTTACTCAAGTACTATGCACATTATTTCCATTTATTTCTGCTTTTTACTTCAGAGGGAAGTGTTTTAGTTTTAACTATTTGAAAGTAGTAACTCTTTACTTTGCAGATTTAAACTTTACACTTAAACCAATGAGTTTATAAAAATGATGTGTTTTTCGAGACAGTAAAGTAGTCACAATTAACCCCACCTCAAACATCTGTACATTTAAATGCTTAAATGTTAGGTAATATGTCAATAATAATAATCCATAAACATAACGTGTAATAATATAGCACACTTAAAGAGGCCATTTTGCATATAGTGGCTTGTTTTATTTTTTAGATTTTAGATTTATTTAGCCGATTCTAATTAAATGTTTAGTGCAATACTTTAGTTTTTATTTTCTTAAGTTAATATCTGTGTACTTCTTCCATCAGTGCTAGTATAAATGAATAAAGCCTTTTCGGCAGTAAATATTCAAGACGGAAGTGGGCAGGAACAAAACCAGTACACAGGACATGAACCAAACACTTAGAGCAGGAATCCGTCTCTCTGAGATCATTTCCTCCTAAATATATTACATGTGCACTCTGGATCGGAGGTTCATTGAAAGGCTGGACTGCACAGTCTTGTGAGGAAATTACAATTTTTGAGTCTTTAAAAGTCTGTCATGCAGCGCATGATAATCGACATATTTCAGAAGCATGAGAAAGTGCTCGACAGCCCTAATAGCTTTCCATTTGCAATATTATTTCCTCGATGTTAGGCTTCCACTTCTGTCTCAGTCCGGAGCTGTAGCAGGGAGAAAAAAATATGCTTTTTCATTCCCCTGTTAGTTTGGATGTACCTTTTCCAAATTGCAAATAGCAGGCGAGTGGAGGAGACTGAGACAGGAGGGACAGAGCACTCACATTGGAGACAGAGCACTGTGCTAATTTCTCTAATGTTCATATACAGCTGCACTGTACCTCTTTGGTCATTACAAATATCAATGAAAAAAAGTACATGAGCAATTCTAATACCCCTCCTGCTACAGCAGATGTAATTTTCTTTGCCCTATTATATTTAGTAATGAAAAATCCACTTAGACAGCTCAACCTCTTTTTTAGGCCCCCATCAAAATGAGGAAATGGTTTCTCTTCATGGCAAAAACATACCTCTTTACGTGTGTGTGTGTGTGTGTGTGTGTGTGTGTGTGTGTGTGTGTGTGTGTGTGTGTGTGTGTGTATGTGTGTGTGCTTGCCGAGGCTTGAGGATGTGAATCATTAAAGGAATCGAAAAATATGAGGAACTCGGACTAAGGAAACAATAAAGTACCTTTCTACTTTGTTTTGGCTCATCTGGGTGGATGGAAGGGATGATTATTGTGATTTAAAAATGAATGATGAAAGGCTCATAAAGTTTTCTGGTGTGTTATTTTATGTTAACTGACCAAAGTTTTTGGTGTTTTGGGTATTGTAAATTAAAGCCCAATCAATATGGCAATGTCTCAACATATAGACATCTCATTTTAATTTTAATTTAAATATATTAAAATCAATTATCAGCATTAACTCCAGCCTGCAGTCGTCACATACACCCATACATAATATCAAAGAGTAACAATAAACAAAAAAGATACACATCAATGGAGATTTGTCTAATACTCAGATAAATAAGTAAAAGTAACAATACAACAGCGTAGAAATACAATTAAATGTAAAGCATTCCAAAGGTATAGGTTTTAGTATAAAACTATACTTAATTAATACTTAGTAAAACTCACCATGTAGATTGGCTCATTTCTAAATAATATATTATTAATTATTCATGCATTAATTCGTTAAAACGGTCAATCCATGGAGAAATACACAAAGCCTGTATTAAGAAACTATTTATTTAAAGGAGCAATATACAGGAGCATTAATATAGTGGTAACCAACTATTCGATATAAAGATATCGTAGAGAAATGTCTATCTGAGCAGAGAATGAAGTCTCTCTCCCTCTGTGTGTGTGTGTGTGTGTGTGTGTGTGTGTGTGTGTGTGTGTGTGTGTGTGTGTGTGTGTGTGTGTGTGTGTGTGTGTGTGTGTGTGTGTGTGTGTGTGTGTGTGTGTGTGTGTGTGTGTGTGTGTTATCCAAGCTTCTCCTTGCTTTATTGACAAAGCTGGCCGGCCTGTCGTGCTTTTAGTGCATGTTAGTACATGTTAGTACATGTGAGCGTGCCCCAATGGCTACAGCCGCGGCTCCGCACTGCTCTCATATGGCGGTTACAGCTGATAACGCCGTCCCAGCTGACAGCCTTCCAGTACCCCCTTAGGTAAAAACTGTTAGCTCTGTCAGCACGTTTGCTGTAGTTCGTGCTGTTAATGCTGTCAGCACCGTCAGCTACGAGTCGCTGGCTCAGATGTCGCCATGTTGTGAGCCGTTGAGAGGCAATCCAAAGGCTCCCAATCTCGTTTGAAACATAACTGTTCTACATGTGTCCCAGTCTATTTGTCTATTTCTGGTTTCAGTGTATGTGAGTGACATCAGCTGACAGGAAGTAAATATGGACCCAAACTGTTGCCCAGCAACACAATTCCGCTGAAACGCACTAAAACGGAGCATTTCAGACAGGGAGTGATTACAGGTATTGAGAAAAATAAAAGAGCATTTGAACATGTTCTAGTGAAAACCCAAAACACAAGTGAGCATGTTATGTCTCCTTAATAAAAATCTGAATCTGCAAAGCAACACCATTGGCTGTCAAATAAATGTAGTATAAATAAATTACAAAATGTAGTGGAGTAGAAGTATAAAGTAGCATAAAATAGAAATACTCAAGTAAAAGTACTTAAAAAACAGCTATATGCTTGAGTAAATATATAGTTACCTTCCACACCTGCAGATCTTATAAAACTTCCTGGTTGAGCTAAGAGCAGCAGGCTATGCTTTAGCGGGTTGAGTTGGGCCATTACATTCTCCAGCAAGCGTGTGCTGAGCGAGCAGTGTAGAGAAGGCCACAACAACAGCTTGGTTAGCTTTGATCTTTAAGTCCTTTATGGCCGTCAAAGGGTTAGGATCAATAACTTTGCCACATGCATTTGAAAGGGCACCAAAAATCCCTGTTCAAATATCCCCCAGCTGCAAACACAACCAGATCATGGCTGTCAGTGCCCGGATCGCCTTTGAGCATTTAGGGATAGGTTGATCATTTTTCAAGTCTGTCTAAAAACAATAGTCAGGTGCCGGTATGAACGCTGAAACAGGTTTTGCTTGATGTAATCATTCCTCCCGTTCATACTGGCCATTAAAAGATCCCGTCCTAATGAGCGTTCATGTAAGTGATTGGGAACAAAGTCCACAGTACTTGAGTAAATATACCTTTAATGCAATGGGTCAATCTCCAGCCATTCTTAGACAAAAACATTTGAAACCCTAAGAAAACACACAAGTAAGACATTTTGTCGAATATATTTCAACAGTAAAACTAATGTTGAATGCGTCATCTTTTCTTTGATGGAAAATGCAGAAATATGGCTTTTTGAAACAATGTCTGTAGAGCAAGATATGAAAAGACTGTAATGATTTAGAAAATCTAATCTTGCAATTAATGAGAAACAATTAATCCGGTCTTCGACCTCCTGATGGTGAATGATGGTTAACTAGACTTAATGGAAAAGCCTATTGAAGCTCAGGCAATTCTGAAAGAGTGCAGACAAATGATTGACAGGCCCACAATACAGCTGGCCTCTCTCTACGTCCTACTCTCATACTACCAAGGCATTACGACCATTTGGATTCGAACAGGATGTACTTGAGCAGCAGGACTTAAAAGAAAAGAAAGCAAAGGTACCATATAAAGAGACGAATGGGGGATTTTGCTGTGACAAGGAAGAGAATGGATCGCTACCCCCACTTGTCCTTTCTTTCTCCACAGAGACGAGGCAGCCTGACAAGCTGGCCATTAGGAAGGTAATTGGACAAGCTGTGCAGAGTGCTTTCGCTGCGCCCTTACACCTCTTGAACATCATGAAGCCTTATTCTTTACCCCTAGTTAATATCAAGAGAATACGCAGGCTGGAAAAGACTACAGACAAACAGGCACATGACAGCCAGTGTATCAAACGTACTGTTCGGGTCAACGTGGCTCTTTGAACTCTTTGAAGAGTGAGCCAGTCTATCAGTCGTCAGCCAGTTGGTCAGGGTCTGCGCACTGTCACTGAACTCCTGTTATGTTGTGTTACTGCAGTTGATCTTTTGGTCATCCGGTCACGTTGTTAAGTGAAGGCATCGCAGTGGTATATGTTGTTAGCCTGTTAATTTATGTAGTATGTGCGTCTGTTTGAGTGTCTCTGTGTGTGTGAGTTTGTGAGTGTGTGTGTGAGTGTGTGTGTGTGTGTGTGTGTGTGTGTGTGTGTGTGTGTGTGTGTGTGAGTGTGAGTGAGTGAGTTAATGCCTTTAATTCATGAGGCAGGATATGAAACGAAAGGTCACCATCAGGAAACCATTGGGACAAGAAAGAATTAAGGGGAAATGAGATCCACTGGAAGAGATTTGGAGGTATGTAGGTTAAAGAGAATGCTTACTCCGATACTAATAAAAAAAAAAACTGCAAAAAATGAATGTTTTAGCTCGCGTCTGAGAGGATGTTAAAGTGCAGAGGCAGAGAAGTAAAGGTTAAAATGACTGACGTGTCATCAGTGTGAATCCTGTCACTCGCACAGACACACACACACACACACACACACACCTAGAGACTGAAAGGCTGTTTGGCAACTGCCTGTGTTGTTACCGTAGTGATTGGCATGCAGGAAAAAAGCCTCAGGCTGTCTTGGAAAAATGGCAGAAATCACTGCTGAAGGCTATACACAACCCGCCTTCCAGCCTTTGCTCTTATGTTATTGTATTGTTATTCTGTGCTTTTATCTCTTCCTCACCCTCCAATGTCTCTTTCTTTCACTTTTTCTTTCTTCTTTCTCCTTTTATTATGGTTAATTTTCTTCCTCCCTATTAGTCTATTAAAACTGATGTTGTATTCTCTGCAGTTTTCCTTTTTGAAAGTAAATAATAATAACAGTGTGTCTCGTTTTCCTCCACATTGATTTAACTGTAGAAAGAAAATGTAATTTCAAAACTCATTTTAGACAAAATTACATTCTTTTGACAACAAGAAATTATCTTTTTTTTGTATTATAACTACCACACTGTATTTTGTTGCTGTGTTTTCAAATACTGAAAAAGCTTGCTGCATTTTACCAGATTATTATCTGTGTAGGGAGTGAATGATTCATATTCACCGTGTTAGCAAACACCAGGATCAAATCATCTAAAAATAACAGTCCAAATACATTCACTGGGGCTTTGTTCTCCTGTTGTTCCCCATAAGTTGCACAACCATTTCCTGACATATCAAGGAAAGTACAATGGGGCTTCTCTCAGATATAGCATTTACAATTAATAGTGTGTATTTTGAGAAACATATATCGTATTAATAATGTTTCTTCTGAAGAAGCTATTGTCTTCTTTTAAATTATCCTTACCAGTATTTCAGTTTATCCCAAACTTTACTCCTTTATTACATTTCAACATCTTTCGAAGTTGCAGCTGCAGCGTTGCTTTTACACTAGGTCTACCTGGCAAACACTGTGAACATTTGGGTGGATTTCTCCTGTAGGCTATATTTGGTCACTTAAAGCCCTCAGTCAAGTCACAATGTTTTGCTTATGGATTCTTCACTCGGATGTTTAACCGCCACTGTGCAGACTTACATTTGTGCAGAGTTTGACACTAGAAGGCTGCTTTAATGCATCTGCCGAACGGGGGGACGTTAATACGGGGGGGTGCATAATACAGCATTTAGATCAGTGGTTCTCAACTGGTCTGGCTGCGGGACCCACCATCACCCCTTAATGACAAGCCGCGACCCAAGTTATATATGGGAAGAATTCACCTATATGAGTCTGTCCAGTCAGAGTCTAATGAATCTGGTCTCTCTGGCCAAATTTAGTCTTTTGAAGATCGTCTTATGATTTGACTTTCACAACTCCAACTCCAATAGTCCTGCTCTGCTATCTATATCCTCATCTCTCCCCCGTGTGTCACGGTGTGTGTACATCTCACTCAAGTCAGGAAACTTGTCAGAATGCCCATATTTGATTGGCTGAGCTGCGTCACTTGATGTGATTCACAACGCATTGGTCGGTGTTTTTCCTGCAAGGCAAGGCAAGGCATGTTTATTTGTATAGCACATTTCAACAACAAGGTAATTCTGCTTCACAGTAAAACCATTAAAAGCATCAAAACATAAGGCAACAGAAAAGGAGATTTAAAAACAACCAAGAACATTCATTGAAACATTAAAAACAGTCATTAAAACATTAAAAAGCAGTGTAAGAAATAAAATACAGTAGTAAAATGCAGAAATGCAGGAGATTGATTAATATCCTTGAAAATGGTTCAATTAAAGGCAGCAGCAAACAGAAAAGTCTTCAATCTTAATTTAAAGGAGCTGAGGGTCTCAGCAGACCTGCAGCTTTCTGTAACTTTGTTCCAGATATGTGGAGCAGAAAAGCTGAATGCTGCTTCTCCATGTTTAGTTCTGACTCTGGGAACAGAAAGTAGACCGGTCCCAGACGACCTAAGGGGTCGGGATGGTTCATAAGGTAGCAGCAGATCAGAGATGTATTTTGGCCCTAAACCATTCAGTGCTTTATAAACCAACAGCAGGATTTTAAAGTCAATTCTTTGTTGGACAGGAAGCCAGTGCAAAGACCTCAGAACTGGAGTGATGTGATCCACTTTCTTGGTCTTAGTGAGGACTCGAGCTGCAGCGTTCTGAATCAGCTTTCTGATTGACTTTTTACAGAGACCTGTAAACACACCGTTACAGTAGTCCAGTCTACTGAAGATAAATGCATGGACAAGTTTCTCCAAATCCTGTTGAGACATAAGTCCTCTAATCCTTGATATATTCTTCAGGTGATAGTAGGCTGATTTTGTAATTGTCTTGATATGGCTGTTCAGGTTGAGGTCTGAATCCATAACTACACCTAGATTTCTTGCTTGGTTTGAGGTTTTTAACATTAGTGATTGAAGCTGAGCACTGACTTTCAACTGTTTGTCCTTGGTACCAAAAACAATTACTTCTGTTTTATCTTTGTTTAATTGAAGAAAATTCTGGCACATCCAGTTGTTGATTTGTTCAATGCATTTACCCAGCCCTTGTATGGGATTATAGTCCCCTGGTGATATAGTTATGTAGATTTGTGTGTCGTCTGCATAATTATGATAACACACTTTGTTGTTTTCCATAATCTGCGCTAGTGGAAGCATCTAGATGTTGAACAGAAGAGGCCCCAGTATTGAACCTTGGGGAACACCACATGTCATTTTAGTCAGCTCTGATGTGTAATTAGCTACAGAGACAAAGTATTCTCGGTCCTTCAAGTAGGATTCAAACCAGTTGAGTGCTGTGCCAGAGAGTCCCATCCAGAGTTTTAGTCTTTCTAGTAGTATGTCATGGTCAACCGCAGTGGCGGCTGGTCTATAGAGGGCGCTAGGGCGCCGCCCCCCCTAGAGCTACAAAAAATAAAAATAAAAATAAAAATAAAAATATAAATAAAAATAAAATTTAAAATAAAAATAAACTATACAAATTGTCAATATTTGTGTTTTTGAAACATGGAATCACCCAGTAATATGTGTAAAATATGATATCTGCGGTAAATATATGCTTTTCCTGCTTGTCCTCTCTGCCTGTCTGCTCTTCCTCTCTGTGTGTGCACGTCTCAGCTGGCTGGGGCGCTGGAAAAACTGCCCCAAAGAGGCGGGTCTATAAAGCAGTTTAGCCAATGCTGAGTAAAGATATAAATGAGTGACATACAATTCAGCCAATCAGCGTCCTCAAATAGATTCAGCTTGGGGCAGTTTTTTTCCTGCCCCAAGCTGCGCGTTCTCGTCAGGAGAAGTCTCTACAGGAGAGCGCCAGTGTGAGCACTACTCCTCCAAGACCCGTTTGAGAGGAGAACTGAGAGGAGAAACTACTGAAAGAGCTGATCCCAGATCAGCCTGACCTCACAATCAGACAGCAGACTAGCAGGAAAGAGAAGCAGTACATGAAGCTTCTCTACTAGCTGTACACCAGACAGGTTTGACTCGCTGGATGACGTCATGATAATAACTTATTTATCTTTTTAAAACAACGGGGACAGAACCAGCATGGACAGTTAGGGAGTGAGGGACATGAAGCACCTGTCTGAGAAATGGATATATAGTTATATATATATATATATATCTATTATTATATATATATATATATATATGTGTGTGTGTGTGTGTGTGTGTGTGTGTGTGTGTGTGTGTGTGTGTGTGTGTGTTTTATATTATAGTGAATATTATTATATGACATATATATTATTATATTATACAGAATATTATATGATATATATATTATTATATTATACAGAATATTATATGATATATATATATATATTATTATATTATACAGAATATTATTATATGTTATATATATTATATTATACTGAATTCCCTGTGAGGGTGACTAAAATAAGATGTCCTGACGTGTTTGTGAAAGTGTTATTTACTGCTTTTTTCGTGTTGGAATAAATGTTAAATATTTAACTGCAAAGTAGTAATGCGCGTTTGATACCTTAATTTGTTTGCATTAAATCATTCTGGGATGTTTGCTGAAATTGATTGGATGTGGCACAGCCCTACCAAGAACATTTTCCACCAGCCGCCACTGTATATGACTCTGCGTACAATGTTTCTTTTTGGGGAGAATAAATACTTTACCCCCAAAATGTGCAAATGTCAAGCCTGGATTACAAAGTGGCCAAAACAAAGAACTGCACCGGTTGTACACAATATGATGAATTGCAAAAATGATTTTGCCCTGTGTCAAAATGTAGCCCAGTTTAGGAACGTTCACCATGAGCAAAAATTTAACTATTGTGTTTAATCAAATCACAACTAAGAAACGGTCACACAAAAAAGCTGGGGCCAGTTACAACACAGGTGAGTACTGTTTTGAGTCTGAGTATTGGGTAAATAATGGAGCGTATAGGAGCCCTACAACAAATGTGTAAACAAGAAGTTGAATATAATTTATGAGGAAAGACAAAAGAAAGAAAAGCTGGTAACCTAAACACATCCTGTGTTGCATGCAGCTTGATTCTTTCGAAGTGCAGATGTATTTTGTCACTGCATAAAGATATTCACTTTCTGTTTCACACATGTAGAGGAACCCTCTGCTCTTTGTCACACAATTTGGAACCAATCAGAGCTTCTCATGAAACTCCAAAAGTTCAAGTGTATCGTCCCCCATTGTGTGTTCCAATATCTGTCAGTTGCACACACCAAGTGTGCAACATCTGATTCAATCAATAACTTTTTTACAACATATAGAATCAGTTATCAGATGTTGCACACACCAAGTGTGCAACATCTGATTCAATGAATAACTTTTACAACATATAGAATCAGTTATCAGACGTTGCACACACCAAGTGTGCAACGTCTGATTCAATGAATAACTTTTACAACATATAGAATCAGTTATCAGATGTTGCACACACCAAGTGTGCAACATCTGATTTAATGAATAACTTACAACATATAGAATCAGTTATCAGATGTTGCACACACCAAGTGTGCAACATCTGATTCAATCAATAACTTTTTTACAACATATAGAATCAGTTATCAGATGTTGCACACACCAAGTGTGCAACATCTGATTCAGCAAAAAAGTTTTATAACATATATATTCAACGTGTAGAATAGAATTTCTGATATTGTAGACAACAAGTTTACAATATCACTCTTGGTGATGCCCAAAAAGCGTCCAATATTACGCATGTCAAGAGTTGTTGAAGGTACGTCGTCTTCGATGCTGACAACCGCTGACTGAGTTGGTGGAATAGACTTATTTCCACGCCTGCTGTTGGTGATGGCTTTGCCCACAGACGAGATTAACTTGCAGATGGTGCGCTTTTTGGGTGGTGTCATCAGGTGAGCTTTGAAAGAGGAGGCAATGTAGTTCCCAAGTTCTGGTGTCTCTAATTTCATGGCAAACTGCACCATTTCTACATTGCCCCACTTCTTACAAAGGTCCTGGAAAATGGCCTTGTCAAGTTTTTGAAAATGTTCTGAGGTGGGATCAAAATCAACATCCTGGACATTGATCCACGTTCTTTCAAACAGATGCTTAATGATGGCCGCACAGTTTGTAGTGGTGAGGTTGACTTTTTCTTTCTTAAATATCCGCAAAACCAGCGCCTCCACGAATGTCTCAACAGACATTTTCCTTAGTACTTCCTGTGCTGCATTTGTTTCCTCACATACTGAGTCAGGAGTTGAAGATACGTCGTCTTCGATGCTGACAACCGCTGACTGAGTTGGTGAAACAGACTTAGGGTCCATACTCTCAAATATTGAGTCACGAGTTGAAGGTACGTCGTCTTCGATGCTGACAACCGCTGACTGAGTTGGTGGAATAGACTCAGGGTCCATATCTGTGTCTATTTCACCAGCCTTATTTCCACGCCTGCTGTTGGTGATGGCTTTGCCCACAGACGAGATTAACTTCCAGATGGTGCTGCGCTTTTTGGGTGGTGTCATCAGGTGAGCTTTGAAAGAGGAGGCAATGTAGTTCCCAAGTTCTGGTGTCTCTAATTTCATGGCAAACTGCACCATTTCTACATCGCCCCACTTCTTACAAAGGTCCTGGAAAATGGCCTTGTCAAGTTTTTGAAAATGTTCTGAGGTGGGATCAAAATCAACATCCTGGACATTGATCCACGTTCTTTCAAACAGATGCTTAATGATGGCCTCACAGTTTGTAATGGTGAGGTAGTCTCTTGCCTTCTTAAATATTCGCAAAACCAGCGCCACCACAAATGTCTGAACAGACATTTTCCTTAGTACTTCCTTTGCTGCATTTGTTTCCTCACATACTGAGTCAGGAGTTGAAGATACGTCGTCTTCGATGCTGACAACCGCTGACTGAGTTGGTGAAACAGACTTAGGGTCCATACTCTCAAATATTGAGTCACGAGTTGAAGATACGTCGTCTTCGATGCTGACAACCGCTGACTGAGTTGGTGAAACAGACTTAGGGTCCATACTCTCAAATATTGAGTCACGAGTATGAAACTCAAAGTTAATTTTGTGTTTGTCTGCTGTATATAACATACCGAACTGATTACAAGCAATTTGAAAAGTCTTAGTGTATTCGTGCTGTAGTGTAATGTCTAAATGTAATGTGTTTGTCAAAGGGTTAAGCTAGATATCAAAGCCACTTGACTGGCTTTGATATCTGGCTTTGTGACGTCACAGAGGTTCAAAAACAGAACGCAAAAAAAGAACGCGACGCCGCGTTCGTTGCCAAGCAACGGTCGCTGTAGTTACTTGGATCTTTTTAAAACAACGGGGACAGAACCAGCATGGACAGTTAGGGAGTGAGGGACATGAAGCACCTGTCTGAGAAATGGATATATAGTTATATATATATATATATATATATATTATTATATATATATATATATATATATATATATGTGTGTGTGTGTGTGTGTGTTTTATATTATAGTGAATATTATTATATGACATATATATTATTATATTATACAGAATATTATATGATATATATATTATTATATTATACAGAATATTATATGATATATATATATATATTATTATATTATACAGAATATTAGTATATGTTATATATATTATATTATACTGAATTCCCTGTGAGGGTGACTAAAATAAGATGTCCTGACGTGTTTGTGAAAGTGTTATTTACTGCTTTTTTTCGTGTTGGAATAAATGTTAAATATTTAACTGCAAAGTAGTAATGCGCGTTTGATACCTTAATTTGTTTGCATTAAATCATTCTGGGATGTTTGCTGAAATTGATTGGATGTGGCACAGCCCTACCAAGAACATTTTCCACCAGCCGCCACTGGTCAACCGTGTCGAATGCAGCACTGAGATCTAGTAATACTAAGACTGAAATTCTGCCATTGTCTGTGTTTAAGTGGATGTCATTGAAAACCTTAACAAGAGCAGTTTCAGTACTGTGATGCTGTCGAAAGCCTGACTGGAAGACATCAAAACAGTTATTTACAGCCAAGAAGTTGTTCAGCTGTTGAAAAACCGCTTTTTCAATTATTTTACTTAAAAATGGGATGTTTGATATTGGCCTATAATTTTTCATTGTTGCAGAGTCTAAATTAGTCTTCTTTAAGAGTGGTTTAATAACTGCAGTTTTTAGGGCTTGTGGGAAGACACCTGAGAGAAGGGATGTGTTTACAATTTGTAAAAGATCAGTGGTCATGCAGCTTGAAATATTTTTTTAAAAGTGTGTTGGTAGAATATCCAAGCAGCAGGAGGATGACTTCAGATGTTGTATAATGTCTTCTAGGCTTCTACGGTCGATTGAATGAAATTGTGTCATGATATTTGAATGGATGTTATTCAGAGATGGGGACAACACATATACTGTGGTTGGTGTGGAGGCACTGACTGCTTGTCTAATTTTCTGAATTTTGGCAGTAAAAAAGGAGGCAAATTGATTGCATGCCCAGGTGGATTGGAGCTCAGCAGCTACTGACACTGGAGGGCTTGTTAGCCTGTCGACGGTAGCAAATAAGGTGCGTGTATTGTTATTGTTTTTGGTTATGATGTCAGAGAAGGACTGCCTTGGATTTCTAAGTTCCAAATTATAATTGCGAAGTCTCTCTTTATAGATGTCACAGTGAACCTGGAGATTTGTTTTTCGCCACCTGCGCTCAGCTTTCCGACACTCTCGTTTCTCTATTCTGACCAGCGTAGCATTTCTCCAAGGAGATCTTTGCTTACCCGAGACAACCTTGACTATAGTGGGTGCAATGGCATCAATACCATTTTTTACTTTAGAATTGAAGCTATCTACAAGCTCATTGACTGAGATGCAAGAGAGGGCTGGTGTGGAGGAGTACTTCTGAATAAATAGTTCACCGGTGTTTTCAGAGATGTAACGCTTTGTCACAACCTCGGTTTGGACATTTGTGTGCAAGGAGATTGCACTCTCAAAGAAAACAAAGAAATTATCAGAGAGTGCAACATCAGTCACAGCAACCGTGGAAATGTTTACACCTTTGGTGGCACCGCTGAACAAGTGCTGTAAATGCTGGAATAATTCCGCTGCATAAAAAATGTCAGGCAAAGGCCTGCGACCCACTGAAAACGGGTCCGCGACCCACCAGTTGAGAATCACTGATTTAGATTGCCTCTCAACGGTTCTCAGCATGGCGACAACCTGCTTGTCGCCATGCTTGTAGTTAATGGTGCTAACTGCGCTAACAGTAAAAACAATGGTGAATGTGCTGACAGAGCTAACAGTTTTACGTACACTAATGTACCTGAGTGGTGCTGCGCTTCTGTGCCAACGCTGTCGGTCAGGACGACTTTATCAACTGAAACCACCATATGAGAAGAATGCAGAGTTGCAGCTATGAGCTGGCCAGTGGGGGACGCTCACATGAACTAACATGCTTTAAAAGCACCAACAGCTGGCCCGGCTATGTCAACAAAGCAAGGAGAAGCTGGGAAAACAAACACAGAGGGAGAGCGACTTCATTCTTTGCTCAGGTAGACAATACTTCACTATATCTTTACATATAGCAAATATTTCTGTGCTGCAATATTGACTTTCAGAAAGCTCCTTTAAAGTTGTGTTTTGAATTCATGCCTATGAGTGCTTTGGAGCTGACAGAAGGATATAAGGATATAACTTCATAGTAGGGAGCCTATACTCATAAACATCAGGGGAACAACTCCAGCGGACTTACTTCCAACTTTTCTGTTAACTTCTGTGGAATTACTGGACATTCTAGTCAAAGGTGATCTCACCTTAACGCAGTGGTTCTCAAACTGTGGGCCACGCCCCTCTAGTGGTGCGCAATGGTATTACAGGTGGTGCGCAGGGGGAAATGCCGAATGTTTTTATTTCAAGAACTTCACATATTACAAAACTACAAAGTACACGGACATAAAACTAACTCATTAATAAATACATGGCGAAAAGCCTGTACTTTCGTGTAAATGTTTACGTTACGCCGTTAACAGGTTACTCTTGCGCATGCGCGACGGCCAAGATTCTTGGCGACTCACACGTGTAGCTTAGTGTGCTTCCCTTCGCCACATCCTACCTCTTCAAAACAAAATACAGATCTAAGCTCAACATTGAGCATGAATTGAGAGTGACTGTATCAAGTCTGCAACCCCGTTTTAAAAAGATTTGTAGTGGAAAGCAGCTCATTGCAGCCACTAATACTGATCAAACGTGATGGCTCACACATATCTGCACTCATTTTGTTTTGTACAGGTTGCACGTTATTGTTGTTTTGAAAAGATATGCAGTGTAAAACTCAGTAAAACTCTTTATTGCCAAATATTTCAACTTGTTTTGTTTAGTTTTTCACAGGTTGCACTTTATTGTTATTATCATGAAAAGATATTCAGTGCAAAACAGGTTAATTGCAGCCACAATAAGCAATTTTTTGCCAAATATTAGTTATTTTTTGCACAGATAGAACTTTATTTGCATTGTTCTAACAAAGTGATTGCAGATTGTATTTGTTTTTGTCTGATGGAGCAATCTGGTTTACTTGAAAGCGATTGCAATTTTCTTTATTCTATTATTTGAAAAAACATTTTTCTTCCTCCAAAGTGGGGCGTGACAGAACAAGTTTGAGAACCACTGCCTTAACGCATGCAGTGAAACGCCGTCGGAGAGGGAAACGTTCCGGAGCGCTTGTGAGTCTACACACACGTGGATCTCGTACACCGCTGCCGGGCATATTTCTCTCCAACATTCGCTCACTGTGCAACAAACTGGACGAACTTCAGCTACTGGTGGGTAAAGACAAAGACTTTTCTTCATCCTCCGTTTTGTGTTTTACTGAGAACTGGCTCCTGGGCTCCATCATAAGGACCTCAGGTGGGAGCCAGGACCTCAAGTGGGAGCTTAACATCAGCTCCATCACCAAGAAGGCTCAGCAGAGGATGTACTTCCTGAGGCAGCTAAAGAAATTCAACCTGCCAAAGAGAATGATGGCGCACTTCTACACAGCCATCATTGAGTCCATCCTCTGCTCCTCCATCACGGTCTGGTACGCTGCAGCCACTGCCAAGGACAAGGGCAGACTGCAGCGCATCATTCGCTCTGCCGAGAGGGTGATTGGCTGCAATCTGCCGTCCCTCCAGGACTTGTTCGCTTCAAGGACCCTGAAGCGAGCAAGAAAGATTGTAGCCGACCCCTCTCACCCTGGTCATAAACTGTTCGTGCCCCTTCCATCTGGCAGGAGGCTGAGGTCCATCAGGACTAAGACCTCACACCACATGAACAGTTGCTTCCAATCGGCAGTCGGGCTCATCAACAAAGCCCGGGACCCCCACTGACTCTAACATCCCCAGGACAATTTCCTACCGGTCACTCCCCTGCACATCCCTTCTCTGTTTCTTCATTTAAACACACTTGACACTTTACATTACACTTCATCATACTTGTTTATAGTTTATAGTACTGTTATCTGTTTGTTGTGCACTTTATTTTATATTCTTTTATGTTCTATTGTAAATTTTAATATGTTTCTATTTCTTGCACTGTGTTGATTGTTTAATGTTATGCACCACCCGCCATGACAAATTCCTTGTATGTGCAACATACCTTGGCAATAAACGGTTTCTGACTCTGATTCTGATACTAAACATATAGCAAATGCTTATGTTTCAGACACAATGGTGTATTACAATAGCGTCCTGGGAGTAACTCAAAGAAACTGGGAGAAAATCAGAGCCAGGCTGAATATCCCATTTTCACCAATTTATACTAACACAAAAAAACGGTGGATCACATGAAAATGTGTGTAGCGTTGTTGCTGGTAGCAGATTTAATAAATAATAATCATTTCATATCAAGATATGTAATGATTATAACTAATTAAATTATGACTTATAAACCCACACATTAATACAAAAGGATGATGGCACTCAGCCTACATCATAAGCCACCATTAGTTTAACGAACAGAATTTAACAGAAGATTACATTTCAGACGCTATAATTTCATATACACACAAATCAAATGATCCAGTTCTTTATAGATGAAATATTTATTAGACTTACTACATAACTAAACTACTAAACAGGAAATAAATGAATAAACGATAAAATAAACAAAGTGAAAGGAATGAATAATGAATAGGATGAAGAATACAATGAATAACAATGAACTACAACTAGATGAAAGGATGACCGGTAGAATCAGTGACTCATATCATTGATTGATATCTATCGATTAAGTTCGTCGTTGGGCGTTTTTTCCCTTAAATTTGACTCCAAACATTTCACACCATTCAGCAGCTGAGAGTTTGAAAAGCCTCAGGGAAGATTGTGAAGCACCTTTAGATTAGTTTTGATTTACATTTATTTTTGATTACTAGGCCTAAAGTATTTCTATCTAAGATTATTTTATTATGGGACTTAAATTGATTTGGCCAAGGAACATCAACTCATTTACATCTGGGAATGGTGTTGTTTCACCTGATGGCTCTGATGGGCAGATTGGAGGTTGAGCTGCATGCAGTGGTGGCTTTTCCTCTTTTGAAACCTGCATCTGGTTGGATGATTGTAGTTTGTTGAATCGCACTCTCCACCTCTCGATGGATTCGGCTTTCTCTGATGTCTTCGGAATGGTTGTCTTCTTCTTTGAGGTTCGGCTGGAACCGTTCATCCTTGTCTTCATCTCTCTCAGCAGGATGCTGAGGCGCCTTATCACCCCCGTTCGTAGCAGCAGGGGTCATTGTGGCACCTTTTTGCCAGTTTGCCACTTTTCCTTTAGAGTCTCTTGCTCTTAATAGTTGCTGGACTAAATCTTCAGCATGTTGGTGCATCGCAGATCGGAGCTGCATGGCACATTAGACGGCACAGGTTTGCCAATGTGGACAGTTCAGAAACCCAAGGCCAGAGAAGAGGCTGAACCGGCGGAGCCACGAGGGAGAGATCTGGCGTGCAGGATTGAGTCATCAATCATATTTGTAGTCTTTTTAAAAGAAGTTAAGGGAGATACTTCTTCAGGTTCTTGTTTCTCAGGTTCTTGATGTCCTCTCAGCCAATGGAGATGTTCCTGCTGTCAGTGGGCCTTCAAGCCTACAGATGGACAGAACTGTTATTTCCCAACCCCCACCCCTCCCGGGCCTGATGGCAGGGAGGGGGGGGGTGTCCACGTCCAGAGTCGAAGAAGTGTCGAAGTGTTTTCAACTGTGGTCTCTCTGGCTCTTTCCAACATTGTGGGGCTCAACAGTAGGGTGCTAATGCAACCTGTCTTTTGTTGGAATTGTTTTAACATCTCGTTCTTATTCTCTCTCTCTCTCTCTCTCTCTCTCTCTCTCTCTCTTACTCACTCACTCACTCACGCATGCACGCACACGCACGCACACACACACACTCAAACACAAAGCCAAATAAGCTGTAGCATTTGGGGGAAGAGCAGGGTTATGTTGCAGGAGGAGGAAAAATGACATACAAATTATACAAACAATCAAAATTACTCATTCATTTATGCACACTCACACAAGAAAAAAGTCTTGGATGTCAATGGGGACATTATCAAGTCTTCCTAATGGACCCGATCAGAAATTGTCCAGCTGGCTGCTAACTGTTGCTCATCCATTAGAATACATTATCACACTCTTGTAAATGTCTTGCCCTGTAACCATGTTTGTTTTCTATTGACGTCAATACTGCCTAATTGTGTTTTATTGAGCTTTCCATAATGTTACAAAATGTAAATCTTGAATCTAGTGAAAGATTTATTTAATTTTAACATTAGGGAGAGTGGTTAGGTCTTTTTTTCTGCCCCTCTTTCCCTTAAATCAACAGCCAACAAGAAGGATGCAAGTGAATATCTATGTTTTTTGTTTCTGCTTGGGGGTTTCTGCAAGTGTTCAGTCTCAGTTTGCACAGGCCTGGACAAAAATGAAATGTCATGCATCAGCACTGCAACCGACAATTAGCTTTTGTAAACAGATGTAACTTTGCAGTTTCTATATTCATTTGCAGTCCTTTTATCTTCATTCAGCCCCTTAAAATCACTTCCCCATCCACATGTTGAAACCTTCAATCGTCCGTTACTGAAGAAAACTAAGAAGCCTCTTGCTCAGGAATTCAATTTGAAGAGCCTAAATACAACAGTGGAAAAGAAGAAGAAGAAGTGAAGAAGAGAATGAAGAGGAGAAAGGAGGACATTTTTGGATCGTTACTTTTATTTATATATACTTTATATTTGAGTTTTGTTTAATTTTTTTTAAGCCCTGAGTGGGTTTCTAACTCACCTGCATTTGATTGCTATTTACTTTTTTCTCTGTCTGACCTTTTCTTTTATAAAAATGTGCAAATATAGTGCTTTTCATTCATTGCTCTTTAAGCTGTAAAATTGTGTTCGCTTGTTCGCTTTCTCAAGCAACTTATTATTACAGGCTTATAGTGCTAAATTTAGAGTAATTCAGAAACTATATTTAACTATATTTAATACTATATAAACTATATTTATATAGTATTTACCAAAGAAATAATGTTTTTCTTCTTCAAAGTAGCTTTGTCTTCACTTAACCTCATTTTACAATTTTATTTAAATGTCTATATGCATATTCATTACCTGGTCATCCAGATTGCTCTCACTTCATCTCATATCTAAATGTGCAGCGAGCTGAGGATGATTCTTGGCTGAACCAATGAAGTCTGCATTGGCTCTTGAAACAGGCCTGATGCACAGTTTAGCTTGAAGCTGTAGGATGCAAGAAGGTCCTAATGCATCCTCAAGGGCCCTCCACCTCCTCTCCACTGCCTCAGTAACCATGGAGATTTGTCTAATTCAGAAAACGATAGAGTTAAATAAGTACATATCCAGCATGAACAACAGTACAACATGTAAACACTTGTTGGATGCCTTGAAAAGACTTCATGAAATATAGGGAAGAGACGTGGTGCTTTGATATGCTTTTAAAATTTGGGTCCTTCACCTCCTCCACTCAAAAAAAAAGAGAAAAGGTTGGAACCATCTTTAGTAGCTTTGTGGAGGGACAGTAAATGGGATCCGAATTGATGGAAAGATGGACAGAAGAGCTGGTAGAGGGATGGCACGAGTGTAAAGCCTGAATAGAATCAAAAAATTAAACAGCACTTGATATTCTTTGGGCCCCTGAGGCCATTAGGGGAGCAGCATGCTCTCTAAATTAGAGTAATGAGGAGTTTGGTACCCAGTTAGCTACATGAAATGAGGACAGAAGGAAGGAGGGGAGTGTATGATCAAGACAGAAAACACATGGTTCATTGAAGGAGAGGGAGACATATCTAAAATCACCAGATTTCAATCACAAACATCTAATTGCCTCTCTAGGTTCAGGAAAGGTCCTCGTATGAGTTTGTGTGTAGAATACATTTGAAACACTCAGGTTTTCAAAGGCCCGGGGAGGGGGGGGGGGGGGGGGGGGGGATAGAGCAGGGAGAGGTGGCGGGGGTGTCAATGAGAAGAGAAAGAAGGAAGCGAAAGATTGGAAGAGGGAGAGTGAGAGAGATGTGAATCACAGACTGCTGCTCTGATCCCAGCATGTGTCCATCTCTGTCCCCGCCAGACCCCCCGCCTGGCCTCCAGGGAATTTATCTGTGTGTGTGTGTGGTGTGACTGACAGAGAGAGAGTGTGCATTGGTCAGCAAGCGTATGCGAGTTGGTGTGTTTTTGTGTGCAGCTTGTGTGCCCATGTGTGTCTGTGTTAGCTCTCCCAGCAGGGGTGAAAGTACATGGGATGAAGGGCAGAGGTTTTTCTCAGAACCTGCCACAAACAGGTGTTGTTGAAGGCATTATTTGTCAAGTACAAACGCAAACTCGTTCTTGATTCCTGAATCTCCCACACTCCTGAATGCAACTGGATCCATAGAAGCACCACTTTCGGGTCAGAGCCCGGTCTAGATTAGGTGGTCTTTAAAGACCTGGCCGATAATTCAAAGGAGAGCTGTGCAACAAAAACAAAGTGGAGCATCAGATATTTAATGGGGCCACATAAAGTTGGTGTTTCACAGATTCTCCTTTTTTTTACCACAATATCTCGATCTGTTTAACATGTCGTCAAAACACTAACATCTAGTTCAGGTTCCCACTCCAATGGGCAGCAAAAAGACGGCTAACAGCCACACAAATAAGAAGATCACTGTTGTGACGTCAGGGGAGACCATAGGTAGAGATACATAAACACCTCATGCATGGCATATACAAACATTCATTCCACGTTAAATATAAAGCCAATTAGCTTAGCTTAGCATAATGAATGAAAATAGGGAAACAATGGTCCAATGGTCACAAATCTCCCTACATTACCTAGAGCACACTAATAAAGACATCATATCAGGACCAGGACCAGTTGCCAGGCAACCAGCGGAGACTCCAGGTAGTTTCTGGTCCTGACCAGAAAATAGTCCTGCACATACAATCCCATTGAATGGTGAATTTTTGCATTGAGATATAATGTGTTCATTAGTGAGCCTTCAAGGTGGCGGAAGGTTCTGTTACCTTTGGACAGAGCCAGGCAGCTGTTTCCATCTCTTTGTAGCCTTTATACTAAGCTAATACTGTGAGCTAATATTGACTGTATACACTGGCTCTATTACAGACATGAGAGTGGTGTTGATCTTCTCATTCAACTCTCAGACATTTTGAACTACAGGAGGTTCAACAGGATTAACGACCGTTTGCTACTCAGGAGGGATAATTTCGAAATTATGAGGGTTGAACATAACAAGCATGTAAATGTGTCACTTTGGGCTCTGGGTAATTATAATTGGCATTTCTCAATATTTTCTCTTTCCTTTCAAACCAAACAATCAATCAATTAAGAGAAAATAATCAGTATATTAATCCATAATGAAAAATAATTCGAAGTTGCAGTCCTATAAAAACAAACCAATCTGTACCTCAACCAGCAACAGTCCAGCAGCAAAGCGCTGATTGCATATTAAAGTGTCAGCAATAATAATTATATAATATATATTAGTGTAACGCTCACATGGGCCATGTCTCTGCATTGAGTATTGTCGTATTAACATTTTCAATGGTGGACTTTTACTTCTAACTTCTATTTTTAAATTGTAGTAATAACCATTTTAATTGAAGTGAAGGATTACTTCTTTCATTCCTTAAAATAGAGTCTCTCTATTTTTTTATCAGTGTAACCTCTTGATTTTCTTTTCTGTTGTAATTTTCCACCTTAGCAACAAAAAAATGATGGAGAAATATTTGAAGAAAAGTGTGCCCATGTACAGTAGCAGGGATCATACAGTACAGTATACATTTTGGGAAAGGACATATAATATCACTCCAAGATTATCCAGATTAAGTACAGTTTATTATGATTTCAAACTATTTAACTATTTTTATTTGTTTGTTTAAAAGGGACACATTCATTGACAGTGAGATAAAATAAACATCTTGTAGTTGCTGCACTGTTTCGCTAAATACCGTTTAGATGCATATTTATAGCCAATAAAAATATCAAAGTCAAAGGGACATGAAAAGGACAAATTGCAACACTTCAAGACTCCAGGTTTTTTACAGGATTTCAAACAAAACACTTTCAAAATGGTGTAACCACTGCATAGGTTTTTGTATAACTAATGTTATTTTGACTAACATGATCACTACTTTTGTGAGTAATTTTCTGATGAGAAACATGCCTCTCCACTGTTCATCACAATTAATGTAGAGCGTCTATCCATCTGCACGTTTGTCAGGGATTCTCCTGTTTAATTTGCACAAAGACACGTCCATGTATTTATGTGTCAATGAGCAATCAAAGTTTTTTAGGCAGAAAACATATCATAAATGTTTGTGTAGCTTGATAAGATTAATCAATAAGATGTTTCGATGTATATGCTATATGCTCTCTGTCCTTTGATCCTTTTTCAATGCTTTTACTTTCTCTGTCTGTTCCTCTCCCTTTTGTGTGCTCATTGGAGTGCTGGTGGATGACAACTTCATCTCCATCATTCAGTTTTTCTCTCCTCCTCTCCATCCCCCTCTCCTTCTGTTGGAGTGGTGCTACATGACAATCCAATATCCACTAGTCGCAGCCTCCTAATATTCAACCTTTCCTTCTCTGTTCTTGTGTTTCTTGTTTTCACTCCATCTATCCGCCTTTATCTTTCCTCCTGTCTCCCCTGTGCTGCTGCAGTAAACGCAACATTAAAATATAAAAAAAACGGGGAGATATGATTTCACAATAAGTGTGTGCACTATCCCACAAAAGCAAACCTGAAATATGTTAAAATTAGATTTAAAAATTATCTGTGTAATGCAATATGCCTAATAGAAAAACAATAATAAAGAAGAATTGATAAAAAATGATGTTTCGTATGCATTTGGTAAATTTTACATATCACATTTACAGATTTCTACAGGACTCTTTTTTAGATTAGATCTTTAATTTCAATTGCCACCTTAACGGGTTTGTGTGCCCCTGTGAGCCTGCAGAGCTGTGTTGTCAGGGGCAATAGCTCCTGGTAGGGTCCATGTCAAAATGCTCCCAGGGGAGGGGCCGGATCAAGAGAGATTCACTGACCCTATATACACTCACCGGCCACTTTATTAGGCACATCTGTTCAATTGCTTGTTAACACAAATAGCTGATCAGCCAATCACATGGCAGCAACATTTAGGCATCTCGACGTGGTGAAGACGACTTGCTGAAGTTCAAACCGAGCATCAGAATGCGGAATAAAGGGGATTTAAGTGACTTTGAACGTGGCATGGTTGTTGGTGCCAGACGGGCTGGTCTGAGTATTTAAAAAACTGCTGATCTACTGGGATTTTCATGCACAACCATCTCTAGGGTTTACAGAGAATTGTCCGAAAAAGAGAAAATATCCAGTGAGCGGCAGTTGTGTGGACGAAAATGCCTCGTTGATGTCAGAGGTCAGAGGAGAATGGGCAGAGTGGTTGGAGATGATAGAAAGGCAACAGTAACTCAAATAACCACTCGTTAAAACCAAGTTATGCAGAATACCATCTCTGAACGCACAACACGTCGAACCTTGAAGCAGACGGGCTACAGCAGCAGAAGACCACACCGGGGGCCACTCCTGTCAGCTAACAACAGGAAACTGAGGCTACAATTCACACAGGCTCACCAACATTGGACAATAGAAGATTGGAAAAACGTTGCCTGGTCTGATGAGTCTCGATTTCAGCTGCGACATTCAGATGGTAGGGTCAGAATTTGGCGTAAACAACATGAAAGCATGGACCCATCCTGCCTTGTATCAACGGCTCAGGCTGGTGGTGTAATGGTGTGGGGGATATTTTCTTGGCACACTTTGGACCCCTTAGTACCAATTGAGCATCGTTTAAACCCCACGGCCTACCTGAGTATTGTTGCTGACCATGTCCATGCCTTTATGACCACAGTGTACCCATCTTTTGATGGCTACTTCCAGCAGGATAATGCACCATGTCACAAAGCTAAAATCATCTCAAACTGGTTTCTTGAACATGACAATGAGTTCACTGTACTCCAATGGCCTCCACAGTCACCAGATCTCAATCCAATAGAGCACCTTTGGGATGTGGTGGAACGGGAGACTCGCATCATGGATGTGCAGCCAACAAATCCGCAGCAACTGTGTGATACTATCATGTCAATATGGACCAAAATCTCTGAGGAATGTTTCCAACACCTTGTTGAATCTATGTGACATGTAGTGTAAAAGCGCTTTGAGTGGTCAGAAGACTAGAAAGGCGCTATACAAATACAGGTCCATTTACCAAATTAACTTAAAAAGGGACATGTTAGCAGATGTAGATTGTACAGCGATTCTGGCGTACATACCCAGTGCTAACCCGAATATAATTACGGAGGAATAAAACAACGTGGGGCATCACTTCTGTTCAGTGGAACTCTTTATGTCCAAAGTAAAACTTTATTGACACATGTCACCTACAGCACCTCTTATTGGCGTTAACTCTATAAAGCCTGCATATGACAATACAAATAGATAACATATAATTGAGAACACATTTCTTCGTGTATGTTAACAGGACATTTGACACAGAACTAAGACTAACTAAAAATATTGCTCACAAAATTAAGAGAGAAAACATTTTGTTGAAAAGTAATGACTAAAAGTTGAATAAAATAAATGACATTTTGGCGACTGAATCTGAACAAAACTAATACAATTAAAAATGTGACTAAAACTAATAGGCAAGACTAAGACTACAATTAAAATAGCTGCCAGCATTGACACTGGTCCTGTGGGGGTACTGCAGTAATATGGGGTACCAGTCATGTGGTCCTTGTATTACCAAAGTGAGCACTGTGTTTGCATACTCTGCTAAAAGTCGAACACGATTCCATTGGGTGTTAGCCTCCGCCAGAGTTTTCCCTTGTCACCAATCCTGTTTGTGATTTCCATGGACAGGATCTCATGGCGCAGCCGGGGGAAAGAGAGTGTCTGGTTTGGGAACCTCAGAATTGCAGACCAGGGTACACCCAGAACCTGCTGGAGGCATTATATAACTTGCAGGTGTGGCAAAATAAGTCATGTGTAGTTCAGTAAGTACAATAATGTCTTGGGTGTAATGTAAGTTAAGAGAGTTTATCATGTTTCCTATGTGTTTATGAGGAGGAAGTGTTCATTGTACGGTAGTTAAAATTTGGGGTACAGCGTTATTTATCACCAGCTACATTTTTAGACAGTAGAGCGCAGTAGGAGTGTGGGGCGGCAGCCGTGGTAATGAGCCCTCGTGTGAGGGAGCCCCCGTCGCTCATATCATCATTTCGTTACGACTGTTAGTATTAAATATGGAGTTATGCTGAGCAACATTTAGGTTTTTGGAAATGTATAAGACAAATATAAGGCATATTGCCCTCAAAAGAGTTTTGGAGGCGGTGTAACTGTTAATTCTGTGCATTTGTGATATGTTGAAACAGTGAATGAGAGAATGAGAATCTCTGTGTATATGATGAAAGCAGAAAACGCTGTGTAGCGACTGAATACCTTAACGCATTTTTGTATTTTGCAGAACATTTTCATTTAATGTGTAGCACCAGATTGAGCCTGTGCGACATCATTCTGTGCACCGCTACATATTTTGGCGAGCCAGCCACGAGGGTGATCCAGCCAGGGATCCATCTGGAAGAGACAAACCTGGATCAACATTAGGAGAAAAGGGAACTATGGAGCAGTTGCAGGACGAAGTAAGCAGAACACTGTTGACTTTGGAGAAGTCAGATCTCATCCCTGTGTCAGAGTACCTAAAGTGTAGTGAGCCATCTGGAGGGTTTTCAAGCCAAGCTCGACGCACCCTCATCAGGTTGGCTGAGAGAGCTTTAGAAGAAATTGAGGATGAAGAAGGCTCTGTGATATTTCAGCAGTTTCTTCAGTGTCTACTTAACTGTATGGGTTCCCTAAAATGGTCAAATCCCAGTGAATCAGACATTGGACAAAATGAAGCAAGTGAGTTAGATACACTAAAAGATAAGTATGAGAGATTGCAGCAGGAACAGAATAAAGCCTGACAGCTGCTGGAGGAGGAAATCGGGTGTTGGAAGAAAAGCTAAAAATAAAAACGCCAGGGCTGCTACTGCACTGCCAGCCACACTGCCAGAGGTGACTCTGAGGCGGGAGTTTCGGATCTGTGGGCAGATTGGAGAAGCAGGTCAGAGAGACAAACTGTCCTATACAAGTCTTGTTAACCAGATTGAGTCTGGGCAGCGTAAAGGACATTCCGAAGCTGAGATTATTGAAGCAGTCATACATGCTGTAAGTCCAGGCCTTCACCTGAGAGAGATGCTCGAAATAAAGAGAGGATGGACGCTCCCTACACCTAAGACCATCCTGTGTGGTCACTTTAAAGTGGACTCCTCCTCAGATCTGCTGCATCGGCTGATGAACATTTCACAAGACCCAAAAGAATCGGCCCAAAATAGTCATGAGTAGGTCTCTAAGACTCAGTGAAGTGCAAGCAGAGGTGTCTCCACATGACTTCCATCCACCTCTTAGAGCAGAAAATGAGATGAAAGGAAATTTTGACGGAGCACTTCTATTTTAACCGGCGCAGCTATTCCAGCATTTACGGCTTGTTACTTGTTCAGCGGTGCAGGAAACACGCCGACCAATGCGTTGTAATTAACACATCACGTGATGCAGCTCAACCAATCAAATATGAGTATTCTGACAAGTTTCCTGACTCGAGTGAGGTGTTCACACACCGTGACACACAGGGCTGAGACGAGGAAATATAGCGCAGAGCAGGGAAATATAGCGCAGAGCAGGGACATTGTTACGTGAGCCGGAGATGTCATCTCACAAGACGAGCTCCAAAAAGAGAGAAGTGTTCTCAGAGACCAGTCTTTAATTAAGAATGGACAGACTCGTTTAGGTGAAATCTTCCCACGGAGTACCCACTCACATCTGAAATTAATTCACAGAAAATAAACCTAAGAGCCCAATATGATCAGAATCCTAACACTTTAATTCACTGTCCAACAATGATGTGAACAGAGGGAATAGAGCTGAAACAAGTGGTTTAATAACCACAGATAAAGTCCATGCACATTAATTTGTCTTATTAGAAGATGAGAAAAATATATCGTGGCTTTTTTGATTGACATCACTTCACACCTGAATGTGCTCAGTGTGCTGACTGTATGTGAAACGTTCCACTGCTGTGCAACATGAATAAAATGTTTCAGCACGTTTCAGCAAAAATGTCTGTCTTCATGACAGTCAGAGCATGTGAATGCAGCTCTACTGTTCATCAATATAATGCTGTAACTCTGAGGTAATTATGGTTACCCAGCGATCAAAGAATAAAGACACTTTACACACAATTTAGGTGTATTTTCCCTTTAACTCACGAGATGCAGGTAGCATGTTTTATACTTAATGTGAATATAATACATCTTATTCTGAAAACCGGATGTTCGTCTGAGGAAACCGGATGTTGTCTCACGTTAATCTTTCCGCTAACTTTCTTAGCTCATTCTTGAGGCTCATACGTGTCATTCGTTGATCCTAAAGGTGCGTTCACACCAAACGCGACGCGAACGCACCTTGAGAACGTTCCTCAGACCGACATCTTCCACAATACTAATCGGCTGCAGTTTGTATCCACTTCTCTGTAGCATTTGTTAGCTTGTCTTGCTTTTGTTTATATATACTTCTCCCACATGCTGCATCAACGTAGTCTGAAGACTTCCTCCACCGCTGCCAGTGAGCAACGGACTTTCAAAATAAAAAATAAATAAAAAAATGCGTTAATGCGTGATAACATAATTGTGGCGTTAATTAATTAATGCGTTAATGCGATAATAACGCGTTAACTTGCCCAGCACTAATATATATATATATATATATATATGGCACTACATAGTGCAAGTTAGATATTATTGTAATGTTCCGGACCTTTGCACGAGGAGATTTTCTCAATCTGGACCTTTTGGAAATTTAATTGAATACCCCTGTACTAGGGGGTGAGACGATGCCACGCTCAAAGTCAAAGACTATCCAAGAAGTGTGTGAAGCCTTTTCAGTAAAATTCAAAACAGCACAGTCAATGCTTAAGCTAATTCAGACTTCAGACAATGTTGGAGATGTAGGCATGCAGGTAAAAGAAGAATCAATTTAGCCGCTGAACAGGTCACTATTGTCTATGTTAAAGCCAGTACTGGGGCCCAGTTCAAAGGTCAGGACCTTCTCTTAGTCCCAAGTGAAGAGCCTACACTACCAGAGGGTGTCACTATTGAGGAGGGTCTCATCACTGTCCCCAATGATAGGTCAGGCTTTGTGCTAATCCCCATAGCGAACACCAACAAGCAGGACATTACCGTAAACCAGCGCACAGTTATTGGTCACCTACAAACATTCAAGACCACTTATACTGTGAAAACAGAACAGATAAACATAGATGGGAGAGAAAAACAGCAAGAGAGTAAACAAAGTAACAGTGCCAACTGAAGTGGAAAGTCAAGTAAACAATGACAAGACAAAAACACAGAAGCCAACACAGTGGGATCCCCAAGTCGACTTCAGTCACTTAAGTGATGCCCAAAGAGAGACTGTGAGACAGTTACTGAGAGAGAAGTGTCTTGCGTTTGCCTACAGTGAAAATTACATTGGTTTAATTCCTTCATTGAAGCTCCACATCACTTTACATGACACGACCCCAGTAAAGAAAACATACATGTCATTTTTCCCAAGCCGCTACACCAGGAAGTCAAAGAATATCTGCAGGACCTGCTGAATCGGGGTTGGATAACTCAGTCACGTTCACCATACACCATACACAACAGTCGCATGCATTATGAAGAAGGATGGAACATTGAGGTTGTGTTGTGACTACAGGGAGTTGAACAGAAAATCAGTCCCCGATCGACACCCAATCCCCCGAATATAGGACATGTTGGACTCTCACTGGCAGCTCGTGGTTCTCAGTGCTGGATCAAGGGAAAGCCTATCATCAAGGATTTGTGGATGAGGAATGCCAGCCCCTGACTGCATTCGTAACACCCTGGGGACTCTACCAGTGGGTTAGAATCTCATTTGGATTGAGTGCAGCTCCAGCAGAATTCCAGAGAAACATGGAAGAGTGCTTAGTTGGCTTGAGAGATGTCATGTGTCAACCATACCTGGATGACAACCTCGTCCACAGCTCAAACTTTGAGGACCATGTCGAAAAACATGAGAACTGTGTTACAAAGGTATCAGAAACATGGGGTGAAACTCAGTCCACGCAAGTGTGAAGTGTTCAAAAGGAAGGTGAGATTTTTGGGACGTGTTGTGTCTGCTGAAGGCTACACCATGGATCCAGCTGAAGTGGCCCCAGTGCAAGCATTAAAGGAGAGGGTGCCAGCGACGGTTCGGGATTTCAGAAAATTGCTCGGATTTCTCTCTTATTACCGAGCATACGTACTAAACTTCTCCAGAATAGCAAAGCCTCTCTACCAGATGCTCTGAGCATCTCCTGAGAAAACTGCGCCTGAGGAGTCAAAGAACAAGCGAAAGGGTGTCACCGCTAGAAATAAAGGTAATCTTCCACCGAATACTCCCATACACTGGACACACAGTCACCAGGAGACCATTGATAAACTGATGGATTCTCCCATCCTGGGGTATCCAGATGTCACGCATCCCTTCGTGCTCCACTGTGATGCCTCCCAGGATGGATTGGGAGCGGTACTATATCAGACAAAATGGCAAGATGGTCGTAATTGGTTATGGCTCAAGAACACTGTACGGTACACAGGGCTTTTTTATTTGTTTTTTTGTACTAGCAATTTAACATTAATAGAAGGCCACACTCAGTGCAAACAGCTATGTTCAACAAAAGGATATGATTCATTTTTGCTCTTTATTTTTTATAGTTTTTACTTTAGTTTGATCATTTAACCCTTTCAGTCCCTGGCTTAAATTTGAATTTTTTGTAATACTTCCATCGATCTACCGCCTAAATTTTGTTATTGGCTTTGAATTTGGATGTATTGCACCTCGTCTTCTTCAGAATGACCTCGGCTATATGAAAACGAAGAAACATTCGGTGTAAATAGTTCCATTAAGAATATATGGTACATTTTATGCATGTTGAATTACATTTAGCCTGATACAAAATGCATTTATTAGAATTTTGGATGGTTCAAATATGATAGCTCCTTACAAAAGAGTAATCTAATATATTAGTGAAATTTGTTTTTGGTGGAACTGACAGTAACTATGGAGTCACAGCAGGATTAAAAACAATAAATAACATAGGTGTAAAGTATGCACATTACAAAAACTAATAAAAGGAGTATTTCCTTACAGTAAACACAGTCCGTCTTCATCCCAGTCTCACATGTATAATTTTTTTATAATGATTAAAAATCATTAAAATGTCATTACTGTGTCATGTTATTTTTATTTTTTATATTCTTATGACCCAGCTCTTAGGCCACTACAAAACACACCACAGTAAACTTTTACTAAAATATATTTTATTAAACCAAATT
The DNA here is from genome assembly GCA_032191485.1 of Leptoclinus maculatus. Classification (NCBI taxonomy): domain Eukaryota; kingdom Metazoa; phylum Chordata; class Actinopteri; order Perciformes; family Stichaeidae; genus Leptoclinus; species Leptoclinus maculatus. Next base: position 16,552,031 of record JAVDOI010000005.1, read on the forward strand.
AGACCAAATTAAAAGGTGTACTGAATGTTGTGTGGAGTTTGGGAATCAGTGATGGCAGAAGTAAAAAATGAGTGTGCAAGTGTCGTAAAGGTATACTCTATACTAAGGCAACACAACAAAATGAAACCAAACACCGGGTGCCTGAAAGGAGAAGCCAGGAGCTGCAACAGCAGCAAAGCAGACAGACAGAGGCTACATCCACACTTGTGAGTTTTCCTTAAAAAGTGGGATTTTAAAACGAAAACGATCTTCGTCCACACGTTCATTCCAGCTCTGTTTTAGGAATGATTTCCGTCCAAACTAACACGCCTGAAAACGAAGTTATTGTATTATTGTACTCTTTAATAATAAAAGGTTGGGGTTGATACTTAAAATCTTATTCTATAATCTTTCTCTGTAAACTCAAACAGAGTTTTACTTTTCAAACTTTGAAATGAACACAAATTAAAGATTTACTAGATTATCGGTCAATACATTTTATCGACACGTCTCTCACTTGTTTCTTCGGTTTCGTTGTCTGATCTCACACCCGTAGCTCTGCCGGATGGCTGGAAGTCCCCGTCGTACTAGAGAGCATTTATGCTTTTGTTCGTTTACAGTTTCTTTGTGAACTTCACAATAGTTGTGCAGAACACAATAAGCATTGGTAAGAAAACGAAAATCCTTTGTTTTGTGTCCATCGCCCTCCTCAAAGCCGCAAACTGTGACTTCAAACGTCCGCTTAGTAGGGCTGATAGTGCCACTGGATACGCCGCTCGCTAATCGCTCTAATAATAGCTTGCTTCCTCTACATGTAGGCAGTAGTAAAGTTATAAGGTCAGCAACGCCTGTACTCTGTTATCCATTTTTAATTAACCACTGGTAGTCGAGATCGATAATCAAGGCTGTTGTCAGTTTTCTTCCGGCGGCTTGACGAATCAGGGAAGGACACAACGTGACTGGTAAGACTCAATCAAGTAGCGAACGCGGGTATCTACGTCATCGTTCTCAAAGGTCCCCGTTTCTGCTCGTCCACACTCTTGAGGCCACCCCAGAGTTATCAAACTAACATGGTGTCGGGTTTTTCAGAGTTTTTTGGACGGTAGGCGTAAACGTAGCAAAAGATATGCGTTTTAAAAAACGGAAACATAGTTAAGTGGATGTAGCCAGATACTGCATAGAAGTGGTCAGGCCTGGGAACACGGGGCCCAGGTGTTAAGGCCTTAACGATCCCCTGCCACCAGGTATCGAGACAGATTGGCAGGAAAGGGTAGGGCTCCTAACACATTAGTCAACAAGATTATATAGAATTCAAAAGGTCCCTTGTTTTTAGCAGCAAAATCCCAGTCTACGAATTACAAGTATTGAGTAACATCAATGATCAAATGGCACAACCTTGTTATGTCCTGTTCTTTGTTTTAGCTTTCCAAACATTTGTGTTCTTATGGGGGACACATGGTAACATGGCTCATACAAATGTCCTGTGTGTCTTTCCTCTCCGTGGGTGTGTGAAATTCACACAAGTGAACACACCTCCTGCCTGCCGAGAAGGGAGCCATCTGACCTTTAGCTTGTGGTAGATTTAATGAAGAGACTGTCATTTACTGTGACTGCATGCTCGTCTCACACATGCACTTGTTGAAAGTGCAAACCCATGATAACCTCCTCTTAGTCCAGCCTGATGATTTCTGTCAGTATTAATGATCCTGTTACTTGGACAATCGCTCTGCCCGTCAAACCAGTCTGACAAATCTGATAGGCACTTTGGCATGTATTGCCGAATGGGAAAAGGAAGACACCAGTGACATCCAGTGGCCAAGCAATACTCTGCTTTTACTTCTTGCTGTGATACTCTGCATTCCAGGTATAGTTTTGGTCCTGTCTATCAAATATGTAGCTGATTTTCTTTATTTTTGTCTTGGAAAGGATTCTGACTCAGGTGTTGTACCATGTGATTTTAAAACTTTGCATTGTGTTCTTTGTCTATGACATCTTTTGGAGGATATGACAGCAGGCAGATGGGAAACAAACAAATATATACATCCAATATAGATGTACATAACAAAGACAAATGAGACAATACAGATTGGCTGCCTAAATGATTGGTAAGCATCATATGTTCATGACCAGGAGATTACTTGGCAAATAAAGGCCTACATATAAAAAAGCTGTGAGGGAAGAAGTACTTAAAAGTAGAAAAGTATCAAAGTAAAAGTACAAAGGTATTGACATTATAATATACTATACTATAATGTATTATATTATTGGATTATAATTATTGGCGCATTAATGTGTATCACTTTTATGTTGCAGCTGGTAAAGGTAGGATTCATTTTAATTACTCCATTCTGATGGGTGTCTTGTGAAATTGTCCCTGGGGATCAGTCAATTTTTATCTTAATCTAATGATCTATCCTAATTTATTTGTAGATTACATTTTATATTATTAATCTGAATCTGCACGTGTCTGTTCCTACAAAAGGTATCAAATAAATGTAGTGAAGAAAAAAGTGCAATCTTTGCCTCTGAAAAGTAGTGCAGTAGAAGTCTAAAGTTAGCTACTTTCACTGAAAAAAAAGTGTCCAGCTGCCTATCACTTACTAATACTTGATATCTCATAAACTGAATGACTAAGAGTCTTCACAAACTTCTCGGTTCTAGAAAATGAATTGTTAAATAAGAAGCTTCTCTAAAATAAAGTTTCTGTCAACCTCAAATTAAGTTTTGTGAGTGATTATCTCATCACTAATATATCATAAATAATGTCTTAATTATCTGATGATAATAAATAAAAAATAATGTATCTAAATATACATATTACAAAAAAATATATACATACATCATTTACCCAAACATAGGTATCCTGTAGAGGCATTCTTCTATATTTAGAAATCAAAACACACACACACACACACACACACACACACACACACACACACACACACACACACACACACACACACACACACACACACACACACACACACACACACACACACACACACACACACACACACACACACACACACTTTCTATTAACATAACATGATTGTTATTATTTATTTTTTAACAAAATCAATGCAGGGAAATTGTATTGAAATTTTATTATACAAACAGTAAACCAAAAAAAAAATACTCATCACAGGGCTGACCACCATTGAGGTGTGTGTTTTTGTTCGCAATGATTCAAAGCACAAGGCTGCAGTTGAAGTGTGTGGGGGGTGTGAGTGCACAGCAGCGTTGCAGGCTGCTGTGACTGAATCCTTCTCCGAACGTCACGTTCCACGGCTCATACACCGTCACACTGCTAATAAAACACACACCAACACCCACACACTGAATCACAATATCCCTCTTCTCCGTCAGCTATTCATTCTAAAAAGCAGTTTGTGATGTATTCATGAATGCACAGAGATAACAAAAAATATCCGTCCAGCTGTGGGTCGATGCTAAATAGTGTTATAGCAAATATATGGTAACTGGGAAACAGTTTTCTTTATTACATACATACACACACACACTCACCTGTTATATAGTTGTGTGCAGCAGGTGACCAGTTGTAAGCTGCTGGTCACATTGGCATTGATGAACTCTGTGCTCAGGAAATGTGGGCACGGAAGATCAGGGATGTACAACACACCTAGAAAACCCACAGAGCATTTGAACGCTGGAGTGACAGGATATTTTGTGTAAATCTAATATACGGATATTCTAGGACATACAGATGACCAGTGCGGGGCTGGCCTGACTATGTCAACAAAAGCACAGAAGCTTGGATTAAAACACAGTGACACACGCAGTCTCTGCTCAGGTAGCCATTACTCCACTATATCCTTACGTAACAAATAGTAGTTTGCTGCTGTACGGTATTAATGCTTTGAATATTGTATAGAGAACCTTTAAAGCAGTAAATATACAAATATAAAAGTGAAGTCGTAAGATAGTAAACATAAAAACATTTTAAAATATATACATTTTTATGTACTTTATAGATTACTTTCACAATATAAAACAAATAGTTATGGTCATGGCTATGCATGGTAAGTATATTGTAATATGTTATTTAATAAAAAAGAAGACAATTTACTGCATGCTAGTCAACACTAATTTTGAATTACCTGCCGCCGGAAATTTGAGTTTTCCTTTAAATGAAAACATTTCCACCATAAATGAATGCATAGAAAAATCGCCAGAATGCAGGAAAGGAAAGGTTTGATGATCGAAATTCCCTGGGGGAGAATCCTCAGACCCTCAATTGTTAAAACACAAACCCCACCCTTGATGAGTCTAATTCATAACACAACTGGAATAACTCGTATGTAGCTGATAAAAGTTAGTGACAGGACAACATGAACATTTGTGAATGATAGATTTGTATAGTATATGTTTACCAGCCTATCTCCAAGTGGGGCTGTGTGGGCTACTAATATAATATGACATGTTAATGTTTACATGAATGTGCTCTGGATTTTGTGATTAAAGTCTTATTTGAGAATGCTGCTGTCTCTGACTTTTGTCATAAAATAATGGTTCATTCTCACTTAAAACCCAGGAGTTGAGTGGTGCACTAGTGCATTTAAAGGGGCACAAAATAGAAGGAATATGTACGTAATGAGGAAATATTTTAAGTACATGTTTTAAGCATTACTGAATGGGCCACAGACCCACTTGAGGAATTAAGAGTAGCACTAAATAAGACAAAAATAATGTTGTAAACTGCAACAATGTCCATTGAGGCAGCCATAAGTACATTATGTTAATAAATGGCAAAGAGGCAAAGAAGAGTAAACAATCACCTGCAATACAAGCTGTCATAAAACAGGAGACGCTGCCTGCAATCAGAGATCTGAGGGCGCAACTACAGATGTCCGTCCTTCTATTTGGAGCCAAGGATGCTGGAAAAAGAATAACTTTGTGATAAATAACAAAAAGCAAATCTTTAACAGCAACAGGTACGTCCCTACGTACACTAACAAACAATGAATTCATTAATTAAGTATACATTATATGTACTCACAATATGTAATCAGGTTTTATATCTAAGATGAAACAACAACTGAAAGACAATATTCACTTTTCTGGGTTGCAGAGAAAAATGGTACAATTTCATGTTAAAATTATAAAAGATAAAAAATATAACAATCCCTCTGACCTTTTGTATAACAGGCTGATTTTTGACTGGCATTTTGTCATGCCTGCAAATGTATATTTAACACTTGTTAATACAGTGTTAATACTTTTTTTGCACTGCATCTTGTGCTACAAAGAGATTTAATTCAAAGTACGTATATTTAGGACGAACTACTAATTTGACATGTTGAAGGCATTAAAATGTATGAATGTTCATCTTCGGGAGAATTTCTTTGTTTTTTTCGTGGAAACATGTTTTTACATCTTAAATCATCAGCTAATGTGGCACTCACACAGCAGTCCAATCGCCGACCCCATCGAAGCGAAGTTGGAAAATCCACACAAAGCGTATGAGACAATTGTTTCAGAGTGGACCTGATGGAAATAACCAAATTTGTATAAATAGTTTTTGCAAACAGAGTAATGTCTGTATTAATCCATAACTATCACTATGTATGTTTCCTACTTCATATGTAGCTGTTGAAGACAAAAACAGATGGCAATTGGAAAATTCTTAAAGCCTCAATACATTTTTAGCTAAACACTTTGTTGATCATAATTGAGACATTCATTGGTGCAATGAAATTATCTAATGTGGCCATAACATTGTAGATAATAATATTGACTTGAGATCCTTCCACACTAGATTGTATCTCACACAGGCCCAACAATGACTGATACCACTACATAATACTCTCTTACTGGACCAATCTGTCAGCTAGTATATGCTAAAACATAAAAAAGGACAACGACGATCTGAACAAAAACAAGAGTGAGAACACAAGCAATTATAAATGAGACTCACAGAAATATACTGTTTTACGTTGCCCACATATTCCGGCCCTCCTGCTTTCCGTCTGTTAATGAATTCCGACAACTTCTGATAAGCAACAAATTCATTGATAAATGTCTTTAAGCCAATCAGTTCAGCAACGATGAAACTGTCCTCCCAGGAAACACCCATTATGAAGGAAAGAGGCATGAACATGTAAGAGCAGATGAGCTAAAGGACAGAGAGAAATAAGCAAAGAGTTAGCGCATATATGCAGGTTGATCTTTGAATATATTAACAGTTAGTATATGTTGGAGAGTTTTCAAGCGTCACCGAGAAGCTGAGCTGCGGACAGTCCAACATCCCACCCAGCCAGGAGAGAGCCCCGTCGATAAAAGCCAACAGTGACAGGTAGGCTATGAGGTTGACAACTATGTTGGCCACCGCACCAACAGCACAAGATGCACCTCGGGATGCCGCCTCAAACACGTTCTTACTGTCTCTAAGGGGACAAAGGCAACGTTTGAATGGTTATCAGCATTTGGAATTTAGAACCTTAAACAGACAACATTCTGTTCCTAGTCAAATCTTCATCAGGTGAGAATGTTTACCTGTGAAATGTTGTCTATTTAAATAAATGTGTGGTGTGCAGGCGTTACCTTTTCATCAATGATGAATGCCAACGTGCATGTGATGTGCGTACATTTACACACCTACTATTCAAATTCTGTTCTCCCATACTTTATGCATTGCATTAACATAATCAGTAACGGCAGTTCTTTTTTAGTACAAAACTAAACACGTAACTTCTTATTATCTTAAGCTCTTGTACAACACTTTTTTCAAAAACAATTTTACATATATATGTCATATATGAGATATTATATATTATTATATCAATTATTTTGAACTTCAACATTTTTTAAAGAGTTTGTATTGTATAGTATTTTATATTTTATTCTACTCTGTAACAAACAAATTTCCCCCTGGGGATGAATAAAGTTTACATCTATCTATCTATCTATCTATCTATCTATCTATCTATCTATCTATCTATCTATCTATCTATCTATCTATCTATCTATCTCCTACCCATGGTCGACTTTGAGGCTACTGGCTGTTACTCTGGGGGTCTCTGTTTCAGGCCAGAACATCTTGGCAATGGCCAGGGAGGCTGGAATGGACATCACTGTTGCTGTGAACAAGTGTGTTGCTTCAACCTCAAAAGAGAAGAACACAGAACAAGACATACATTTTGAAGTCAATCATTCACTTCCTGTTAGAGCCTATACGCTCAGGTGTCAAGTTTTGAAGTTGACAAAAAATCCCCAACCCACACCCCCAAGTCCTTTTATGGTTTTTTATACGAAACTCAGCAAAATAGAAAAAAAAGATAGAGGGGTAAATATTTGTCAATTTATGGTAAAGTTACAATAATTCATTATTTAATAGTCTTGGAGTTTACTTATTAACTTATTATCTTTTTTCTTCTCCTGATGTTACCTTTTTTAAATCGTATCCATTTTTTTTTATAAACTTGTAAAGATTAGGCACAGATATGTGAATAATATATGTGAAAATGGGGGTCTATCGATGTTTTATGAACCCAATGTCTCAATTATGGTTCCAATTTCAGTCTAGTCCACAAAAACATATCAGTTGCTATGGCTAAATATTGGATAGATTATACACTTTTTTGCTGGCCTCTACTTTTAGATACTCCTATTTATTTTGTGAATATATTGGCTGTAAAGGGAGATTTTCCTACCAATGAAAATATAAAATATATAAAAAAAATATAGGGATTTATGTACATACATGTGTAAATACATTAGTATTTGCAGCTACTGTCTGCGATCCCTTTACGGTGGAGTACTATGATGAACAAATCTCAGGATAACTTAGGTGTTTGTCATCCCTGCATAAGAAGTTATAAATAGTTGGCAAATTGTTAAATTAACTCTGATATGTCTCATTTTTTTATGTAATGCTTTTCAATCTCCTCTGAGAGCCCAGAAAAAAATGTGTAATTCTCCTCTCTCCCTTGGTTAAAGTAATTTATGTTTATTTACTGCTAAACATGTTCTACTTATTTATGGGCTTTCCAGTTAAAAACAATCCATAACTGAGAATAACTGAGAATAGCTGTTGATTTGCTGCTGAGAAGGAAGACGTGATGCATTTATTCTGGTATTGGTAAGTTGTAGCCTTGTTTTGGCAGCAGGTGTCAGATTGGTTATCTGAACAAGCTATCCTTTTACCTTTATCCCCTCTAAATATTATTTGTTTTCAAGATGATCAAAATACATTATTGAATACAGTTGTGCTGCCTGGCTAAGTTTGTATATTAGATACTCCAAAAAAGCTAGTTTTGAACTAAATTTTATTATTTACAGAAAAATATAATTGTGAAAAGTGGAGCAAGAAGTTCTAGTAGGAATATATGGGAGATCCTGACCATATCAAAACCTAGGGATTCCAAGTTATGATTACTCTATGACACCATAACTTAATATTATCTTATTCTCGTATTTCCTGCTATAAGATAAAGTATTTACTTTGATCTGATGTGGATCTGATTGATCTCTGGAAAGTTAATTGTGGGTTAGTTTAAGAACTCACACCGTACAGGTAAATCACTGGTATTCCCTCCCTTTACTGCATCTGCCTCCTCACCCCAAAGGAGATGTAGACTCCCAAAATGCTACCAGAGACGCTGGCCATCCCTGCTGTCATCACAGCATGGATCTCAGAGCAGGTTAGCTCGCTGATGTACGGACGAATCAAGAGAGCTGACTCTGTCTGAAAAGGAGACATCAAGAAAAGTGCTGGACTATTTTGGGCAAGTGGATTTACGGATTAATATAACTACATCAGTGATTTGCTTGATGTTTTTGTTTCTTGTTTAAACTTTTGTTTACCTGTCCCAAGAATAGATTTCCAGCAGCAACCATCGATTCTGCTGGAGATGTTACCATGGTAACCTGCATTATGAATCCAATCTTTGAAAAAAATAAAAATAAATCAAAGGAAAATAACTGAACCGTAGAAAATTATAATACAAAACATACAAATTAGAAATAAAAAATCATAGTCCTCATCGAATTGTCTTTTATTCCTTAAACTGTATTTCTTATATAAAAGCAGCATTAGATATAAATGGTATGTAATAATTGATTTGCCATCAAATATTTCTCCTACTTCCTCACCTTGCAAACAAGCCAGGGCATGAAGCCAATGTAGAAGAGGATGGAGATGACAGAGCTTATAAAAACCAATATCGGCATCACCTGGAGAGAGTCCACAATCATCAATATCAGCATCATCATCCTTGGTATTATTGAGTATGATTGTTTGCACACTAGTACCCTGATTTTGAGTCTCCTCTTGGTTTTGACCATATTCAGAATTTATATTTGTCATTTCATTTTTTATTATCATATTTTTAGTTTTACTGACTAACTGCTACTGTTGCTTAACACCTGCACACATGACAGAAAGTGATCAAAAACTGTTTTTTGAAAGCAGGATATGATGTTTTCATATTCCAGAAACCCGATCATAATTGGGTTCTAATGCCCATGTTAACACACTCACTACTTTTTAATTCTTGTCACTGTCCTGATTTGATTCAGTCATCCACTCAGTGTGTGTGTGTGCCTGTGAGCATCATGTAGGTTTGTGTGTGATACCTTGAAGACGAAGAAGTGGTCTTCATAACTGGGACCAAACATAAACTTTGACCCCACATCTGCGAATGACATAAATGTCTATGGAGGAGATTTTCAATGGTTAACAACAGAACAGAAAACTTTTAAAGAATTGTTTTTATCGTTGGTAAGTACAGATGCAGCAGGTATGTTTGTGAATGTTTTAGTGCTACTGTAAGTGGAAAATCTCCAAATTTACCATAAACAAAAGTAGACTTTGATACTGGTGCAAAATAAGGACACAAGGAAAAATGAGATGGAAACAAAAGAAGAAAAAAGGACACAAAGAAAAAAAAAGTACTTTTAAAAAAGAAAACAAAAGAAGAAAACAAGGAAACAGAAGTAAGAAACAAGGAAATAAAAGAAGGAATCAACAAAATTAATTAAAATAAGGACACAAAAGAAAAAAGAAGAAAACTCGGAAACAAAAGAAGGCTACAAGGAAATAAGGAAAGAGAGGAAGGAAACATCCACTGAAAAAAAAAAAATCAAGATTTGCCTGTTTCTACCTCTGCTTGTTTTCCGAGCCATTCAAGTCCAACTAAGCCAAATGTTGTCCTGAGGATCAGCAGACCAAAGACAAACTGTAGCCCGATCCCACACAGCAAAGTTTGCCAACACCACTGCAACACACATGTAATACATGAATAAGTAGTGTGTGTGTCTGTGTGTGTGTATGTGTGTGTGTGTGTGTGTGTGCGTGTGTGTGTGTGTGTGTAGGTGTGCATCCTTTACCCTGAATGGGTGTTTTGAGAACATCAGCATTAAGAAGATGAGGAGAAGCAAACCAACGAAAGACACAAGCTGTCTGGTCCCTCGCTTGGCTGTGTCCAGTGCCAGCCAGCTCACCACGGCCACCAGCAGTGACACATACACTATCCTGGAGAGACAGAAATAGGACAGACAATGGAGGGAGGTGGGGGACACCAGCGAGATGAACAGAGACTGACATTACATCAGGAATATGTGTAATATATTGTCAAGAGGAAGGCAAGTATGTTGTAAAGAAGTTACAGGATGTTACAGGATGACTAAAAGAAGGTGACTTTATATTCACGGCTACAGGAATAAGAGACTGACGAGTGCAGCATGTATTTGTTTCAAGCATCCTTTAGAGGTCACCTGATGGAAGCAGATCAAACTCCTTGAGGTAGGTGAAAGTTGAGAAGCTTTAACCCCATTAGTTGTTACATTCCTGTTATATTGTTACAACAGTTTTAATAGTCTATATTGTGTGATTGCTTCACCTTTTTACTGAGGTAAGTGCCCTTGAGCCAGTGCACACAGCAGGTCTTCTTACACTTCACTTGCCATCAACTGCTCTTGTTTTCTTTATCCTGCCCTGTTTGCATTCAGTGCTCGTACTGATTTAACGAACAATGAACTGAGGACATTTTCGTTGCCAGGAGACTTGTCTGAACCGTCTTGCACATTATATATTTTGGTTACAGCTACTAATACATATTTTTGCTATACTGACTCTACAATGTCTTTTTTGAAGCATCATTTAAAGACCAGTGAGCCTCCGTCTGTCTCTTGGTCAGGAAGGTGCACACCAGGGTGGGAAAACTGAAACAAACCATTTCTCACCATCTGATCCAAAACCAGTTTCTGCCGAGAAGGGATCTGATAGGAGAGAGCTCCTCCCACACCCGGTCGCCATAGCGTTTCATCATCCAATCCCAGGCCAGGAAGATAACGGTTGCCAAGGAGATGACCAGCAGCTCGACAGCCCGGTTGAAGTTCAGGACACATGCCGCTATCACTATGGCAACGAAGCCTGAAACAAATTTAGTATTTATATGAATTATATCCCACAGAGCTGACATCATTTCCTTTAATCAGAACAATTCAAATATTTTCTTTTATTTGCTGCTTTAGTTCCTCCAGTTGAAAAGACAGCAGGAAGTGTATTTAATGTGAGCCCTGAAATGACTGGTGTGTGACACAGAGAAATATTAAAAGACAAGTCTGACATATCGGTAACTCTGATGGTGATGATGGCACTTTTAAAATGCATTCATGTAAAACACGAAGTCTGAAGTCTTGTTAACACCTAAAAGGATCATTTCACGTTTCAATGTCCTTCATTTCCTTTCTTTTTTAAATCTTTGTCCAGTCCTAAAAGGATGCAGTGTGTTTTGATCTGTAAACCTGAGCGTCCTCTTGAATTGAACTCCACTGAATTAAAGGACCAGTGTGTAGCATTTAGGGGGATCTATTGGCACAAATGGAATATAATATTATTAAGCATGTTTTCTTCAATGCATAATCATCGTTTTTTGTTAACTTAGAATGAGGCATTAATAATTACATACTGAGGTGGTCCTTTTCAAAAAGTCTGCTATGTTGCACTGACATGTTTCTACAGTAGCCCAGGAGGGGCAAACCAAACACTGGCTTTCGAGTCAGCCACCGTAGTTCTCCTACAGTCGTGGCACACAGAAGAAGTTTCAGTTGGTTGCAATCTGCAACTGTGCCGCTAGATGCCGCCAAATCCTACACACAGCACCTTTAAGATATTAATGCAACTATCTGCAGACTTTTCATTGAATTTTACGATTATATTAGTTTTAGAATGGTGCAATTTCTTAAGTCATCGCTAATCTCAAAAGCACAGGGTTAGTGGTTGAGGAATCCAAAGCAATACATATGAAGAGGTCCAAAACTTTGTCGGAGGAGTTTCTTTGACTGGGCCAGTGGTCTGCAAAATCAGCTTCGGCTCATCACAAACATTGAAAATTAACAAAACAAAATGTGCAGTTTAAGGGGAAAACATTTGAGTTTCGATAGGATGCATTTCGTTAAGTCAAATTCCACAACGGTGGGAACTGTAGAGATGTTGTTTGTGTTTCACAGTCCGAACTGGTTTAACTCATCTATTTACAATGTTATATAACATCATACATTTCTCGAAAACATTATTATGTCCTAATAAAAGGACATAAGGGTCCTTATTGCACTTGAGAGGACATAACAACACGTTGTATAAGTCTTGCAGTACTTTCTGTTATTATCTTTGGATCAAAATAGGATCACAATAAAAGCTAGCAAATGCATTGACGAAGCATGTGCATGTTTGTGTGTGTGCGTGTGTACACTTTTGTGTCTTTTGCAGTCTGGACAGCCCCACGACAAACATGCAGATACTTATAGCAATCATAGCAATTGAACAGTTATTTTTCCTAATCGAAAAAAAATGATATATATATATATATATATATCTTTCCATTTTTCTCGGCTTGTTGCACACACACACATACGTTTTACTTTGGCCACTTTTGGGGACATTACATAGACTTACATTCATTTCATGGATACTAACCCTAAACCTAACCATAACCACTACTTACCCTAACATGAACCTAACCATAACCATAACCATAACCATAGACCCAAAAACATAGCCCAAGTCAGGAACACACACACACACACACACACACACACACACACACACACACACACACACACACACACACACACACACACACACACACACACACACACACACACACACACACACACACACACACACACACACACACACACACACACACACACACACACACACACACACACACACACACACACAGGTCTGCTCATGTAAAAATGCTACGAGGCATAGAGCATGTAGGTACATTCTGACCAGTGCAGTTAGTTTGCAAAGTTAAACAACCCTTTACAAGCCTCCATGCAGACCGAAACTCAAAATCTAAATTACCGACTAAGACAATCACACATTTTGTTTATGATAAAATCTCACCATTAATGAGACTCTTTCATGCTTCAAATTTATTAAGAAAGACTCTGATACTCACGCTTATGGGAAAGCATGTGGAGTATGTGGGAGGCCCCCAGATAGAGACCTGCAACCCATTAGGGTCCCGGGTTACACTTTAACAGATGCTAACAAAGATACTTTACCTGCTGCTAAAACCAGGTGGATAATCAGGCGGATCTGGTCTTTGTGCTCTGCCGAATAGCACTGGAATGCCTCGATTTTCTTCTCTAGCAAGCTAGGCACATAAAAGGGAGGAAAATAAGAGGGAAGATAAGGAGGGAGGACATCAATGTTACTACAAAGGGACAAGAGTAAGGCTGCCTATTCAGAAGAAACTGCAAAAATCTGACATGAGGGATGTGTTTGGCAAAAACAAAAATGTAACCTTTTGTTATGTCGGTCTGTATTTTTGTGTGCATCGTCTGCAACTTCGGTAGCACTGTCCACCTCAATGTATATCTGATCCTGCTCCTGTCTCACACACACACACACACACACACACACACACACACACACACACACACACACACACACACACACACACACACACACACACACACACACACACACACACACACACACACACACACACACAGCTTGAGGATCAATAATATTAGGAATATATTTACACAAGGTTGCTTGCGCAAGGACACATATTTACCCAGAGCAAAAAGGAAAACTGGTTGAAGGAGAGCTTCTTCTCTCGTGTATGCTGAATGTATGTGTCTGCATGTACAGGTGTGTGTCTGGTTGAAGCCATTTTATCCTTCAAAGACATTGGCATTTTTGTTGGGCAAACACCTTGTGCAGGTAAGAGGTGCTGGTCTTTAAGCATTTCAATTATTGTAACACAATTCCCAAAACTTGGTATGAAGTTAGTAGCCTGACATTTGCTCGATTATATAAACAATTGGTCTGATTCATTAAAAAACAGCAGAGAGATGTTGTTTTAACAACAAGATGCAAACAAATACAGTTTTGTTCACATAGAATTGCCTTTAGTTTACTGTTGCAACAGACTGCAGAGGTTCTCCAATGTTTAAACAGTATTATTCCAGTACAGCTTGACAAACTAGTCTTGCTTACCTCTGAATCAAAGGCCTTGTTGTCTTTCCCCCTTTTTTGACTTTTCCTCTCTATTCCATCCAGCTCCATTCTCTTGCCGTTCACGTATTTTTAGACACTGGCCAGACTTAATGGAAGTCTTTTTTTAAAGCACACCTGTCCTGTTTCATTCTCCGCCCATCCTCCCTCCTCCTGCAACTCTATTTGTCTCACCCTGCATCTTTTTTCCTCCCCTTTCCCCTGTGTTCTGTTTTTGTTACTTTGTCACACTGACACACTTATGTTACTTTGTTGGTTGTAGGAGACTGGGACCAATGTATTTGTGAAATGTGGTGTGAAAGGTTATTCATTTGTAATAATTTGTATACGTCTGCCTGTCTGTCCTTCTTTCTTTCTGTCTTTTTGCAAGCACACAGTCACGTTTTCATGACTTTTGGGAACATTAAATTGACTTTGACATTTTGACTTTTTCTGGAGACTTACTCTTACTTTAACCACAACCACCACCAGACTAATCCTAACCCTTACCCTAACCTTAAACTAAGTCTTCACCCTAAAATGTAATGATTTACATTTTGGGAATGTGCATTTTGTCTCCAAAGGAAATTTAAGTCCCCACAAGATGGGTAAAAATGGCTACTCTCGCACGCACCAATGCAAGCATGCACGCACACACGCACGCACACACACACACACACACACACAGACACACACACACACACACACACACACACACATACACACACACACACACACACACACACACACACACACACACACACACACACACACACACTAATGACTTCGCTCTGGTTGGCTGACTGATGGCTTGTCTAGCTGTCATCAAGTTAAAGGTCATTAAGGAATTTGCTTAACACACAAACATACACACATGCAAGTTAATGTATAAAGTTGAGTCATCCAGGGGCTGTTCTTTGCAGGCAGGAATCATTATTGCCAGAAACCTTCCAAAATCGGACCAAATACCAGTCAGCTTGACATGACCTCTTTCTTCTCCTTTACTCAGCTGTGAAAGAACAGTCTGTACATGTACGATAAGGATTTGGGGTTTTAGCTGTATCAGCTCATTTTCCTAAGTCAGTTTAACTAAAATGTTTGGTGAACTTGAAATACTAAGTTTAACTGTGCCCAACTAATCAGTACAATCAGAGTAGTTCTTGCAACATATATTTCTTAGTTGACTCAACTATATGTATGTCTGGCCCCTGCAAAAATGCATAGGCAACCCCACGCAGCAAACAAAGACCATCCACCTCCTACTATGTGCCTCAAGAAACTTCATTTTTGGATTAGGGGTTCTCAAGGTAAGAAGGTAAGAACTTTAACCCTTCTTGTATCCATCAAAAGGCATGTTAAAATAGGTGTTGAACAGGTAAACTAGATACATGTTACTCAGGATTGTCAAAGTAACCTAATAACCTAACTTTGTTTGTGACCAATGCTAGAACTTGAGTGATGTTTAGCCAGGCTACTGTAGTTAACATAGCAAACGGTAGCTAGACAGTGCACATATTTTTGTCATCCTGGTATGCTCATACTGAATGAGTATACAGTACAGTATTTGTTAAGAATTGAAGTATTACAAGTATTATTAGTAGGATTAATAGCACCCCTAGTGGTGAATAAAGTGTCAATATGTTAAAATGTCACAATATATTTACTTATGGAATGTATTATATGTTTACAGTGTGTTTACTATAGAGGATATTATGTTTACAATAGGTTTACTTGTAGAGGTCTTAAAATATAATCATTGAATGTATTAAACTAAAGGTTCTGAGCCATGAGGGGCAGAGAGAGGGTGAGAGAGGCAGATAGAGAAATTCTTGAGACAGGCTTTTCAGACACCATATAAGGGAAAGAGATGAGAAGCAGAGACATCGCCACGGACAGGAAGTGGACACAGAGGATCTGGACAGATGACCAAGAGAACAGGAGGAGTTCGGACGACTTCAACCAAACACTGAGCTGATAACAGCCCGAAGCCAGGAGGGGCTATTGAATTTCGGCCAATCACAGAGGCTGATACTGAACATTTAAACTTTCGGACAGAGACTTTTAAATATAGGATAGGTCCAGAGGGATTTTGCTTCAGTTCGCACCGTTACCTCTCTACAGACGCTAGGTCTGTTACAGGTGGTTTTCAATCCGCCACTAAACACTACTGTACTCCACTACATCTCAGAATGTTATACATTTGTCTGACAGGTTTTGTAAACTTTTCAAACTGTAGAGGCTGATGAAATACAAATTATGTTAATAGCGTTGTTAAATACAATAATAAAAAATGTGTTAAAGTCAAGTTGCTCAGATTGGTTTACATTCACTCCATCATTCTATTACAGACAATGTGTGTTTGATAGTCAAACCTCTTGTGACAAACAGCTCAAAGAAACTCTTTGAGCTGTTTGTATCACAGGAGCAGAGTTGTATCACATACAGTTATGCGTCAAGTTGCTGTTCAGAGATCTGTCTCTGAGTCTCTGTCTTTTATACACATTGTGATAAACAAGCTCCATAACAGGATATGGTCATGGTTTGAACCAGTTTGAACCAGTTCTTCTTTATCTTCCTTTGAAACAAATGTAGATGGTGTGACTGAGTGCAGGTGTGTTATCTGTCTTCCAAGACATTCTGTGGATTGCAAGGTCACGGCTATATTGAAACAGTTGCACAGTCTGTTTCTAAGCATCATGGAAAAGTACAAGCATAATGCATATATCATTCTGTATTTTTCCAACATTTCCCTCCTGTTTATACTGAGTATAACACATAATAATAATGAAAATACATAATGAGTAAGGCAAAAAGTAGGCATTGGATATGTGCTTTAAATGTAACACCAAATACATAAAACAAGATAAAAACATAGTTAAAATGTACGTCACGGATTACATTATGTCATAGCTGTAAAAATAATAAAAATGCTTCTAGCACATGCTGTGCACTGTCTTTGTCAGCTGCAGGTAATACTGCTTTGATAATTTTGTCACTTCTCACGATTTTCGACATATGAATCATCATTGCTTTACAGTCCAGTGTCAGGATTTTGTTCAAACAACGCCACGATTGCGTCATCATAGTAGTCAGGTGGGGGACCTGGAGGGTCCCCTGGTGTGTCGTAAACCTCTCTTTTGCGTCTGCTGTGACAGGTGACAGGTGAGAGTGTGCTAGTGCCATTGTTTTTGGCAATATCCTTCAGTTGTTGTGCTTCCCACCATAATATAGGACCAACTATTATTATGGCCGCTAGGCCGAGGAAACACAGCCCACATAGTCCTGGTTGTCTGAATGGGTGCCACGGTCTAGGTGGCGCCATTTGTTATTTCCCAACCAGTTTCTACTTCGAGACTCGACACTGGATCTCCTTCCGCAGACACTCCCTGGGCCTCAGGGTGTTGATGATTTCTTCACTGGGTTGAGACAAGTGTCCCTATTGGTTTCACTTCCCTTTGTAACTAGACTGCACCACAGTGACGCAGTCTTCTGTAGACAACTGGTGTACCTTTTTACAGTGGGTGAGGTGAATCCAGGACGACCTCTCTGCTATGCGGACAGCGGTTGGTGTGCTCAGGAGTACTTGGAAGGGCCCCTCCCAATTTTTTATCAATTTTCATTTTATTGTTCCATTTGTTCTTTCAATCGACCCTGCTGACTGTCTGACTAAGAGCAATGATATTTCATGTTTATTCCAAATACTTCAGCCAAATGTTTTATTATCTTGTTGACAAAGTGTGTACCGTTATCACAATAAATCCTTTCTGGTATACCAAATCGCGGTATAATGTATTTTGTTATGGCTTTAGCTACCGTAATAGCATCTGGTGTTTTGGTTGGAAATACCTCGATCCATTTAGAATATCTGTCTATTATTGTCAAACAATATTTCTTCCCTTCACATTGGTTTAGTTAAATGAAATCCATGCAAATGTGTTGACATGGATATGCTGGTTCTGGTAATGTACCCCTTGCTGGTCTTTGCTGGCCTTGAGGATTATGTTTTGCACATACAGTACATGCTAGACAACATTTATTTGAGTAGTTTGTGAAGCCATATGCTGTAAATACTCTGTTTATCATAGATACCATCCCTCCTGTTGAGACATGGTTCAAAAGAGCAGCGTATCTATATAAAGTCTTTGGTAGTTGGTTGTTTGGTGTGAACGCACCTATAGAGCAATGAGTTACGCTGCTTGCGCTGACAGAGGTGATGGTAAAGGTTCAGCTTTCAAAACTTTATTACTTGTCACTACAGCATACCCAGTTGCATTTGTACCGTCTAGATTCTATCAACAAACATAGTCACATCTGCATCTTTAAATGGAATATCAGTCAAATCTGTTCTTGGTAATACACGACTTTCAGTTGCAGCTATACAATCATGTGGTGTCCCTTCCTCAGCTGTCGGTAGCAGTGTGGATGGATTCAGTGTTGTACATCTTTCAATAGTCAAATGAGATTGTGAAGGTAACACTGCCATACATGAGAGATGTCTTAAAGGTGACATGTAAGTTATTTTATTCTGCAGAAGTAGAACTGAGACTGCGTGTGGTACTTTTAGCGTTAAAGGTTTAAATAACACCATCGGTGCAGATGTTTGTACAGCCATTGATGCTGCGATTACAGCTTGTAAACAGACAGGCATTGCTCTAGCAACAGAATCTAGTTGAGAGGAATAGAAAGCTATAGGTCTGTGTTTTCCTCCATGTTCTTGAGTTAACACGGATGTCATAAAACCTCCTCTACAATCAACTGCCTGTGTGAATGTTTTTTTTGTAATTTGGTAACCCTAACACAGATGAACTTATTAGCATTTTCTTTACCAGTACAAACGTTTTCTCTGCTTCAGGGGTCCAGTTTAGTTTGTCATGTGCTGCCATAGGCTTTTCATGAATCAACTTTGATAAGGGATTAACTGACACCGCATAATTAGGAACCCAGCTTCTGCAGAAATTAGTCATTCCTAAGAATGACATCATTTGTCTCTTTGTTTGAGGTTTTGGTGCCTTCAAAATGGCTTCTTTTCTTTTCTCATCTAGTGATTGGCCATTTTTAGATAGATCATAGCCTAGGTATTTAAATTTTTCTTTCCACAGTTGCAGTTTGTTTTTGCTTACTTTATGTCCCTGCTCACAAAGGTATTTTAGCAGTGCAAGAGTATCTTCTTTGCATTTCTCTTGAGTTTTTGAACATATCAAAATATCGTCTACATAAAGTAAGATTTGACTTCCTTGTGGTGGTTCAAATTTAGCTAATTTGCTGCCATTACTCGAGAAAATATGGTTGGACTTTCACAATATCCTTGAGGAATCCTAATGTAACTGTTTCCCACCGAATTGAAACGCAAACCAAAACTGACAGTCTTTATGCACTGGTACAGAGAAAAATGTGTTTGCTAAGTCTATCACAAAAAGAGTTTAAAAGAGTATGTGGATCTGGCACTAATGGTGCTCTAGGCACTACTGCTTTATTTACTGCTTGCAAATCTTGAACCATCCTCCAGCCGGTGGATTGTGCTGCTTTTTTAACTGGGAATAGAGGTGTATTGCATGGTGAGTCTGGACACTCTCTAACTACCCCTGATTTTAATAGTGCTTCAAATATTGGTTTTATTCCCTCGGCCGCTTCTGGTTTGATAGGATACTGACGTTGGAATGGTCTGAAACTGCTTTTAGGAGTTATTGTTACTGGTTCTATCCCTTTTACTTTCCCTACATCTGCAGGTCCTTGAGACCACAGAGTGTTATCAATAGTTTCTAGAGCCTCCTCCTCAGCCGAGGAGGGGGAGAAAACATCTCATCTATTCTGCACTCTGTGGCGCCATAAAATTCCCCAACTCGTGGGAATCTGAATTTCTGGACAAACTCTTCCCACACAGAAGGACGGAGGCCATTGCCAATGGCAACACGCACCTATGTATTTAATTACCTTTGACAAAAAGGAGATCGGTCAGTTTTGGTTCAAGGGAACCAGTTGGAAAACTGCCCTGCAGCTGTTAACTGAGTTTGGTGGCGTTGTGAACTCACAGTGCAGTTGTGTTTGACACAGTCATCCCAGACGCGACTGGCTGAGAACTTCCTTCTGACTACAACAGTCAAACCGAAGAGCAAACACTGGCCGACACCCATGATGGTACCTGGTAACATTCATATTTTCACATGAATAAACATATATTGTATACATACAGAAAGGCACAATGATACTGGTCAACCTATTCTTATTCTTTTTTTCCCTTAAGCTTAACAGATTCTGGTAAGATATTTTTCAGTATACCAGCCAGATATACACCACAATAAGACACGCTTATTGCAATTCAATGATATTAAACGCCAGGGGCATAAGGACAGACAGGCACACAAGAACCTACTGGTACAATTCATTCAGAGAGGAATAGTCTTCAACCTCTATGACATGTTTTTAAATTAAACATTTTAAAAAGACACAATGATATAATATGGGGAGTGACAGGAAAAACAGATAATGGCTGGGAGAGAGCAGATCGAGTGATTCCTACCTGCAGAATGATACAGTGGAAGACAGTTGTAGATGACGTCATTATGACACAAACCAAAGGAGTGGAAACCAAAGGCAGCGATGCGATAATACCTGAAAATAAAGATGGAATAAAGTGACTGACATCCATCATCATGGTTTTTATTAAAACACTTTTTACTGCAATAAGAGCTAATAACCAGACAATGACAAATGAGATACATATAAAGTCAGATGTATATGGATAAATCATCAGAGTTTATGTTTCCTACAACTTGCTACTGCAAGTGTCAGGTAAATACTTTGTGTTCCCTCCATTAACTTACAGTGCATCAGATGAAACCACAGATAAACTCACCGACTGTGCACCACCACAGCTGCCTTCGGCATGCCTGTTGTACCAGAAGTGTAGATGTAGAAAAGTCTGTCTGAATGCAGAGAGAGAGAGAGAGAGAGAGAGAGAGAGAGAGAGAGAGAGAGAGAGAGAGAGTTAACATTCCTTAACATGTTTCTGTCTCTCCTTCCATATTCTCCCTGTTTATTTGACAGCCTGCACAAGTAAAGACTTGAAGAGTATTAACTTAGGAATGTCATGAGATAACAGGGGAACAATAATACAGATAGGAAGCAAATCATTAAGAGGAAAGTGAATGCACAGATATATCACCTAATATATCACGTCAAAAGTGAAGTTTAGATAGAAATGTAAAGGAAAGTATGTTTCAAGATGCACTTAGATCTTGGATGATATCCATTGTTTCTTTGAAATGAGTTGATGATTTGTTTGACAGTTGTGTGTGTGCTCATGTGCATCCTCCATCGAGTGGAACAAAGAAGGCCAGAGAGACTGACATCTGGCAACGAGCAGTTCACTCTGGCAGGCAAAGTCTTGCTAAGGAAAACACGGTGTTGCAATCAAAACTGATATCCTGTAACATGATGAGGACCTGATATGGCAACACAGTCATACCGGGCAACCCCACGCACAAATGCTCCGCAGAGCCTCACCGCTGAAGTCCTTCCTGAGTGTGTATTGCGGTGGGTGTTTGGGCGAGCGGTCCAAGCCAGCGGTCCAGGCTCTGGACCCGGAGGCTGCAGAGCTTCTCTTCACCATCCTGCTCACACCCACCTCATCAGCTCAATCACTCTCACCTGCTCACCTGCTCACTCTGCTGCACCCACTATTTAGACCCCAGTCTCACACACACTCACTGCCAGATCGTTCTCCGCATTATGCCAGACTTTCCCGCGGTCACCCTCCGACTGTTTTCCTGTTTCCGACCCTGCCTGTTTGGTCTTCTCCGCCTTGCCTCTGCCTCGGTAAACAACTCAGCCTTCTGTCCCCGATCACGAGATTCCAGCCTCTGCCTCCTCTGGTTTCTGTCTGCCTTCTCCCCTGGCAGCTTGGCATTCCACCGAGTGGATTTCTACACGTGTGCAGATCAAAGACTGTTTCCCTGTTGTTCAGCCTGGAATAAAGTTTCGTTCCAACTATTCCGTGTGTCCGTCGTACTGCTTCTGGGTCCTTACCACACCCGTTACAGATCCATCTACCTATCTATCGATCCATCTGCTGAGGACTAACGTTACAAAAACACTCTACAGATTTTTTCAGATGAAATAGAAGCTTTAATAAAAATGGTGGTGCATATTCTTTAAAGAAAACAGTACCAAACAACGTACAACAAAACAAAGTAGAAAAATAAGTTCATACACCTTCAAACTAGAACACCTACAGAAGGCCTAGATCTAAAAATAAGATTCTTACATTCACAAAATGCTGCATAATGCACATAGCTTTTTTTCTGATAGAAATACATTTTGCAATGCATGAATAAAACGTATCGCTGGTCCAGTGGCGGCTGGTGGAACATTTTCTTGGTAGGGCTGTGCCACATCCAATCAATTTCAGCAAACATCCCAGAATGATTTAATGCAAACAAATTAAGGTATCAAACGCGCATTACTACTTTGCAGTTAAATATTTAACATTTATTCCAACACGAAAAAAAGCAGTAAATAACACTTTCACAAACACGTCAGGACATCTTATTTTAGTCACCCTCACAGGGAATTCAGTATAATATAATATATATAACATATAATAATATTCTGTATAATATAATAATATATATATATATCATATAATATTCTGTATAATATAATAATATATATGTCATATAATAATATTCACTATAATATAAAACACACACACACACACATATATATAATAATATATATATATATATATATATATATATATATATATATAACTATATATCCATTTCTCAGACAGGTGCTTCATGTCCCTCACTCCCTAACTGTCCATGCTGGTTCTGTCCCCGTTGTTTTAAAAAGATAAATAAGTTATTATCATGACGTCATCCAGCTAGTCAAACCTGTCTGGTGTACAGCTAGTAGAGAAGCTTCATGTACTGCTTCTCTTTCCTGCTAGTCTGCTGTCTGATTGTGAGGTCAGGCTGATCTGGGATCAGCTCTTTCAGTAGTTTCTCCTCTCAGTTCTCCTCTCAAACGGGTCTTGGAGGAGTAGTGCTCACACTGGCGCTCTCCTGTAGAGACTTCTCCTGACGAGAACGCGCAGCTTGGGGCAGGAAAAAAACTGCCCCAAGCTGAATCTATTTGAGGACGCTGATTGGCTGAATTGTATGTCACTCATTTATATCTTTACTCAGCATTGGCTAAACTGCTTTATAGACCCGCCTCTTTGGGGCAGTTTTTCCAGCGCCCCAGCCAGCTGAGACGTGCACACACAGAGAGGAAGAGCAGACAGGCAGAGAGGACAAGCAGGAAAAGCATATATTTACCGCAGATATCATATTTTACACATATTACTGGGTGATTCCATGTTTCAAAAACACAAATATTGACAATTTGTATAGTTTATTTTTAATTTTAATTTTATTTTTATTTATATTTATATTTATATTTTTATTTTTATTTTTATTTTGTGTAGCTCTAGGGGGGGCGGCGCCCTAGCGCCCTCTATGGACCAGCCGCCACTGGTAGTGAGTAAGGTGCCATTAAACTTACTTGTGACTGACTACTGGAGGGATTGGTTCTGCTGAAGTCGGAGTACCTCTTCTTCTGTGGTGTGCAGACACAGGAGAGGAAATGGGCGTACTCGTCTCTCACCTGCAGGGGGCAGCAGAACATCAGAACAAAAATCCACTGCTCAAAACCCTTACATTTCTGTCGCTACACTTTCTCTTGTAGTTTCATCTGGTGTGTTAATATCTTACCTGCATGCTTACAGACCTAGAGCAACGATTACACAGACACACACACACACACACACACACACACACACACACACATACACACACACACACACACACACACACACACACACACACACACACACACACACACACACACACACACACACACACACACACACACACACACACAGCTGCTGTGTCCTACCTGTTTAGACAACAGGCAGTGCATGATAAAGACCAGCGCTCCCTGCAGGCTGTTGAGGACAGTGAAGATGTATGCTTCCACCGTGGTGCCCTCTTCAAACAGGAAGGCCCCAAACACCCACATCAGACCCAGTATGCACATCTGGGCGATGGCTGTCATTGTGAAAGCTCTGCAGAGGAAAAAGGAGGATGGGGGAGGGTGGGTTCAGAGAAAAGGCAACAGATAGAGAATGAAAGGAAAGATTAACATGAGCCCAAACACCTGGATGACTCAGTTATCACTGCAGCGTCTGGAAAATCCTTAAACAGTGGAACGAAAGAGGTGAATATAAAAAATTAGTTTGAAGGAAAAATCCTTGCAGAGGAACACTATCTCAACTCTGCATGGGCCCTTGGTAGTATTTGGTGATATATCCCTCTTATTCCCATATAGCTAGCAATATAATCCACAGGGGAAGTGGAGAAGCAGCATGTCATTAGAGAGCAGAGTTGGTAGTAAAAAAACATTAGCTACATCCCCCCCCTCCCCCCACAAAACTCCCACATTCTTTCCATCCATGCATTTTTCAGGTCACAAAGCTGCTCCATTCGGCCAACATACGTATTGACGTGTGCAGTGGTCACATTACGTCACACATTAACACAAGAGCAGACACACACAAATAGACACTGTTACACACAAACAAGCACACACACTGACTTGATTTTATGCAGTTTGGAGAGGTCTGGGTTGAGGCTGGTAAACTTCTGGGCCAGCTTCCAGACGGTGACGATGAAAAAGAAGACATTGAGGATGATGATGAAGCACACAGGACCGTAGAAACTCCAGATGAGGCCGTGTTCCAGAGACAGCCAGCAGCTAGATGAGAGGAAGGAAACGCATGTGCATGACAGAGTTTTCCTGAAGTCACACAGATATATAACAGCAGGTCTGTGTAATGCACTGACATAATTGCTACCACACATTAAGTATTCAAAGACAAACGTACTAATGGTCGGTGCCGTATCCATTTGGTCTAATGATGGCAGATATAACGACGATAAGGAGGGGTGTCCCATAACCAGTGAGGAATAAGTAGAGGGGCCGAATGGTGGGGTTGAACACCAGGACCACCATACGGTACAGCTGCACCCCTTCTAACAGCATCCAGGTAAACACTCCCAAGAAGAAGTAATGGAGCATCGCCGCAACGAACCTGCAGCCGCCCTGTAATAATGTGACCACATGAAGAAAGAGATCAGAGGACTGAAATGTCTCACAGCACCAATCGGATCCAGATAATACTTTAAATAAGAAGTGTCAAAGCTATTTTTGATGATCATGACCTTAATTAGATCACAGTCAGATAAATTAAATCAAGACCATAAATTCACACACTGTATAGTATTAGAAGAATCCTACATTCAAATTGTTTGTAAAAGTATTATCAGTAAAATCAACTTCAGTATCAAAAGTAAAGTATTCAAAATGTGTAACATTAATAATATATAAAAGCCTATTGTTGCATTATTATCAATAACGCATTAACATTTGACCAACATTACAGTAATCAGAGTAATTACTGTGAATACTATTGCTGTCAAAAAAAAAAGTTCTCCTGATATGTTGAGAAGTACAATATAAAGTTGCATAATATGGAACGTATAAGATCCCCAAAACTGTACTTAAATACAGCAACTATCCACCACTGATTAAGACATGTGTGACAATTCTATACCATTTAGAAGTGCTCTCTAGTCGAACAATAAAAACAAACGAACATCCTATTTGGCCATTTTGTGATTTTCTGCTCCACTGTCAGTCTTTTCAAGAAAAGTACTGTCGGTGAAAAAGCCTCTGAGTGCAATTTTTTCTCCTTTTTTTCCCTTCAAGATAACCACAGGGGTATTCGACTCTAACGTGGCAGGAAGACATGCTTGAGGTTGAACATTGCAGAAACGCTCTAATGTTGAAAGTTAATGTGAGGAGTGCCTCTTCACATTGACTTTGTTGCATATAAACAGGAAAATTAGTGGAACAGTTCAACCCAGTGTAAACGTTTTAATCAAATTACTTTCTTAGTAAATACAATGTCTATCGTCATGATTATAGCAGTATGTGTAGCTGCAGTCGCTATTTGCGTGACCAAACATACCACAGGTTTAGTTTGTGAAATGCCAGCCAGAAAGATGAGGTCAGCCATGAAGAGGCAGATGCAGAGGTGCAGGTGGATGGTGCGGGTTCCTCGTATGGAGCGGCAGAACTTGAATGTGAGGATGCACAGTACGAGGCACAGCAGGGAGATGGTCAGCCCTATCTTGGTCACCACCTGGAGTCCAAAGGTGTGCTGGTAGAGAAGATGCGGTAGTTGCAGAGGT
This sequence comes from Leptoclinus maculatus, assembly GCA_032191485.1. Classification (NCBI taxonomy): domain Eukaryota; kingdom Metazoa; phylum Chordata; class Actinopteri; order Perciformes; family Stichaeidae; genus Leptoclinus; species Leptoclinus maculatus. The sequence goes on from JAVDOI010000005.1 coordinate 16,578,782, forward strand.
TATCATTTACAACATAATGTGTGTGTGTGTGTGTGTGTGTGTGTGTGTGTGTGTGTGTGTTACTCTGACATGTAGGGGAATGAGGAGGACAAAAGTAAGAAGCATGTTTATTGTCCATAAGCATTAACTAATCTTTTGGCCACTTGGAGGTGAAATAAACAAGCTGTAAACACAACATTGATATATTATCACTTAATAAAGTTGATAATGACAAACTTGTTAGCTGCCTATTTACACATCGAACTGATACATTATCAGTCATTTGGAGTCGAGTTTCTGGCCACCTGACGAATGTAAGTTCAATATTTACTCTCCTCTTTGGTCTCTACAAACTCCAGAGGTAAACATCTGGCTAATTTCTAACTTCTCCATTTGCTGCTGGTCAGGTTATTCATCAGAGCTTCTTCGCTAATACAGCTGCCTGCTGCATCCAAACACTGCATGAAACTGTAAAGTTGTTGAATAAATGATGAGGTAATAATGAAGTGAATAATCACAGAAATAAATTGTGGAAAATATATAAATTAAACAATAATTTGTGAAAAAAAAGAAATTAAATCAATAAAATAATGTATAAATATGCTTTCAAGGGCTTAGTTTTTTATCTTTTCTAATGCCCTTTTCAGGTCCAGTAACACTTACATGTCATGCCACTTTTTTTACTATATATTGTTACTTTTCATAATGCGACAAAGGGTTTTTATGGTGTGTGTGCTTCTTACCTCCATGTCGTAGAGTGCCATGAGCACAGCAAAGCTGCTCAGATGTTTACATGTACACACAGTGTGCGTGGCATTGGACTGCCATTGATAACAACCATCTGTGGACCAGGCCCCACTCTCGTTCCAGTACGCACAGATGTAGCTCAGCTGAGCTGACTCCACTTTGTCCTATGAACAAAACAATACCGTCATGTCAAAAGCAGGCTTTGTGTATATGTCAAAAAAAGTAGGACCACACTGAGAAGACGGTGTGACCGGTAGGACTACCTGTAGATGTCTGAGGGTGATGTTGACGGGGCTGCTCAGGTTCTGAGTGGATGGGTTAGAGACCACAACAGACACAACTCTAGAGGAGATCTGAAAGGAAGGACTCACACCGTCCTTTTCATGTCCTGTGAGCTTGTCAAAGGACCGGCTAACAGATATCTCAAGGTTCTTGTAGCTCAACAACGCAGCCAGAGCGAAACCTGTAAAAGACAATACGGAATATGATAATATTCATTGATAAACCACAAAAATGTTGCCTCGTTGCCAAAGAGAGGAGAAGTTTACCAGGGTATGATCCCATCCCAGCTGCTGTTGTCCAGTCCGTGTCAAGTGTAGCATTCTCATTGGTCAGATGGATTGGTCTTTCCCCTCTGCACTGCAATCTCTATATCTATTTGAGCAGATGACTCATTTCAAATCACCCAGTTCACATCAGCTTTCCCAACATCATTTATTGAGCTCATGCATGCATCTTCTCATCTATATAAAGGCCTATGAGCTTTTTACATTATAATACAATATGCAAATCACAACTGAGCTCATGGCCACTGGTACCTGTCTCAGTGGTGTTTGTCTTGGTGCGGCCGTCTTTGAGCTGCGGGCCAATGAGCAGAATAGCGTTCTCCATCGTACTGAGCAATCCGCTCACATCTTCACTGCTGTCCAGGTGACCGGGAGACAAGATGGCCTCGGTCGCTGTGAAAAGTTTCTGTCCAAGTTGCAGGATGCGAGAGGGAGAATTGAGAATACTGTATGGGTTTGTTTGTGTACGAACGTGTGTGATTGTGTTTCTGTATCTGCTGCTCTGACCTTCAGTAGCACCTTTCCATCACCAGCAGTGCTTGGGTCAGACAGAGCCAAACAGCTGTTTCTCATCATGAACAAAATGTCTGCCAGGCCCCCGAGCGACTGAGAGAGCGAGACGGGGAGAGAGAATAATAAGACTATTCATTTTGCCCTACTAAAACATGTATATACTCAAAACTACAGAGCTGCAGGGAGGTCTAGTAAATTGAGGAAATTGGTTGAAATATTCTTAAGAAAACCCACAGTGCTTGATTATAACTGACCCTGCACTCTGAGCTTATGAAAATAATACATTGTTGCAGTGTGCTAATAATGTTGTCTCTAAACATTTACCGGTGCAGGACCGTCGTTTCCATTGAAGCTGTCACAGTCGAGCTCTTGATGGAACGGAGAGAAACATCAGATTATCATCTCACCGGTAGAGTTTGATACTTCACTCCAGTATGCATTGAAAGCAGAGGAGTGTGACAACATCTACGCAGCAAAAACAGCAGCTCTGAACAGAAACTCATCCTCATTATCCCATGAGACATACACCACAGGTTATCTGGGATCAGATGAGTCAACACAGAAAGTACCCAGAGCTACCACAATGACATCTGTGTTGGGAAGTTTATCCAAGGAGGGCGTGAACATGTAGAAGCTTCATACGAGGTAATAGATAATAGTGATGGAGAGGAATTGTGTATGCATTCACTCACTTGAGCATGTTGTCCTGTTGTTGCCATAATTGGTGTATCCTTTTGAACACATGCACCAGTAACTCCCATTTCTGTTTTCACAAGTCCCGTTTTCTCCACAGAGGTCTTCTTTCTTAACGTCAGCTTCTTTGCATTCATCGATGTCTGTGTTAAAGGAGCAAACAGAGACATAATCCCTGACATTCCTCATGGGCAAGGATTTCAGTCTGAAACCAATCCGAATATAGCAGGTATTGCAAATGGAACAAATGTTTCTGTAATGTAACTACGGACACAGTCATGTGAGTCATTCGCAGTTCGCAAACGGAGCTTAGACAGTTCTGAACTTTGCCTGCAACCAGTGTGAGATGTTGTTAAGAGCTGCAATTTGTACAAGCAGGAGGCAGGAGATGACTTTGTGGTTTGGGTCAGAGTACAGGGAGCTACAATAGTTACACAAATTGTCAGAGGCAGCCACCACCGATTCCCAATTTGGTGGAAATTATCTAACAAGATGCACCGACACACACCCACACCAGAGTTTTCAGGACTGTGTAGATGAGTACAGACCAAACTTGACTGAAAATCTCACTCACTCACCTGTTTGTTTTGTCGCAACTGTTTGGGCGTGTCAACTTTCCCCTTTTTGACTCTATTGAGCATATCGTTTAGTGATCTCTCAAACTCCCAGCACAGCACCAGTCACAAGTGTAGACATACATTGAATAAGTAGACAGTATTCACCTGTGCAGTTTCCAGGGCTACTGGTGGCGTCGGTGTACCCAAATTGGCAGGATGGGTAAGACCGGTTCGACAAAAGAGAGACAATAATCACACACACTCACCTTGAAACTGTCCACCTAGCGTGAAGTTAACCTGCCCTTTAACTTCTGTGAAGCCCATCAGGCACTGGCAGTAGTAACTGCCATACATGTCAAAGCACTCTGTGTCATTGCCACATAGTTCTTCGTTGCACTCATCCACATCTGTGTTTCGATATGAATAGAAAAAACAAAGAGAGTACAATTATATTGCTAAATCTCACAGGTCAATCCACTAATAAAACATTATTTTCAGTAGATAGTGAACTTGCTATTTTGATTGTTAAGCAGTCTTTATCATTAGCTGTTTTTCTTTCAGCTCCATGTTTAAATTCTCAGATCACCACGATTAGCTTGTTTGTGGCTAATCGTGGTGATCTAAGAATTTAAACATCTCCTACTATTGTTTTCCTTGGAATCCACTCTGGACATGAGCGGTGCTTAAATGCCTAAAACGGAAAAACAAAGTGGAATGTCACCAAAAAAAGACTTATTTTCTAACTTCAGTAAGAGGTATTGCAAAAGGAACACCGCTTCTTTCTGGGAGCTCTTGTCTTTAGTAAAAGTCACAATAGAACAATTGGTAGACAGAAACAAGACAGTGGAGAAGGATGGTTGAAGTTAGAGGTCATGGCAGATTATTACCAGCAAATTCTCTGCCTTCTGAGTTGATTAAGCCCCAGGGATACTCAGAGAGACATTCCCCCAGCACACACAATAGGCCTGTGGGGAAAGAGAGAGAGGCCATTTAGTTTCAATTCACAGTTAAGGCAAAATCTTACAATAACAAGGAAGACCTAATGAAGCAGAGCAACTATACCTGTGCTAATGGTTTAGCTATAGGCTTCTAATCAACTGTATTGGCAGCATCGGCTAGCGGCAATTTCTTGTGTGACTGGTGGATAAGTGAACGAGTCGAGTGTGAGCTTGGACCCTGAGCTGGATTTAAGGTCAGACAGACCCCAAGGTGACCGGGAAAGCTGTGTGGGTCGTCTGATGAAGACCTCTGTTGGGCCGTGGCTAACAACATTGCTGATCGGAAAGGACCGTTTGAGTGCGTTCTACGAGGATTTCATCTCAGCTGCTGACTGGTTTCATCCTCAGGACCACGAACTGCTCCTCCAGGATTGACGTCGAACTGTGTTTTCTGTGTTTTTGCTCTGTTTAGGATGGGTTTAGAGTCTAGTTCTCTAACGCAGCTGTCAATTACTGCTCCTGAACTACGATCAGACCCTCAAATTAGGCAGTGCTGATCAAACAACAATCAAGATTATGTTATTGCATTTCTCGCCTCAAATGGAACGTATTTTAGTGTCAGCTACTGTTAAACTGTAAAATGAGAACGTTTGCTCCGGCCAGTGGGTGACTCTTGGTCATTTTCAACATATGATTTTAACTGTTTGGGCGTGTCAACTTTCCCCTTTTTGACTCTATTGAGCATATCGTTTAGTGATCTCTCAAACTCCCAGCACAGCACCAGTCACAAGTGTAGACATACATTGAATAAGTAGACAGTATTCACCTGTGCAGTTTCCAGGGCTACTGGTGGCGTCGGTGTACCCAAATTGGCAGGATGGGTAAGACCGGTTCGACAAAAGAGAGACAATAATCACACACACTCACCTTGAAACTGTCCACCTAGCGTGAAGTTAACCTGCCCTTTAACTTCTGTGAAGCCCATCGGGCACTGGCAGTAGTAACTGCCATACATGTCAAAGTACTCTGTGTCATTGCCACATAGTTCTTCGTTGCACTCATCCACATCTGTGTTTCGATATGAATAGAAAAAACAAAGAGAGTACAATTATATTGCTAAATCTCACAGGTCAATCCACTAATAAAACATTATTTTCAGTAGATAGTGAACTTGCCATTTTGATTGTTAAGCAGTCTTTATCATTAGCTGTTTTTCTTTCAGCTCCATGTTTAAATTCTCAGATCACCACGATTAGCTTGTTTGTGGCTAATCGTGGTGATCTAAGAATTTAAACATCTCCTACTATTGTTTTCCTTGCAATCCACTCTGGACATGAGCGGTGCTTAAATGCCTAAAACGGAAAAACAAAGTGGAATGTCACCAAAAAAAGACTTATTTTCTAACTTCAGTAAGAGGTATTGCAAAAGGAACACCGCTTCTTTCTGGGAGCTCTTGTCTTTAGTAAAAGTCACAATAGAACAATTGGTAGACAGAAACAAGACAGTGGAGAAGGATGGTTGAAGTTAGAGGTCATGGCAGATTATTACCAGCAAATTCTCTGCCTTCTGAGTTGATTAAGCCCCGGGGACACTCAGAGAGACATTCCCCCAGCATACACAATAGGCCTGTGGGGAAAGAGAGAGAGGCCATTTAGTTTCAATTCACAGTTAAGGCAAAATCTTACAATAACAAGGAAGACCTAATGAAGCAGAGCAACTATACCTGTGCTAATGGTTTAGCTATAGGCTTCTAATCAACTGTATTGGCAGCATCGGCTAGCGGCAATTTCTTGTGTGACTGGTGGATAAGTGAACGAGTCGAGTGTGAGCTTGGACCCTGAGCTGGATTTAAGGTCAGACAGACCCCAAGATGACCGGGAAAGCTGTGTGGGTCGTCTGATGAAGACCTCTGTTGGGCCGTGGCTAACAACATTGCTGATCGGAAAGGACCGTTTGAGTGCGTTCTACGAGGATTTCATCTCAGCTGCTGACTGGTTTCATCCTCAGGACCACGAACTGCTCCTCCAGGATTGACGTCGAACTGTGTTTTCTGTGTTTTTGCTCTGTTTAGGATGGGTTTAGAGTCTAGTTCTCTAACGCAGCTGTCAATTACTGCTCCTGAACTACGATCAGACCCTCAAATTAGGCAGTGCTGATCAAACAACAATCAAGATTATGTTATTGCATTTCTCGCTTCAAATGGAACGTATTTTAGTGTCAGCTACTGTTAAACTGTAAAATGAGAACGTTTGCTCCGGCCAGTGGGTGACTCTTGGTCATTTTCAATATATGATTTTAACAAAATGTCCTATTGGTATTGGTTATTGGTACAAAAATATGGTTTCCAAGTAATGAATTGGTCTGCTAATTTAATAGAGGTAATGTTGTTCAACGTAATATTTGAATTTATTTTAACTGAGAGGGTAAATAAGCTTTGTACTTTTTTTAAAAAGCAGTCAATAGATTGTTATTCCCTTTCATTCCGGATTCTTGTCTGGGGTCAGTTATAGTCAACTTGAAGAGATCGAGTGCTTAGGTCACCAGTTTCTTTGTTTCGTTGGAGGGCATTATACGTTTCGCTCAAAACAAGTAGCCTAAACCTTTGTGCTAGCTACTTTAGGAAACCAAACCCAAAAACATGTGCTTTAGCGTCTATTTTACTCTTAATGTGACCATAATTTACAAAATGAACATCATGGTGTATTGGAGAAGACCTCAAACTAACAGTTTAGACCATAAACTCATGTTTACAATGTTTACTGAGGTAGTAAATCAAGAAGTAAGATAATTTCCTCATAGACTTCTATACTATCAGTATAGTTCTCTTTGCACCCAGATGAGTAGCTGTTAGAAAGAATGCACTTCCTCATTGGTCTCAACTTTCAGAATTACATATGTGCATGATTTTAGTTATTATTTTCTTCTTCCTGCGAGACTTCCCATGACCCAAACCCTTGTCGGTCAGATTATTTACAAACCACAACTGACACTTGTCAGTCACATTTTCTGACTCATGATTCACTGTTAAAATAGAAAACAACCCCCCCCCCCCCCCCCCCCATATGGTGTAAGTAAAAAAATAGCCCAAATCCCTCCTGTTTTTCCCTCCCTGCTTTACAATGAGCCCTCTGTTGTTCTCTGATGAAGCTGGAGCTCCTGCAGTAACACCACTGTAGGAAAACCAGGCAGAGGTTGACAGTGACAGTGAGTGTGTGAAAAAGTGTTACTGATTCTAACTTCATGACTACAGAATTGTGGATAGAAACAAAGCCTGGAAATATACAAAGAGTGAATTTATGCTCAGCTTGCAGCTGATTTTCATTCACCAGTAAGCCTAGTGGTGAATGAGACATAAACTATCTTTCTTTATAAGCTGTATGTTGCAGTTTTGTCCGTCTGTCTCTCTTCCTGTTGCGTTGACTTTTGGCCTGATAGAAAGGGGAAGTTATAAACACTGCCAGGGTTTCTCTCTCTGTGTATGACATGCATATGAAAGCAACTGGAATTTCTTAGAAATCAAAGGCCTCATTTCACTCTTATAAAAAGTTAAGCTGACTTATAAAAGCTGTAAATTCACATGTTAACAATTCAACACCTATTTCAAAATAATGGGACCAATTGCTTCTGCTGACCTTTGAAAAGACAGTTCTGAAAAATGTAAAATAAATTCTTAATACCTTAGTGCTCAGTAAACATACAACATGATTTTATTGATCACCAATAAAACAAACTATGGACAGGCTCAAGTTATTGTTCGACATCCTACTGGCATATGAATTTAGGCATTAATCATGAGCAGCTGTTCTTACTCTTATATAGTCTAAACAATTATTGGACACAGTACTGTTTTAGGGTCATACATCATGGAATAGCTCCTTTTTCTCAAAGAAATTAAAACTTTCACACTTGAATGACATTCTGACGGAAATATTTGCTGCCTGCTGCTGCTGCAGGAAACACAGTTGGTGAGAGTGGTAAAAATCAAAACCATGTAACTGTGGGCCAGAAAACCAAAAAACTAATCTGTAAGAAGCTCAAATGCTCCGTAGTGCTGAGGGGAAAGGTCATATTGGGTTCCACCTTTCTAGTTTTGTTATGAGTGCTTGTGCTTTTGTTGCTGACGTGAACCAACAATGTGACAAGATAACATGTTTGCCTCTGGTAAGGAAACCAAAGTGTGATGAGATCATTAAGTAAAATAGATAAATAAATAAACAGAATATTACTTTTTATATAGACATTATACTTATACAGTATATGTACTATTACTTGTAGTGGTAGTTCAGTGCAACCCATTATGTTTTGGATATGATGTAATAGGTCTGTCCGACATAGTATGCATATAATAACATGCTCAACATATAGTATAATGTATGATATCTGTACAAAGATGGAATAAAACTTTTTTATAAATATGTTCTATGGTGATGAGCTTCTGAAATATATATTACACAATACACAATATTACACAGATGTGTAAACCAGAAAAATCCCCATAAGATCTGTGGTTTGCCCTGAAATAATTATATTCTTCCTGTTGTGAGTCATTGTGTGCCATCAGACCTCTGCACGCTGCAACTCTGAGTTTATTTTACTCTGACGGCCTGAGGAGCTGCTCTGACTGACCTGGTCAGTCCTGCAGCGCCAGTCCTGTGACTATCCTATTTACTAATATAGATAAGTGATTTATTTACACATGTTTCTGTTGCAACCCCATAGACATGTGTGTCTGACTGAAACAAAAAGTAGAAGTACATCAACTGAATTATAACATTTCTAAACTTCCCCGTACTTTTTATTTCATGTTTTTTTTCTCAACCTTCACTCACCCACCCAGTCACACACACCACACACACACACACACACACACACACACACACACACACACACACACACACACACACACACACACACACACACACACACACACACACACACACACACACACACACACACACACACTATTGTCTGATTGATGGACTTACCCACAAAAAGTAGCTCCTTCCAATACATGTTAAAGGCAAACCAATATCCCCCACACAGCTGAAGACGTTATCAGAAATGAAGCTCTAGTATGATATGAAGGCAAATCACTGTCAAAATCCGAGAGCGCAAATGAGATCCATGCGCGCGCGCATTTTACTTTGGCGAGCGCTTTACATCACTCCGCGAGCAAAATTCACTCACGCGCGAGCAAAATTCACTCTCGCGCGAGCGAAAGGCCAAATCCCAATGTTCCCCCTTACGGACTCACGGACTTTGAGGCGCGCTCCCGCGAAGTCCGTGAGGGTTGAGGGATGTCCCACTGTCAAATCATCGAGTGTTTGAGGGCTCTCTCGCAGACATGTTGAGCCCTTTATGAACCCTTTCCGTAAGTCAGCATGGTATGCTGACTTAGCCTAAGGGAATTACCCACAAATCATTGCAATGTGACGTTAAACACGGGGTAACCAGTGGACGCACGGAGACGTAAAAAAAAGGTAAACAAAGTGGACAGCTCACGTGTGTTCAGCCTGTCATAATACATTTACTCAGAAACATTAAGGGTTAAAGATGGAACAAAAAATAAACATGAAATCAGAAGATATTTATTTATTTATTCGTCAAATATTTGATTTTGTCATTGAAGCTGTTTTGACAAAAACGAGTAAATAGATTATATGAAATTACCTCTCATCTTGTGAGGAAAGAGCCTGGAAGACGTTCAAATCAGGGAGTACAAAGTATAAAATAAATTCCTACAATTATACATCATATTTTTTGTCGTTTTCATGGTAACGTGATATGTTGCAGCAAAGTGTTGTCCCATTCCTATTTACACCATTTCAAGCCCTCACAGTCTCTCACACTCAACCACTCACCAGGTGACGTCAGTAAGTCCTTGAGGGTTCAGGGTTTGAGGGTTTAGGGGGGACATTGGGATTTGGCCAAAGTCCCTCGCGAAGCTGAAACCTGCTCGCTCGCGAGTCTTTTTCCTGCTCGCGCTCGAGTTGTTTTTCTTTTTGACAGTAAGTGGGCGGACCCAGTCTCCCTTGTATCTCTACATCTAATTGGTTACAATCCTGGTCTTTGGATAGACCTGATATCACTCTGATATCACTAGCTGACCAGCTGAGCTGGCCTATTGAGTGGGTCGTGTGAGGACTCTGGCCTATGGGACATATTGATATCGATAGTGTAATACAGTTTGCAAATGTTATAGCTTTGCTTGTTTATTAAATACTTTTTGATTGTAAACCGGATCCAGTTCATTTTTGGTGAGACTTCGCTGCCGAAAGTTAGCGGCAGTAAAAGTCCAGCGGTCTGACTCTCCTCTTTAAAGGTCCAGCTCCGACATATTCATGTATACTTCTTAGCTCAGTGGATTTTACAGTATCAGTGCTATCTGGGTTTATTAAGGTAGCATTAAGTAATAGTCTAGTGATAGCACAGCAGAATACTGTAGCAGACATTATTTAGCTGATTGTATAGCCTGAGCAACAACATATTTTGTATAGGGTTTCATTTTAAATTTTCAGATGTGACTCAACTGCAATTTGCTTTTATTTTATGTTTGAATATAATTTTGAGAACATTTAGAAAAATAAACACATTTTTCTTCACCCTTTTTTTCACTGTTCATGTCAATGACATTAGAAAGCAACTCCTGTGTCTGATCTACTTTTGCCAAATCTGATTTGACTGTTGAATATACTTTTTGATGTATAAAGGGTTTGTACTGTGATACTTATTTAGCTGAGATTATTCCTTGCAATTTAATATTACTAGCTAAAAATGGAAAAGTATAAAATTATTTTTTCATATGACGTTCATTGTGGACTTTTTTTAATTTCTATTTTCTTTTCAGGTGCACAGATAATCGAAACACAGCTTTGTAGGTACATTTATGGAGCAACTCTTCATAGTTTAGGTGCAGGAACAAGTGATACAGAAACACAGAAAGCCCATATGGCAAATATGATAGGACATAACTCAAAGTTCCAGTTCGAAAGAGGAGGCTACAAAAGGAGTGGACACTGGCCTTCTCTTTGTCTTAGAAGAAACAAGGAAACAAGGAAACAAGGAAGAGTTGCTGGCAAAAGAGATGAACGATGTTGCTGTTGTACTGGAGGAGAACATCATTCTGCACAAGCTAAGAGATGTTGCTAATTCCTTTGCAACACTGATGGGTCATCTATGCTGCATTAACATAGACCATCCCAAAGGACTGACATGTATATTTGAGCGATTACAAAAGCATTGGTCGTGGCAATTGTTAATAGACTACGAAACAGGATGCTTAGCAAGTTGATGGTAAATGGTTAATGGTAAAGCAGTAGGCTTTTATAGTTAGTATATTTTGCTTTTATACCTTGACAATTGTTCTTATATGGTTAAAGCACATCATTAAGACTGTTTTCCATACAGTTTTATTAGATGTTAATAGCTAGACAAACATGTTTAATATGTGGCATTGCCATAATCAGCTATGCCTCCTGGTTATGTTTTGAGACTAAAAGTAGATTCACAACAAAAATGCCACTGTATGTTTTGAAATTTTAAGCCTCATTCTGAATGTTCTTTGATGTTGATGAATCGTTTTTATGTACTACATAGAAGCTTAAGTTGTGTGGGCAAATTACCCAGTTACATTTTTTTTTATTAACTTAACATTGCAACTAAGATGAACTATTCCTGAAAAAGTAACCTGGTTGTCTTAAAAAGATAAGTTAATTCAATAAAATGCTTAGTTGAACCAATTTCTATTATAATGTTTGCATTGCTAAAATGTATGAATTGATTCAACAAGATACTTAGTTTAAACAGCTTATATTTTCATGTTTGTACAACTCAAGAAAAAATACAAGTTTGTTGGTTTAACTAGTTTTTCAATGTTGCCTCAACTAGGATTAAGGTTTATACAACTTGAAATGTCTTGTTGGTATCACTAAAAAAACTTGTAGGTTAAACTTAAAGTATAAAGTGGATGGAACTATTTTATCAGCTTCACCTTTGTCACCTCAACTATTTATTCTAAGTTAAAGGAACTAAAGCTCATAGGTAGAAAAACAAGATTGAAACAAGTATAACAAATACGTAATCACACAGTAAAGGTATAATAAATAAGTAAAAAATGTAAAAAAACAACAAAAACTAAAATATGATATAGTCGGACTGAATGGTTGCTAATATTGCACAGTGGATACATTGGATTTATATTGCACATGAATTAATAAATGAAAGGAATTGTCAGTTTTTGGTATGTGTGGTTTACTGGGAGCGGTGTTGGTTGTGCAGTCTGACAGCGGCAGGAAGGAAGGACCTGCGATATCTCTCCTGTCAGAGTGTTTGCAATAGAGTCAATTGTTCTTACCCTGTCTCTTTCCTGAATTGAATTATTTTTACAGAAAAACTCCCTGGTAATATTGTATTGTTTCTTTATGAATGTAGCTTGTGCAAATGACACACTGCAGTCAGAGTTCTTAAGTATCACAGCAGCCACTAGAGAGCACTAGTGTATAATTTCTTAGAGCCTCTTATATGCATGGCTGGTATGTAGAGGTTAGAATAGGTTCATGTGAGTCCACATGACAATATTTATTTATATTGGGTGACACATTGGGAGCTCTCATTCAAAGCTAAACACTGAGTTATCTACATAGCAAATAAGTATAGGAAATTAGACAAAACATTACATCAAATTGCGGTAGAATATAACCTTGGTAATGAAAAACACTTTGCAAAGATTTCTCTTATTTGACATGCTTGTGTATAAAAGCGTAACATTCTGTGACGCGATCCTGTGAAAAGAAAATAAGCTGTAATAATTAGATATTACTCCCTTTTAGTTGCAAAAGGCCAGGCATCTGTCTTGCATTTTGTCGGCCGGATTTCCAAAAAAAACAGGGACACAGCATGGAAGTGGGTCCTTTCAACTGAGGTTTGTTTATCCATACACAATGTGCCAAAACCCCTCACAGCTAGAAAAAGAGGAAAAACAGTGCACAGTGGAAGATAGTGGTGCAACGGATCATAAAACTCTCGGTACGGATCGTATCACGTATCAGAGTCACAGATCGGATCACAGATCAGGACAAAAGAAAAAAATTGAGGAAATATGACTTTTAGAGATCCCTAATCACGTTTTTTTGCCGCTGATACTAATTGCAGATCATTGATGATCCATATTGGCAGATACAGATCCCTTTGTTGTTTGATTATAGCAGCTGGTCTACAAGGCTCCAGAGTATTTTTTCTTTTTTTGCCACCGTCCAAAAAATCATTTCAACTGCTCTGACGTCAGTGTAAACCACCAACGATTCAAAATGTTATCCTTTACTTTGTTATAGTATTTTTTTACGTTTTTTTTATCCTCATAAAAACACATAATTCAAATAATTAGGAAATAAAAGATTGTATTTTCAGTGATTAAAACAGATCTTGTCATTAGTAGTTTTAATGATGTATTGTGTAAACAGCTCATAATTCCCTCTCTAATATCTATTTTATATTGCTGTGAAAACATCTCCTTCAAACAACTGGATGTATTCAAGTTTCTCACCAACACTACATTTTACGAGATTACATAGGAAACACATGATACGTTATAATTTGCCTTTGCCCGATACTCATTTTCAATGAACAGAGCCTGAACGCATCATAATGTAAGTGAATGTAACCTTCGTTCGTTGGCCGTTAGCAGTGCTGCCATCGTTATTAGCTCTCCTTCTGTCAATTTAAATACGGATTGGTTGTTTACAATGTAACATTATAAGAGATCGGGGACTAGAAAAGCACAACTACCGAAGTCCCGATTGCATATTGTAGTGAATATTTGCAGATAACGATGGTCAGTAAAACTTTATTTCACACTTGGATGGTTAACGTTAAACTGTGTAATTAGTTCACATGCTTGCCGAACCGTGAGGGGGGTTCGTACTGATCACGGATGGACAATGATCCGTTACAACACTAGAAGTGTGTTTTCTGCACATACTTGTATCTACTCAGTATGTCTAGTGTCCCAATCATGACCCCATCTCTCTGTTACTCATAGCCTTGGGATAAAGCAGGATATAAGCTCCTTTGTGTATTTTTAGGGGCCCACATGAATAAATTATAAAAGTATTGAATAAATGTTTGAACTTGAGAAAGAAAATCTTTTCTTTTTCTTTACCTTGTGTGAACCTGAATCAAGTACTATTAATAAACACATTATTTGCTAATTTGATACTGCTATGATGCAACAAAAGTAGATTGTGATGCAACAAACGTTGAATGTGATGCAACTAATCCATTTGTAGTTATAATATTGTTCATCTCAGATAGTAATTGTGATCTGTTTTCATCAGTAACAAATTCTTGAGCTGCTCCATATAGACAATTGACTCTTACAGGAAACAGGGAAGGGTCTGGTGCTGTGATTTTTGAGGAGCCATAGTTTATGTATGCAGATGCTGACATTATTGTACAAACCCGTCCACATATGACAATAAACAATGGACGTTGGTTGCTAAGTCAGTTAAAAAAAAGAAGAACAAAATTCTCAGTATGGACACATTACCATATTTGAATCTAGTCAGTGACAGCAATGCATGCATTGTATGTATGTACAGTATAAATAAAAAACACTAGAAGCTAAATATGCATGGCAAACTATAATATGCTCACAGTGTTGGATAAAACCCATCCTGACTGATGCTTTGTCTGTAAATGACAGATGGTTCACGAGGGTGATTGCATGTTTAAAAAGTCAAAGACCTTTAACACGGGTTACAACCTCTGTCAAATTTAAAAAGTAACGTGAGAGTAATTGGAATATTCCGTTTGTGAGATGTTTTAATTGGTACGCCCACACTGTTCGGTGCTGAATGTGTACACCTTGATTTCTGAGTTAGGCATCCACCAGATTGGTTCAGACACAGGCAGGGCTCCATAATTAAACTCCTCTATTCAGCAGCTCTGCCCGTGCGTCAGCACAAACGTCATTTTAGAGCTGGGGACAGGGTATTGGAGAGGAGAAAAGAGGAGAGGAGAGGAGAGGACTCCTCACAGCTGTGATGTGTTGGGGCTGTTGCTGCTCACAGGCAGATATGCTGTCATTTTCTGTCTCTCACATACAAGGTGAAAGATTGAGTAGAAGAAGAGGCTCCGCTCTGTTCTTCAAAGGCTGTACAGCGTAAAAAGACAGATCAACTCTTTTGTTAGAAATGCACCCAGCAGTGGGAGATCTATAGCGGCAGGGTGACTGGCATGCAGCCGTATAGCCTCCACTCTGAGACGACAGATTATTGATTCAGGTCTGGTTTGGCTGGGAGCCCCGTATGATTATGAAATATGGTCTAATGATTTAATAAGGTGACGCTTGGCCTAGTACATGCCAGCTAAACACTCGATGATTGGTGATTGCTCCCTCTTTCTCTCTTGGTCTCTCATTCTCTCTCATGTGATGTTTTATACATTACATCTCTTGTCCTGGGTATTTACATTGGAATAACCCATCAGCTCAGCTGCCATTAAAAAAGGAACGTAGGGCAATTATATATGCTAACACACCCTGTTTAATGGGAAATAGCAGGCTGTTTTCTTATTCCAATGTATAAGACTGTAAATGCGACGGCACTTTGAACGACAACCTAAATTCAAAATAAGACCTCCTTCAGACAGCTTTGTTTTCCACTGATTAACTGTACACAGGTGCACTTATGAAACACCCAGCATACCAACAAGATGATAATGATGATTAATAATTATTAGGACAATTAGAGCTGGTTAATTGATAGCTCCTTATATCTTATTTACGCACATCATCTCAAGCCAGCTATAGTATTAACATAGAAACCTTTTCAACCTGACCTCTCCCCAGACTCTCTCTCTCTCTCTCTCTCTGTTAGCCAAGGACTCTCTGTTCACAACTCAAGGCAAGGCTGGTGAAGCCTGTCACAGAGTCCGAAAGGAACCCTAACCCCTGACGGCCCAAACGTTTAAACAGATCTTTAACGGTTGATGACCATGGAAACACAAGTTCAGCAAAACGCCTGGCTACAGTGCCCTTGATCAAGAAACCTCCATCATTTCACTAAAGGGGATCGATACGGTATCGCAATATAAGCATGATCTGCTTTGGTGCTGGTACGCGTCCTTCTCTCCTCATACCAGCCTTCATCCCCGCGCGGGAACAGCGGTGAGCACCGCACGGCTCTCCCGTCCTGAACTGACATTTGCTCCGTAGTCCACCCACCCAACCAGCACCAGCACCAGTCTCTCTCTCTCTCCCTCTGTCGAAAATCATTCACACACAGAGAACATTGTGTCGAGGGGGCTCCGGTCGGTGCGTGTCAGCTGAGCAGCTGAGAGAGCGAGCGAGAGAGAGAGAGAGAGAGAGAGAGAGAGAGAGAGAGAGGGGGGGGGAGAGAGAGAGAGGGGGAGAGAGAGAGATCGTCCTTGGCACACACCCGTCAGTGTGGCAGTGTGATTTTGACTGACTAGTGGACTGACGGGGATTTTGGAGGAGACACACAGGAAAGGGACGACACACTCTCCGGTTCTTTTTGCTTTTCTGTCATCGCATAGTCACGGCAGATGTTTTTCTAGCCGCGCCGCCTGCATCCACCCCAGACATCGGATTTTGCTTAATTTCTCCTCTCCTTGATTGGCTGAACCGGGACTGAACCCAGCCAACCTGGGCCGGGCAGTGGGGGCTGTTCAGCGAGCCTTATAGCTGAAGTTGGCACCCGAGATGAGCGCCTGGAGACCCGGGAGCGGGGCTCTCTCTTCACCGGGCAGAGGGTCTGGGTCGTGGCGGTGCTGGTGGTGGTGGGTTGGGGTTATCGGGGTGTCAGTGAGCTCTGGAGATCCGTGGCTGTCCTCGGAGCCATGCCCGTCCTCTTGTTCTTGCAGCAGCACCAGGATCTCCTGCGTGGATCCGGAGCGGGGTATCAATGCTTTCCCCGTCCTGCAGAGCGAGGCAGAGATGGAGAACATCACCGACATGTGAGTGTCTCTCTCATAAGCGTCAGATTTAGAAGGGAGATGTCGGATTCATAAGTGGTCCTTTTCATATTCATCCCGCTTTTATCAATGTTGGCTGTATTTTCCAAAACTTTCCAAATAAAGGAATGCCATCCTCTAACCATCATCTGCCAGTTGTGTCTGGAGCTGACTGACACGGTCCACAAGGGAAGAGCCAGAACCGGTCCAGATTTTTTTTTTTGCACTTAATCTTAATCTCATGCATGAATCTAAAGCGAATTTACAGATTTACCAGTTTGGATATACATCTAAGACATATTCATTTATTCGGCACGGGTTCGGCTGAGACACGCATCATGTGTAACCATGCATAACAGACTCATTACCATCATATCATCATATCATACCTGTCATCGCTGGCGAGGAATCAGCTCAAAAATAAAAAAAAGCAGTTGAGGCTTATAGACTTTATCATATTAGACAAAGCCCTATCTGTGTGGGGGCGCGTGCATGTGCCTACGTGTGTGTGTGTGTGTGTGTGTGTGTGTGAACCGAGACACGCACACAAGACACCACCGTCCAAATATTTGTACAGACACTTCCCGAAATGGCTTATGAGTGTATTTAAATGAACCACAGAAGCTGAGAAAAATCGATGTTCAAGAAAAAAAAAAGGAAACATTTTTCTAGTCGAGTCAACATTTGGCTTGCATTTGAAGACTGGACCCTCCTCCTCGGAACGCTGGCTGATAATACATGCAGCATCTCAGTGTGCATTTGAAATGTATAGGCTACTGTACCCTCTTTTCATAAAACGTCATAGAAATAAATAAATAAAATCCAGAATTTATATGCGAGAGCAATTAAAAGAGGATATTGAAATATTGAATTGCAGCAATATATTTCTTGGCAACAATAAACGGCCTTGTTGATAACGACTTGTCAGAGATGAACTTGGGAGAAGCCTTGGGCGATGTTTCAATGAGCCAGCAGTCTGGTGAATTCATTCATCTAGTGCTTGTCTAATGTAAACAGACAAATTACTGATGCCCATGCGTGGTCTAATTCCAAAACGACCTTGCCAAAAACAAAACAAAACATGGAAATATAGGTTATCGCATTCCCTGTCTGTGTTAATTGGTTATATACATCCTTATTTTGTAACATCTGCCCACACAGAATACAATTGGCTTTCAATGTCAGTGTGAATTCCTAAATGGATGTAAAAACTCACACACAGCAGTTTATGTTGATGTGTCATCTCTGTCTTGTATGGACGTGTTTGGTATAAAAGGCGAGTCAAACAAATCATAATCCCATCTGCTAAAATCCTTCAGTATAGACACACATTAGGAGGTGCTAAATGATATTGATCAATATTCACTCTTTTTTGGGAGGGGTGTTGGCTCTTTCATAACCATTAACACAATACAAACAACAAAGGAAGTTGTTTCATAGATAATCCTGCCTTTAATAATGAGGAAATGTATCACAATACTCATCCACAGGCAATCATAGTTCAAAAAAAAATGTTGACATTCTGGGTCAGCTTCTTCAATTATTGAAAGGCACATATCAAATGTTATCACTATTTTTTCCAGGCTTTTTTTTTTTTTTTACATTATTTGATAGTGACGGTGGAGGTTTGACAGGAAATGAGAGGAGACAGAGAGGAGAGGTGACGAGCATCAAAAGTCTCCTGCCAGACTCGAAGCGGGGACGTTGCGATTACATGGTGTGTGGTGTGGTACAGCATCTTGGAGCCCAATAGGCCACCAGGACACCCCTATAGAATATTTTAGGGTTAGGTGTTGTCTTTTCAATTCTCACGTATCCATCGTCATGCAGTGATAACATTTTTATTATTTTGGTAATAATTTAGAGACTTGAGAGAGGTAAAATACAGCATATCGTATCAAATAATTAGCAACAAAAACAAATCTTAGACTGAAAGCCCTTCACTACCGCCAGGTAACGATCATGGAAATCAATGCATCTAATTAGAGATGTTTTTTTGTTCCCAGTCTGACCACATGAAAAACATTATTCAATGACCTTGTGATTGGTAACAATGCGTGCAACAGTAAGACTGAAGGTTTTTCTGCTGTGACGGTAGCATGTTCCCTCTGTAGGGGACATTACCCTGGTTTTCTTTATCTGTAAATGTTCTCAGACATGTGGACCCAGAGCTGTGACATTTGAAAAGTACACATATTGTTTTTCAGAATCCGTTCTCACAGTTTTACTCATTCACACGAGGGAGTTGCCCACAATCATCTTCTGTTTGCCCTTGAACGGGTCAAGTGCCTTCCTCCAGTGCAGCTGAGGGAAAGAGGGAGGAGAGTTGTGCCTGTTTCTCAACTCTTACAAACTACCAGTTCCCCTCGTGTGCCATTGATCAGCCGCAGTTCATTTTTTAACTTTGAACTCTAATTATATGGGCTTGTTATGTCCTTTTGTCTTGTCGAAATGCTTCTGTTTATGCCTCCCTCTGTTAACAAATGAGCCTGCTGACACACACTTGTATTCCCTGACAGTTACATCGCCAACCAGGGCAGCTTCTCCTCCATCAACGACAAAGACCTGCACTACTACAAGAACCTCAGGAACCTGTAAGTTTCTTTACGGCTTATAGTAACAAGACAAACACTTTGGCCCAAGGCAAATATACAGAGCTATTGTCAATAAGCACATTTGCTAATAAATGATTACACACAGTGTTTTTATGTTACATATTTTGATATTCTGTGGCTGTCATCACACATCACATGGTCCTGTTATACACAATCTTAGGGCCCAATATAAAAGCAGCATTTTAGGGCAGAAAGAAGAACAATTTCCCTACAATTGACTTATTTGGCTTGTTATAATCCTTTGCCTTTACTGATGATACTCCTGCTGTGGTTAAGGCAGTCTGTTGTTTGGTTAATCGCAGGATTTTGTATTTACTGTGTTTTGCTATGCATCTGTGTCTCATTTTATTTCTTAATCTAAAAAAAAGAATTGTCTACCAAGCAGCACTTTCTTGCAGTATACCCTATTAAGTGGACACTACCTAATTTCCCCAGCAAATATTCCATTTGGTAGACCGATTAGTAAGCAAGTTATTGCAAGTGTATGCTTTTAATTGTGGTCAGACCCAGTGGAAACAAAACGAGTGCTGTGTTTGAGCCACAATCACAGACAACAGGCCCATACAGAAATACACACAGTCACACTCTGTCTTGATACAAATAAGACAATACTCTAGATGTTTTTACAGTGACATATTGGTGTGTCATGTGTTAAAAATGGTGAAATGAAAATCTGTTAATGCTAATGTCAGATGAGATGAATCAGTTACAAAACATCTGCCAGACCAACTTTTTCATATCAGATGGTGATGTCTGCATCTGGTTTTAACAGTGCTGAGTAATGGACAGAGTGTAGGAATATTAAAGGCACCCGACTCTTGTAGAAAGAAGCTTTCTATTGAGACATCTGGTAAATTTACAAATGTGCAGGCGTTGGCGTTGCACTGTGACAGACTTGTGAATGAGCCCTGGATTAGTGGAGTGAAATCATTGATTTGTAGGATTCATTAATTTTGTATTTCTTAAAACAGATTGCAGTGTTGTATTCATAATGCTTAAATTGTTCCTGACGATCTGTTGATGTTTGGTACAAACCTAAATTTAGTATTTTACGTTCGGGTTCCGGCAGGTTTACTGGTCTCTCTGGAGTTGTAACACTTTGTTTGTTATGTTAAATATGTTCATCTGTGAAAATTGTTTCACCAATGCAAATTTCTTGGTGTCTCATAAGTCCATGTGACACACATAATAAATGAATCACACATGTATCCATAGGATGTACATTATCTGCAGATGGACAGCTTTTGTTGGCATCATTAGTTTTAAGGTCACCTTCATGGCAAACCAAATCGACTGATAATTGGTTTATTTCAATGTGGAATAAACTGTTTCACAGTTATAACCACACACCAATGACCTACACTTATATAACGATACTAATATCTGCCGATGTCAGTATTCAGATGCTACATTTAGGATTAGTGATAAGGCAATAATAAGAGCAGAATTCGGGTTTTCTGTGTGTATCCTACTGCATGACCTGTTAGAAAATCCACTGATCTCAATTGATCGGGAACCTGAAATCCAGTTTTCGCTGTTGCTGATGTTGCAGTTCTTGTTAATAATCGTTTTATTCATGATGGCGATGGCAATGACGCTGTTGTATTTGTTTTTGTGTCAGAACGGTGACCAACAGCAGGCTAACATACGTATCGAAGCTGGCCTTTCAAAACAACATCAAGATACAGTACCTGTGAGTTCATGCTTTCTATTGACTTGACAGCCACAGTGCAGATCTATTCATCACTTTTAGTGAGTGAGTTGTTTGACTTTGTTGAAGACGAACCTGTTAAAAATGTCTCATTGATTAAAATGTACAGCTATGTTTCAATTTCATTAATTTGTCGGATTATTCATTGTTGAAAATGATGAACAGGAAATGTATATCCAAAGGTGAAAATGTATTTGTGATATTATCAAAAGAAAGTTAAACAGGAAGAAAAGAAACAAACTGTGACAGGCTCAGGTTCCGACTGAACAGTGTTTACAAGTGATCAACATGATTAAAGTTTGGTACTTATTATATTGATCAAATGCACCAATTCATTTTAATGACACAAATAATTCAGGATCATTGGTGCATGTAAAATGAGTTGTTAGTTTCTGAAACACCAATCTAATATTTTGACGTGGTTCTACAAACGCAATCTCCTTCCCTGATGTTCGACTTCATTTCCAGGAATCTGAAAGATAACAACCTGTCATCGCTGTCCTGGAGGATATTCAAACACCTCAACATGTCTTATCTGTGAGTTCAGTTCAGCCTTCTCTATCAGTCTGTCCATCTCTGTGTCTGTCTGTCAGTTGATCGGTTCCTGGCTCTCTTTCTGTGGTTTACCTCCCATTTATCATCACAGTATGTAGATAAACATATTCCTATAGGATCTGTGATGTCGCCTATATATATATATCTGATGGGATACTGCTGCCTGCAATCTTGAGATTTCCTGGAGCCAGAAAAATATTATTAACATTATTTAGTTTTAGATAGCAACAGGGTGAAGGCTGAGATTAGCTGAAGTGGGCAAGATGCAATTAACCCCCACAGCGTTGTAAATGTGCGATTGGCTATGACACCTATCGATAAAAGCAAACTTGCTCCACCCATACACTTTAACCAGTCTCCCATTACTAATTAACATTACTTGTAATAAAGCAGTCATTTTCACATTGCATTTAGAGATATTGAGAAACTTTGCATTTCTAGAGAGAGAATTTGTCCATTTTACCAAAGGTTCAAATAGTTCAACATATTCTTTTTCATTCCAAGTGGACATTGAAATAACTGCATCTTAAAGGAATAGTTCGACATTATACACTTATTGGCTTGGGTTAGATGAGAAGATATCTATCTGTACGTTAAGTATGAAGCCAGGAGATGGTTGGATTAGTTTAATTTAGCATGAAGACTTAAAACAGGGGGAAACAGCTAGCCTGGCTCTCTCCATAGTTAACTAAACTAAACAGCACCACCTTGTTTAATCGCTACAATGAACAGAAGAGTAAAAAGGACATTTACACAAACAATATTTAATATGTTAATCAGTGAGCTTTAGACGTGCTTGTTGGTGGATTCTGTTTTGTTTGTTCGTTGTTCTTTTAGCCAGGCTAACTCTTTCACCCGGTTTCCAGTATTTACGCAAAGCTAAGCTAACTTGCTGCTGTTGGAAGCTTCATATCTAACAAACAGACATAAGTTATATCTGTTTATTGCAGAAAATATGCACATTTCTCTAAATGTTGAACTATTCCTTTAAGCCACTTTGACACTAGCACAATTCAGTTAAGCTTTTGCTTTGTCATTTCAAATTTACTACTCACTGTTCTCGTCGGGTCTTGACTTTGCGTGTGTGTGTGTGTGTGTGTAGGATCCTGACAGGGAACCCTCTGCACTGCTCCTGTGAGAACATGTGGATCAAGCTGTGGTTAGGAGAGGAAGCAGACACTCAGGAGCTGCGCTGCATTGAGGATGGAGGAAGACGCAAGCTGCTGTCCAGACTGACACTACCTAACTGTGGTGAGGACACACACACACACACACACACACACACACACACACACACACACACACACACACACACACACACACACACACACACACACACACACACTGAGTAACAAGCTGGAAAAGACATTCACAGGCTGTAGTAGAGTGCAAAGTGTGGAGGAATACAGTAATCCTAATGGTTTCCTGTAGAAGGATTTTCCCAAATCTTTATTTTGATCATGCGTTCTCTCATATGTTTTGCATGTGTCTGGCACATCTGTTTTCATGTATGTGTCTGCATAAACGTGTTTGTGTTTAAGTGCAGGATATATACTGTTCTTACAGGTGTGCTAAGTGTTTGGTTGGTTCTCACAGGAGGAGTGTGGGGAATGAACAACTGGAAAAAGTTTGCTGTTACTGTAAAACCTATGAGAATAGCTGTGAAAGAATAAAATCCATGCAATAACTACAGCCACTGCAGTACTTAGCACCAGCTGGTATATGTCAACTTCAACAGGCTACAGCGAGGATGCTGCACACACTGTATTTCACTTACGCAGTACTCTGCTTAGCCTGTATATTGTAATTTCTCTCGACACCGCGCAGTGCAAAAAGCTACAATGTCTTACACATGAGCAAGCAAACAAATGTCCAAATGAACGCTTGCATGCACACACACTTCATAGAGACCTGCTTTTATAGAGGGCTTCAAAATGTAGTTGGGTTTCTGCGGGGTGTCATTAAAAGGCCGCCGACACTAAACAGGCTGATATTATCTGTGTGCTGTAGGGAGTTTTCTCATATGATGCATAGATTAGCCGACAGTTGGAGGAGCGCGATATATGTGACCTACAGAGTAGTGTTTGTTTGCGCTGTGTGAGAGGTTATGTCATCTCTTCTAGACTCGTTACAGTCATACCAGACATCATTTGCTCGTAGATGTAGAAAGGTCACTGTACAGAACATTAAAGAAGCAGGAAGATGTTTTATTTATGTTTTATCGAGAGGGAGCGTTTGTGTGAACCAACACACAGGCGCTGAGTGGAGAAATGTCGCTGCATGTATGACAATAAAAATGAAGTGTTATAAAGACCATCTGCACTGTGTCCTATGGCACCAGGGACCTGCAGCAGATTTAATTTCCTCTTTCTCTGAATCATCGTGTTTCGGTCGTTAGTGAAGGAATTCTTTCTGGACCTAAGGAAAGCTGCAATACTCAACTGCAACAGCAATAATCACCTTTTTACGAGCAATAAAAGACATTTCCTTCAGATTCAATTGCGAAAACTTAATGAGAATATGTTGCATCTTTGTTTAAGTTGCAAATAAACAATATTTAGTATTCCCTTAAGGAATAATGTGTTTACAAACCAGAAAATTATATTTCCAGTAGCAGTGCATACCGTTATTTACAATGTCAAGTTAACCAGCACACTTACCGTCACTCCCAGACAGACTTCCACAGACCACAATCCTTTTATGTACTTGCTTATGGGAGTGTTTATCAAGCTTGCATGTATAAATGTCAGCAGTAAATTGATGCTTTAGTCTTCCTCCCTTAGTTTGTCATGAATCTCTCTATTTTGGACTCTCCTCTTTTCATGAACAGAGTCAGATTTCACCTTGAGCCATCAGACTGTCCAAAACAAAGGTTTTTATGAGCGCAAATCTAGCTAACAGTGACATTTGGTAATAATTTAGAGCTTGAGCTTAACTCAAGCAAGCCAATGAAACACAGATAGTTCCAGCCTCCGGGGCAATAAGTTCAGTCAGATCCCGTATGTTAGTGTAAAGTGAGAATATAAACGATTTTAATTTAGAAAACATACAATAAGTAGGCATCAGGCATCAGTTGAAATGCAATCAAATGTTCTCTCTAATACAACATGGATCTGAAAGTATTTTTGTCATCTGGTCAAAAATAGCTCATAGCATAGGACACACACACTAAGTTAGCATGCAGGAAGCTAACAGTGTCATTGATAACTCCTATTGATCCGTCCCCTCTGCCTCCCTTCCATTAGCGAAGGTTATTTTTGGCATTAGCACAGTTACAGCAGGGTCCCTGGAGAGGTGGGCAGGGGACCCCCTGGCAGTGTGACATATGAGGAGGAGGTGGTGCAGGGGTGTCAGATGATGCCCCAGGGCTTACAGTGATGCACCAAAAGTCCCAACTGCTGGCCTTTTTCTCTCTATCTTCTGCCTCCCCCTCTCTCAGGCTGTCTTTCCTCCTCTTTATTACTCATTTTCCATCTCTCTGTCTGTGGCATGTATGACTGTCTGTCCCTCTGTCTGTCTGAACATTTCTGAATGGCACAAAGCAGAGGAAGTGCCCAACGATGCCCTCGGGCTGACACTGATCTCTCAGGCCATCCGCATATGTCTCTCTGCCCGTTTCTCTCTGTGGACTGTTCACTGCTGGAGCTCCACTCTGAAAGGCTGGCAAACACAGGCTGTTCTCACTGCTGACCC
The DNA here is from genome assembly GCA_032191485.1 of Leptoclinus maculatus. Classification (NCBI taxonomy): domain Eukaryota; kingdom Metazoa; phylum Chordata; class Actinopteri; order Perciformes; family Stichaeidae; genus Leptoclinus; species Leptoclinus maculatus. Next base: position 16,604,318 of record JAVDOI010000005.1, read on the forward strand.
AAACAAAACTTCACTATTACCGCAGTCCAATGCTACAGTAGGTGGACTGTTTGGGGTTCAAACAGCTGCATGTATTAGAAACACTCCCAGTCAGTTCTTTTTTAATACAATGATTAAAACAATAAATACAATGTCAAGAAATGTAAGCTTTTCCTACCATCATACTCATTACACCTTAAACGTATGTGGCTTAATCAGATTTTTGTTCCATGATCCAATGATCCAAAGATATATAAAAGCTTTATTTGAAAGAGGAGGAAATGTGCCGTGGAAATGACTGCAGATGGATTACCAGACCTCTGCTGGTCACATCACAGCACTGGTGCTCTCTGTCTTCATCTGTCTCCCTCCCTCTCTGTCGTTCTGTCTATTTGTTTGGCTGGAATGACTGTCTATCAGGTTTCATGTCCCTTTCTCATCCTTTTTTCTTTTGATTATTCTTAAAGATATTTCCTCTGCGCTCATGCTTCCTTCTCTTACTTCTGCCTCCTTGGCTTATGCATTGATATACTGTACAGTGTGTATACTTGCATATCTGTCTATGTATCTCTCTTCTCCTTCCTTTTGTGTAGTGTGCTCTTACAGCTGCATATATGAAACACAAATGCAGGCCACAGACTTGAGCTGTAATATGCCAGTAAAGTCCGACCAAAAAGGCCAGATGGCTTCTGTGTCTGTGGGCAGCAGATGCTTTCACATGTGTGAATTTCCTATAGGACTCACCTACTTATTAGATAACAAGGAATTTAACAACAAGACACAAAAGCTGTATAACTAAACTTTTAATCATCACAGAAGGTAAACAGCACAAAGAAAATCAGCACGGTGCAGATTGACAGAAACAGATTAGGATGATATTCATGTCTGGCAGTCCTGATGTTTTCTGGGGACTTGTAAAAGGTAATTGACGTGACGTTTAGTTCTGCATTCGGTCTTTCTGCAGTTCCTTTTCGGCCATGCTGCTGTCATTTAGCAGTGAGGTTTTGCAAAGAGAAGGATTCAGGAGGGTGTAAATAAAACAGACAACAGCTTCAAAAAGAGCATAGCTGGTCAAAACCATTCAGTAAATCATCTCTATGGGAAAGGGAAGAAAGTAATTGCAAAGAATTTGAAATGGGAGGAAAAGTCGATGTGTAAAGATGGAATACTGTACCCTTTTATTTTATTGATTCAACAGTGGTCCTTCATATGACAAGAATGATGCATAGCTGAACCAGCTCAGCATCATGAGGAATTATATCAATGTAAGACGGTTATGCGCCTCAAGATTTACGCTCAATGTAAATGCAGGAAGCGGTGTGTCCTTTAGAGGTGGAGTGAAAGGGTGTCGAGGTCACGATGATGGATGGGCGTTTCTGCCCTTCATGCAGGAGACCAAAGTTTCACTTTTTTATTAATTATTAACCTAAACATCACCGTATACTGAACCTTAATTAATTTGCCTTGAAAACTATATTTCCCAACCCTAACCACAATAGTTGCCAAGTTGTGCTATAAGTGAGAATTTAAAAAAGGTGTTGTTGACGGAGTTTGAGAGAAAATTACAACTTTAAAATGATCTGAAGTCATACAGTCAACTTGACTGACAACAGTTTAAGGTGCCAGTTTTTGGGTTTCAAACCTGCTCAGCCAGTCCTGACTCTCATTCTCCTTCCTATTTCCCTGCCGTCTTTGAACAGAAATCACTTTGTGAATGCCTCTCATAAAATGAACAGTGAAAGTCAGCACACGCTTCTTAACCTTTTACTGTCTAAACTAATTATAATTATAAATTAAATATTCAATTCTTATTGATGTCCGTTATAAAGGCAAACTCACACGTGTGCGAGCTGCAGCAGTTCAGCGGTGTGATTCAGGCCAAAGATCTCTCTCTCTCTCTCTCTCTCTCTCTCTCTCTCTCTCTCTCTCTCTCTCTCTCTCTCTCTCTCTCTCTCTCTCTCTGTGGTCGAAAGGCAGAAGCCGTACATTATAGATGTGAACACTTCTCTAAACACCGATGCGGATGCACCTATTGTGGCCCATAACAAGAGCTGACAACAATGACACCTCCAACAATGAGGCTGAAGTATGCTGTGGTGTATTGTGCAGAGGTTTTCCGTCCAGACCGGATGTTTTGCTTTCAAATATGGTCTGTGAGCAGCTATTCAGCTCCACATCACCGGGGCATGTCGCCGATGCTGTGCTTGTAATTCACAGTGCATTCAGAGCACATCCTCATGAAGGTACTCTAAATTCAATGAGAGCCAAGGACTGGCATATACTCAGCGTCATGTCATAGAATGGTGGAAAAAAAAACATCCACCAGGAGGCAGATATATAGGCTAACTTTGACTTAATGAATAAATGAAAATGTGAGATACTTTTTGGTTTCATGACTTCCCAATTGAAACGCCCCCATCTTAGCATAAAGCACAGAGCCACATGGATCTGTAAATACAGATCTAGAGTCACAGTGCTTTACTAAGACACTGCATATTGGATTTCCCTTTGTCATCTTTCTGTGCTGTTCTCCTGGTAATGCAGGTGTACATTAACTGAGCAAATATAAAATAAAATACTGAAAATATGTTGATATGTGAGATCAGAAGTTGTTAAGATTTCAACCATTGCCCATGTTGGGCTCAAAGTCCCAGTGAAACGGAAGTTTGAGCGTCTTCAGCTTCCGATGTGGACAACAATGACTACAGAACGACACATACGGTACATATTTTTGCATATATTGTTAAATAGTTGCACAATATGACCGGGGAAGTGATCTAAAAGGGTTAAAAAAGGCACTTTTCATTTAATCTTGACTTAAATCATGAAACATAATTCTTTGATAGTCTGGCAAAACAATTCAAAGCCAAGTTCTAGCATTTTTCTGAGATTTCTTTATTTTAAGTGTCATTCAAGCTACTAAACTGGAGTCAACAAATCCAACTCAATGACAACAGGGCACATTCATACGGGGTAAAGACATCTGAACGCTAGTAGACGGGCCTTGAGTTGGGATCGTTTTGTCAAAGAAACGTGCATAGCCTCCTCTCACTTGTCATGGATGTTTTGCATTAGTTGGCTCACCCTCTGCAGACACTTGACCGCCAGTATTTTCCATATGTTTACAACTGGCTGAAGGTGGGTTGTAGCACGGGCCAAACGCTGAAGCACATAATACAGAAATCTTTCCACGTAATGGCTCATGTGTCGTCACAGACACAGGCTGGTCTGCCATGCTAATCACGGTAAATTCCTCTTCAATCCCACTTGTTGATTCTGAACACATCCTGAAGGATTACAATCACACAGGGTGTCATGGCCGGTTTGACTACCAAAGCTGCGCGCGGTACTAATCTTACACGGAAACAATTTTCTACGTACTAACAGGTCATGACAACTGCACTCACATCAAAACAGACGTTTAATTCTGACCACGGCGCTGTGGGGTGTAGCTCTGTGTGTGTGTGTGTGTGACCTGCAGATGGCTGTAGAGTCAGGAGGAAGCTGATTTACTGAGCGCCTGTTAAGATATGTGGTCCTGATATGGCAGCTGGCCTGCCACCAGTGAAATCACTGGTTTTTAGTGCGTCTCACAGTGATTGAGTGGGTTGCCGTAGTGATAAGTGGGTTGCCCTGGTGATAAGCATTCTGCCGACGGACAGAAGAGGTGGAAGAGGAGAGGGAGAGGAGAGGGAGGGGAGAAGGGGAGAGGAGAAGGGGAGAGGAGAGGGTTCGATAAGGAATCTGTCCAGTTTTATCTGCAGTAGCTGTCGACACCCATCTCTTTTTGTCCTCCTTTTCTCTTTCGCCTCTTCTTTCGGTTCTCATCTTATATCCTTCTCTGTTCTTCTCCTCTCTTTATTTGTTTTCTTGTTTTCTCTTCTTCTCCCCTCTTGGTTCTAGTCTGCTTACTTTTTCTTTTTCTTCTCATTGTTCTTTCTCTTCTTTTTGTCTCGTTTTCTCTTATATTCTCCTCTTCTCTCCTCTTGTTTCCTCGTCTATTCTTCTTCACTTCTCTCGTTTGCCATCTTGTATTCTCTTTTATTCTCTTCTTTTGGTTCTTGTTTTCTCATCTCTTCTCTCGGTTCTCGTCTTGTTTCCTCATCTTTTCTGTTTTTTTCCTCTTTGTTCTAGTCTCTTCTCTATTTTTTGCTCATTGTCTCTTGTCTTCTCCTCTTCTCTTGGATCTCCTCTGGTCTCTCGTCGCCTATTCTTTTCGTTTTGTTCTCTTCCCTTCTTTCTTCATCAGGGATGCCATTGGACAGGGGATGAGGGTGGCAAGCCTCTGATTGAGTCTGATTGGTCATACCCAGGTCACCTCCTGGTCAGCACCAGTGTCTTTGCTTTTGACTGAGGCTTCAGACTGTGTCCAATCAATTTAGTACTTGGGCTGCTGAAGACATGCACTAGTAATCAGTGTAACCATCACTGTGTTTGAACTCTGTCTCTTTGTCTGACTGTTTGATTGGAGTGAGTGTGCTTAAATGAAAGCAAGAGAGAGAGAGAGAGAGGGAAAGAAGGAGATTTAATTCGGGGTCTGGGGTAGTGTGTGTGTGTTTGCCTGCTCTTCCACTCTTATTGTGGAGGTTGTTACGTGCCTTGTGTTTTAACTGAAAATACAAGAGTTGGCCATGAATCCTAAGTTTGCTTCCTCCCTTTTCTCTCTTCCTTGGCACCCTCCTCTTCTGCCTCTCCTCCCACCCCCTGGTTGTGTGTAGAGGTTCCCATGGCAACGTTGAGCCCATCCAGCGTGACACTAATGGAGGGGAAGCACGTGGATCTGTCCTGTGAGACCTCCGGGGTGCCCTCACCTGAGCTGATATGGAACATGGCGTTGGTCTCCAACTATGAGGTCAGGTCACAGACACTCAATTAACACAGAAACTCAGATATGTTTGGATTACGCACGTCATATTACATTACACCTTCCTTACATATTAATGCTTTGAGAGATGAAACAATTATTTGGTTCATTGTTTGACAGAAAAATAGTATTAATTGTTAATGTTAATTGTTCCTTGTCTTTTATTTAACATAAATGTCAAAGGTTTGCTGGTTCATGCCTCTCAGATGTGAGGCGTTCGGGCATTTCTTTGTCATACATGGTAGTAAATGGAAAACCTAGGGTTCTTATAGTGTTGACAAAACATGCCAACTGAAGAAGTCACCTTGGGCTCCGGAAGATTATACTTTTCCTATTTATTTCAGATGTAAAAAAGTAAAAAAGAAAGAAAGAGATCTGCAGTCCTAAATGCCTCACTGTTCCTTGATCCCATAGACATTTGGAACCTGAGCTCAGCTATGCCGTCAGTACAAAAGCAAACTCACATGCAAACTTTGGATAATGTAATGAAAATAGTAAAAAGAGAGGAGGGAGAGCTAGCTGAGGGACAGTGAGTGTGATTACTGACAGTGGCAGCGAGTCTTGGTCCAACAAGATTTGGATGAAGCCTTAACGTTGAGTCCTACCTTCTATATAAAGTGCCATGAATGTGATTTCACTTGCTAAATAAGCTGAATCCAACGCTTCGTCACCGATCCAAAACATATTTAAAGGCCACATCTGATCAAACCATGAGGGATTATTTCTCATGGCAGTTTCACCTAACATCCCCATGACAAATACAATATCTCTATAATCAAAAGTTATGTGACTATGAGTTAAAAAAAATCCTTGTACGTGTTGAGAAAATAGCCAAATCCTCATGCTGATGTATGGATGTGTTTACCCGCTCAGATCGAGACATCGGGCCAGGTTTCGGTGCTACGACTGTCCAACCTGTCCTCGCTGGACCACAACAGCAAGATCAGCTGCACAGCTGAGAACATCGTTGGAGAGAAAGAGTCCTCGCTGCTGCTGGATATACTTTGTACGTTTGCCCTCTAGCAGGCAGTCCTAATTCAATGTAGATTATTGTGTCAAAGTGTTTGTCAGTGCAGTCTTTAAAACAGAGAATTAAATGCTAGAGAAGACAGCTGTGTTTTGCATGCTTCAACAGTTTTACGTCTGAATTGCTCTTTGGTCTTATCTTATTTTCAATCTGAACTGTTTGTATCTCACACTGTTGCTCCTAAACTCTCTATTCTCTCTACTACACTCAGTCCCTCCCAAAATCACTAAACTGACTGATGCAATCCCTGACCATCACTGGTGCATCCCCTTCAGCATGTCAGGTAAGACAAACATCCATGTCCTTAGGCATGAAATTAATCTAAATCTTGAATAGTGTCACAGTATATAGGAATCACAGCATTGACTACTTAAGCAAAGAAGACAAACTTATAATATAAGAATCTGAAAAACTAAAAAATCTCTTGTATTGTCTTCATTACCTTGCCAGGAAATCCAGAGCCGGAGCTACAGTGGTTTCTGGATGATAAAGAGGTGACAGAGGGGGACTTCATCATGACCATGATTCATGATGTCACAGAAAGGGAGTACCACGGCTGCCTGCAGCTGGACAGCCCCACACACCTCAACAATGGGCGCTACAAGCTCTTGGCCAAAAACAAATTTGGGAAAGACGAAAAGGAGGTGGATGCTCACTTTATGCGCAAGCCCTGGGATGGTGAGGAGCTCATTGTTTGTAGAAAATCAAGCTTTTACTTTCTTCAAAACGTACAGAACTGAAACAATTATTCAATAACTGCAAGTATTAGCATATGAATTCTTGAGTTAAGGTCACATTAACCTTTAACCCCCAACATCGAATCAGTTCAAGCTTAAGTGCAACTGGACATTTGTAGAAATTCCCTCCAGGCGTTTCTGAGATATCCCGCTCACAAAGAATGGACTGGACAGACGGACAGTCCGAAAGCATACTGCCTCAGGCCACGGCTGTAGCCGGCCTGGAATCACTTTTACAGTTACTGTTCCAGGTCTTTTGTGCTATTCTCAATCGCTCTCTCTTTGCAGATTTGTTCCTCATTCTTTATGCCAAGATTGTGAATTTGTTACACAGTCACTGTCGCACAATTATGTTCAGTAAATGGGGACTGCTTTTGACCATTGTCTGGAGAAGCCTCCCCCTTTAGACTTTCAAAACATGATCCTCTCACTGATGCTGTCCCACAGCTTGATTATGACAGATTACTTTTTTGCCAAAAAAGGGAGGCCATACTGGCAGTTTTGTATGAGCAATTAGAGGTAGTCACCAGATTTAAAGAAGGAGCTTTTATAATTATTATTAATTGATTGAACACAGAATGTGGTGGATTTTTGCATATTAAATGATGGAGTGTAAAGATGATGATAATAAAAGTAAGACATGTGACTTGCAAGACATTCATTGGCATGGAATCATTTTTTGAAGATGCACGTGGTTGTGTGAAGAATAACAGTATCAATACAGATACAAATCTAGAGTATCTGCATATTGCAATAAAACGCCAAAACCTTTTCTACCCCCTTGGGTATATCAGGCAAATGGCTAACGTGTCAGAATTGAAAAAATAACTTGAATCAAGAGTGTGGATACTGTCCAAGAAGTGTTTGATCTAAGTGTTTGTTGTTGTCCTTATGTGCAGGAACGGAGAAGGAGCCGTACTATTATGGTGAGTGAAATAAATATTCATTGCTACAACTGTTTTTATCAAATGTAAAAGTGTTAAATCCAACAAATCCAGTTAAGATTCATTGTGTGTTCATAGTGTCACTGTTCTCAGATCAATATTTATTTCTGTTTAACATCTCATCATTTTCATCCTCATCAATTAACACAAATTACATTTTAGAAATCTTTCTCTTTCTCTTTCTCTTTTTTCTCTCAAGTTGCTGAGGGTGCGTTACATACCTACACATCCTTGCAGCTAGGGATTAGGGTTGTTGTTTGTCTTTTTCCCACGCTGTGTCCCCGATGTTATTTGTTTCTTTTTTTCTGATGTTGTGCATGTTAAATATATGTTGTTTGTTGGTTTGTGTATTGTGTTTGAGTAATGAACATGTATTTTAAACAAGCTCAGAGAACAGGCATGACTGACAACATCATTTGTGGAGTGCATGTCAAATAATTTACATTTTAAGAATATGGATTTGTTTGGGACCTAATTTGTCTCTATTGTCTCTTTTCTCTCTTGCTGCTTCTCCAACACCGCCCCCCCCCCCCCCCCCCTTCTGCAGATCTAACCACAGGTACTGCCATGACTTTTATTTGCTCACTCCCAATCACAAACATCGCTAAGCCCTGCCCCCTTAAATTACCATTGATATGCCTATCAAGTTTCTGTTCTGGCAGAACACATATGCAGTTCACAATGATAATGGTGGCAGATATACCTTGATTTTAGACAGAGGCAGACAAAAGCAGGCTTCTCATTTCTAGCCGGTGAACATGCTGTAACTAATCCAACGTTAGCCCCTTAAGTTGGTTGAAAACTGATTTTTTAATGCTTCCATCTGACTAAAATGAGAACACTGTAAAATGCTTTTAAATATACACTTGGCTAAATACATTATATTGTTCCGAAGCCCTTAGGCTAAAGCTTTACGTCCCTGTCAATAACTTGATGAAAACATGTAAATAAAGAAACAGCAATGTTCTTAAATTGCAGTGTAGAGCTAGTTTGTCCTAATACGTATAAGGATAACCCCGATTAGCTGCTCATACTTTTTAATTCATTCTGAATTCTTTGTATGTTTAAACATCGTGTTTTACTTTTAACATAAGAAAAGAAGAGCCTTTGAGGATGAGGGCCAACCAAAGTTGTGGGAGCTAAAGGAAATAGCCAGAGCTGCTAACGTTAGCCTTGCCTCTTACACTGTAGCATTCAGGAATGTCTCTCACACATGGCTCTGTCAATTAACAAAGTGAAAAGTACTAACCGCCTTGAACTAAATTCACCCGCTGAACAAGCTGTTCAGTGTGAACAGAAGCAGATGACCAACAGATCATATTTAATCAAGAAAGTATACTATTATATTGTCCTTTATTCTAGCTGCAAATCACTTCTCGAGTGACTCTTCCTCTCTCTCTCTCTCTCTCCATCAACAGAGGGCCCCCCTGTAGACCCCCCTGAAGACAGAGTCGCTGTAAGTCACGTATTACTGTTGTACTCTGTCTCTATTTCTTTGCTGATGGCCTCAGTCAGCGGTTGACTGTTTGTGCCTGTTTTCTTCTGTATATTTGTGTGACCTGTCTAGAAACACCTGAGCTGCATTTATTTTTTTTTCATGTTTGAAGTAATTGAATGAATCCAGCACGATACAAAAGATACAGCAGTACTTCAGAAAATCTGCCTGTGGTTTGCACCTTCTTCTGTGGAGTTTATTATGGGTGATTGTCTCTTCAGCATAGGAGATTCATAAGTCTGTTTTCTAATTTTGCAGGTGTACGTGGTGGTGGGCATTGCTGCTGTCGCCTTCACCGGTTTCCTTCTAATGTTGGTTATTCTGAAGTTTGGAGGGAACTCCAAGTTTGGCATCAAAGGTAAGACTCCTGACCATTGGTGGCTTCCATCTTTTGGGTTGACTAAATGAATAAACTGAATTAATGCCCCAGAAAATGATGGCGATTTGTTGTTTGTGGACATTGATGGCTTCATGGATACATCAAAAACACATTTTAAAAGATTAATCCAAAATCACCTGCTATTGCTTCCAAATTGTCTTTTACGGAGGCTAGCAAGAGGTAATAATCTAGGACCAAAGTCTAACATGGGGTAGCTTCATGTATTATGATCAGGTTATGATGGCAAAGAAAAAATAATAATCTCTGGGACTCAAAATTTGTGTTTGTGGTTGCACAATAAATCTCATTGAATATGCACCATCGTGTGTCCATGGATCCATCCCGTTCAGGTGGAAACAGCTGCTGCTTGAAGGAGGTTAATCGGGTGATTAACATGCATGTCGACTAAACTGAGCTCCTGTAGTCTTTGTCATGTTGATGTTAAACTACTGTGGTGACTTCTGCAATGGCTACAAGTGCAATTAATCTATTTTCTCTTCTTTATCATACTGACCTACTGAAACTGATTTGTCTTTGTTTCGCTCATTTTGACGCTTTGTTGAAATGTCCTCATACTTTGTGCACTAACAACACCTCCATCACTCCTTCCTTTTCTACATACAGAACGATGGTAATGCTGTTTTTTCAAATGTAGACGTGTTCGATGTGCAGCTAAAGAACTGCAAGCTTGACGATCATCTTTATTTATCGCTGGCTCATTTTTGATTGTAAAAGGGATTCAAGTTGAAACTCAGCTTCGAGAAAATCCCAGATACATAAGCTTGGTGTAGGAACTGTTTTCTATGCCTTCTATTCAGTTGACTTTTGAGTAGCGCAGTTTTGTTTAAAAAGCATAATGCATTCATGATAAGCAACCCAAGAAATCAACATTCTGAGGAAGTCATTTTGTGCGGTTTAAACAGTTTCTTTAGGAATAAATAACCGCTTGAACCAATAGCATTTGATGCAGTGAAGGTCCACATGCGCCTGTACCTGTGTGTTGGTGTGTGTTTGTGTGTGTGACTCTTGTTTGCACTGTTGGCATTGATTGATTTATGACCCCCCCAGAGAGGAGGGGTGCAAGACAGATGAAGCAGCTAGCACATACATTCTGTGTGTGTTTGTATTTATGGTCTTGTGTGCGGCTTCTTCTTTCTCCAGGAGAGGTGAATGAGGTTGCTCGGAAGGAAATGATCTATCTAATGCCTCTCTGCATCCCCCTATATATCAGTATTTGTGTTTAAGTGTGTTTTCTTGTACGTCTAAGCATTTTTGCACGTGTGTGTGTGCTTCTCTTCGTGTGTAGGATGTTGGGTCACATTACGGTTTTGCCCTTCTGATTGCTCCCCTTGAGTCTTCATCCTTCTCTTTTTCCACTGTCGACTTCCTCCTCCCATGCCGTCCTGTCCTCCTGCTCCACAGACATCCAGATGTATGTGCCATGCAGCAAGTTGACATTGAGTGTGTGGAGAGAGAGAGAGGGACTACGACAGCGTATTAAGGCCATTGTAGGCAAAAAGAACGGAGCTGAGGGAGGGGGTCATTTGCAGAGAAAAAAAAAACCTTCTGTGATTAAAGTAATAAATAAACTATGAGGGAAAAAAAATAAATAACCGTGGAGTAAAGAACTGTGGTGATGAAAAACGTTTGAGTAATTTTGAGTAATCACATGGCATCACTTTGCAAGGTTGGATGGACCTCATCACACCACAGATGCCACCATTAAACACTGAGTGCAAAATATATTGTACTGTAGCGGACTCTCTATCCATCCATCCATTCTCATCCACTTATCCGTGGCCTGGTCATAGGAGCAGCAGACTAAGCATTCCAGAGGTCACTCTACCCAGCAAACTGGGGTTCAACACAAGCAGTTATATCATCTGTGTTGCTTTCCCTTCACACTGACAAACTGACAGTTGGACATGGTCCCCAAAAGAGTAGAGATAGTGGTGTCGCAGAGTCAGACGCCGAGTCGCAGAGCTGTGAGTAATCCTCAGCAACGGCTGTGCCCACACCTGAAACCTCCACGTTTCCTATACTGGACTGCTGACCAAAATTCATCAACAGAAAAATATATATTTATACATAGCCGCAGATGTCAGCACACTACCAGCGCTAATCAAATCTAACATTCACCCCTTCACACACCGAAGGCTCAGCCTTCAGGAGCGACGTGGTTCAGTATCTTGTAAAAGGACACTTCAACGTGCCGTCTGGAGGAGTCAGGGTTTGAGCCCGACGACACGCTCTACGCCTGAGCCTGTGGAGAGAGTGCATGAGAGAGGCACAACTCGCCTCACTGACTCTGGATGAGTCGCTGCCCGTCTCTCTCTGCCAGTCGAGTAAAAAGCTGTGGCCGGTTTACATTATTTATGTTGACTGCATTATTATGCTCCTCTCTCATCAATAACACATGGGCAACATTTTGTAAAGGTTGCGTCTCACAATCTCCTCGCTGCTTCTTGACACTCACAGGATGGATATACTGTATAGTTCTGTGTGTTCTTGTGTTGGCAGATGTAAGATTAACCATGGTGTTCAATGGGGAGTCAGTGTAGCTGAAATACTGTACATCTTGTTTGTCTTTGCTCTTGACATGTTAAACCGTTCGTGTCTCAGTAACCGGTGACACGAGGGGGATGACAACCACCAAAACAGCTCTGTTCTTTCTAATGGGAGCGCTACTTATTTACACTTTGCTACAAATGGCAGCAGCGTGACGAGGCGCTGAGCATCTATTCTGCACTGTGCGCTGCTCATTTTGTGTGTTTTTTTCTGGTCGCCAAGAGTTGAAAAATCATACATTTTATGTAAAATGCTGCTCTCGTCACTGTCAGTTACAATCACAGTGAAAGAGGGGCAGGACAAATACTACGAAGAGCAACTGTCAGATACTACATGTAGGCTACAAGTGCAACAACAATAAATTAATATACACCGACAGGTCTATCATCTCTCCCCATGTGCTTCAGCCTTCCTTTAATCCAATGAGTACTCTACCATGTGCAGACATTTTTAGTACTGCGGACAGCATCTCAGCTGAAAACAATGTGGCGAATCATCGCCCTTCTTTTTTCTGCACTTAACATTGAACAAGTATTTGATTACCTTTAAAACGGTCATCTTTGTCATTTGAAAAGAAACACTGAACCTTATAATAGCCTTATAATATTTATATTGCACTGAAATCTGAATAATTTAAATACAATTTAAAAGGGCAATAATACCGCATAACACACAGTTCAGCCAATCAATATCACCGCAGGGGAAATTCCTCGCAACACCCCCTACCAAAGCGTAGGGGTGGGTAAAGTAGCCAAACAATATACACAAGTAAGAGTACTGCTACTTTGCAAAAAGAGTTCTCAAGTAGAAGTAAAAGTAGTCGTCAAAATAACTACTTGAGTAAGAAAACAAAAGTATTTACTAAAAACAAATACTCTAGTGGAGAGTAACTTAAGAGCATTGATAAAAACAAACAAAAATCCCTTCAGAATACCACATTAAGACATCGATACCTTGAGGAAGGCCTTAGAAATCCCCTTAATGTCAATATACCTTGGAAAGCTACATCTTGGGTGACAATGAAGGCAATCTTTTGAGGTCCAAGTGCAAGCAGCTGTTATTTACACTGACGTGTGTGAACAAGTGAAAGATAGCTAAGTTGTATTTATTCAGGAAATCATCTTGAAATGAAAGTTTCTTTTGTCAGAGAGAAGTACGAATTCTGTGCGAATGTTGAATGCTGCAAAAATGAAAATGATTTGGACTCTGAGAAACAGAAAGGGTGATAGAGGCTGGCTTAAAAAGGAAAAGGAAAAGCTTGACAGTTTCCACAAAATTACACATAAGACCCACAATGACAGCAGCTTCCTGGAGGAGAAAACAGATCAGACAGTGAAAGCTGAGAGGGAAGGAGTTACCTCAGCAGCATCTATATGTGTTCATACCCCTCGAAGCACCTGTAAGGAGGGAAGCGTCAACATAAACCTGAGTTCTGATGCTCGAACAAGACGGAAATGTCAAGACAGAAGGGGGGGGGAAGGAGTGATTGAAAGTGAAACAGTAAATGTGAAGTGGAGAAAGTGAGAAGAAGAGAGAGCGAATGCCAAAATTGACATTTGACAGAGGAATCCAGCGAGGGAGTGAGAGAGGAAGAGATGTAAAGAAAGCATAGAGGAGAAAAGAGATGGAGAGAGACAAGAGCTAGAAACTAAGAGAGCAAGACAAAAAGGAAAATAAAACTGAGAAGAAAAGAGAGACTGAAGAAAGTTCTCCCTTGTCCACTTATCAATAATTCATCATTAGTGCATGTTTCAGTTTTGAGCCTTGTTTGGCGGAGTTACACGCCTCCATCACCTCCCTCTCTCTCACATGCACAAACCGCTCTTCACTGCTGATCAATCAATATGACACCCTCAAGGTCAACAGGGCTTCCTTCTGGGGCCGACCGAGCATGCTCAGCGTACCCACCACCACCTCCTCCTACTCCTCCTCACCCTCCTCCCTTTCTTCTCCCTCTCCCTGCTGAAAAGCAGCGTTTTGCCTCCAGCTCTTGAAGTTTGTTTCGAAGAAAGCTGCTCGCCCACAAATCTTTTGAAAAAGGAAGCGAAAGCTGAATGAGTTGAACCACAAACTGAAGAGGCTATCTACGATTCTGTATTTAGACTTGAGCCGAGTGTCGAACCTCAATGCTTTCAGAGCACTGACCGAAATGTGTCGGCACAACTGTAGAATCAGCATCTGGTCGGATTCTTAGTCTTACTCTTTGATCAAATATGTCTTCATTTAAATCACAATATTGGGCATTTTAGACTGTATTTTATGCAGGCAAAGCAGCACAATGCAGGCCTGTGCGGCTGCTTTGTGTTGAGACAAAATTAAACATTGATACATTCGGCTAAGTTTGACTCATTTTTAGTGCTTCACCCAGAAAGGTTGTTAGGCCTCGTGGCGCCAGTTTGTAGGGGGCTCACTCTTTGACAGGGGCCTGGTAACCTGACAACGACAGACTGATGACAGCATTTGAAATATGACTACGTACTGTGTTGTTATAAGTGGGTCATTTTTTTAACACACATTCGAAAAAATAAACAACTAATAACAGAGTCAAAGAATCTGTAAAGTAAAGTCTTGGCATGCTGTAATGCTGCACCAACAACATTAACAATATATATTTAATTCAAATAAATGACATCAAAGTTTTTGCACTCGATTGGCTACTGTGCTAAAAACAACCAGGAGATTCAAACTTGGGAAAAACGGCACTTGATTCTTACAATTGTGTCCTCTCTTTCATGAGCACTTTGACAAAAGACTGGATAGGTGAAAGCAGGGAAAGTAGTGTTTCGATCATGTTGCATTAAACTATCCATCCTTTCTGGTAGTCCATCTCAGCCACAGGTGGGCCATTTGTTTTGATCTGCATACAAAGCAGGCTTTTCTCTGAGATCTGTCATTGCAAATTAAAATTGAGCAACAAAAATGTAACTTTGTAAAGTGCATACCTACATAAACTGCTTACAGACTAACGGGTGAAAACATGATAATCACAGCAAGTTGTACCCTCTTCAGAAGTCTCTCTCACAGTTCACACGGAGGTTTGGATAGAGAATCTTCAGGTCATCAAAGTCAGACGGGCAGCTCCTTCATCACCTCAACTGGGACTTCTCCTTAGGATGAATCAGATATTTAGATCCTATTTAGATTTAGGTCCTATGTTTCACGTTTGTGACTTGAAACACTGAGTATTTCAATACCTGAGTGTGAAAACTGGTTAAAAAATGGGCTTGGTCCCCATCCACCTCGTGGCACAGTGTGTATAACCCATTCTGGTGTCATTAAAGATGCAGATCACATTAAGCTCAGTATTTGGTTTAAAACACATATACTAGCTCGACTTAAAAGCAAACACTTCTTACCTGTCATCACAGCGGCGCTGCCTCTCCCCAGACAACATATACAAGCCGTTGGTATCGCTTTGGTTGCGATTTCCTCACGGATGGCTTCAGTGCAGGAGTCAGCCCTCCAATTACTGCCTCCATGTCAGGAAACTGACCAAAAGGTTCCCCTTGTCTCTACCTAAAACATTCAAAACATGCATGTATTTCATACAGTATACCCAGCTTGAAGTCAGATTTATATTATTCAACTATAAAATGAAAGTACCTGATGATCCAGCTGCTTGGTTAGTGACACATGCCCAGGATCTCCAAAATGACATCCATCCTTCCTGTTATCAAAATCAGTATTCATCGTCTTGAAATCATGACTCTGGAAAAGTGGTGGATCGACATTACCAGACATTTGGGTATTGGCCCCCTAATCGGAAATTATGATCACTACGCAGCCCGAGTTTCTGACCGACATTCCGCTCGCATTTCAGTTGGTGTGTGTGTGTGTGTGTGTGTGTGTGTGTGTGTGTGTGTGTGTGTGTAAGCCTTGACAATCATGTCTTTTCAGTCAGTCATAAATAGGAAAGGACACATTTAAAGATCAGTTGGGTAGGACGTTAGAATGACGCCTGTCAGGATAAAACTCACTTTCTTTACACGTTTCCTTGGCCACCGTAACAAGTTGTTTGAATGTCGGCGGGTTATTTGAGGTGAACGAGCTAAAGCTGTAAGTACTCAAGTCCCTGAAGCATTGTGCAAAACATAACTTCAAATTTGATGTTTTATAGAAGGTTTGTATTCAGAGTACGTGACAACAAAGGCTCACACAAGATAATAACTTATTTACAGTTATTTATCCGGGTGTAGAACACAAACGGACGGATAGTTGGATGGACAACAAGGCCCAGGCTCTTGTGGTGTTTATTATTTCACTTTCCGTCCTGGATCACGTTTTTCAAGGAACAGTTTTGTTTGTTTGCAGATTTTTGTGTTGACAGCAGGGGAAGAAAAGAGCAAATGCCTATGGCGGATCCTGAGGGCAGTGACTGTATGAAGTGCTCTGAAAATGGAAAGTGCTCTTTTCCAAAGTTAAACGTTGCCTGAAAGACCTCGTCTGAGCACATGCCTGTTTGCAGCTTTCCTTTTTGTGCACATTGCACTTCATAAGTAATTGTTTCGGTGCTTTGCCACGTTGATTTCTGGTGTGTTCTCATTTTGATCCGGACATATTTTGAATTCAAAATTTGATTTGATATTTTCTTGTCAGAAAAACACAATATCAGTGTTTATTATAATGTAAAGATCCAGGTGCATTTGTTGCTACTCAAGTTGTGTTCACCACAAACTGTCTGTACTGCTGACCTTCGACATGGTGTCTTCTTCTTCTAGGTGTTTGTGGGGATATTCTTCTAAAGTTGCTGCAAAATTCGCCTAAATGTTCTTTTAATTTGTCAACCATCCATGGTTCTTTAAAGTGTCTCGATTATGCAAAACTTGCTAAATCTATTCAACAGGCACCATAGTAATGTTCAGAAAATAGGTTTAACAATGAACAAAACACCACTCACTGAAGGTCATCGGTCTTTAACTTCAGGTTATAAAAATGTCACATTTCTGCAGTAATTGGGTGGAATGAATGGAACTAAGTTCTGTTAAGAAATAACTCGCTTTAATGATGATTTTCTGTTATTTTTAGAGGTTGCGGAAGCACCCGTGTGTAAAACCAGACAGAGAGAATAGTCCGAGAGAAGTGGTTTATTTTGAAAAGGGAAAGTGTTGGTGGTCAGTCAGAGTCAGAGAACATGAACATAGTGACCATGAGATTGTCTCTCTCTTCTCATCTTTGCCGGGCGAGTCCATAGTGCTGCCGTACATTGTTTCCTGTCTTGTTTTGGTCAGCTTGACCCTTACAAAAGGGTCAGAGTTGTGAGAAATTGGATAGTTGAAACTGTGAGTGCCGTGTGGGAACAGGAACAATTTGTATAGGAACAATTTGTGCAGGGCAAAGATGAAAATGATTACAGAGCAGCTGTTAAAAATTGTTTCTAAATTTTATTATTCTCTGCTTTGAAAAAGAAAGCACTTTGAAATATTCAGTCTGACCTCGTTTGATTCTCCCGTTGACAACCCCACATGCTTATCAGAGAACATAAATGGACTTTCAATGGTCATACAAGGAAACCAGGGGCCCATGAGGCTTACTCAAAACATGCACTAACTTCATATGTATCTACATATTTAGGAGATTACAGATACCAAAGTCTGGGATGTGAGGTTTTCTGGCGGCAGCTGTAATTTATTAATGGAAATCCTTTTACCTTAATGTTATTTTCAGATGGCTGAACATGGATCAATGGTTTGACTGTCATGTAATTGCTACATAAACAGGGCTCATATTTAATTGTTGGAAAGTATTCTATAAAAAAAACATCACTACGACTGTTTCTCAAGTGTATCCTGAGATTCTCTTGGCAGCACAGCTAAAACAATCGGTGCCAGTGTTTCCTCGAAACACCACTTAACCCACCAAAGCAAAGAAAGGATTTCATATGTGAGAAGAGAAAAATGACATGAAAAAAATCTTTTTAATTCAATTTTCTCAGAAACAGATTTTGCCATTGTTACATGGAGGCCATCGGTTACCACATACAGTATATTTGAGGCAAGCAGAGCCTTGACATGTATATGCCTGATATCACGGGAAACAAAACATACTCTGCAAATCCCTCACTATAAAATGTACTGTGTATGGAAGCATTTGAGTTGTTTGTCACAAGTAAGTCTTGTGGTTTGGCTTTGAAATCCCAAGTGCAAGTCCTAAACTTTGTCATGCCTTCACCAAATGTAATGGTATTTCGAATTTAAATTTGGTAACATTTCAAATTAACATGATTTGGTGTGCCTTGGAGTTTGACAAAATGCTATCAAATGTGAATCTAGCTTTGAATCCTTGAGTGAATCTAGTTTTCTTTGGCTTTCAACATTTGCAACAAAAGATAAATGTAAAAAAAAATGCAAAGATTCACATGAGGTCCATAGTTTTTGTTGCTGAAAAGGCAGAACTGCACTTTTTAGTGGGTAGGTATTTTTTTGAAAATAAGATGATGATTTGATGAAACACAGAATATCCCAAGTAACTAGGCCCATATTTTGTTTAGTGACAGCCTCTTTCACAGTTGTCACAGTCTGTCCACAGACATCAAAACACCTGTCAGAGTACTCAAACAGCCTCTGTGGTAGCTCCCGCTACAGTAGGTGTCTCCAGGATCACATTTTACCACAATGACTCACACACACAGACACACACCAGCGTCTCTGTCGTGGCTGTAAAGTTATAAAATAAATATAGTGCAGTAAAAAGTTCAATATTTCACTTTGAAAAGTACTTGAGTCGAAGTATAACTTCACATTAAATAGAAATATTCAAGGATAGGACCTCAATACTGTACTTGAGTATAGTACTTGAGTAGTTGTACTTCCCTTCTCCATCATTGCTGCTGTCAGATTGGGTCATAATACATTCGTTGCCAGGAAACTTAGGAGCTGATTCGCTGCTTTGTTTTTCTTAAAATATAACTTACTGTTTGTGCTTATGGGTGATATCAGGTCATTTCAAGTCAAAAGAATAAAGTCCAACTGAGGTCAGGAGTGGTGTTAAAGTCAAAGTCGAGTTTGAGTCTAAAAGATTCAAGACATCAGACCAAGTTAGGCGAGTCCACACCTGCTTGTGTATGCAGACATTTATACTGCGTTTTCGTGTACATCACGTCAGTGTGATTTTTCCCCCTCAGACAGTATGACAGTGTGTTGTTGTTCAAGGTCCTGCTGGTCGCTCGGTAAATGCCACTGCTGCCAGAAAGTGTGTACATGCTGCATCAATGTGGCTTTTTCTTGGCAGTCCAGTGAATGTCTTTATGATAGGGTCTATGTTAATGAGGCTTTAGATATCGATCAACACCTAGTCCTGCTGCACTCAGGCAGATACTCAAGCGACCAAGAGACAAACAAACACAAGCACACAAGCACACAAACACACACACACACACACAGACACACACACACACACACACACACACACACACACACACACACCTACACACACACACACACACACACACACATAAATCCCCAGTTTTCCTGAATATGTATGAGAGTTGGCAAAGATGCATGCCAATATCATTTACTGCGTCTGGCTGCTTTTGTGTTGTATATTTGTAGAGCTTTTTCTGCACAGCAGGGAAGGAGATAAAAGAGAGGAGGGGAGAGAAAGAGAGAAAGAGAGAGCAGCAGTACTGAGCGATTGGGAGCAGCACTATAACAGATAGAGGTTTATTGATTGATCAATTGATCGTTTGCCTCTCTAGACTTCCCATCACTGCCTAATGCTAAGTTCAGCAGCTCTGGTGTGTGTGTGTGTGTGTGTGTGTGTGTGTGTGTGTGTGTGTGTGTGTGTGTGTGTGTGTGTGTGTGTGTGTGTGTGTGTGTGTGTGTGTGTGTGTGTGTGTGTGTGTGTGTGTGTGTGTGTGTGTGTGTGTTGCATCCAAACAAAAAATGGATGTAAGAGATGTAGGGAGAAAAAGGTGCAAAATAGAAAGAAAGCAAGTCCTCTGTGAATAAATGTGTGTGCGTGTTTTCGTGTGTCAGTCAGAGTCTTTTTTTTCTCTGATACATAAACGTGTTCATACCTGCATGTCTGGCAAAGTCTTACTCTTCATAATAACCAAATCCTCATTATTCTAGTACATGTGCTTGAAGCTCCAGAGACACATCCAACCAGTTACATTTATCACTGGTTCTTGAAACCCAGTCCGCACTCACAACCAAATCTGAAGCTGACATGCCCAGAAACAAACATCCAGCATATTTCATGCTAATAAAACAGATGTTACACACAGTACAGTCAAAATGATGACAAGAAAAGTGTGTGTGTTGAATAATTGCACATTCAGAAGGTGTTGCATCACACAAATTGATTTGAAGACGAGATATTTACGTGACCATGATCCAAGACCGTGGACTTTATGTCCGACAGGAGATCAAGTGCAGGATTAGTCCAAGTACTGTCAAATTACAAAATGATCACAAAGAGTCAGCCAATCCTGTCAAGTTTGTGAAAAATGATAGCGGCTAGTGTACTTGTTTGTTCATTTGCATTTCTGTTTTTCAATTATTGAGCAATAAGCGTCACCGTTTTACAAAAAAAGTTCAAAAGAAAAGTAGAAGTCACATTAAATATTAAAGATGATGTATTGAAGATTGTATTGAAGATCTTATGAATGTTTAACAAAGTATCTAAGTGGCAGGATCACTGTAAGGTGATTATCTTCTTTTATCATGTTAGAGTATTCCTCATCAAGCAGGTTCATGGCAATTGTTTATTTCCTCAAAGGAAAACAGAGACATTTGAAGTTCACCAAATAAACATATACTGGGTCTGAGTTATGCCTGTTTGTTAGTTTATTAGAGGAAATGTTTGTATGAAAACCCTGTAGAAGATCAGAACCATCTGAAGTGGTACCACTACATTAGTGATATGTAATGCTTGTTTGTGACACGTATGTGACAGACAGTGAAAGAACACGTGAACAGCAGAGAGGAAAGCCTTTAATTTCTCCGTGTTTGTGCCTGAAAGAGAACAACCAAACAGCCAGTGCAGAAACAGATACTACAGCAAATACTGTATGTTAGGAGCCTCGGAGAGGATTTATGACTCTCTTTCTTAAAGTCCAGTCCATGGCCTAGTGCCAAGATGTACCATTTTGCTGAGCTGTCCATGGGTTTCTTAGCTGACATAAGACAACTGATGAAAAATACTCCCAACCAAGGACGAAGCAGTCTGAAGCTGACGTGTACATAAAAGCAACCGTATGTCCTGAGAAAATGCAGTTTAAACAGACAGATGGTGCTCAGAATACAGTCACAACAATAAGGAGAAATATATGTTGTATATGTAAGCATGAGTAATCTTTATTGCTCAATACAAGTGAAAGAAATACACATTTCAGAAGGGGCCGTGTCACACAAACGGATTTAGTAAAATCCATCTTGAAATCAGTTGATTTGTGCAAATTAGGGCTGCAACCAGTAATTATTTTCATTATCAATCCATCTTTCCATTATTTTCTTGATTAATTGATCCATTATTTGGTTTATGAAATGTCTGAAAATAGTCCCAGAGCTCAAGGCAATATTTTTTCAAATTGCTTATTAAAAGATATTTAGAAAACCAGCAAATATCCACAGTTGAGATGCTGGAACCAGAGGACATTTGTCATTTTACTAACATAAACTTTAACAAATGAGAAATAACTTAACAAAAAAAAGAGTACAATAAATAACAATCATTCAATCATGAAAATAGTTGCCAATTAATCCTCTGTCAATCGAAATATTGTTTCAGCTCCAAAATATATGAATATTCTAAAATGCATTGATTTTTTTATGAGAAATAAAATATTGCAACAACCGATGATTTCTGTAATTCTCACAGCTTCAACGTCTCCTTAAGACAGTCAGTTATTTTAAAAACATGCCGGACAACAATGATGAGATGCATAATTCACCAACGGTTTGTCAAAGCCTCATCATTGTTGTCAAACAAGACGAGTGAAGGACTAACACTAAAGAAGGGACATTTGTTAAGTGCAGAGTAGATTTTTGTTGAAATGACTCAGGTTGAAATGGGAATGTTGTTCAGTGTTGCATGTCGGCACCGTGTGAGGACCAATAGTCTGTCGTTGCTTGTAGTGCATGGAGCCCTGTGGTGTGTGTGTGTGTGTGTTTGTGTGTTTAGAGAAAAAGTGAGAGACAACAAATGAATCTGTGTGAGAGATGCAGACAGAAAATGCGTACAGTGTGTGTGTGTGTGTGTGTGTGTGTGTGTGTGAGTAGTTGTCAGAAGGTCTGTAGTGTGACATGGGCGACATCCGTTGCCCATTGAATGCCGTTGCCATGGCAACCTGCGTCATTGCCAACCTGCGCTGCTCCAAAACTAAATCATTATCACTCGTGGAGTCTGAGAGAGGAGTGAATCACTACCTTCAGACACGCGCTCACAAACACACGAGGAGACATGGTGCAACACCTGGGACCGACTAAAGCCAGCAGACTGAGAGATGAGCAGACAGCAGACGTCAAATCGTAAACCATGGGTTTATTACTGCAGCACAACAATAGAGAGATTGTTTGCCCCATTTACTGGCTTTGTTTAGGAAGTGAGTCATAAATTGAAAAACATTTTCTTTAACTCCTCCCACACTGACGGTGATTGGCTGCCAAACGTGACATTGACATGGATTCTTGAGGTTGATGTTGTGACATTGAGTTTGGGTGGTGTGTTGCTTTGAGATGCTGAGCATCAAGGACGTGTCACATGAAGTGCCCAAATATGTTGCTCTTGAAATATTTAGCAGCAGCTGCTGGTATAAGCGATATAACAGGTGCTGGTTTATATAATAGAAATATGAAGGAAAGTATGGCTGCACACATTGTGACAAATGCAACTGTACATTTGATGTTATTTCATGTCTGACGCCACTACATTTACACAATACAGCACATAAACAATCACGATTTGATATATTTGTATTAGGGCAGTGATATATATTTGTGTTTGCTTATTCCTTCTGAATTTACAATAATAAAACAATGAATATGTGGTAAAATAGCTGACTTTCAGGTTTAATTTGAGGATGTTTGCATCCATGTCAGACCAGCTGTGTAGGAACTGTAGAACCTTCTCATGTATAACATTCCATCTTTGGGGGACAGAAAGTAATTAGACGGGTTAATAAACAAATAAAGTCATCATATTCAATATTTGTCAAATAAATTGCAATAAGTGAATACACCTTTGTATCTTCTGTGGTGGTCCTCTGTCATGCCAGTGCGACAGCCATCATCATTTCTTGCCTGTTTGGGGACTTTATTCATTGTTACTGGTGTCATCTTTCTGTAACTTTTCTGTGCTGATCGAGGTGTTTTTGCAGTTGAGAAGTTTAGCCCTGACCCCTTTCTAGCTTTTGCTAAATGCAAAAACCATCACGTGGAAACCTTCTGCGATACCAATAAACCTCTTTGATGTAACATTCCTCTTTTAGTAGATTGTTAATCTACTAAACTTCCACTGCGCACCTCCACAAGTATTCAGCTGACTCATTGTATCGTAGTGTTGGGGTAGAAATGAAAGCCTAAAGTGTCTCTGGCGGATTGTTATTAGGTCACTGCGTGACTCTCAAGGAACGTTCCTCAAGGGGGACATCATGTTTTGTGTCTTTGTGGTCACTGCTTAGTGGTAGTAAAGTGAGTGTTACTGACAGTTTTTCTTTTTTTTTACTCTGCAACTCTCAACATTTCTCTCTAGATTTTACACGGAACAGAAATGACTATTGCAGCTTAAGGGGGAAAGCAGGTTGTTGTTTTTGGCTCGTCTCACCGCGTCCTTTATCATGAAGTGTCAGCTGAACCTTGGATGGTTTTCTCCTTTACATTCCCGTCCTGACAGACGCCTCAGCCATTACGTGCCTGGTCTGACTTTATTTCCTCTGCACGAGCTCCCTAATTACACATCCTTCTTCCTCAGACCGCCTGCAGTGGTGGAGATATTGTTTTGGGACAGGACATAACAAGCAGCTATACTGTACGATTAAACACAATCTGGATGTATTCCTCAGTATTGTGTGTTTATTCACTAGTGCTGTTTTTCGGTTTCAATAAGCAAACAGAGATGCTAACAGAGGATGAGTATCGCCTCTATTCCAGACTGTCTTAACCTCAGGCCCTCGTTAGTTTTGTGATAGAAGCTACAGGAGTTACACTGTAGCTGCTACACTAACTATTTGAGTCCAGGGAGCACATGCAGATTTACATCCATAGATTAAATCTGCATTTTAAGATTTACAAGTGACCTTATCATCCAGTGCCCATGGAGGAAGCAAGAGAGTGTGGTCTTTAAGGAGCCAGACAGAAAGTGAAGGAGTGGTGTTGGTTGGTGGTCTGAATTTCATGCAGGAGACTGGAGTCTGTGTCCCATCACACAGGTGACGAGGGAACTTCTTTCAGAAGGGCTTCGGAAATCTCTCTTGTTTGACAAAACTGTTTCCTCTTTTGAGAGGGACATGACACGAGTACAAGAAAAAATGACCTCCATTGTTAAACTAAATGTTAAAATCTCAATAGCTCCATGAGCTGGCATATATCCCCTCTAAAACACAGCGGGAGGCCAAACAAGGCCAAGCAGCAAGTGTAGTAGTCCTGCAGCAGGAAATCAAAAGAAATGTAACTAAGACCCCAAGGACATAAAGCTGCTACATGAAATTAAATCGAAACCACCGCTGTGACATGTCTGATGTTTCGCGAGACATGACTCACCTACCTCCAACCGTCTTCTAACACAAAAACTCTGGCTGCAGGTGTTTTGGTGACATTTCTCATTTGTCTCTCAGATATTTGGAATGCATTTAAACCTTAATGCCACATCCAGCAGAGAGAGGTTTTATTTATTTTGGCTGGCTCAGCCTCTGTCGTAAACTGACAGGTTGGTAACGTGCACACACATAATCCTCCAACAAAGATAAGGCTGTTATGTTTGGCTGGCACAGAGTCCCCCGGTGACATGCCAGGTGTTGGTATCAGTCCGTGGACTATTAAACATGCAGGAGATTATCTTTTGTGTGTGTCTTTGCAGGCAAAGATGTGACACAAAGTTGAAACAGTTGGATATGTTGATCAGTCCATTGTGCTCACTGGTACGAGGTAGAAAAGTAGGTGTGAGCGTGTCCATTGATCTGGGAGCAGTGGGAAGGTCGAGGGCTATCAAGTGAAGCTCAGATGTGTGTAGGATCAATACGTTTATTGTTCAGGTTTTGGTAAAAGGTCACTTCATCTCTACTGTGAGTACATTTTTTTTTTAAAATATAAACACTTTAGGCCTACTGGGAAGCTGCTCTTTGTGGATCTGTGTAAAATGTCACAGTGGCTGTGACCTTTGCTGCCTAATTGATAAATAAATACACTCAGCATCATCACACACAGGGACGATGAGGCCTGTGCACCAGTTACACTGTTGGCTTATCTCTGTACCTTATGATGTTGATCGGTCTTTGGAGATGAGGGGTTAATCTAGGAGGCTAGTTAGTCACACTTCATGGTTATTTAGCTCAAACAGTGAGTCCACAACTTTGGTCCAGACTGAAATCGGGCGGATTCAATTTGGTAAAGACATTCATCGTCATTTTTTTAATCCAGCGCCATCAGCAGGTCAACATTTGACTTTGTCCAATACTTTGGTTTATGGCTTTAAACTCATGACTAAACTAATGACATACCCAAAAACAGAGTTTAGCACCAATTATCAAATGTTAGCATAACACACTAAGGTAAGATGGTGAAAATGGTAAACATTATACTCTCTAAACATCAGCTTGTTGGTATTATTGAGCATTAGCATGATTTTGGCACCTAGCTACTTCAACCCTGTTCAGCGTAGAAACATTACTTACTTTTAGTGTTTGTATCTTTCATATTATTCAACATATTTGACATTTTTTCCCTTTCACATGACTAGATAAAATGTTCACAGAGTGGGTGACATCATAAGCAGAGTGAGGTAAAGCTGTTGAATCCTTATTGAAAAAAATCTATCTTGAACTTTCTCTTACTCCCACAATAATTACCCTTTATAAGATAAGACAAGACGTACTTTATTGTCCCACAGGGAGATTTGTCTTGGGCTCCAAGCCGCTGCATCACACAACACACTTGTCGACAACCTCACAATGCACATACACACCTAGAACATAGATCGTACATCCATAATTGTGTCATCAAAGCGTTGAATAAATCGTCATCTTTCAAACACCTTCACCATCTAACCAAACAGATCTACACATGATGATCCTGAAAGTGCCGTCCAACTGCCCCATTGACTCCATTGTTTCTGTCTCGTCAGTCGATGACGGGAGGTTTGGTCTGTTGTTGAGTGCTCCTTTGTTTCCCACCGTGTGCTCTCTCGCACTAGTCGAGTGTCGGTTTGTGCAGTCAGTTTCTGCACTAATATTTGCACTGCTGCAATTGGTCGCCCTGGTTGGAGATTACTTCTGAGGCCTACTCAAAGTATACCGTGTGCATGCTTAGCCAGGATTTTATTAGACTAAAGAATAGCTATCAGAAATACTAGATTGTATTTCCAAGTACACTGACTACAGGAAGTTCTGGTGCCGCTCTGTTGTGAATAACATTAGCCTAATTTACTAAACCTCTGCTCTAATACCAGATTCAATTAACCTAGAAGAATCTTTACTCACAGTACGTGTAGCTATCTGAAGGGTGGAAAAACAACACAAGGATATCGATATATAGCTCCATTTCAAAGATTGGCATTATGCTTTCCTAAGCATTAAATGACTAAATGATTAAATCATGTGCAGAAGCCTTGTGTACTTTCTCCATCCTAAAGTGCAATAATACAGAAACAACTTTTTTAACAAATACTAAGCAAAACAACTTGTTGTGGTTCTGACACTACCAACTACGCCTCTCTTGCAAAAGCTGTTTGTTGTTATTATATATTATAATTTATTATTATTATTATTATTTTACAGTTGTGTTGTTTTCTTTTGTTACTGTTGTTTTGTTTTTGTTATTGTTTATGTTTTCTGTCTTTCCCTTCAGGCTGTGCGTTGTTTCAGAACATCCCAGTGGAGTTGGTCTCACGCTAACGGAGACGGACAAACAAGAGACTAAAAGCAAGGGAGAAAGATTGTTTGTGTTAGTGTGTATTTGTGTGTCTAAGAGAGTGTTTGTGGGAGACACAATGGGAAGTGGGAGAAGCTAAAGAAGAGGGGCGTCCACATATCCAACCAACAAAACAAAAAACTATGTATAAAAAATGAAGGGAGTGGTTGGGGGTTACGGGGTTGTGCAAACACACACACACACACAAACACACACACACACACACACAGCGGTCAGGTGGATGGTGTCCATTATCAACTTCTAAATGTAGAGGAACCAGGTAGAGCTCTGGGATGCAGCAGCCTGATCAACCAATCAGAGAGAGCCTTCAGAGACGTATAAAAGCCTCCCATTGGATGAATTATTCAGATCAGAGGGACAGAGACAGCCATTAACCTACATCTTCCCCAAAAACACACATGCCTTCCACCTCTACACACACACACACACACACACACACACACACACACACACACACACACACACACACACACACTGCTGCAGATTTAAGCTACGGATTTTGGACATTACCACTCAGCCCCTTAGTGCTGATATATACCAGCTCAATATTTCTTTATGCACACTACAAAAGCCCATCTTACGTACATCCAATCCTAACTTTGTAAACAATGTCTTTATTACATCATATAATAACACCGAATCCAAACACCCAAGACATGCAGCCCCTCTACTGGCTCTTGGTGATGCTGCCAAACAGTTTGAAGAAGTTTTGAGGTTCATTAAACTAAGTAACCAAAACCACTTTGCAGAATGGGGAAGAAAAATAGGCTTTGAAGAGAGAGAGAGAGAAAGAGAAATAAAGTGATTTTCTTTGAATTTGGCAGCAGCTTCCTGTTAGTGTAGCCGGCGCTGCAGCAAGTCACAGTTAGAGCAAGCAATAAAAGTAATAAGAGGAATGGAAAGGCATTTGAGAGAAAATGGCTTCACTTCCATTTGCCTCGCTCTTGCGTACTATAAATGCTAAAAATTATAACTATGTGATGAGTTGGGCAGCACACCAGGAGTGGCAGAGCACACTACCTGACTGTTTGGGAGGCACTGTGCACTCAAACTGCTGCGTAACCGTCAAATTAGTTTTGCAGGTATTCACCACACCTGTCAAAACATCCAGCACATCCGCAGGAAAACAGATTTATTTTCCACCCCCTCTTCGTACCGACAGTGCAGTTATAGTGGAAAATCAGTAGCTCTATAAATCAAACAATGTCGGTAGTGGTTTTTTGGGGGGGTAAATATTTTTACAGTGAAGGATGTTTAACATGTTACATGCCTTGTCTGTAATTCACCAGGGAAGACGCACCTCGTCAGTTTCCAACACTGACACACACTAGATCATAAATTGAGGTCTCTGTTAAATGAATCATAGGTTACCTTCCACCCACCTTTCCTCTCTGAGAGACAGATGTAGTCATGCATGCACATCTGTCCATAATTGTACCCACGTGCACACATAAAGGCCCACATAGAAAACCATAACAGTTTGGGCTACATTGGACTTTCATAAATATGTTTTTTAATGCACTTTTCTGTCTTCATGTTGCTCACACATCTTCATTTTGGATACATGGAAGGATACAATGCTGCACGTCTCACTTACATTGTGGAGACAGATAAATGCTTATATTCACAATTGCACACATGAATTATTAATTACATGTGCATGTCAAGTGCTTAGGTGCATCCCATATGCACATGTAGCATTTTACTTTATACAGTCCGCCATCTGTGCACATGTCAAGTCAGTATGTGGGATGACTCTCTCTCTCTCTCACACACACACACACACACACACACACACACACACACACATACACGCAGAGAGAGGCAGTGCTGGCTGAGATTGAGGTCAGGGCAGACGCATGGGGAATATTTGATTAAGAGGGCTACAGGGTTAAGAAACACAGACACTTTCTGCTGGTGTGGGAGAAGGTTGTTTTTTTTCTAGGGAATCACAGTTTAATAGAAAACAACGTTGTTTATCCAAAACCCCAGACAGCCAAACTGGTCAGCAAATCTAATCTGAAGAAGAAAAACACACACACACACACTGTATTGTGTTTCAGGATAGCTGATGTTTTTAAATCACATTATGTTAAGAGTGTGCACTTGAATAGCCTCTGCATCCATTAATAAGACAAAAAAAGGGGCGGTGCACTTTAACTTATCTATGAAAATTCACATTCCAAGTGGTGTGGTAAGCTAGCTGCTAAACTGCACTTAGTGTATATACTTTATATATACTTCAGTTTAAGGGTTCACCTCTTTGCTGTTAGAGTGATTTTGAAAGTGCTATGGTTATGGTTTGTATTTTAGAAATCAGTGCCATAAACTACCAGCACACTCTTAAAGCTTTCTCAAGCTTTTACAGTGTGAGATTGATTTAATCAAATATGCTAATTAGGGGGCATTTGTTTGGTTGAACCTTCACAGTCAGTTTAGTCTGTAGGTTTAATTCACTTGTTATTCATAGAAAAAAGATGAATATGCTCATAATGAGAAGAAAGTCCCACATTGCGATCCCTTTGGAGCTTCGAAATAGAGATAATTAATCAATCTGCCAAAGTGCTAATAAGGCGTCAATAATTAAAAGAAATAAAAAAAACACATCAGAGTGAAGGATGTTTAAAAATGCAACAAAATGAATAAATAAAAACAAAAGGTTAATAATATTAATTTAAAGCGACGAATGATGAAAGTGAATGGAGTGGGAAGATTGGGCAGAGTGGGTGTCTTTTTGTGTGTCTGCGGTTACTGAGGGTGTGTTTGAGGACGCGTGGTGTGTGTTCATAAGAACGTTAGACAGACTGATAGAGAAAGAAAGATTGTTTCAATTATAGAGGGAAAACTTCAACCGGACACATTATCAGTCTGTTTCTGCAGCTCCATCAGCAACATGAATGTAACTGTTTGTGTCTGTTGCTATTAGTGTGAACTTGCATTTAAACTTAAGCTATGTTTTTTTTTTTTTTTTTACATAAAAGTATAGTATATATATATATTACAACCTGATGAATTCACAGTCAGTTTTTTTATGCATTCATTACTGTTTAGTGCAAAGTGCAGTTGTATCAACCGTCAAGCCATATCGGTAGAGCAGTTGGATAAAACCAACTTCCAAATGTGACATGACCAGTAAAACGTCACTGCTGGAAATAGAGAATGGACTGAACAACATTGGCATTAACACCTTTCAATAGTTCAACAGTTTGTGAAATACCCTCTGTTTGTTGTACAGATTAAACCATCATTATGCAACATGTTAATTCGGTGCTGCTAGGAGGGTTTTGTTACTGTTGGACAGAGCCAGTCTCTGTGCTAAGGTAAGCTAACCGGCTGCTGGCTCTTTAAAGGACAGACATCGAGTGTGGTATCGATCTTCTCATCCAACTCTCCGCCAGAGAACAAATAAGCATATTTCACAAAATGTCAAACTATTCATTTTTAAAAAAGGGAACAAAAACAAGGGTCAGGCTGATTCCTGTTGAGGCAGGATTTGCTCCAAATCCATATTTAGAGCAAACTTTGGTCCAGAATTGCCAATTCAACAAGCTGAACATTTCAGGCAATCTTCATTCTTCAACTTGGGATTTTGATAGCCAAGATTCCTCTGTATTATTATCATTATTATTATTAATAAACAAAATATATAAAGTGCATTGACGTTCAGAAGCTATACGTTTTTAAGAAACTGACTTTGTTAGTTTCTTGTATAAACCGGACGCTAGGCTCATTTTAAGTTTAATATTTTTGCACATAATTGTACATATTTTATGTTTGATCATTCTAAATTGCATATTTACGGTTTTCTTGAAATTGTTAAAGATGTTTAAGCTAAAAAATTGACAAAATGCTAACACTGGGAAATATGACAGTATAGTATAGTAGGTTTTGAACTGGAAGTGAATGTTATTTTATGTTTTGTCTTTATTGTATTTGTCCTTTTTATTTCCTTTGTACATATTGATACGCAATAGTCTTGTTTTATAACTGAAGAAGGGCCTGTTTTAACTTCATGTGTTTGTGACAGACATTACCATACCTAATTTTTCATGCGTCTCCTTTAGCAATGGCATGTCCTCTAACTGCAGCACAGTCCCTAAAACCTTTTCGTTAATTGCACAATGGTAACCTTTTTACCTCTCCATCGTTAGCGTACAAAAAATAGAAACATAAAAATGTCAATTCATGTCATATTTAGCACAAAGGCAAAGCTGAAGAAAAAACACAGCTACATTTTGGAGTGACAAGGTCTTTTTGGTTATTGAACTGTTGTTGTGGCATTAAAGCTGCGTTCAGGAGGCTAATTGCTTAAAGGGCTCATTTGAAAACGATATTTCATACTTCAGAAGACAGAAAAGGTTTTTTTTCTTTTCAATAAAATAAATCATTTATTGGTGTCCCTTGTGTGTAAATGTGTCTTTTTCATCCAAAAATGCAAGAGCTTTTAGGTGTGCGTCTGTGCATATTTATTCCCGTGTGTTCCCCTTTATCAGTACAAAAGGCTCAGTCAGACACAATTCATGAAACATAATATATCTGGGACCATTGTGGCTTTGAAATCAATGCCACATTCAACTCTTTTATTGTACTTCCTCTTTTCTGTAAATCATATTTTCCTTCCTTTCCTTCCTTCTTTGACTCGGCCCATCTCTGAACTGAAGGCAGCAACAATGTTTCAAGTCATCAATGCTTTTCTTTTTGTACTGCAAGACTGTGAGGATTTTCAACAGCCCCACTGTCCCAGACTAATTATATATAATACAGACTTTTTAAAAACTTTTATTCATGGAGTGAAAAGTTTTGATATGGTGTGATGGCTTAAGCTTGAAAACGTATTCAGATCCTTTACTCGCGTAAAAATAACAATACCACACACTGCAAAAAATACCTCATTACATGTAAGGGTCCTGCAGGAAACTGTTCCTTAAGTAAAAGCAAGTATATAAGGAAAATGTAGTAAAGGTATCAATAGTGAAACTAATCAGTTCAGAAAGAGTGTTACGTGGGGTTATGCTTGAAAGGAACTAAAGTTTGTACGATTTGTCATCAGAACATGTTGGACGGCCAAAGTGTTGCATCGCTGTTCGGAGGGCTCACACTCCGAGGTGAAAGGGATGAGCTGCAATGATCGTTTAAACGGTGCACTGTCTCAAGCTCTCCCCTCTGGACGGCATACATGACGTTGTCACTCGTTTGTTCATATGAAAAGTGACAGTCCAGTTGTGCAAAGGGAGGAAGGAAATAAGAAAGAGAAAGAGAAGTTTAAACCCTGACTGCTTCCTCACCTCTGCACACCTGGCCTAGTGCTGCGTGATGTGGGCATGAATGTCAGATTGTAGACAGAGGTGGATTTAACTAAGTACATTAACTAAAGTATGGGTACTTCCATTTTATGCTACTTCTATTTCACTACATTTCAGAGGGAAATATTTGCCTTTTTATTCCTCTAATTGTATAGCTAAACTTACTATTTGTATTTCATAGTAAGAATTTACATTAAAACATGCTCAAGGCCCTAAGAGTTCAAATGGCCCAATATTGCATGAAATTCAAAGATAAGAGAAAAAAGTAAGTAAAAACAAAAACTGCTGCTTAAAAGGTGATGAATGAGTATTAGCAACCTGATTATGGATAAGATCATCTTGGGTTTTGTGTTTGGATTCAGAAGTAAAGCGCCATAAAATGGAAATACTTAAGTAAAAGAACGTCAAATTTGTACTTAATTAAGTATATGTACTTAAATAAGTATATGTACTTTGCGACTTTCCACCACAGTGGGTGGGATTGATTAAAAATAGCGAGATCTAAGATGTATTAAGATGTACTTCTTATTTACCGTTCATTTCAGCATTAACGGGTTAAAGACAAGTTTGTTAATGTAAGATGGAAAAGAGATGTTTTTCTCCATAGTGAACAAGTGCCTGGTGCTATGATGGCCTGATATTACAGAACCAGAAACACAACAACACACAGTCCTTATTCACACTTTAATTCCTCTCACCTCCTTCCCTGCTTCTTCATTTTCACATCTCTGACCACCTTCAGTTCCTTCAGTAGGAGGAACTGGTCTTCCAGTGTGTCATATGAGAAGGTGAATGTGGGTTGAATATTAAAAATAGAAAAGATCAGACTGAGGCTGCTACAAGGAAGGAAGAGAGAGAGCGAGAGAGAGAAAGAAGAGGATGTGGGAAAAAAACAAGATGACGAATAAAAGCGGGGTGGTAGACACATGCATGGAGATGAGAGAGGAGATACGTGACGCGAGACAGACGCAGGAAGACAGAGAGAGATGAGGAAATGTCTATTTTTACCAGTGGTTGGTACAGAGAAGAGGGGAATGTGATAGGCCTCTGCGTTAGACCAAAGAGGAGGAGGATTTTACGCTTGTACAGGCAGATTCGTACGGACATTTACTGAACTGCAACGCAGAGGAAATTCTACCCATCTACTGAATCCATCCCACTAACTCTCTGCCCTTTCTTCTTTGTTAGCCCTTCTTCCTCATTAATGTGATTTCTTTGTCTGTATTTCCATTGTTTCTCTTTTGAATAACTTTCTGTTTTATGTATAACCTTTTAACCTTATATCTATTTACTATCACAAGCTGCCATTTACCCCTGAAATCAAACACACATGCCGATAGGTACAATAGGTCAAACATACTAATAAACTGGTGTAATAACATTTAAAGTGAATCGATTCATCATTAGGTTGACAGAAAAATATCCATCATCAATTTAGATCATTTATTGATTTTTTTTTTCTTCATTCTTGAAGCAAACAAATGACAAACATTTTCTGGTTACAGCTTCTCACGTGTGGATTTGTTTTATATCATTGAAAACTGAATATTTTTGTTTTTTTCTGAGTGTTGGTGAAACAAAACAAGACATTTTAAGACGTCAACTTGTGATCTGATGATTGCCTTTTTTGCCACTATTTTACTGTTTTATGTTTCACACACTAAATGATTAATCAATAATGATAATGGTTGTTGTTGTTGCAGCTCTAATACATGTGATGAATGCTGTTGGATAAACCCTTTCTATCTTTCAACAGTGTATCATGTTTTAATCTCATGGAAAAAATTCCAAAAGCTCTGGGGAGAATTTGAAGCCGTTTAGTTTTCTATAACATTAAATAAAATTTTTTAATTAAAATATCTACAATATAGAATTGCATGGTCGGTAACAATAACTAATAATTATCGGTTTGTTGTGGCAGATACCGATATAATGGATAATATTAATGCAAAAACGTTAAGAGAACAATAAAGACCAAAAACATTTGTAAATGAATAACTACCGGTATATTAGCAGTAAGCGAGACAAGCAGAGACCTTTTCAACTTTTTGATGTCTAAATAAGCAATAATCAGTTATATTTTGGTAAAAACATCCTTAGTTATTACTTATGAACAATAAAAACTGCTTCATCGGGACTGTGTGTGGGTGATTAGATCAG
This sequence comes from Leptoclinus maculatus, assembly GCA_032191485.1. Taxonomy (NCBI): domain Eukaryota; kingdom Metazoa; phylum Chordata; class Actinopteri; order Perciformes; family Stichaeidae; genus Leptoclinus; species Leptoclinus maculatus. The sequence continues at coordinate 16,638,857 of JAVDOI010000005.1, forward strand.
ATTTGATTGACCTGGAAACTTAAGCAAACAATCCCACAACTGTCATCACAGTTAGATTCAACTAAATCCTGATTGGTGCATGGACATGTGTGACATGACCCCTGCCTTACTTTAAACCAGTGAAATATAAAATACGAAATCTCCGTGCCAAATAACCTAAACTGTAGTACCTTTGGCAGACTGTATTTATGTCGAACCTTATTGCTCAGAGAAAGCCAAAATTGTTTTCAGGCTCTAAACATCTAAAATGTCATCTGCATATTTCTTCTTTCCCTGCATTATTTTGACTTTATTTACCCCCCCCCCCCCCCCCCGTCTCTCTGCCAGCCACTCAGTGAATCTGAATCTTTGTGCTCTTCTTTACTCCCCTTTCTGCTGTCTCTCCTCTGTCTGTCTCTCTCCTCTGTATCCTCCATCCCCCTTCCTCCTGGATCGATAGATTACTTCCTGTGTTCAGCAGTGTGACAGCACAGTTTAGAGACCACGGAGTTCAGGTTACCAGTCATCTGTGAGTGTGTGTTTGTACGTATTGTGATGGGCGTAAGGGGTCACCGAGACCTTTGGGGTCAACAGTGACAGCAGTCCTGTGTTTTTGCCCTGAAGCCTGCGTGACTGCTCCACTGACGGCTTGGATGAAACGTCCATCAGAGACAAATAGGGGGTTTACATGCATGGGAATTTCTCGTCTTTTTAATTCGTAGTCAATTATTCTTCATTAAGAGGCAAAATGATTATATGGCAGCCAGAGGATCTGCATTTGTGACTGTGAAATTGTCAAGAATACCTCAGTTTCTGCTCTGGTACATGCTATTTACTCAGCAGCTTTAGAGCCAAAAGGGTTGAAGTAAATATACTAAATGGCTTCAACTGCAGAGAGCAAACTAGAGTAGATGGCTTGCCTGTTAAATATGTTATTTCTGTCAACTTGTACCTGATATCTAGGCTGTCCATCACTGCCTATGAAGTGCATCTGAACCCTATATTTCAACCAATTTGTGCTCTGACTTCACTGACTACCGACAGTAAAATAATCTCAAGTCATAAAATCCACTATTATCTGCTAACAACTGCTCCTTCTGTTGCTATCTGGGCACAAGACAACCAAGCTGTTTTAACAGACTGACTGACAGGCCCCGATGTCCTTAAATCCCATAATAGCCTCTCTGCATCCATCGCCCTGGGCAACAAGCAGCGGTAAATGGCTTCAGGTTGTCTGAGGTGTACCCAGAGAGCCTAAGATAGATCAATGCAGTCACTCACAGTCATCGTTTTTAACTCCACTCCAGCGTACGCTCCTGCCATAAAACTCCTGCTCAACTCCAGATCCCCAAACCCTCGGGCTCCCACAGCAGCGCCGGTGTCACAGCAGCAACTTAAAGCGCTAAAGAATGGACTGTCCAGGTGGAGTAGCTGTGTAACATTGTGTGTGACTCACAATCATTGGGGAGGGACGGGTGTCGATACTCGAAACCTTTAAGGTACCAACGAAACAACCCAGTACCAAGTATCACAACTTCTACATTCAAATGATACCTGCAATGGGTCCTTTTTGTGCCCAGACCTAGAAAAAAAAATGAAATTACTATTTGTATGGTTTTGCTTGCAGCCAAACACCGCAAGCGTTCTTTGATTTCATGCGACGTGTGATTGGCCCACTACCACAGCAGCTACAACACATACAGCCGGGATTTCCTGCCTGCACGTGGCTCTGAACACGGAGATGTCTGAGCCGCTGGCAAGCAGTTAACACTGCGAACACTTTACCTGAGGGGTAACCAGAGGGTGGGCACAATGGTTACGCAACAACGCAGTCCTGACATCATGAGTCGGGGGACGGCGCTATCAGCGGAAACCGTTTATAATGTTGACATTCAAAATATTATTATTATTATTATTAATAACTCACAGAAACAACTTTTCTTCCCCTCTTTGCCACTCTCTCTCAGACACACACACACACAGCGAGCGACGCTGCACTCAGTTTTCAGTCCAGAAATCCAAATTTACTAAGAAAAGATGGACGTAATTATTTCCAAAATTTACAAACTGTTTTATCTATCAACATATTTGTCTTTAATCCATATTTCTTGACGTTTCACCTTTCAAAAACTACTTTTCACTGCGGTCAAAAACATTTTGCTCCCGTTTGCCGCACACAAAGAGAGGACGCACCTGTATTAACGGGGCGAGCTAGCAGCAATGTAGCAGCACCGTAAATTACATTCATATTACCACAATCACTTATACATGTAACTAAATTATGTTTCCCCCATTTTTTAGGGTGATGACATCATAAAAGATGATGACAGACAGTTGAATTCAAAAACCTCAATAGAAGCTGAATTTGAATGTAACAGACTGACATTTGGTACAACCCCTTTCAACTGACTTCCTTGCACTGCATTTTAGGAAAGAATTTAGCAATTTTAACACAGTAAACACAATCTGATCCTTTGTTGCCAATTAGGAAATCTCTAGACTCCCTTATCTCTAAGAACATTTTCATGGACAGAATAGAAGGTAACTTACGTTTCTATCATCCCCTGCACATTCAAAGTGGGGGGATTTCCTTCTATCTCGACAAGGTTGTATAATATTGTATGTCGATGAAACACATCCACTCAGTTTCACCGAGCGTCTAATTTCCAGCACTCTACATAAACCTCTAATGAAGCAGGCCGTGTGGACTAGAGGTCATTAATTTAACAATGTCACTGTTCATCTCTGATTGGATGGCAGTGTTGCCCAACCTCCCTCGACAGAAACAGCTGTTGAACTAGACACAGGGACAAACGGATCAAGAATCAGACCGACAGTAACAGCAGTCATCGAATGGCTCGATCATTGATGATGTGTGATGAGTAGCAATGTATTTTCATAGTTTAGATCATCATCCCTGTTGGTAATAGTAACATTGTACCCACCAAGTACAGACCTCAGAACAAAGCAACATCACGGAAAGTTGGTAGGTGGTGTGACTTTATTAAAGGCCAATGCAAAGTGACAAAGACCGACGCAGGTGGACGCAGATGGGTGCTACAAAATGAGCTGAGGGGGCAGTTGTTTCTACTTTCCCACAAAATGCACAATTTGTAACCCACTTTAACATCAACACGTTCATTCCATTTCACTGAAGTATCAAACACCTGACGATCACAACACAGTGCCTCTGCCTGTTGTTTAAAAAGACAAATAGACTTAAAAACAATGACATAATTGGCATTGTTAGTGCTCATCCTTTTGCCACCCACCTCTCAGTCATGACCTGAACCTTGAAGGCAAGGCGATTATTGACCCGAGCTGCTCCCCGCCAGACTGCGAGGAGCTCCAGTCTCCACCAGTTTAAACATCGGTTCCATGTCTATTAACAGTGTTGGGTCGTGACCTGACCCCACTTATACCTTCACCTCTCCTGTCCATCTCTCTCTTCCTCCCTCCACCTCCCCCCACTCTACATCTTTTCATCCCCTTTTACCAAGTCACTCCCTGTGGACCCTCTACCACCTCTCTTCATCATACACACACACACACACACACACACACACACACACACACACACACACACACACACACACACACACACACACACACACACACACATACATGCATGCAGGCTCTTGTTGCCCCTCAGCTTAACGGTATTTATAACGATCTGACCCTGGGACCTCTCTGCGTTAATGATCTTCAGCCCCTCCCAACACAAACACACACATGCTGACAGATAATAACCTGCGCTCTCATGAGCAGCATGTTTTTCTTCTTCCCTTTAATACGTTGAGATAATCTCAGATCGGTAAACGTTGCAACTAATTAGACAACTCGAACTGCCCAAAACCAACAGCTTCATCTTTTGAATGCAGAATTTCTCCAGTGAAAGAAATGGGGAAACCTCGCCCTTTTCGGACAGCCAGCTGTTTGGTACTGGCAGTTGTAACATGCAAAATGTCCGTCTCTCATTTAGTAATGCTGAAATAGTCTCAATTTAAGGGGAAACAAAAGTATTCCTCCATTTAAGAACATGAATAAAATGCACAACTCTGACAGTATTTACAATTAGCAGCAGCTGTTTTGACGTTTTGAGTGAAATTGAGTTTTAATTGAAACCGATCAAACCAAAAACAATGATCTCTTCATCTGGTGATCTGCATGTTTTCAGAGAAACCAAATGATTAAATTTGCCGTCATGGGTTGACAATTTCCATCCTCATTTTAGGATACAAAATTTCAAATATCATCATAGAATCTTCATTGTCAGAAAGTTTAAAACAAAGCTGTTTGCCTTTCTTCGTTTTTGACCAAATCTTTATTGCCCCTTCCACACAAAAAAAAGATTGATACAATATATTACAAAATACAGAACATAAGGAGAAAAATCCACATTATACTACTACCGCTATAACTAATAATACAAATAATATTATACTGTTTTGTTAAAAGCATGACAAGTTGACATTTTGCAGTGAGGTTGACATGCTTTTGCTAAGGTAGCAATTATTTGTGAAAACAATTGTGAGTTACATCTGAAAATTGCAAAGAGTTTAATTACATTTATTAATTCACCCCACAACTTGTTTGGTATTCATCGTTCGTCACTCTTTAGGGTCCATTCATTGAAAGTGACACATTAGTATACATGTCTGATCCTGGACGCAGAAAGATGCTGCTGGAAGACACTACAGCTAGACACACAAACACAAACTATTGTGCTCTCGCTCTCTCCCTCTCAAGGCCTTTTCAATCCTCATGAGTCACCAACACACACACACACACACACACACACACACTCGTTTTCTCTCGTTCACACCCCTAAATCAGTGAAGAATGCATAAATTAGTTGGAGGCATGAAAGAGACCATCACTCACAAGCTCTTATTACAGTACTTGTAGGACAATGTACTGAAAAGCAGTAATTTGCTAACCCCTCCATGTACCTGAGTGATTAAGATGATTTACAAGTGTTGCCGGTTGTCATTAATTTTTTTTCGTGTGTTAGCACTTGAAGCTCTTTCTACTGTGATTTTATCATCTGTTACGAACACAAAGTTGGTTGTGTAATTTGCAACAAGTCCTCTCCTTGCCCTCTAGAAGTTCTTCTTCTTCTGATCCGACGCCCTTATCGGCAGGACGACATCATTTATATGTGCCTTACAAAGTCGTCACAAATCCTCGTTGAAAAAAGAGTTTTATGATGAGACACTATGTTTAAGGTTTGTTTAGATTCAGGCAGAGAAATGGACTTCATCTCACATGTTTTCGACTGAAAGAACAAATACAGCGACTAGTGATTTAAATTTGCATACGGGCATGTGGATCTTGTTTATAGACAAAGAAAAGTGAAAATATCCTGTAAGGTTGTAAGTTTTAAGCATACACATTAGGGGTTAAAGGTCACAGAAGAAGTGTTTAGCAGCATTGTTCTGTGTGTTTGTGTTTATTCGTATGCGCGAGAGTGGGTGCCAGTATGCACTTGTAAATGTAGTTACTGTTTAGTGTTGGTATTGTTTGCTTTAGCACTCAACCTAATGACACAGAATATTAGCTGCAATGCCATGAAAGTGTGCTGTAACTAACACACTTGTCGAGATGGTATCAGCTTCACGGACCGTGCTCACTGTCTTAATTAAAAACTAATAACACCTCCGTTCTGTTGCCAAAACACACTATTTATCTGTAAAAGGGTTGGGCTCAGTGTCTGACTCTTCTATTTCACCTCTCTTCTGTTTCCAGATCTGTGCCTCATGTTGTTCCAAACTGTTTGTTGTATGAAACATGGATTTTAATATCCATGTGGGCTGAACGATTAATCTAAATCAGACCTGGGCCTTTTGGCTGTCGCCGACCGGCCCACAAGACGTAAATAGGAAATTAGAAATAAAACGTAACTAAGTGTACATCATGCATGGAATACAGCTGCATTGCTTTTATTTTGAAGGCAACTGTTGCTGTTTTTTTTTCCTCAATTGACGTACGTGAGTATGTTCGTGAATGTGTGCGATGGATATTACAAAAGTATATTGTTTGGATCATTATTCCTGCTGCAGATGTTTAAGGTGGAGCTTATTTCAACTCCTTTATACACTGTTGTTCAGTTTGGATAGTTAGGAAGGGTTTGAAAAATTGCAATGTGCCAAGTAACTAGTAACTAAAGCTGCCAGACAAATGAAGTGGAGTAAAAAGTACAATATTTCCCTCTGAGATGTAGTGGAGTGGAAGTACAAAGTTGAATAAATTGGAAATACTCAAGTAAAGTACCTTGAATTTGTACTTAAGCAAATATACTTAGTTATATTCCACCACTGATCATAACATTTACTCTTAAATCACAGCTTATCAAAATCATACAATTTACTTTTTATAAAGAGGTGTAATAATATTGAGCAGGATTGAGTTCAGTCTATTGGTCCGGCCCTCCACAACAGTCCCTGTTTCTCATGTGGCCCCTTGGGAAAAATAACTGCCCCCCCCTGATCTAAATGTATTAATCAAATCGCAGGGAGGGCGAAATATGTGTCAAAATAACATTTAAAATTAAGTAAATTCAGTCAATTATAATCGCAATTAGATAATTTCTTGAAATCGTTAAGCCCTAATATTCAGTGTTTTCTGACAGAAATCTGAGTTTTGATATAGAAAAGCTTATTCTCCGGAGATCTTTTCTCCACCAGGTTCCTAGATTACATGCCTTTGTCTTTGAGGACATACATTAATTCCCTCGGTTACCCAGCTTTGCAGAGATACTCTTTCATTGCCCTCTTTCCTTGACTTCATCATTAAATGAGCTTGACCTAAAAAAAACAATAACCCAGCACTCAAACATGAAAACAACCACTGTTGACAAAGTACCTCGTGCTATTCTCCAGGCCTAGCCCTCTAATAGGACTGTTACAGGCTTAGTCACTTGTTTTCCACACACGTAAATTTGCTAATTTGTTGTCATCCAAACAAGATGAACCAAGTCAGCAGTATGGGAGCTGCTACCTCCTCATCCACATATCCTATCAACAGGAGTCTAACTTTGTCTTATGATATTGTCGGTCCTCCTCTGACTTCTTGCAGTGCTGTTGCACATTAAGATGTGTGTGTTGGCCAGTGCTATGTGGCTCATGTGGTCAGCCCAAGAATGTACTTCCCTCCACCTTCTGCATAGCAAGAAGGTTGTGAAAGTGGGTGTCCAGCCAGCACTGCTTTCAGAAATGTAAGGAGCTGTGTTGTTGAGCAACGGTGAAACAGGAAATAAGATCCAGTTGGTTCAGTTCAGTTGGAGTGAAACGATCCATGAGTTTGATGGCTCATGACCACTAAAAACACTGCAACACAGTTTATTATATTTGAAAAGTTACCATGGTGGCAACTATTTCACTCCCCGTGCAGTGTCAGTAGGAAACTAGGAATGTACATTGGCCAACACAGCCTCTTGTTAAATGATAAAGGTGACAAAGATGAGCCAGGTTTCACTTTTTGCCACATAACTCTAACTTTCGGAGCGTGACAGAAATTCTCCCCCAATTCCGACACTGTAAAGGACTTGGGAGAGGGTGTCAGACACTGCTCAACCGTCAGACAAGCAGTAAGCGCTTGCTCTCTGCATACGGAGCTCTTATAGCCCTATTTGAGGGTGAAGCCTGTGTTAGATTTTATGATAGTAACAAACTGTACTTGACTCTACTTCTATGATCACAATTGAAGCTTTGTAATGTGACTCTTTGTCATTTCAAAAAGTCACTGAAAACTTAGGGGGCGATTAGTGTTGCTAAAAACACATGAATACAAATGTGCAGGTCCATTTCGTAGCTACACTCTAATGTTATGAATATAACTGATGTATCTCTCTCCTCTTAGATGTCTACTGTGATCAATATTAACAGCTTAACCTCCCCGCTTTATGATCGCATCTCTTCAATCTCTGCTAATAACAGCTTAACAACTGAATTCATTCTCTTGTGTCTTTACACCATTAACAGGGCTGCTGCCACGTGTACTGAAATGTTCCGCCTCACACGCAGGACCTCATTGTCAAGATAACCGAACTCCCTCTTTCTCTGCTCCCTCAGGACAATCTTCGGTGATCAGTAACGATGACGACTCGGCCTCCCCTCTTCATCACGTCTCTAATGGCAGCAACACTCCTTCGTCCTCAGAGATGGGCCCTGACGCGGTAATCATCGGCATGACCAAGATCCCGGTGATAGAAAACCCTCAGTACTTCAGGAGCACAAACAGCCTCAAGACGGACACGTGTGAGTAAAAACCTCACTTATCTGTCGTGTGCGACCCAAATGAACCGTGTTAACAAATGCTTATCAACCCATTATGGGCAGTCTGCTCCGAAAGTAGCCGAGGCGACCGTCCTTGTGTTGTAGGTGGGGTTACCATGGCAACATCTTTCCGGCTGTCATGGCGATGACCTTGGAGCAGCTGATGATAAGCTGTCAATTGTGAGAGAGAAGTTAAATATAGAAAGTCTATTTATTTATACGCACGCGTGTGCCCCAGCATAGGTTAAGCATGAATCCATTCATGAATGTGAGACATCCACGTGGGACTCATGCTCACGCATCACCAGAGCTGAAGGAAGCCAAACGTACAAGAGTCTGACTTTTTTTTAACAGCGCAACAGGTACATACATAGCGGCGCAAAAATCAACAAAACAAGAGCCAAAAGGGCAAAGAGAAAGTGGCAAGGAGAAAGAAACAAACAGAAACAGAACAAAAGAGAAACATGAGGAGAACAGAAGGAGACAACAGTCAAACAGACAGACAGAGAGCACACACACCGATATTGACCTGGTCCATCAACATGACATTAGGATTATTGGCAAGTAATAAAAGCTTCTCCAGGCTTTGGCCTTGCGTTGCAGTAAATTATGAAACCACGTGTGTGTGTGTGTGTGTGTGTGTGTATGTATGTGTGTGTAGGTGTGTAGGTGTGTAGGTGTGTAGGTGTGTGTGTGTGTGTGTGTGTGTGTGTGTGTGTGTGTGTGTGTGTGTGTGTGTGTGTGTGTGTGTGTGTGTGTGTGTGTGTGCATGTGTGCTCTTATTTTTGAGGCCACAGTTGAAGGAGATATAATAATGGGAGGGATTTGAGGATGACCTTTTTGGTTGTGCGTTATTACTAAAAGATAGACTGGGATTTACAGCCGAGAGACAAGAATGAAAGCGCTGAGGATCAATGAACGTCAATAACGTACCGCTGCGTATGAGTGCGTGTTTTTAATATACTGCAGCCATTACAACTATTACTCTGTATGCTTCTTTGACTCGCAGACAGGCGGCATAAATACTGAAAGTATCGGACCGATTATTTCTTTTTCGACCCGAGCAACAGCCTTTGATGGAGACAGTTTGGCACTCAGTTGCATGCCAAGGACTGAACTCTTTTTAAACATTGGTCTTAACCAAGCTTGTGGCCTGTAACATTGAATACAAGCTTTGACTTAAAAGTTGGCACAGGCCTCTTCCTGGCAGCAATAATAAAGCAACAATTACTCAGCAGAGATGATGGATCCGTGTGTAATTACGGGATCTGTTAGCGGTGTTACAAAGCTTCAGTTGTGCAGCTTACCGCTGAAGTTAACACCTCATTAAGAATAATTACCTCAGAGGAGCGAGCATGGTTGGAGAGTGTGTTGCAAGCATTTTGAAACGACTGACAGTAAAACCCATATGGACTTGCATAGGTTGGAACTACTGTGTGTATATTTCTGTAACCCCACATAACCGTATTCATTATATATATGCAGAATGTCAGTGTGTCAAGCAACTGAAGCACGGATGTAGTGAAGATTTTAGAAATACTGAGGTCATAAATTCAATTCCCAACAACAACCCTAGCCGGAAACCGAAAAAAAAAGGGTCTTATTTTAAGTATTTGTATTTTTCAAGTTATATTTAATGGATTTTTTGAGGACATTCAGCAACTCCTTAAACTGAACTCTGACTAGAATAACTGCCACTATTTTCCCTATACTTAGTATCAGATTACATACCTCTCAGGAAATTATTTGGAAATTCCGACCCAGTTTGACATTTTGGAAATACACTTTTTTGCTTTCTTGATGAGAATTAGATGAGAAGAATGACACCATACTCTCGTGTCGGGAGTTGTGTGCAGGACTATTTCTTGGGCAGGTACAGCAACTTCCTGGAGGCTAGCTGTTTCCCCCATTCACTGTCTTTGTGCTAAGCTAAGCTAACTGGGTCGAGCTACATATCAATCCTGTCATCCAACTATGGCATGAAAGGAAACACTAATATTTCCCAGAAAGTCAAAACTCCTTGCAGGAGTCAAATCATATGTAATGCTAAAACTCAGAGAGGAGAAAATACAGAGGACTTGACCTCAGTGTCCTCAGTAGCAGCTACAGCCCTGAACTGAAGGAGAGATTTATCTTTCTTCATCTTTGTGAAGTTACACCTTCCTCTTGGCTTTGTCTACGGTATCTCTCAATTTTTCCACGGTTTCCATCCCAGCAAATCCTCTGCGGTTTGTATTTTGTTGTATCTAGGGAATGAGGATTAACATTGTTCTGGGAAATGTTATTCACAAGTCAACACGTGTGAATAACACGTAAATGACAACACCCATTTACACACACACACACACACACACACACACACACACACACACACACACACGCACGCACGCACACACACACACACACACACACACACACACACACACACACACACACACACACACACACTAAGCTTATGAAAATTGAGGTCACAATTAGCTACACCTGATAGAACGGCATGTAGTTGGGAGTGCAGTGAAAAAGAAAAGGAACTATATGAGTCATGACATGAACTGCATGAGGAATTTGACAGAGAAAAGGGTTGCAGTCTCTGCTGGCCCTGTTTTTAAAGCATCTGCCAAACATGGTTGTCTCTTTGACATATCACATTGCTTGGTTCAAATTACAAAACACATAATTTCCAAACTGTTTTATGTAAGCATCCAGGGTCATGGAAAGATTTTTGGGCAGACGAGGGAAGGAGGAAGGGAAGAAGAGGCAGATGGGAAGAGGTGGAATAATTATGTCCCGAGACATTCATTTATTTGGTTGTTTATAAGATGCTGATTAAGGAGGATAGGTATGAGAGGTGGCTCTTTTGGGAGATGTGGAGCGATCGGAGGACCAAGGGAAAGGACAGATGGAAAAATATGGGAGGAGGAGGTGGCTGATGGGAAATATTATTCCTCTTGATGTTAATGTTGTCGGCGCCGTCATAAACAAGTGATGGAAAAAGAGTGATGGAGCAACAGAATGGGGGAAGAACATGTGCCTGGATGTTAATGTTTAGAGGATGCTGATTAAAAAGTGACAAGTTCAGCAGATGAAGGAAAACGAGAATAGGGAGAAATAAATGATGGAGCAGCGGGATGCTAAATAAGGAAAGAGAGAGTAAGATAATGAGACTGGATGGAGGGATGCTAAATGAGGGAAAACGTGTACTAATTAAGAAAAACATCAGAGAGGGAGAGTGTAAAGTTTGGTAAATGGGGAATAATATTTCTGTAGATTTTAATTAAGGATACTGATTCAGGAGAAGAGGGTGATGTGTATGTAGCACTGCACAAAGAGATGCAGTTTAATAATGAATGCAGGGTGGAAGGAGTGTAAAATTGGCAAAGGCAGACAGCTGGAAAGCAGAATTCATGAGCAATATGTGGCCATAAAAAAAGAAAATAACTTGATTTTGAAAGTTCATGATTGCTGTGCGAAGCAATTATGGAAAATTCTTGAATATATGAATGCAAAATTAGTTGCAATGGCACATTATGAATGTCACAATAAAGACAAATTTAAAAAGAAAAAAAAACAGCAGGAAAGGCTGTGAGAACAACACCACATCTTCCTGCCAAAGAAAGAAAAGCGATAGGGGAAGCATTGGTCTGCACACATCAATTTATTTCCTATTTTAGGGTGTTAATTAAGGAGAAGTGGTGCGAGGCGTTTTCATGGGTGAACGCTTATTACACGACCTCAGTAGGAAATGGTGCGGTGAGGTAATTAGCTGGTTAAATAGTGGGTATAGTTGGCTTGTGGGTATATGAGTTTATTGTGTGCTGCCGCTGCAGAGGGAATTGTGTGCTACTGCTGTTTTTGTATGTACGTAATGTATATTAAACATATATTTATATAAAAACACTGACTTATAGCCACAGTGATAACTCTACTTACCTTTCTTCTTTAACCATTATGTTTAGCCTATATAGTTTGCACATATCTTCAAATTGTTGAGTGACTGAGTGTGTTTTCCTTCCATCTGCTGTAGCTCAAGGTTACTTTAAAGACATTTTACTCATGAACAATTAATAAAAAAACAATTAATAAAAAAGATCTATGGACACCACGGCGGGTGTAACAAGCATCAAGGCACATAAATGAAATAACATGACACTTCTCATAGAATCAACAGCAGAATAAAACAGCACCAATGCAGACAAAACAGAGATGCATCAGCAATTTAAAAAAAACTCCGCTGCAGCCACACAAACACACGAACCAATTGAGCTTCACATTTTCACACACCGTGTAATGCACGCATTAGTCCTCCGAAAATCTGGTCCAGGTTCAACTTCTCTGCTCATTCATGAAAAAGTCACACATGCGCTCCTGTACATTTTCAAACACTTTGAGCTGAATGAGGCTTTGCAGTCACATCAAGGATTATTGTGACAAACAGCAGACAGGCCTCACACACCTCACTGAAGGTACAACTTCCTCAGTCACCTGGAGAATCAACCGCGAGCATTTGAGCGTTTAACCAGATCTAGCATGCACCTGTGTGTCTGATTTGAACCACTCACTGCCGAGGGATAATCATGCTAATCTTCAGATAATCTTCTTCAACACCAATACGGCAAAACTGTGTACCCCAATTTCGGGCTCACTTGTCGTTTACAGCAGACTCCCGTGGCTCTGAGACTGTTACACTCACACCTGTCCCCACCGGCAGGTAGGAACCGAAATTACTGTAGTAGGCAAATGGGGCATGAAATATATGAATAAATATATGAATTCAATAATCGTTCACGTGTTGATACTTCAAATAGTAATGGAATAATTATTGTACATAATTATCAAATTGAATTTTGCAACAACATATATATTTATTACTTGTGTATATATATGTGTATAAATACATTTATGAATATATATATATATATATATATATATATATATATATATATATATATATATATATACATTTGCTACATTTGCTACATTTGAAAAGGTGCATTTGGCAAAACAAATTAGTAGTAAGTTGACATAATTTGTAGGAGACATGTGTATACTGTACAAAGCCTACAAACACACACACACGTATTGGATGGTGTGTGTTCTCCTCCATCACAATCTTAGATGCTTTTGAATATCTGATATAGATATTTCCCCCCTTCTCTCTCTCTCTCCTCTCTCTCTCTCTCTCTCTCCCTCTCTCTCTCTCTCTCTCTCTCTCTCTCTCTCTCTCTCTCTCTCTCTCTCTCTCTCTCTCTCTCTCTCTCTGTACCATATTGGGTTATGGTGGACCTCGGTAGCTCACAGTGTAGATCGATGCAGCTTCTGGGAGTCTAGCTGGGCTTTAATGTGATATTCTGAGTGGACAGCTTTTCTTCAAATGCACCTCTTAATCACATCACAGATAAATCTCAGCTCTTGGTGTCCTCTGTGTGTGTGTGTGTGTGTGTGTGTGTGTGTGTGTGTGTGTGTGTGTGTGTGTGTGTGTGTGTGTGTGTGTGTGTGTATGTGTGTGTGTGTTCAAGAAGTACCCAAGTGCATGTGTTATAGGATAATATGTGTTTCCTTGCATGCAGACACATGTGGCCTGCAGTCAAAAAGACGGGGCTTAGCGATGTTGTAGTAAGGGCACCTTGAATGTATCATCGGCATGGTAAAATGCAATATTTTCAAAGAAATCAGCTGGCGTGTAGTCGTGAGTTACTTAGCAACAGAGAGCAGGTTTGTCGACATGACATGAAACAGAGAGACACATGTTTTTAAGATTTACATTATAGTAAAAATTGGATCGAATTAGTGTATGAGAACAACAGAGAAACATTTCAAAACATGTATAAAAGCAATCACATGAAAACTCACCTTGCAGAAGATAAATCATGATATGTATTTCCTTTTATATTCTTATACTTTGACAAATGTTGTCTTGCTGTGGTAAAATCACACAGATAGACATGAAATAAAAAACACACAATTAAAATGATGTTCCAAAATTCAATAATTGACATTTATTTGACAAAATGTGTCAGAATGTCAGGCATCCCCTTTTTGTGACCTCATGCGAACTAACGTACATAATGTTTCTAAACCAAGATGGCCACCTTTTAATTAAAGGGAATTATTTTCTTACTCTCCGTCTTTCCTCTCCTTCCAGTCGTCCAGCATATTAAGAGACACAACATCGTGCTGAAGAGAGAGCTGGGAGAGGGAGCCTTCGGAAAAGTCTTCCTGGCCGAGTGTTACAACCTTTCACCTGACCAGGAGAAGATACTGGTGGCTGTCAAGGTAATCTCAGGGCCTGCTGGTCTTATTTTCACTTTCTTTTCCGCAAGAAACAGTTCAAAAGTAGAGAAAACAATTGTGTATGTTCCTACTGTTAAAGTGTTATAGTTCCTTATTAGTGCAAGTGAAGATCCACTCAATCACTGTTAACAAAACACAAACTTGGACATGGAAGGACAGATTGTCTCTGCCAAAAGAAATGAAGCACCATCCAGTCTGCATTACAAAGAAGGTGTTTAAAATTATGCCGGGTCGAGTTTCAAAATGAGATTCTTTGAAGACCCCTGACCCTACAGAATGATTGGTGGCACCAAAATAACAATGTTGATATTTTAGCTGAAGTTATTGACTTCTCTACTCGCTGCCGAGGCTGAATATCACCGAGGGCTTTGCTGTGTACATGTGTGACAATAAATTGGATTTACATTTTCTTTTAATATATATTTACAGTTTGCATCAGATAATCTTGTGTTTCTGAAATGGATATGTTAGACGACTCCATGTTTACCATCTCCTCATCTCCATTTCCTCTGCTATTGTTAGAAGGTCGTCCTTAAAGAGTTTCTCTTTAAGCGAAAGGTGGAATTACACTCAAACCGCTGACTTCCGGGGTCAAATTGAATGGTTTACCTGGGAGCATCCTCCCATCACATCTTTCCGTTCATACATCTCTCCATCAAGGATGCTTTCTCTCCTGGTCTGCGGTGAAACACGATCTTATTGGTGGAGATCTTCTCATTAACAATACATGACCTGTGAGAGACCCCCCTTCCTCTCTTTCTGTCCCCACTTCCTCTGTCTTCCATGCCTCACCTCTAACTCACACCTGCAGTACTTTTCCTTTCTCCTCTGCAGCCGTTCTTCTTACTACTTTCCTCTCCTGAAATCCTCCACCTTCTTTTTCTCTAAACCGCTTGCTGGCCCGCCAATGTTTGCTGCCAGCTTAGCTTCAGCTCAGTCTGAGCTCTCTGTAAAATATGCACCTGAAAATCCCACAGAGGCACAGTTCTTTATTGTAGGGCAAGATGCTGTGTGTTGCTGTACAGCATGTCAAATCTGGTAAAACATTATATAATCATGCAGTCAACTTACACTGAAAATAAAGTGCCATAGGTGTGGTTGCAAGTATATGAATCATTTAGTCATTAGAGTAACTTCATTGATTTAACTCTTCCAATTCATTGGATTTTTTTTCCAATTAGCTAATGTACCACCTGCTTACAGCACACTCTTCCTGCTCTTTTCCTCCTCGTCTTTTTGTCAACTTGTATGACTCACCGTTTCTCTCCAGTTGTCTTTTCCTCCTCCTTGTTGCTGCATCAACAAAGAGGAGACGCGATGAAAGCTGGTGGAAACACATTTTTCGATTAAATGATGGCGTTGTCATTGACTTCTTCTTGCTTAAAAGGGTGGTTCATCCAAATTACAAAACAAGCTAAAAGGGGGCATTTCTTTGGTAGAATGTACAGTAATTCAGCTGTTCAAAGTGAGGTCTTTTTTAAATGCTGGGAGCACCACTAACAAAACAAAAAAAGCAGATATCTCAGAGGCAGATTGCTTAAAACCTGGATAACTAAAACTAAATGTTTGAGTACATATTACAATTTTCTTTTATTTGGGTGGGCAGACCTTTTGATTTTTGGCAACATCTTCTTTAATGGCCTTTGTTATAGAAATGTAAACAGAGAACACAAATTAATTGAAGATGCTATATATGGGATTCAGAGCATTAATATAGCATAAAAAAGATTTGCTATGTAAAGATATAGTGGAGTAATGTCTGTCTGAGCAGAGAATGAAGTCGCTCTCCCTCTGTGTGTGTTGTTATCTCTGTTAGCTCTTTCAGCACGTTTGCCATAGTATGCAAAGATAGCACTGTTTGCACTGTTAGCTGCAAACAGCGTAGTCGTCACCATGTTGAGAGCCGTTGAGAGGCAATCGAAATGCTCCCAGTCCAGCACTTTTAAAGTAATACAAATGCCATATTACAATTAGTACAGTTAGCATAGGACACTGAAATATATAACACATCTTACTGGCACTTTGGATTATGAAAGTTTGCAACACACTGATTTGTTTCATCTTTTGCCAACTTTCTGGAATTTCACTTACAATTCTAACATTTCAATGGATTTACATATCATTAATGTACATAAAGCAGCTCCAAGATTTGTCAGTGCATTCAGTCATCATTACTCATCATTTCTCCACCTTTCAGCATAAAGAGAGCATGTTCAGCTCCTCTCATAAGTACCTTCCTCATGCACATACTGTACTTATCTTGCACTCTGTCATGCATGCTACATTAGAGAAACATGTACACAACATCAAAATAACCTACACTCACTAATAGACCTTAATGGTTCTGGTTTAAGAGTCGGCTATCAATCAGCCAGTCAGCCATATTACAGAAGCGAGTTTCACTGTGACTGTATATCATATACTGAGCCCATCATAGCCCATCGACCACAGGCACCCTTTAACACATGCAGATACACATAGAAATATGTATGCGCCTATGCACGCTTACACTCCTGCATGCCATCAATCATGAGCACCTAGCACTCTCCGTGATGTTGCCTTCGCACATGTAAATGTGAGTCACTACATTCCTGGGCGAGAGGTTGTTGATTGCTTCTTATTTGTCCAGGGACCTGAATGTGCGCAGACTGGATGACTAACAGTGCAATATTATGGCTTCTAGCCTGGGAATTAACGCAGCATTGAGACTTGATCGAGCGTGATAGTTCATACTGTAGCTAGATGTTTCTGGCTCACAGGAAAGTCTTTGAATTCAACGTTAAAAATGGTTTGCTCAATATTTGTTACCGTGGCCATTTGATCAATTTGCATGTGTTTGCCAGAGTTCTGTAGACCATCCATCGGTCAAATGTGGGTATTAAAAAGTTGTCATGCTTGACCCATATCATTTTAGTGCCCCTGTTAATAGGTCACTCTTTGTAAAGGTTTAAAAGTTGTAAATAGCTTGATTAACAGTTATTAAATAATTCCTTAATAAGAACAAAGGTTGCTAGATTGTGGTTGGTGTTTTTCCTCTTTCTAGGAACTTGCTTTGTCATTTTTAGCTTCCTTATTTATCAAGAAGACGCCAGCAATTGATCATTTGACCTCTTATCATCTGGGCATTGGTCTGTGTTCTTAGTTATACATATAACATTTGCTGGCTTCTTAGAGAGTTAGAAACTTATTTATGTGTCTATTAATGTATAACTAAAATGTATAACTGCATTGTTACAAAAGGTCATGAATACTGATCAAATATGCTATTTAATGAGTTTTAACTGACAGATACTGCCTCAGAAAAGGATTTATTAACCATAAATAAAGCAATCAATTAGAATTTCTAAACTCTTTATGAAAGTGGTATCATCCCTTTGTAATCAGGGGGGTTCTCTTACTTTTTGAGAACCCCAAAAACAGATTTAGTCACATAAACCGAAACTGAAAGGTCTAACTAAGACAGGATTTTAGAGAAAAGCCAACCCAGTTGTCCTATACACGTCCAACATCACATTTCAAACTGAGATTGGAGTGTAGGCTTTCATAAAGTATCCATACTGTACTAATCCACCATCATCATGTAGTATCACATTACAGCCTGTAATGTACATGACCAAGCCTTTGATTGATCACGATGCAGGATTGGTTGAACATATAGGTGGGTGGAGTTACAGTTTGTCTCATTTTCCGGTATCTCAGCGTTTCAGCTGAAAGGTCGCGGGTCATTTCCGTCTCCTTGAGATTTCTTAGTGACTTCTCCTTGTCCTTTAAACCTATATTTGTAATAGGAGCTTCTATCTGTGATGTTAGTACACACACACACACACACACACACACCTAAGGTGGAAAGCGAACATATATCCATGTCATATACTGTAGGAAGACAATCAATTATTCATGTAGGACAAGAGGAGTTGTCTATATTTTTCTTCTTTTGATGTGAAATGCATACAGACCCTGTATCACTTTCATTGTCTCTCTCTCTCTCTCTTTCACGCAAGCTTTTATGTTTCTTACACAGATGATTGCATTAGAGAACCTCCCTGACAGATTTCCTGATTCACGGGAGAGAGAAAGGATTAGTTTCAAAGGGAATGTAATAAATGTAAACAGTGTTGTACATTGTAATGGCTTACATTAATATAGAATGTGTTCCTGCTCTGCCATTGTCATCAGTCCTTACTCTGTGTCGTGAATTGTGCACTCTGTGTGCCGAGTTGCTGTAACTCACTTTTACAAGGCAAGACATTCACTTTTCCTTTCTCGTGGACATCGGCCAAAATATTGGAGCAGACTGGGCGTACTGTGAAGATGACTAATTGGCAATAGAGTACGTGGCATGATGTGTGACTTTTTCATTTGTCAGTGTATTAAAATGTCGCTTCTGTGTGTGTGCAGACACTTAAAGAGGCCAGCGAGAATGCCAGGAAGGATTTCCACCGTGAGGCTGAGCTGCTGACCAACCTTCAACATGAACACATTGTCACATTCTATGGGGTCTGCGTGGAGAGCGACCCTCTCATCATGGTGTTTGAGTACATGAAACATGGAGACCTCAACAAGTTCCTCAGGCACGGCTCTTTTCTTCATTACATCAAAATGTCATCAAGATTTTTTTCTCTAAAATGTCATCATGACAACAGAGGGATCAATAGACAAAGCATATTGTACAATAGAAGTTCCCTCGCTATTTTGAAAGAGTCCATCTCAGACTTTTCTCTTAGAGGGTTATGCAGTATTTTACATGGTTAAATACAAGGCTGATAGTTAACAACACTGCACAGGACACAATATGACTCCGACCTACAATAACGTGACAACTTTCCATCTGTTTCCTCGCAGGGCTCATGGTCCGGATGCAGTTCTGATGTCAGAGGGCCAGGGCCAGATCACCAGACCTGTGGAGCTGACCCAGTCTCAGATGCTGCACATCGCTCAGCAGATAGCGTCTGGCATGGTCTACCTGGCCTCACAGCACTTTGTGCATCGCGACCTGGCCACTAGGTTTGTCACTTACTCATTTACTTCAGTTGCTTCTCACTGCTTATTTGTATGGCCTCAATGAACACTAAACATCCATTATACAGGGACATGATTCATACCCTTCTTTATATATATATATACCTGTTAATTAATCATGTTTCCTTTGGTTGTCCTTTTAGATTCATGTATATGGTTAAACTACACTTGACATATTTAGTCATTTGGACATAATTTATGAAGCCAGTATAGAAAACATGAACGGATATTCTGTAAAACAGCAGCTGTCAGTCGTCTATGATTGACTGATGAATTCATTTCCACGTTGAGTGAGTAAATGATTGAATGATTCTCGTGTGGTGAAACAACACCGTAGCAAAAAGTATTTGAACCAACCAATGATTACTATTCAAAAATAAATAACGATAAAAATCAATTCTGACTTCTGAACTTTTGTCGGGTATAAACATATTTAAGGTAGATAGTTAACATCCTGTAACTCAAACTGTGTAAAACATCCACATTAATCTCACCACAACATCTTGCTGTTATTATTCTGTACTAAGTTTGTTCTTTGGTTATGTCTGTTGTCCAACAGGAACTGCCTGGTGGGCGAGAACCTGCTGGTAAAGATTGGAGACTTTGGCATGTCCAGAGATGTCTACAGTACTGACTACTACAGGGTAGGTGTATGTGTCGATATCTTTTTATGGCCTTTTAGCCTCACTCTTCCCCGCTGCATGGGTTCCTCTCTGCTCCTCCCCTGCATGGGCATGACTGACGGAGTCAGAGCAGTGATATTAAACTTAACATGTAGCTCACTGTGATGCCGTATGTAATTAAATGTAAGGGGGTGGGAGGTTAAGTTGCATGCTTTGTTAGGTCACACTTTGTGTAAGGGCAGTTTGTTTGGATAAATACTGCAACATTTTCTGCCACTGAGGGCTGATATACACCATTTGTTGTAAATTTGTTTTACAATATAATTCTCTGTTCTTTTATTAAGCAGGTGTTGATTTTATGTAGCTGCTGTTCACCAGAGACCGACAGAGCCAACAGCTGCATTGCAAGCACCAATATATTTGAATACACTCCTCCCATGAAAACTATTTATCACAATGACAAAGAAAGAATAGAATAGAAAGAAAAAGTCAGAACCTGCCCTGAAGAAGCCATATTTGTCACATGTGATGCTTTTTGATTAGCCAATCAATGACAAGGTAATTTAATGGTTTTAAAATATTATGCATATAAAATATTACATATAAGCAATTATATTCATGTTATGTGAATACCTTCAATCATATTTCTACCACACATTTTTAATAAACTGTAAAAAAATAAAACAAACTCTAAGATATAACACAAGGATGGGTTGTATTTTCACTGCCATACTTGTGTATCCTAATTTCTTTACTGTGGACTTTCTTCAATGAAATATTAAAGATTAACCTGGAGACAAGACAAAAAAAAGAATAATCTGCTGATTTGCTTTTGAAATGCTTAGCTTGTGACAGTGAAATAAGCACTTCTAACTCTACTGTATCTCTTTTCAGAAATGTATGAAACATCACATGATGTCATACTTATACAATGAAACAAACACGGGAATGTATCTACAAACTGCACATAGTCTGGTTGCCAAACCACAGCATTATAAGAGTGTGTTTTTTTTACATTATTTTAAGTCTGATGTAATCTATATACAGATCCTTTCACACTGCAGGAAGTGCAGGTCAGTGGGATGTAACACTGACCTGCAGACCAATCCGTGTAGATGGGGCTGCTCTGCAACAAGCAAAGGGATAGGATATGCAGCCGCAATTAAAACAATGATATTTCATTGCACATTTTGTGAATGAGTATGTTTTTGTGTGCGTGTTGCAGGGACATTTAGTAGCTGTCAAGATAACTCAGGGGTATGAGAGACAGCTGAGAGGTGTGTGGGTTTTTTCCCCTACACTGTACAGCAATCTGTCACCTTTCCAAAAGGCCAAAATCTAATAAATTGTACTGATGGATTGATAGTGACTGTCCATTTTTCCTGCCCGTTCCCGTCCACTGTGACAAACTGACTGTGACAATGACAGAAAAACAGAGAAAGATCATAAACTTAACAATACAATTCTGTAAAATAACAATGATCTGTAGGCCATTTGATGGATGTGTAATTCAGTAATGGCTTTGATCGAAGCATTTTATTTTCTATGTAGAAATCTATCCAGTGAATCACCACCTTGAGGTGGGTGAGGGGTTTGTTTGCTCCAGTAACCCTGGGAGCTGTGTTGTTGAGGGCAATAGCTAGGGTCCCCCGAGGCAAAGTGGTCCCAGGGAAGGGGCTAGACCAAAAGTGATTCACTGACCCTATATAAGAGTTGTAGCACCTCGCCTGGAAAAGGTAAACCGGGGCCCCCTGCTGGAGCCAGACCTGGGAGGGGAGCTTGCATCTGGTGACTGGGTCTTGACACATGGTGCTCGGCCGGGCACAGCCTGAAAAATCACCATGGAGCCGCTTTTCTGTGGGCCCACCAATCGCAGGGAAAGGCATTGAGGTCAGCGCGCATTGTGAGCCATGCTCCTTCCATCTACAGAAGAAGTTGGGATGAGAGTCAGTACCATCTGTTTGAGTGGGGCTATTGTTCTCTGCCAGAAAACGGTGGACTGCGCTCTCCTGGTTGGGAGTGAGTCACAACCCCAAGTGAAGGGGTTCAAGCATCTCGAGGTCTTGTTCATGAGTGAGGATAAAAGCAAGCAGGTTTGGTGCTGCGTCAGCAGTGATGCAGTCATCGTACCGGACCATTCTGGTGAAGATGGAGCTGAGCCGGAAGGCAAAAATTCTTGCTTTACCAGTTAATCTATGTACAGACCCTCATCTTTGGTCATGAGCTTTGGTTGGTGACCAAAAGAATGAGATTGCAGATACAAGCGGCCAAAATTAGCTTCCTTCGTAGGGTGGCTGGGCTCAGCCATAGAGAATGAGTGAGGAGCTCAGACATCCATAAGGAGCTCGGAGTAGAGACACTGCTCCTTCCCATCACAAGGGGCCAGCTGAGGTGCTTCGGGTATGTGAGCAGGGTGCCTGCAGGTAAGCCTGCTGCCCCGTGACCCGGCCCCGGATAAGTGGAAAATTATGGATGGATGGATGGATGGATGGAAAAGCACTATAACAGTCTGGAAAAAATGCTCAGCGTAGTAGAAATACTGAAAGAAATCATTTGTAGTCTGTTAGGTAAAGAAGTTTAGTCTAGAATAAATTTATATATTCCAATTTGCTAATCATATTTCACTTAGTGCCCCCACAAATACAAAGTCTTTCACGACCGAAGCCACAATGTTGAAAAACTCAAAAATACAAGATCCACATGCAATCAGTCTGTATTCCAAGCACATGGAAAATGTACATTTCTTTGGTCTTTTTTTTTAACACTGTGGAGATTCAATTTTAAATAACTAGTCCATTTGGCATCAAATTAAAGATGTAAAAAAAGATAATGGTCTCTCCACTTTAGTACTATTCCTATGTGAAGACACACAGCACCCCCCCCCCCCCCCCCCCCCCCTCCTTTCACTCCTCAATAAAGCTAAGCGCCGAGGCTGTAGTCATGGCAACGGGCTAAGGCAGTGGCGGAGAGCCTCGGAGTTGTATCCAACGTTTCTCAGGAAGAAAAGTAATCAGAGAACTTCTGTTTAGTATGCTGAGGCAGTACTAGAGAAAAATGGGGGTGGGGTGGGGGTAGATGGAAGTGTGGGAGACGGAGGCAGGAGGGAGGGTGGCAACGAGATGAAAGGAGAGAAAGAACTGGAAAAGAGAGAGAGAAAGGGTGGGAGGCCAGGGAGGGAGTGAAATAAGACAGAAATATATACACAAAAGGAGAAAAGGCAGTAATAGAGCTATAAAGCAACATGCACATGCTGAGGTGGCAGAGGAGGGGTCTGCAGGCAAGGCAGCCTGTATACAGTAGAAGACAACAACACAATACTGCAGCTTTGAACATCCACAGAGCAGCATATCAGAGACACAGAATCAGCAAGAAATGTCAAAGAAGGACAGAAATGTAGATGGACAGGAAGAAAACAGCAGAGAAAAAGAGGTAAAATACATGGATACAGCCTTGTTTCAGCATCCAGGAGAGACAGAGGTGTGTGTGTGTGTGTGTGTGTGTGTGTGTGGTGGGGTGGGTAGTGTAGAGACCCAGTCATGCTCTTGCGTCAGAGAGAAGCAAAGATGAGTCATAGAAGGATTGGACCCCCGTTATGTGTGTGTGCGTGTGTCTCTGTGTAGAGAAATAGAAGCAGAGGCATTGAACTATAGAGGCTGTGGTGACGTCATTGAATCCCTTGTTACACAATGAACCTGACAGGCGCTTCAGAAGACAGACAGAATGCCACGATTCAAACCTTGAGCCTCTCCTTGCAGCCTTCTCTCAGTGTGTGTGTGTGCGTGTGTGCGTGTGTGTGTGTGTGTGTGTGTGTGTGTGTGTGTGTGTGTGTGTGTGTGTGTGCGTGTGGTTGAGGGTAGATTTGTAGTTGGGGAGGGATGTTGCTGACACAAACTGTAGGAAAACACTGGCAACAAAGCCGAGCTAAACAATCTCTGCAGAGTAATTTGGCTTGTGTGTTTTTTTTTTCTTTCTTAAAACCCATCTCTGAGACACGACCAACACAGACAAACAGCATCTTAATGGGGCACCTGGAGGGGCCATAGTGAAGCGGTTATCTTGTGTAGGAGTGAGTGTGCATGTGGAAAAACACAACACAGATACACATCAATGCTAGAGGATACTGTACTGTCCATGTGTCAAAATCACATTAAGACACACATAAACCCACCATACCATATGGATTGTAAATCTGTATATAAGTGGACAGAAAAACAAGCAAACAAACAAAATCTTAAGCTTTTGAAGTTGGAAATATGAAAACTACTTGCTCGTTTATAACATGATAGTCGAAGTAGTATCACTAACAATATGAGGTTCCCTCATCCGTCCTAACTCCTCTTGAGACAGTTACTTCGATGGTAGCTTGAGCGTTGTCCGATTCAAAGCTCATGTTCCAGTTCTGCTTTTAAATTATCCGATTCATAAAAAACAGTCCTCATCATTATCCACATCAAACCAAGCCCTATAAACCTTTATAGATAGATAGATACGTAGATAGATAGATAGATAGATAGATAGATAGATAGATAGATAGATAGATAGATAGATAGATAGATAGATAGATAGATAGATAGATAGATAGATAGATAGATAGATAGATAGATAGATAGATAGATAGATAGATAGATAGATAGATAGATAGATAGATAGATAGCCTCGGACATTTGATTCTCTGTTTGGGCTTTTGTTTTCTTTAACAGAGCAGGAATTGTGGTCTGGAGAAATGGGCTCGTGAATGAGTAGTGTCACGAGACTCAATAACATCAAGCATGTTTGTACAGCCTGCGTTTTCCACTCCAGAGTAGGGTCTCATATCGGCGGCTATAAATATACCTTTAGCCCTGTTCGGATTAGTAGTGAGTACCTAAACGCTGCAGGGAGAGTTTGTAGCGTGTGTGCTGCTGTTGGTTTTCCTGCTAAACTAGTTTAGCATAGCGTGCCTCCCAAAAAATGTTTGAGGAACATCACGGAAGTGAGTCCAGCAGCAATTGTAGGAATTCATCTTGTTTTTAATTTGAAATTCCTGAAAACTGTATATATATTTATACTGTATATATATATATATATATATACTGTATATAAATTGTTTTTGCTGGACTTGAGTGACAGTATCACTAAAATAAACAGCAGCATGTTATATATACCTATATGTCATTCATTTCACAGTTTCTGGGCCAGGCCAGGAGAGTAAGCGCTTTTCTCTAGGGAAAAAAATAAAACCAACACACACACACACACACACACACACACACACACACACGCACACACACCAGCATTCTTGGAAATAGTTTTTGCCAGCAACACAGAGGGCAATTAAGGTATAGGGTTCCTGAGTAACAAAGAGTAACAAAGAGTGGGCGGGGTTAGTCACATAAGCCCCTCCTACACCACATCCCATAATGCTTTATTTTTTAAACGGTCCAGTTGTCATGGATACCACCGCCTCCAGGAGGTCAGTACAGAGAGCCCACAGCCCTCCTCTGCTTTATTTATCCTCCTTTTTTGAGGCTTTCCTGGAACACTCAGTGGCCGAGGTCTATAGCTGAAATGATGCATATTTATAAGACAGAGAGGGAGAGAGACAGACAGGCGGGCTTAGAAACGGTGAGGGAAGGTGAGAACGAGGGAGAGACATTGAGGGGGAGAGAGAGAGAGGGCAACAGCAAAGGAGACAAAGACTGACGACGAAGCTACTGACAGCAAAGAGGAAACAGAGAAAGAGCTGATGACAGAGTGAGATGCACTGTCTATACTTCAGTGAAAATCTCTGAAAGTGTTCGGTCTGCAGCTCCTTTTCTTTATATTTGATGGCAATGACAAGAAGATTTAACTCTGAGGCTTTCCCTTCCTGCTCCTTCATTTGTTTTCTTTCCTCTGTTTTCTCTTTCAATCCAGCTTCGTTAGAGCTTTTTGAAAAGGCTGCCCTTCTCTTCCTCATACACACTCAGTCAGATGAATATAAGAGAAATGTAGCCCTGCGGTTCAAGAGCCCAATATTAATATTTCAGACCTTCAGGGGAAATGATCAGCCATGATGAATTAAACAAAAAGACAAATGTATGTGAGAAGGTTCAGACACATGAGTGAATAAATAATGTCAGAATGTAGAATAGAATAAAATAGAACAAACAATGTCTGTCTCTGACACAATTTTTAATCTAATATTGATCAATTTACTATGTAGTGCACGATATCTATCGTTTATTTTTTTCAGTTTACAGCAGCTATTGGCAAATCCATCACTGAGTTTGTGTGTTCAGTCCTTCTGAAGATCTTATTAACTATAACTACCATCTATTTTCAAGTGATTTATTAAATCAGGTTGGTCGAAGCTAGTGAAGACTTTAGTTATGTGCAAATCCATTGTTAGTTGCGCCATCAACCAAAAATAAATTTTAGTGTACTTTCCCGCTTGTTATACTTGTTATTATTGTCACCACCCAACCATACTCTTGACAGAGATGAGAAGGAAGCGAGATGGCTCGCTGGTTAGCTACTTCCGTCATCAGCTGTGGTAAAAACGATGTGTTCACTTCAGAATGTTATTGATTGTTATTGATGCAGTCTGATGAGGTAATATGACATGAACATACCAGTGGTGGGCCGTCAGGGCCAGCTAAGCCTTCTCTGCTGGCCTAAACAGAATCACAAAGTTATAGCTATATTATAATTTAATAATTTTTCATAAATACACTACATGTATTATAATTTTTTCCCCCATTAGCTTATTTTTTCATTGCACAGCTCCTGTCTTCCTCTGTTGCTCTGCTTCCAGCACAGCTTGTTTTAAGGAGAGCTTTTATCCAATCAGATTCAGCCTCTATGTCTCTATGTAAGGAGAGAGGCCTGAGGTCCTCTAGGTAGACTTTGCAGTTTAAGTAAATGGGGACGATATTGTTGATTGTCATAGTCTTCAACCAATCAGATCTTTAGTTTGACATGTTGGGCGTATTCTTTGACGCCCCTTTGGCACCGAGGTAGCCTCCTAAGTACGTCTGCATTAACGTGCGCCGTGATTGGTCAGTGGGCCAGCGCGTGACTAATGGGAAAGCTGGCAGAAGTTAGTTGGAGTAGTAAGAGTTCAAATTGGCGGAGGTGGGATCCCGGCCCCGCTGCGAACCGGCCGCCGTAGACCGGCCGCCGTAGACCGGCCGCCGTAGACCGGCCGCCGTAGACCGGCGAAATACAACTGGGGAGGCTCGACTGTCACTGGCGTCCATGAATCGAGAAGGATTTCTTACTGGAACTGAAACGATGTACTGGGGTTAAACTCTTTGTCAACAAAGATTTCGGTAAGTGACAAACTGCTTTTGTTTTTTACATCTGCAGTAACGTTTTTATGAATAATATTTGAATGGCTCGTGCTCTTGTGTGGTGGAATGCGTGGATCCGCTGCAGGTTTGCTGGATTGATGTGTCATGCTTTGTTGTCATATGAATATATGTGACTATATTATGACTTTGTGGTTGTCATTGTGTTAATTACGTTGATTTTACTATGCATTGTCCGTTAAAGACGCAGCGTCCCGTCATGCACGGATTCATGTATCTGCACCGTAGCTGTTCAGCTGTAGTAGGACAGCACATAAAATGCACGGCCCGCCACTGGAAAAATACACAACAAGAGGAAATAAATTGTGACACATTTGGAGTGTTTATTTTTCTGTGAAATGGTCTATAGCCGAGTTTATGTCCATCTTGCTTCCTTCTGGCCTCTGTTGAAAGTTGCACATGCTCAGTACTGATGAGGCAGAATATAGGCTACGGATCCTGTAGTGACAATTATACAGTTTGTGTCCACATGGTTACCCTAGATTTGCGGAAATGTGCGGAAATCTGCGGAAATTCTTGTGCGACTCACTCCCCAATGACCTATCCCAACCTTAACCATTCACAGTCCATGCCTAACCTCAACCACCTCACGAGAGTTTTGCAAATTGAAGGTTAGAAACAACCAATTATACCACATAACTCAATAACGGTTTCTTGATATACTTTGTAATTTGCTCTGCGCGTCACTCACTGCGTCACTTGCGCAGTGCATCCATGGTTTACAGAAATGGAGAATGACAAAAAATGTTCCTGGCAACTGGGCTGTGAGAGCATAGCATTGTTATTCTAATTGAGGATATCCAAAGATTGACAAAAATGTGCATGTTGTAGTATAAATAGCATGTGTTGTAGTGTATGTGTAATGTGTAAACCATTTATGTCTTTTTTGATTGTATTGTGCATAATGATTCTTACACCATAACCCTTCTACTAGACTGCTTACTGTACTTCATAATGGCCTGCCTATAAAGCACAATGGACTTTGACAGAGACAGAGAGAGAAATGCAAATAAGATCCAGACAAACCAGCAGCAAGATGCGGCATTACAAGGAAAAGAACAAGGGCCTGGTGATGAAGAGTTAAGGGCTGCATATATGTTTCCCAGTGAACCGGATGGCTATCTATGTGACTGTGCACATTTTATTACTCCATTAAATAACCCTCTGACTAACAAAGAAACACGCCAAGTGTGGGTACCAAGCCATTAATAACAGGCATAAACCTCAGAAAATGGATTGTGCTATCTGTGTGCAGCAATGGAGTGCAGATGGGTCGGTAGATTCATGTTCGGAGGAGAAGTGAGGGGAGGCTCAATATATGGAGTCAGTCCACAGGGTTGGGTTTAATTCACTTTCTCTTTGAGCAGGTTAGAAGTTCAAGCACTGGCGTATCTAACATGCATATCTAACAGTTTTCAGGCCCCAAACTCAACCCAGTAGATTAACCTGGTTTCAGCCTCCAGAGTCTGGAGGTCTCAACTGAAATGAACATATTTATGGAAAGTAAAAACAACAGAGTTGGTGGTTGATCACTGTATATGGTGGCCAATTAATTAGTGCGTTATTTGTGAGCTTGAAGGTGTATACGTATACATTCTTTGTCTGAGGGAATATAAAGCAATGCTTACTCACCAGTGTACCCTTCAGTTAAATCAAATGATATACACTGATCAGGAGCGAGGTGTGCCACAGTCACAGAGATGATGCAGTCTGCAGTGCCATACCATCAAACTTAGCTCACTGCCTCGTTCAAATGCCTCAGGCAGCAGTTTTGAGGAGTGACATGTTTGCAGCGCTACTTTAAAATGTATTGAAATTCCTTGTGTGCTCCTTGTGAGAAGTGTGAAAAGCTGCGTGACCATGCATTCAAAATGCTTGATGTTGCAGAATAGAAAAGAATAGAAGAGAACTGGATGTAGAGAATGAGAGGACACTATTAGAAATTTCCTAAATGTTTCTTACGCTCACTCTACACTACTGACTTTATTCTCTTTCTCTTTCTGTGTGTGTGTGTGTGTGTGTTGTGTTCAAAGGTCGGAGGTCACACCATGCTGCCAATCCGCTGGATGCCCCCTGAAAGCATCATGTACAGAAAGTTCACCACAGAGAGTGATGTTTGGAGTCTAGGAGTTGTTCTCTGGGAGATCTTCACCTATGGAAAACAGCCTTGGTACCAGCTCTCCAATAATGAGGTACGGCATGAAGTCACGGTCACTTATCCGTCACAATGGTTGTATGTGTGAACTGAACAAAAAGAAGTACAGGTAACATAACGTAAATGTTACCAGGAAGTTTACCTTCATCTTAATAAGTGATGGCAAACAAGATGTTGCTCTTGTGAGGTATTGTACGACACAGAGCTGAGGAGCTTAGAGCAAGCTACTGAACTTTTCTCTGGGTTTTTGCTGGTTTTGCTCGGCTCACGATTCAGTGTGGCTGAAGGGTGCTGTTGTCAGGCAGTTTGAGTGGAAATCATTTTTTTAACCCTGTTTTTCAAAAGGGCTCTCAAAATGTCCCTTTTTTGTCACTGATTACATTGAGACAAAATGTCCTGTTCTTTCGAATTCAAACCCTGTTCCATAAGTATTTTTTACAAACATTTTTTTGCATCTGCCCTGACTTTAGAAATAAAATTGACTTGACATTCAGCATACAGTGACACAGCCACTAAAATTAGGATTTCTTCTAAATATTCAACACTATGGCTGCAACCAACCATTACTTTTGTTATCGATTAGTCTGATGATGACCTTCTTGATTAAATATACAAAGATGACGTCTCCAGATGGTTTGTTTTGTCCAACAAACAGACCCAAACCAAAGATATTCAATTTACAACGATACAAAGAGAACAGCTGCTAAACATCACATTTGAGAAACTGGGACCAGTGAATGTTTAGCATATTTACTTGTTAATTGAGGTTCATCAGGATTGTCATTTAAACCCTTTAACAAGCAGCGGCCTGCTTGTGGATTAGTCGAACAGACTCATGCTATGAAGCAAAACATCCAACATCCAAAATACAGTGGAGATCACAAAGTTACGTCAGACTGAACCCTGGGGGGGGGGGGGAAATATGAATTATGCACAATATATCTACAATATTTTCAATGAGTGTTGCAGCCATAAAAATACATAGATTCCTGGAAAATGGAAGATTTCACTCGATGTACACATCATATAGCCTCACTGAAGAGCTGGAACAAGCTAATATACTGAACATATACTGTGATACTTTCAGACAGTGGGGGATAAGATGATCTTCACCATTTTAAAACTATAAAAAGGCGGAAATAAGCAAACATTTTAAAGGACTTTCTATTGATTGCATCAGCAAAAAAAATATATTAAAATAAATGAATACATGAGTAGCAATTGGTTGTTTCTTCTGAACTCTCACACATTTTCCCTTCACCACACTCTGGGTCTTGACCCAGTTTCCCGAAAACAAAGCTGTACCAGAGCCCTCCAACCCTTCACCTTCACCTCAACCCTATGATGTCCTCAACTCTGGTTACAGCTTTCTAACCATGACAGCAGTCCCTTTTTTTATCCTGATTCACTCAGGTTACATCCAAAATAAATCTATTAAGTCTTCCTTGATTCACTGTTCACTCACCTCTTGACCCAAATCTGGTGCTCAGATGTCTTTTACACAGGATATGGAGAGATATTCATTACTCATCTACTCTAACAAACTGATAACAACCACAGAATGAGGAGGCGTAAGTAGCTGCTTAATTAGCAAAATGATGATTACAAACAGTATTCCTAATAATTTAGATTTAGTTAATCTTCAGGTATTACATTTTTTTTTATGAATATATATTGCAATTTGGACACAACTGGCTTTTGGAGCTAAATAGAAACCAGTTAATGGTATTAATTCCACACTCAAAGCAGGCGGTATTTAATGGATGAGGAAATTATTCAAAGCTTAATTATAGTACAATATAGATATTTTACAAAGCGCTCCCAGAGAATGATACACACTCTTTGTAGCAGAGAGCTCCCTTCTGTATATAGTAGTTAGAGTTAAAGTCCCCTCTCCTTGATCCACACATCCTCATCCTAAAGTCAATTTAGAGCTAAAATCTGTTGTGTTTAAAGTAACATACGTCTTTGAGTGTGTTAAAACACTACATTTCCTCTCACGCGATGATTGAAGGATTGGATTTGATTTGTCTGGTTGACTGCTCCAGTGTCGTCCAACTTCACCATTCTAGTAAATCATTTATTCCCAGTGACATTTTCCCCGTATGCCACTGCCATGAGGTGAAACTTCCTCACCGAGCAGATGCTCCATCATCTTAAACGTGCAGAAAGTTGCGACTTTCAGCTTGAAGTGTTGAGCAATGTTCCTGTTTTTTGTTTGCTTTGTAACAGAAGACTATCGGTAACATTAAGCTGGATGTCATCTTTCTTTCTTCCTCTGTAGGTAATAGAGTGTATAACCCAGGGCAGGGTGCTGCAGCGCCCCAGGACCTGTCCTAAAGAAGTATATGACCTGATGCTGGGCTGCTGGCAGAGAGAGCCGCACATGAGACTCAACATCAAAGAAATCCACAGTCTGCTCCTCAATCTGGCCAAAGCCTCACCTGTATACCTGGATATACTGGGCTGAACACAGGCGGACGATAGAGGATGTGTGGGTGTGTGTGTGTGTGAGTGTGTGTGTGTGTGTCTGGGTGGGGATGATTACTGTATCTTACTGTGTCTGTGCATTTGAGGTTGCATGCGTGCGTGAGTGTGTGTGTGTGCGCTAGGGTGGACGCAGTGACACCTGTGGATGAAATGAAGTGTGTGACGCTCTTGCAAGTGTACAGGTATAGCTGTGCAGGATGTGAGCTATTATCAAACTTTTGAAGGCAATCAAAAAAAAAATCCTCAACTCATCCCCAACCGCGTCTTTCCTCCGCGCCAATTTCCTCCCCGCCAATTTCCTCTCCTTTGTGCATCTCCACTCTTTCCCTCCTTCCTTCCCGGAGAGACATTTACTAAGAGTAATTTAACTTTGGATGGGGAAAAAAAAAGGCTTCTTTTGAAATGCTTTAAAATGACTGGGGCTAAATTCATGAAAACCTGATTAACAGGACTTTAAATTTAGTGGCTCATCCCTCGCTGCCTGTCAGACAACAGGACTCGTTTGAGAATCCGGAAATTTCAAAGAGGCGCAACGTTGGGAGGATTCCCGGAAGCTTCAATCCTTTTGCGTGTAAATATGAGACTGTGCGACGGTGAGACATTTCAGAGGAAATTGCTCTGTGCTATGTCGAGCCATAAAGACACTGTGGTTTCCCCTCTCTGTTTGTCTGTCTGTCTGTCAGTCTGTCCGTCCGTCCCTCAGAACTGTACATTATTAAGTCAGCATTCATCCAACATGGCCAGAGGAAATGACTACACAATTGATGAATTACACACTGTAAACATACAGCAGACTGACTGTAACAGGAAGAATGACCAGGAGAAGTAAACACAATCTGGTGTTCTGCCTGTCAGATAAAATCAGTAGTTGAGATAATAAAGGAGGATTTCTGGTTGGCCAATTTCACTGAAACAAAAAAAAAAACTCAATCACTAACAATCCAGTGCCTGCTGAAGCTGAATTGAACTGCTGGTGAAAGAAGTTGAGGTATTCTACTATACTGTAATTGTGAATACTAGAAGTGTAGAAAAAAAACTTGATCTATCTGGCACTGATCTATAATATCTCCTCATGCAACAGTCTGATATATATGATTATAAGGATATATGCACTCATATCTGCATACTGTTTTCTGTTACATATTTACTTTGCTCAGGCCTGGACTGCACTGTCTTACAGCACAGGGTAACATAATGACTACTTTTATTTTCTCCCCCGAAGTGACAGATGCTTCACTTGTGATGTCAAGTGCTCATGTCGGAGGTCAATTGATTAATTTGTCCGCAGCTGTCCGATAATCGGGAGGTCGTGGTTGTTGGGGGGGGGGGGGGGGGTGTAAAAGTTGCTAAGGGATGCTGAGTTTTGAGTGGTCAGATGTGTGGGTGACGGCGCTGTTAAAGGTGTGGTTCATTTGGTCAACCCATATTAAATCATCAAGGCTCTCAGCACTCAGACATCCTTGAAAACCACATCTGTGCTAGAGGGGATGCACATGGGAACACACACACACACATACACACACACACACACACACACACACACACACACTGTATACCTTATCCTGTCATCCCTGCATCTCCACACACACACACAGACACACAGTGAAAGACACTCAAAACGGGACGAGAAGGAAATTGAATTGTGCATGTTTTATTATTTGAGCGGTGCAGTGCTTTAGCCAGGCCCCGTCCAGTGTAATGGCGTAATGTATATTTCATTACAGCCTAATGGGCCCCATTAGCACAGTCTCCTCACAGACATTCAAGACTTATTGTTTTATGGCTGAGAAGGAAGGATGGAGAGGAGAGGTGAAGGAGAAGAAAACAGAGAGAGAGAGAGAGGGGGGCTGGATAATGAGAGGAGAGGTAATAATGCATATTGGGGAAAAAATATGGAGAGGAAGGGAGAGACTTCAGAAAGGAAGCAATGGGGTAGAAAGGAGAAGACGGTCGGAAGGTAGGAACAGGTC
The DNA here is from genome assembly GCA_032191485.1 of Leptoclinus maculatus. Taxonomy (NCBI): domain Eukaryota; kingdom Metazoa; phylum Chordata; class Actinopteri; order Perciformes; family Stichaeidae; genus Leptoclinus; species Leptoclinus maculatus. The sequence continues at coordinate 16,672,991 of JAVDOI010000005.1, forward strand.
ATGTGGAGAAAGATGGAGGAAGAGGAGATGGAAGAGTGAGAAGGGAGGAAGAGCGGGGGAGAGGAGGTGTGAATGTCCTCAGGGAGGAAAGTGAAAGCGAACATCCATCATTGCCGCGGCCCGCAGATGTTCTGTAAAGCCACAACTTCAACCTCATGCTCCCATCACATTCCTACGGCTGGCCTCAACCACACACACACTCACGCGCAAACACACTTCACACACACACACACACATCTTACTGGCAATCCACAAACGAGCTCAATAATGCACCACACATCCCCATTATTGAGAACCACTTCACTCACTTACAGTACAGCTCACATACAGTATGTGGTCGAAACGCTCACAGACACTCTGTATATACAACCGCTCACATGCATGGAAACACATTTTGTTTTTGCATTTTACTGGGACCTATTTTACTCTTTGCAGACATTGAAAAGTCACAATCACTGCGGTTTCACGACACAGCCATTTGAATTAGCTGTAAAAACATCAATCTGGAATTATAAGTCCTATTTGTTTAACAGCAGCACTTGATGGTATTGATGTTTGTGAACTTGAAAATGTTGATTTGACTGATTCATAGTATTATTTATAAATGAAGGACAATTTTGTACATTTCTTTCTATATCTAATTTTGCCTTTTGCAACAAACTGAAATTGATCACTGGTTTAACTGACTATGTTTTAGCTAATGTGTAAGATAACCTTGAGTGTATATGTATTTTTATGTCGGGCTCCCTCCTAACAGCAGCCTGTCCTCATGAACAGCGAACTCTACAACAGGGGTGGATGTCGCACCAGTTGCCACGTTTGTAGATTTAGCTTGACACATTGCAAAATTATTGTCACCTGTCACAGCACGAGTGCGGGGCGGTTAAAAAGGCTGCCGTGTTGCCAAGGCAAGCTATCAAGGTCCTCAGAATCCATCCCTGCTGTATAGTCGAGTACCCAACAGTCAAAAGACTTGCCACACAATAACTCTGTGCAATAGCAGAGGGCAGGGTGCGTGAGGGCCTATGTGAGAAACAAACGCAGTGCATACGAACGCCTCCGATGTCAAACGAGTGGAGTTCGTCGATGCAACGTCTCAGCTGGCTGCACCGTGTGTGTAGCCTGCGTACCCGCTGTGTTTCTTTTTTTTTTCTTTTTCTAAAAATGAACTGTGTCTAGTTGGACGGCGGGGTTGTTTTTGACAGTTGGCCTATAGAAAGACGCTGTGAGAGGGATGTTTGTTTTGATGAAGACTTGTCGGCACAACGCAGGAGCGTTCTGTGAAACTTTAACCACGGCTGAAGACGGGCTGTCTTTGCATCGATGCCTCAGATCAAAAGATATTGGTTTAACAGAGAAAAGAAAAGAGGAAAAAAGGAGGAAAAACAGCAACTGCTGTATGAATGGAAAAAGGAGGCACTGACAATCACAGACTTCTCTCTTTCTCGCTCTACTTCAAGTGGCCTACTGATAGACTTCTCAACCAACTTTCCTCTTCTATGCTGCCTATACTGTACGTGATAGTCTTAAACTTTGGTCTCTAGAAGTGCTACTCTTTCTTTCTTTTTTTTTTGTACAACAACATAACAGCGAGAGGAATGAACAAAAATACATGTACAAAATGTGAATAAGCTGCTGAAAGAAATAAGCGTTGCTAACTGCTGTGTCCGAGACTGTGTCAGTATCTAGATTGTACAGTTTTCTTCTTTTGTCTTAGAATTGGGGGCAGAGGAATTGCGTAGCTGCGTGGGAACTCACAAATACACAAAATGACATGCAGCAGCCCCCGGGGATGCAGATTGCGGATGCTCATTCTACCGGTGGCGTGTGTGTGTGTGTGTGTGTGTGTGTGTGTTTGTGTGTGTGTGGAGAAGACTGATTGATGCCAGAGTGAGTCAGGAGGGATCCGTAGGCCGGGTCCCGACTCCAGCCAAATCCTAGTTCAAATGCAAAGAGATTCAACAATTGATTTGTTGTCGCTGTTCACCAATTCGTGATAAATGACTTCACTCAGTCGTCTATAGGTTGGCATTATGGCAGCTAAGATTCATGGAATCACTCAATTGCTTTATTTATGACTTAAAAATCTGCCTTCTTCTCCACACAGCTCACTAAAGCCTGGGTTTCACAGGAGTATTCCAGCAATATTAATGGTTACGTTCTTTCACCTATCGCCTCACTATAATTTGGGCTAAACCATGTGACTCAGCGAGCATATTACTCATGCAGATACACATCCCAATTTTGAGTGTGTTATGATCCATATCGCATTTAATCCCCCCCCCCCCCCCCCCCCCTCTCTCTCTCTTTCTCTCTCCCTCACACATCACAGTCTGAGTTAATAGAGCTGAAATATCATAAAGGTCATCTTTAAGATTACCCTTGTGCTCGGATGCTTCTGGAGCCCCTACGCCCTGAAGAATGTAATACCACAAAAACTGCTTATCTGCTGCAAAAAAAAGAAAAATGAAACTGTGATTTGCTATATGCAGTATCTCTGTTTTTCAGTATTTTTGGTTCTGTGCTATTTGTCTCTGTGTTTAGAGGGTTTCGCAGCTGCCACCATGGTAGGAAAAAAAGAAAAGGATTATTTTGGTGGATGTTAGGACTGTAAGAGGCTTATAATAGGTCAGAGGACAAAACACTGTAATGTTTCCGTATGAAAGAGATGTTCAAATGTCATTTCTATGCCTAAAAATGCTTCTCGAAGTGAAAGAAACATCTGTACTGCAGAGCACACAAGGTAATTTACAGCTGGTCTGATGCAGCTAATGTCTGTCTTTGCAAGCTGGCTGTTGTTCAGTAAAGCAAAATTTCTGACGCCACTCATTTGTGCTCTGTGGGGAACACACGCACAGAATCACACACCAGAGGGAACTTGTACAGTCATACAGTTGTGCGTGGTGGAAATTATCACAGTGAGTCATGATGGTAATGATGATGACGATGATGATTTCTCCCCGAATGTGGACCAGTCTGTCGTGATACAATGTCATTAATAAAAAGTGTTATGTCACATCAAAGCTTCCGCAAGTGAATATACTGAAATGTTAAGTGTGTGTGTGTGTGTGTGTGTGTGTGTGTGTGTGTGTGTGTGTGTGTGTGTGTGTTTGTGTTAGAGAGGGAGAGAGAGACACACACCCTGCAAGAACGGAGGCAAAGGGAAAATAAAGCGAGGGGCTTTGTAAGAAACAGAGGAAGTACTCCGGCATGTTTCTGTGTGAGAGAAACAGAAAATATACTAAATTGAATTCAGTGATAGAGCTGGAGTGTTTGAGTGATGCCAAATCTCTCCCATTCTATGAATCCCATATTAATCCCAATATAAATCCTGTGTCTTTTAAGAAAAAAGAAACTCGCTTGGCTTGAAGATTAGGAGCAGGCTGGGGACCTTTGCAGGAAATTGTACAAGCAAATTGGACAGGAGAGTGCGTCTAAATCCCTGATGCAATTAAGCAACTGCTGAATTAATATGTTCTTTCTACACCGAGTTCTGTCTACTATTTATCTTTTAATAAAAACATCATTGGAAAGGAAATGAGAAATGCACAAGGCGGCACAAAATTCACCTCGGTGTTGGAGTGTGTGTAGGTGTGTGTGTGTGTGTGTGTGTGTGTGTTTGTGTGTTTCAGTGGGTGGATGAGGAGGAAGGGAAAGTACCTCGACTCAGCATACTGTATGTGTGTGTATGTCTGTGCATGAGTGGTAAGCAAGTGGTAGTAGTGCTCTCCTTGGTGTACAGTGGAGAATCCCTGCACTCAGCACTTCAACCTCATAAATAACACTTTTAATCAACACACACACACACACACACACACACACACACTAAGTAGTAAGGATGAGAGAGGCCGATCTACTGTATATCTTGGAAAGATAAACTCAGAAGAAGACATGTGGTTCAGTTGCAGAAATTATACAACATGTAACCAAAATGTCCTGAGTTTTAAATCCAGCTAAACATCTTTGTCACAACACCTCCCCAGCTTTCTGCCTGAAGACAGTATTACTACAGCCTTGATCTCAATTAATTCATGCTTAACCTCAATAAGTCTGGTCTAAACTGGTTCTTCTTGAAGGTACAGTAGGCGAGACAAAAGGACTCCACAAGAGTACAGAAGTGATTTCCTTTAGGTATTTGAATTTGGTCAAATTGATTGGCTTTAAGTAGGTATTATACTAATTAGCTTTTTGGCAGATTGTTGTTTTAGCAGCCTGTAAAGGCTGAGGTTTGTGTATACGGCTTGACCCCCGCATCTTTTTTTTTTTCGGGAGTATAACAATGTTCTGTTGGAATAGAAGTTTGTGTCTGTTTTCACAAAAAACTTGAGTTATAAAGTTAAAGAGGAAAATGTATTTCTTCTCAGGGCCTACTACTTTTAAATGTCCCTGCTGCGGGACTAATAAAGGCTTATCTTATTTTATCTTATCTTACTACAATTCTTAATCTATAAATATGCAAAAACATGTAAGTTGCATATTAAACCATGATTGGCTAATCGTACTCATACGTTCACGTCTTAAAGTGAGAATAAACATGAGCAGAGAAACTTCAGCCCCTCCGACAGATGAACGTGAAAACAGTCTTCTAGTGTTGAAGTCTTCACAGTGAAACTCAAACATCCCAGAGAAGAATTAATAAAACAAAACACATTTTTGAGTGGAGGAGGACTTGAAGTTAACACCTGAAACTCAAACCTCACTAAGTCATCAACATCAATGTACAATGCATATCATTTAAAACATACCATCCGCCTCCATCTCTGTTCTACTCTGGTGATAAACACACAAAAATAAACTGTCCCCCCCCCCCACCCCCCACCCCATTGACTCACCGCCATTTCTTAATTGCATCTGTTTGGAAGTCAAGTAAAATTATATTGTGAAGCACTTAATCATTAAAGTGTCAAACGGCTGCACAATACCAACACATAAATTAGAAGTGTTTTTGACAACCCAAACTAATGAGAGAAGTTCCTCCGAAACCTCATCATCGGGAACACAAAGACGGACTTTGCAAAGGGCTTCACTGACAGGGAGCCCACCTTCAGGATGGTCAGGCATGCTTACAGCAGGTTAACAGCGGATAAACACTGATATCTAAATGGAACATAAACAGCATAGACAGAATAAACACAATCACGATGCTCAGCTGAGCTGCATCAAAGTCAACATTGTCATTCTCGTCAACAAGGTCATGACAGCGAGGTGGGAGGAGAGGATGCTTGGAGCTTAAACGCAGCCAGTTGTTGATGGACAATGTTTCCCCTGATGTCAAATTTCTAATGCTAAGATGCCGTCCATGTTATCTGTCCAGATAATTCACCAGTGTTTTCGTTGCTGCTGATGCAAATTCAAAAAAAATGCACTACTTTTTTTTATGCTTTGTTTTCACAAAAATTAACCTTGACAGCCGGTGCAGAGACATGTACGAGTAGTCGGGAGGGAAGCTGACGCTGCCCAGTCCAACAGTCAGCATTACGTCGACCACAAACAATGTGAATTAGGATTGACTGCAGCAAGCAAAGAAAACAAAGCTCAACTAAATGTTGTGGTGCTCTTTCAAGTCAATATGTGCATTAATAAACAGCAATGAGTTTCAGCAAAATGCGACGGATGACAGCCAGGGTATTTGTCCACGACATACACTAAATGATGAGGAGAAAACACACCATTTCATGATCTTAATAGTGGGGGAAAGTTTTTTCACAGAAATGTAAGAGTTGTTTCAATGGACTTTGTATTTTTACAGCAGAAAAGCTTCCACTACTTGAACATTGTACCTGACAAACATTCAAGATGGAGTCCAAAGCCTGACAAAGCCTCCTAAATGGGAAGTGAAACATCCGAGTGGGTGATATTACACCTGACCTGAGTGACTGATACCCCACAAAAACAAAGTGTCAGCACATTTCAACCTTTTCCAGCCTAGGAAATAATGGCCGCCAAGCCAGGGCTTAGTGTCTCCATCAAGCGTGCTGTACATCAAAGCTTTAGTAATTCTGCCTGTGCCTTAATACCATACTATTAGATGTAGTCTCATCCCAGAAGATCTAAAACGCAGCAGAGAAGAGCAACTGTAGTTCGGGGGGAATGTGTCATTATTACAGAAATATAGGCTGAGAGAGGAAACACACAACAGAACAATGGTTCAGCGGAGACAAAGACGAGCCAAAGCTGCCTCTTAATGACAGGCACCAATTAGAGATATTTAAGGGAATGACAGGCAGTCATTATAGTGGTTAATCCCTCGCTGCTGCACCTGTGTGATGACATCATGGACACCACAGGGACGAGTGTGTATATGTGTTTCTCTACCAATGTCTGTCTATATGCGAGTGATTTATGGGTGTTCCCTGCTGCAAATAGCAATATAAAGCATAGTGAATGTGTTTTTGAATATTATTTAGTTTTAACTGTATTCAGCTGAAAATATCCTGACTGTGTTCAGAAGAAGCGTATTTCGCCCCCCCCCCCCCTGCTGTTGTACCCCCCTACCGAGAGCATATTTTGTGTGTTTTCACGACAACACGACAACATACACTCGCTCACTGAAGCATGAGCAAAATGTTTTTTATATGTTGAGGCATTTGATGTCTCTGGAAATTTGAAGAAAAAAAAAAAAGGCAAAATATTGCAAAAAAATATTTTCACGCTTGGCTGAGGTGGAAAAGTTGGTGTATCGATAACAACAAAAATACAACAAAGTGCAATTCAAACAGAGATTTATAAATAAATTGTGACATACGTGAAGCATGGTTTTCAAACATCTACACTGGAGGAATTTAATATTTTCACAGAAGAAAACATGAGATGGAGGAGACTGTAACAATCCTCAAAATTGATATGTGAAACAAAGATGTAGACAGCAAACTGACTCAAGTCGAGTACATTTACAGCCCAATATCACTAATACGCCTCAAGTGGCTTTACAACCTGTACAGTATACCACATCCTCTGTCTTTAGACCCTCAATAATGATCAGTCGTGTCAGTTAAACAACAATATCTTATGTTTCCTGAGTGTATTGAACTGGGTACGGTGCGCGTCTTACGATTTTGTAGTTCAACTCTTCTAATCTAAGAGGAGAATCATTCTACTGAAACTTCCTACTGAATACCGACATGTCAACATGACATGTTTACATTATTAGCATTAAATCAACCTCAATCACCTCCCTTGGACTTGGTTGCAGTACAAACACATAGAGTTTCCTCTACTTGGAAAATAACTTCTTGCAACTGAACATAATCGTGGCAGAAACAATATTTCCTGCTAAACAAAGTAATATGAATGTAATTTCAAGGAGACAGGTTTGATTTCTGTTCCCCTGCCAGTCTCCCGGGGCCATAACAGAGAGAAATGTTCCTCTTCACAGGTTTCCTGTTGGATTGTTTAATTATTACCGGCAAAACGCATGAGGTGGCTGGAAAATGATTAGAAGTAATTGATCACTTAAAACAAAAACAGATGGATTGGATACAGACACAAATATTAGGGTGGCTGAACAAATACAGATATGATTAGGAACCACACCTCTGCAGAACCCTCCAGTGAATTCAACACACAAGCATGCTGTGCTCCCAGAGGACACCATCAAAATGGAAAACACGGAAAAACAGGACACCCTCATGAACGAGGGCCATTCCTCATCCTCTGTCTCCTCTTGCTCCTGCAAGAGTTTCCTGTTCCAACAAAACGGAACAGCCAGTGGCTTTATCAAGATTTATGAGCTAAATCATCATTGGAAATATAAGACACTTGTTGTGGCACAGGGGGAGACGGGGGGAGGGGGAGAGAGAGGGGGAGGAGATGGTGCCGGCTGGAGCAGACAAGGAAAAAAAAGGGAGGAAGAGGAGACAGAGTGTGAGGAAAAACCAGCAGAGAGAGAGATGAAAGGAGAAAGACAAACAGAGGGAGATAGCGAGGATTTTGCTAAGAACAGATGTCTGGACTTGATCTAAAAAGCATCTTCAGTGACATCTTTAATGCTCCTGCGGTTTTTCCCTCGAAATGACATCCCATTCGAAAGCTGTTATCAAGTTAAACAGTCAAACACTAAAAACAAGCCGAGATGCAGAATAGATAAAGGACTGAATAGACCGCAGACAAATGGAAAATGTGGTGAATCTCAAAGTCTATCAGCCACGGCTGTTATATTACACGACCCCAACTGATGATGCGCTGATTCTTCTCACTTCAGGTTTGTTTTTTTCCTCAGGACAACAACAATGACACACACATGGTAGACATATCATGATATCTCATGGATCGCATGTTGGGTTCATGTTGGAGCCCCTTCCTGACAGCGTATAAGGTCACAACATTTGACAAATCTCACCTCACGTCACGATTCAGGAAATGCAGGACGCATGAATCATGAGGCAGGCAACGGTCGAAACCGGGAAGCTTTGACAAACTGGCAAGGGAATGATTGAAAGAGGCCGATGGCTGCAGGGCTGATGAGGAAAGTGTGAACAGGTGTGTTGATGGGTGGGGCAGCCAGGCGATGGGGTCTGAGGGCAGCTGGGAGGGATGGATGGAAGATGTCAACGAAGGGGCCAGAGAAAAAGGGAATGTGGCTGGAGAGGAGGGACAGACTGTGAAGTTTCATTCATTATGAGTGAGTTTTCAGTCACATGAGCTTTATTATTAGATGGAGTTTGCTCACTTGTTGTCAGATTGCAGATGTAAACATGTCTGTATTTATTTCATCCATGTTGGCTTGTGAGTGTTACCATATTAATTATGAACCAGACACAACGTTTTCTTTATTACAGTGCACCAATCAGTGACGCCCGGTGTGGTCAGAGGTGCAAACAGACATGAGCATATTTCCCAAAATGTTAAGCTATCTCCTTTAATGTTATGTGCACAACAAAGTAACAATTATATCAAGCCCAGTCAACTAACAAAACTCATTTTGTCTCATTTGTCACTGCATACCTTTGTTGGGGAAGTGTCATCTGTTTTCTGATCTTCTTGTCTAAACCTTAACATCTAACCCATCTGTTCCGCAGTGATCTGCTGAATATTCAGTTGCACTGATGTGAAAAAAACAACTTCAATCAAAATTCAAAGAGTGAGGTGCTTGATAAATGCCAGCCCTCAATATTTATTACCACCTTTAATGAGCTTAGCGTCTGTCCACTGAACAATACGACACTCTAAAATGACTGCTGAGCAACGCGTTTCTGCAAATGTAATCAAGTGTGTCTGCAACTGCCTGATTTTCATATGATTGACTAATAAATTGATGTAAGTGACACAAACCAAACTAAATCAGCCTTATTTGCCCGTTCTGAGATTTGAATGATAACTGCTTGCATATTTCCTGTTGTATGCCGAGATGTCTGAAGGAAAAAAGAGAAAGAAACACAATGTGAAGAGAGATTATAGGTTACAATAAATACAAAAATAAGGAGGGAGCATCAAAGAATAAAAAAAAAGGGGAAAGAATCACTGGACTAAATGACCAATAGCAAGAGAGCAATAATAAGCAAAACTAAAAATCAGACTGAATTCAAACCAGGTGCAGACAGTGCAATCAAGCATCAGGAGCCAACAAGAGAAAACACCGGGGAGCCTAATGCAGGGGGAGAACGGCGGAGCAAGCAACAGAGGAGAGCCATTGAACGAGGGATGGGCTTTTGATGGAGCCTCATCTGGAGTGTTTATGACGAGGCAGCGCCAGCAACGTAATGAGTTGACTGATCAATCTTTCCTCCTTGCCGCGCTGGATCAATAGCGCTGTTTTGACATCCTACATTAAGCTCTAACTAATTGCCAGATTGCTAAATGCTTTTAAGAAGGAAGAAAAAAAAAACATATCCAGGGCAATCAATAATGCAATCACACCAGTGACTCTCCTGTACTGCCCCGGGAGGAGGGATGTGCCGGTGTGTGTCTGTTTGTGGGAGTGTGGTGAGTGTTATGGGCCAAACCGTTACCTGGTTCATGAATTACATGACTTATGGATGCATGTTATTTAAGTGTGAGTGGTGTTGGGGCAGCTGGGAGTTGTGGTCAGGGGAGGAGAGCGGAGCAGAGCGCTAGTGTGTTTGGGGTTTGAACCTCGGCAGCCTCAGTGGGACAGTTTGTTGATTTGGCTCACAGCTCCGTAGCTAAACCACCAAGACTTTAAAGCAGCACTCAATAACAGGGGAAATTAGCCCCTGTATGAATACTGAACAATCCTTAAAAACAACAAAAAGAAACCACACTGTACACTACCTGCTCAACACCAAACAGCAGACAGACACAGTTAGAGACTAGCTGGTGAACATTGGGAGCGTTTAGCAGCTACCGGCTCTCTCAAGAGTTTAGACCAAAAATAGGATTAAAAGAGAGTAAACAAGCAACTAACAAGTTCCTCATATGAAAACAATAATTGCAGGTTTAAAAGTTGAGCTCGACAGATCATTATTGACCTTGAAAACAGCAGCTGACAAAACAAGTCCTCCAATTGGAACAATAGATTCCGTCACGTAATGCCCCGTTGAGCGGTCGGTGTCATTTCACATATTTCTGTGAGATCACGTTGGTGGACATTGCCTCGTCATCTGCTGATGGTCGGGAATAAACTGTCTCCCTATTTGACTAAATTTCTCTTCCAAAATGATTTGGAAAAGGCAGGTTAACTGCATGCTAACTCTTGAACTCTTTGGTGATGCTGTCTTGTTCTGAAATTCCAGCAATGTGCTGAATACAATGTTATCATTACCAAAACTATTACTGTAAAAATAAGGCCCAAGTTATAACAACGCAAATGAAACCCGACAAGTGTCTCCCTTGCTTTCTCTTTTTGTTTTGAGGATAAGCACCTGAGGAGTTGATAGCCTAGAGACAGAACAATAGTTGAATAGGCATGTAGTTCTTACAAGGTCTGTGTGTGTGTGTGTGTGTGTGTGTGTGTGTGTGTGTGTGTGTGTGTGTGTGTGTGTGTGTGTGTGTGTGTGTGTGTGTGTGTGTGTGTGTGTGTGTGTGTGTGTGTGTGTGTGTGTGTGTGTGTGTGTGTGTGTGCACTTAGAGGCCAACATGTTATTGTCACAGGGTCATGGATGCACCAGTTGACAAGATCAGACAGCATTCTCCTCCTCTTCTCCACCTCCACAAAACAAGTGGGGGATAAAAACCCTTTTTCATGAATCTTTCAAACAAGCGGTGCTTCTCAGGCTGAAGAGTTTCTCCTCCACAGTCTTTTCATGCATTTTTAACAAGGAGAAACACACCGGACCAAATGCCACGGATTTAAAGTGCAGGCGTAAGGGTCGCTGACTTAGTGTCTTACTATTTCCACAATTCTTCTCACAAAGCCGAACTCATGAGTTGGAGAAGAATCATGACAAAAATGTAAAACGAAAGACGAGCATTGAGGACCAAACAGAGAGGGAGACGATGCGTCTGGAGACGTATTGAGTATGTATTGATATCTCACTATAATTCAGGAAGGGAGTAGACCACATAATTGATATATTTCTTAATTTCAGTAGTGTAGCATTTCCACATAGCAGTAACAGGTATCCAAGGTGTTTACAGTACCAGGGTAATGCACAGAAGAAGAGATGTCTGCGTTAGAGACATTTCAGGGTGTTTAGGATGGAGGGAATGTTTAAGCCCACTGTGGAACAGAACACAGTAGGCACATGCACAACATCTGTAATGATTGAATGAATACATTTCAGGATACTGATTGCTGCTGAAGCTGATTGCATGAAGAGGATCTCATGATGGCAGTGCGATTAGGCTCTAATTGCTAAGCAACTCAGATTATTTTTATTTTTAATATCACTAATGAACCAAATCCAGAGTGTGGACTGATACTGATACCCGTGGAAGTATTTAGTGCGGAAATAAATAAGCAATTGAACGATTAGTTCTTCGTCAAAGTCATTTTTCAAGCAGGAACTTTAACCATATACTGCTTCCTGCTTTGCCAATATGTTGATTTTCTACTTTTCTCTTTGTAATAGTAACCTGAATATTTTTATATTTAGGGCTTTTGGTCAGACAAAACAAAACATTTCAATATGTCATCTTGAACACACCACAAAACAAAAAAAAGATAAAACATGTGTACATGTATCCCCTTTGTACCTGATTTATTATCAAAGCTTTTGGTTTCCTTTGGTTTCAGAAGGATCTCCTTCTGATCTTTTTTTAATTTTATAGATTGAACATGTAGACCAAACCATTCAACTGATTAATAAAGAAAGTTATCTGCAAAAGTTGCAGCCCTATAGACGTTTTAGTAAGCCACTTTGTTTCATATGCTACGTGGCAGCAGCAATAAAAAAAAAGGAAAAGTTACTTGCACAAGGGAACACCAACAAACGACGCTGAAGGAAAGATGTGAATTTCTCTTTCATTTTCTCCATCAGAGGTCTCAGTCTGGGATTTATTCCAGTGTCCACAGGCTCATTACATTCAGCTCAACTTTACCCCCCCCCCCCCCCCCACACACACACACACACAATTTAACGGCTCTCCTGTTTTTCTTCCTTTCCTTTTTCCATCACGTCTTCTCCATTTGTCCCCTATCTACTCTTCCTCCTCCTCTTCCTCTGGCTCCACCCCTGTCCCTGACTCTTCATCTTCCCCCCTGCTTCCATATCGCTGCTATTAAAACAACTAAATTATTAAACCTATAGTGATAATCAATCAATAACACTCTTTCTTAGAGGGTTAGACAGCTTAATTGACTAAGGGGACCTCTGCCCCCAGTGAGTATAAGAGTGTGTGTGTGTGTGTGTGTGTGTGTGTGTGTGTGCGTGGGTGTGTGTGTGTGTGCGTGGGTGGGTGTGCGTGGGTGCGTTTGTGTGTGTGCATACGGCCCCTTGGAAGTGCCCATCCATTTGGATTTTTGTGCACCTGCATGAGCTTATTGTTTTCTTTTGATTGAGGCGAGTGTTATTGAGGTAGACTGGCTCTGATGAGGGTCATAGAGGACTAATTAAACCCTTAACACTCGTTTCTAGAGACGGAGAAAAAGAGTGCCCTCAGCGGATGTAATTAGAATGACTGAGCTGCAGGTGCAAAAGGGTAAACAAACACATTGCATGCTACGTCACACGACCAACTCATTTATGGTGATTATTACATCTTTAAACCTTTTACCTCTCCGTACATATCTCAGCCTCTAAAGTGAGATTGTCTCAATTCAACCTGCTTGTGTGGAAAATGAAATGTGACCTACTTACAAAACAATGATCTGTCCAAGCATTGAAGCCAAACAGTACAGATCCTGTTCTGTGAATTCCTGATAAGGTCTTGGAAGTAAAATGAATCTATTGTGTGTAATTAAATGTTTTCATTTTACAGTCACTGATTGTATTATTTGGTTTTATTGCTTGGCTTCTACTTTGTAGCGATGGAGAACATTTGTCATTTACAAATGAGCTCTACGCTGCAGCCACTTCACTTTAAAGCTGCACTAATCAATACCTCTATATTAACAACGAGAAAAAGACTATGTAAAGTGTCGCTCGTAGAGAATTATCACCCATCTGAAGTTCCCTATTAGCTCTACAGTGTTTTAGCATCTTTATCGTATCCGTATTGTATCTGTATTGCCATGTCATGTCAGTGTTGTGATTAATTTGTGCCCCAAAGTGGCCCAATTAATTAATTAATTTGTTAATTATAAGTACTTGTTAGGGAGATTGTCACGATGCAGTGAATACAGGGAGCAGAGATAAGAATCTAGATGCAGATGAAGTGGGCAGACAGGATCAGCTCAGTGATTTATTTAAAGTATGTAAAGGCTTACTGGCAGGTTCTGGGTCCGAGTTAGAGTTCAGGTTCCGGTTCTGGTGCCTTGTAAGCAAAGACCTTAAGTTAAGGTAAGTCTGCCCAGCAGAGCTGTCTCAGCCTACAGTGTTGGCTGCCCACTCCAAGTCAACTGTTGTTTTCTAAGTGATAGGTAACTTCCCATAAAACCACAACTTGTTCTTTTTACAGAACTTTTGTAATGTCTGTACAGATTACACAAACAAGATACAACGTATTAATTAATAAGCTTTACATGTGCTGGTATAGGTGTATTTTCAAACTTTGGAAGGAACCAGGCTAACCGTAAGCTAAGCTAATCACCTCCTGGCCCCAGCTCTACACATAACTTTGTAGAGATTTAGATCTTCTTTTCCCAAAGCAAATAAGCATTATATTCCTTTAAAATCAACAAAGGAACATCGGTGAATTTTGTATGTGCACCATTCCTCATTTGAAAAAATTAACAATAAATCCAGCAATGTTTTAAGAATCAAGAGCTCTGGCTTGTGGATGAACTATGATCAGGCTCGTATCACATGTTCAGTGGAGCGTGTTGTATTGTACACACACTCTGATGTATTGTGCCTCCTGTGGGTCTTTGCTCTTAACATACCAAAGTGCTTTGAAGCTCTTTCAGTCAGGAATTCACCCCTCATCCCATCTCTGCCTTCTGCATCGATAACAACTCTCCTGTCAATTGCTGCAGTCGAGTACTGGCTGCCTGCCCCAATCCTTAAATTACCTCCTAAATCTTGGAGGAGGGTCACACAACTGCTTTTTCTCTCTGATGGGATTGGAAGCTACCTATTACCTTGACAGTCACTCAGTCAAGCACTGGGGTCGCTTAGGAGGTCACATATTTAAGACTTTGGATTACAGATGTTTTGATTGACAGCTAAGGGGAGAAGACAGACCATTAGCAGAAATGATGTCATCTATCCCCATTATTTTAAGAAAAAACACTGGAGGAAACCTTAATTCACCACCTGATATCTTCAGTCATGTTAAATCTAAAATAGGTTTGTGTTTATACTTAGAAAAGTTGTTTTTGATTGATCGGTCAGGTCAGGGGGGGCTCAGGTCTTAAACAACCATCTGTCACCTGTCACACACCTAAATTCCCTCCATGTTGCTGCTGAGTGATCGTCTGTTTAAGATTCCTCCAATCATCATTCTCTCCTTTGACAATTACCCCTGTCAATTAAAAGGGAAGATACAAACACATGCACGTACAGATAAAGGATGTTGTAAAACCTGTCTTTGAATAATTTATACTGTTTGCACTTTTACATTAACAGTTTAGATGCATGCAAAGAGTAAAGGTTGGTTGCCCTGGAAGCACATCGCACTGCAACAGTTTTAAGGAAACACGTGCAAATAGACGAAACACCAGCAAATGAAGAAAACATCTTCACCAATTCAACATATGAGGCATAAAAAACATAAGAAATAAGAGACAACATAAGAAATACAGACTTTTACTGACTTTATAGTAAGTAAATGTAGGCAAACATAACATTTGGACAGTTCGGTAAAAACTCTCAGGGAAGTGGCTGTGTACTTTTCTTCTTTAACGGAGGTGGGCCAGTTAACCAGACGTACATTTGCCAAATCAGTTAGTCTTCAAAGTTAAAGTCTTTTCTCTGGCACAACCGAAAAAGGGAGTAGAAAACACTTCAGATAAGGTGTTTAACTCACCCTTGTATTGCCAGTTGTAGTTTGTTTTTGAGTGTGGAATGCACCTTTTGGACCTTTGGGGAAAAAAACACCCACTATACACACACAGTTCTCAGCGATTGCCATGCCAGCGGGTGTTTACTGCCTTCCGGTCTCAGGCAGCAATATTGAGCCTGTTACTACTTAGTACACCCCAATAACGCTGCACTAGAAAACTTACTTTGACAAGAGACACAAATATCAGATTTATGGTTTAGTTTCAGTTTCACAAGAGATAAGACTTTAACAATTTGGGAAAAAGTAAGTCTGGTTAACAACCCCACCTCCAATAGCGCACAGTCGCTTCAATGAGCTTTTCTACGGGATTTACAGAGACTAACAGCCTAATTCATTTAAGTCATGGAGTGATTGTCAATGGAGAAAGTAACTCCATGAGCCTCAACTGGGGCAACATCTGTTTTTAGTGGCTTTTTTTTATTTTTGAAGCAAATTTTGTATTTGCTTGTGTTCTTCATATTTGGTGGTGTTGTCTGGATATGCAGCCTGTTTATGTATTTGGTTGTGTTTTCTATATCAACAGTACATTTTGCGATGCTCCATATGTGTTGTCAAATAGGTGGAGGTTCTTTAGTTGCAGTGCATTAAGCTCTCAGGACCAAAGGTAGTGAACAAAAAAGAATATGTGGGCATAGAGAGCAGGACACAGAGAGATCGCTGCACTCATATCTATAGCAGACGTACTTTAACTTACATATTAATTACACTCCTGAGACAATGTGTGTGCCGGTCTGTCTGTGTCTGTCTCTCTCTGGATCCATCATCACCAGCCACTCTCTGTTCCACCACGTTCATTAGTGTTATGTGTACGTTGCCGTCTCTACCCCGGCGTCCATATGAACTTACCGTGCTTTATGCTTTACGTTAAGTGTGTCTGTGTGTTTTATGCATATATGTGCACAGTGTGTTTAGTGTGTTTATAAATCCTCGTGTTAACATGAAGGTTATGGCTGTTGACCTTGCTGGCGTCCGTCCATCGACGACCCCTTGCCGCCATGGTCTGGGGTCTGACTGGACGCTGACTCAGGACTATCAGAGTTTGCTGTCTCTTCGTCTTTTCTTTCACCATCTCTATCTCTCTTTGACAGAAAGCTGACACAAGTAGTAGAGCTGTCCCTTCTTTTCTTCTCACATTCTCAGCATCTTTTTCTTCCTGCTGTTTTCTCCTATGAATCTCAATTGTATTGTCCTCTTTCCTGTCTACATTTCGCCCCCAACTTTACACCACGATTCCTCTCTGCAAACATTGCCTTGTGTGTAAGTATGATGCAGGTCCCCTTGTTTGATGTTAGAGTAAAAACGTTCATGTTAAATTAAAGTTCTGAGTTAAGTCTTCCCTAAATTCCTCCATGTGTTGACACGAGAAGACTACACTTGTGTAGCAGTGGGCCAATCGACAACGTGGATGAGACACTCCACTGCTAAACATAACAATAAATAATGAGAACTATGTTCCTCTTGACACTTGCTGTCTAATTTATTGAAAACAAGCTGATCCTGAATGACACTGGATTATTTTATATATATTTCCATGCTGTACAGAATACTTTGTTTTGTCTTTCTTCCCACCTGTGTTCTTCTGAATCTGTCCATAATTGATGTGCTGCTCTGGAGCTTCGACATACTTTTCCCTTTTTGGAAAAAGACACTCATGCTACAAAACAGCAGGGTGATTTGATGTAGAAGTGTCTCTCTCTCTCTCTCCCTCTCTCTCTGTGTGTGTGTGTGTTATTATTGTATCTCCAGAGTTTTGTCTATAGAGCGATACTTCCTGTTTCCTGCTTTTGCTGGCCAATGATAACCTGATACACCCAGGAGAGAGCTGTGGGGTCGCCGAGGGGGGAAGTGGAGGAAAAGAGGCAAAGGATGAGATAGAAACAGAAGTGGAAGGGGATGCGCAGTAAAGCAATGCTGCATTGGGGGTTGTAAGTTAAAAAAGGACTCAACGTGTACAGATGAAATGATCAAATCAGTCTCCATTGTGCCGATAAAACAGGCAGGAGCTCTTTGAATTGATATCATGCAGACTTTGTAACTGCTCAGATGTTGTGTCAGCGGGTCTGAGCCACTATATCTGAGCACACAATGCTGTTCGTTATTCAATCCGCTTTAATTGGTTTCAAGTCTGCCTCATTTGCATATGCATGCTAAGAGGGCATCTTATTGGAACCGAGGTGGGAATGGAAATGGGTTGAAAAGCACCCAGAGAGAGAGAGAGAGGAAGAGAGAGAGAGAGAGATGCATAAAGAAAGGCTAAAAGGAGGAATGAATGAACAAACAAAGTGAATAACAGACGGGATGTGAGTAAGTGCTTCTAGAAAAATCAGTCTCTCTGGTTACCACGGCAACGAGAGGTGCAAGTTGGCTCTGCTCCCTACGTAACCAATTATGTCTGTGCGTGAGTGAGAGTGTGCGTATCTACTATCTCGGGCTATTCATATGCAAAAGAGGAAAAAGTGGGTCCATGTGAATGTCTGTGATAATGTTTGCAGGGCATTTGATTGTAACGCATGTGTTTGCGTCTGCGATCTATGTCGAGCTGTCTTCTGTCGGTTTATCACCAGCCGTGATTACTGTCCTCCACACACGCACATTACCACACACACACACACACACACACACAAACACACACACACACACACACACACACACACGCACAAGTGAACCAAATCCACCATGTTTGTTCTGTTGTGTTGTGTTCGAAGGCTGTTTACAAAAAGCTGCACATAAGGAATTGCAGCTTTACAAGGAAACAATTAGTAGTGTCTCCACCTAGTGAGAGATGCTATCTAATTAGAACCTCTTAAGCTCCAGCCCTATTTTGATGCCTCTGCTCGAAAATGTGCTACCCACACTAAAGAGAGTGTAAATCTGTAACTACAAGGTCTATTTGAATAATTTTGATGTTATAATAAACAATAAACACTTGTGAGATTTGGTCAGATGTGTAAATATCAGTATATATGTTACTGGTTAAGAGTAAATGAAGATGGCACACAGCACAAATTGAAAAGTTTCAGGTTCGCCTGAAATAAAAAGCACTTTCAGGATGATTATCTCTTTGGAATGATGCAGCTGCAGGTCTAAACCTCTCCCAAACATAGCACAACATGTGAACAGTCTTCTCTGCAAAGTTTGACTTTGATAACGTGAAGCAGAATAAACATTAGAGAGGTTTTAGTACAGAGAGTTTAGGCGAGATTTCCAAAATGTGCATTTGGGCACATTTTGGCACCATGTGTGTCATTTGACTTTTCTCATGTACCAAACTACATATTTCACTTTTATATTACTAATGGTGTTCAATACATCCTAATATTAGGATGAATTTGGCTTTTTTTTTTTTTTTTTATTCAACCAGACCATATTTTCCCATTCAAAAAACACACAAATCAACTGAATGTTGAATCCAAATGGAACACATTTATTTTTAACAAACTAAAAACACAGGTAAAACCAATAAACTATTTACACAATTTTCCATTGTCTGTACTACACATACGACTGTTCAGGAACCCCCCCCCCAAAAAAATAAAGAAGAAAAGGGGAGGGGTGTCTGGGTGGGGTCCATCCATCAGATCAGGAAGTTAATTTCCATGGTGCCACAGCTGGAAGCAGTTCTTTTTTGAGGTGAGGCAGAGAGGAACCGTACACTTGCTGCAATAAAAGGACGTCTTCACCCTCGGCGTTCCAGCATCGTGGCACCTCTTGCAAAACCTCCTGGCCTCGTTGTCAAAAAGCATGGGGCATGCAGGTGGTGGAGGGTGGGGGTCGGAGAGCAGTGGCTGCTGAACCGTCACCAAACTCCAGCATCTCCTTGGCCAACTGCTCCCTGAAGGTCTTGCAAAACATCGCCAGCTCCGGGGTGGAATGCTAATGCTAATTGATACTCTGTTTTGCCGTGTAGCGGTTAGCTTTCGGATCGAAAAGTCGAAGCGGAGTCCATAGATCGCTGAATCATGGTGAGAATTTGGTCATATTTTGGCAGATATTGTAGTTTTTTATGGTGGTTGTCTACAGTTGTGTTTGGAATGTGTAAAAGTTTACTTAGATAGTAGTGTTGCTCAGATGTTGCTGTTTAAATATATATATATATATACGACGCTATATGCGACACCCTCTGAGCTCCAAGCCCTCAAATTTGGGTCCGTGGAGCGGAACAGGTTCTAAGACACACCGGTCTCAATCGCTAGTTTCAAGTCTTCTTCAATACAGCATGATGCTCATTTAGTAAAGTAGGATCCCAATTAGAGTAAAGCAGGATATGACCAGGCGACCTTGTGAGTGACAGGTCGCTGCCACGGCTTTGTATGGTCTGGGAGGCATCTGTGTTTTTGTCTTAAATCATTTCAGTGTTTTCAGTTCATTAAAGTTAATTGTAACATTTTGGTTGCCTAAAAAAAGTATTGTTCAGCATTTGGTTGTACTTAGCTCCACCCCTTTGTGTACTTCTGTACAAAAAAACAAGATGGCAACGGACAAAATGCTGAACTCGCGGCTTCAAAACAGCAGTCCACAAACCAATGGGTGACGTCATGGTTCACTTATATACAGTTCATAGTCTTTTGTGAGTGCCCCAGCTTTATGGAAGTGCAGTATTATATTTTTAGAGAACCCTCTTTCATGTCTATAGAGTCATATTGAGAACAAGAGAGAGAAGCTTCTTCACATTGGTTTCCAGTTGCTTTTAGAATTGATTTTCAGGTTTTCCATATGACTTTTAAGCACTTCCATGGTCTGGCTCCAATATATTGTGCATTAGTCATCAGTTCCAGCAACACAACTCTGTTTGCAATTCCCCCATATAGATTTAAAAGTAAATAAGATTGTGTATTTGGGGTGAGGAGCTCTAACTCTGAAACAGCCTCTTTGTTGAAATTTGTTTTGGGGAAGTAAAATAAGTTAAAGGTTTATTTCAGGGATAATGGTTGATGAGAATGACAAGAGGTGGAACAGCGGAGACCGAGGGTGAGAGGGCGATGGTGGAGGACTGAGCCGAGCGAGGCAGGGCAGGCAGAGCGGAGTGTGAGCGAGGCAGACTGGGGAACCGGAGAGGATGGTCCTGGAGGTACAGGGTGAGTACAGGCAAAGCAATAACATGAGGAATAAAGGGCCAAGCAGGACTAACTACCACTGTGGATCTGGCCTGTTAATGTTTGTATTCATTTCTCTTGTGAAAGTGATCTCTATGAGACTTTTACATGGTTACATAAAGAGGACAATATATCATTTACATATATAAATGAATGGAAAAGCCACACAGCAGAGGATTCGATGGGAAAAATACTGTGGTTGGTGTTAAGTGTACTGGTTTTGAATTTCGTGTTATTGGCACCATTTTTATCCATTCAACCATCTTCAAAAGCACTTTTCTTTTCGTAATGTGTAAGAGCTTATAATGTTTAACTCTTTAGTGAGGACTTCTGATGCTGAATTACAATGAGATCCCACACACACGCACACACACACGGAGTATTTCTAGTCTTGTGTGCTGCTGTGACATGCAGCCTATACACACACGTCTTTGTCAGGTCGTTCTTTGTGGACTTGTACCTTTTCATTGGAGCCATTCTGTCCCTCAGTGGGACCACCAGTGAGTTGGAGAAGCAGCCAAGTCGGACACTGGCACTAATTGGCTACGCTATTAAGGAGCCCACGGAGCCACACTTAGACTACAGAAATGAGCTCGTCAGTGTGAGGATGGAGGCTGGGCATGGTGCCTGCGTGAATGCAGACAGAGGGAGAGAGAGAGATTTGTAAATGGGGGTCTCTGATGAACATGAGAATCCTCCACCCTGCAACACACACACACACACACACTTTCGGTCCTCTGACCAGAGTAGTTAATTGGTTGGTTGGTGCTGCTGTTTGTGGTGGTGGTTGGAGGATATGGGTGGGTGGGGGGATCTTTTGTCTGATGCACTTCAGCTGCTCTGATTGACAGCAGGGACAGGAAGTGAGGGCGTGGGGCTTAGAGAGGAAAATAGCTTTTCTCTCCCTGCTGCCTTCCTCAGATTAACATTCTCGTCCACCTCTCCAAATTCCTCTCGTCCTCCTCTCTGCTTTCATTCTCTCTCTCACAATCTCTCTCTCTCTCTCTGCCATGTTTTACTTTCCACCTCCTCTGCATCCTTCTGTCCATTTATATCTATTCAGCATCATACAATACTTCTTTTGAAGACATGTGCTTTTGCTGGCTTTTTGTTACTTTCTTCACTCCTTGTTCATTTCCTCAGAAGCAAAAGATTAGGTTACTCGGGGGCACTTAAGCAGCGGAGGTACATTGCTAAACAAATGCTTATACAACTGTGCCACTGACATGCAGTGATTGAGTGTCTACTTATGCTCTATTAGCCCAGAAATAAATCAACTCAAATCAAACCCAGACAGAAGCTTTGTAGACAACTACCGGTGATGTTACGTGTTTCAGAGGTTAATTGTCAGGTTCATGTCATAGTTTTGAAATAAACTACAATAAGACAGTTTTACCACTGCTGATGGCTTCTGTGAATAAATAAAATCATTTTCTATAGTCCTGAGAGCTGCTGCGCACCAGAAGGTTGATTGAGGACAAACCATTACATCATCAGATTTTTGAAGCCTCTTCTTTATAGATTTAACTGCTGCATCTGCCTGGAAACAAAAACATTATCGCTTTATTACCCGCAAAATCACCATCTACATAATGAGGAATAATTTCCCCTTCTGTCTCTGCAGAGAACACATCGATAGATAAATATCTATATGTATACATACCTATCTGCAGAGACTAAAGGGGAAATTATTCCTCTTGCAGTACATATATATATAGATCTATATATATATATATATATATATATATATATATATACACACATATATAGATAGATCTATATATATATATATATATATATATATATTCCTTGCTGTGGTGGAGTGATAGCAACTCGATCGTCTAACTGAAGCATCACATTACCTTTGGTTGAACTTTGAGATTATTTTTTGCCCAGAATGAGGACAGTGGATTTTGTCCCCCATCATTTACACTAAGATGGATTTAAGAAGGAATCTTTTCAGTATAGACAGGACGACCAATTACAGAGACCAACAGTGCCTGAAATGTACATGTGAGTTACAAAGTCCCTGATTTGTAAAACTACAGCACCAATCCCCTTAAACATTTATAACTTAAAATCAATAAATTCAATACTTCAGCCATCACAATACTTAATACTGTATCTAAACATAACCATAATCCCTGTACACCTAAACTAAACGTCCCAGATATGTGAACATGTTTCTCACCAGGTAACGGCAGAGAAACGGCTACAATGCTGTCGTGGACGAGGTATTGAAAACATGAGGCCGTTTAATAAAGTCCAGTTTAACCAAAATATCCAAACCAACGTCAGAGGGTGAAACTAAAAGGTGAAAGCAAAACTATTAAAATAAGACCCAGGTTGTAAGAAAACATTTTTTTCCCCTGTTAAAGTTTTTGTTTTGATCTCCCAATTACAGCTCTTTCTTCCCATAACCTGGTTAGAATCCATTTTCAGTTACTTTACCAAGTTTGGGAGAAAGATCGTCATGAGCACAAATGTGTGAAATTTAAGAATAATAAAATACAGCAGACAGTTTACGACATTCACATTTTATTTCCCATATCTTCATTTTATGTGTTACGATCAACTTAAAATGAATCGCTATCACTGCTCGTTTTCCTCAAAACAAACATAAAACAAAAGAAGCCTGACACAAACTGCAAAGGACAAACATAAATATAACGGCATACACAATCCTCACAGGGACGTTCATTCACATTATTTATATCCCATAGACACACCCGCGAGCCAGGAACAGTTACCTCCCTGGGTTTGTTAGTTGTCGAGTGAAATCTGAAAGTAAGTAGAGCCAAGCGAAGGATAGAAAACGAGGGAACGAGGGAGGTCAGAGGGTAGGAGAGAGAACATGTTTGGGGGGAGTCAAGGAGAGTAAGAGGGGATAATCAAATTGAAAGAAGACACACACTGTAAGAGCATTAGCTGGGCTGAATAATGGAATAACTTTAACTCCTGCACACACACTGGCACTCATACACTTAAAAAGCCTCATATACATACAGGTTTACATCCCAGAAAACAATACTTAATAAATTACAGAAGAAAAAGCAACAGAAAAATAGCCATGCGCTAGCTGTACAAATGCAACAGAAAAGTACCTCATCTCCATGGACAAATACAGAAATAATCAAACAAACTACGTTATACTCTCAATACAAAGCACCATCTGTGTTAATGCGTGGGTCTCTCCTCAGCAAACATCCACAAAATGTACACATAGATCTCAGGAACGGATAAAAAGGAAACTAAATTCCAGTATCATTTTAAAAACATCACAGCAATGTTACCACTAGCTTTGGACTGGACTCTGAGAACTTCAAAGTAACGAGGTGACTGAGGCTGAGGTTTGCAAACTGACATGTTGTAAAGTGATTCAGTTTGTCTCTTTGTGTTGCGCGTGTGTAGTGTTCATTACTGTTTTTTTTCAGTTTAATACTGTCTAATATTAAAAACAATGAAAACACTGTGCATGTGGATATTTTACATTCCATCTTCATGTTTTTAATGCTGTACGTGAGCCTAGAATCTCAAACCAGGCCTGGTAGTTAGTTTGTGGTTTCTATCTGCATTTATTTTATAGTACAAGGTTTGTCTTGATAAAGACGTGAACATTCTACATTTTGAGTAATATAAATAGTTTCAGTTCTGGATAAAGCAAGGCAAACAGCACATAGATAATCCGACCACAAGCATTGCGGCCCGAAGAGGGAGGGGGTGAAGGGAGGACGTGTGGTCACAGCTCAAGTGTAGTTACATCGAAGACCTGCAGCTGTGATAGAGCTGTTTGGTCACCACTGCATCCCGTTTAGACACAACTACCTTGTCAGAAAAAAATGGAAGGAAGGAGGCAAGCAAGGAAGGACACAAGGAAGTCCCGGGTGAGACTAAAGAAAGGAAGTAAAAAGGAACTAAGTATGGCAGGGTGATTGGATCTTTAAGCTGATCAGTGAGGGAGAACCAAACACAGAGTGATGTGTGAGAGGAGTCTCAAAAACAGTACCTGTAAGAAGCCACTGGCTCTATTAGCAAGTGGACAAGGGTTCCAGTTAAGGATCGGCGGTGCCTGCTGTTTGCTGCTCTGGCTAGCTATACGTGAATCTCAGAGGCTATATGGTGTCTGAGGTCAGGGGTTACAGTCCATGAAGGTTATAGTATGACGGTGAAAGGTGAGAACATTCATTGAGCAACACAGTTGGGTCCAGTGGGCCAACAAAATCAATCCATCTGGGCAAGGAGCACCTCAATGTAGCCTACGTAGCATCGTAAAGTGTCTATATGAGGTGTAAATCTAAGCTATTTATTCACAAAGTGAGAAGTGTGTTGTGAATATTTCACCTTAGAAGCTCAAATTGCCAGGGATCAAAAGAGATTATCACCTCAGCGTCAGTCCCTGTGATTCGTCTCGCAGTCGGACAGTTGATCGAGGTGGATGGGGTTCTCTTGGACTTCGATGGCGTGCTCGTTTTCAGGCTCGGCGTCCTCATCGTTGCTCTCTGCGCTGTAGTCTATCGCCTCCAGAAAGGACGGCTCATCCTCCTCCATCACGTAGGTGGTGGGGCTGCTGCTGCAGAGCAAAATAAAAGTGTCATTAACTTCCCTCTGTGAGTTAACGATGTGAATAACCCTGTCACGGTCATGTTCCTCACCTTCACCGTGTCAGGATCCATCTCCTATGGATATTTTAAATTACAAAATGTTTTTCTGCATGCATTATTTCTGAGAAAATATACAACAAATGATAAACATTTGCATAGCACGTCTTGAAAACAAATACATATCTTCACTTGCATATATAGTAGTGTAGCATATGCCATGTTACTGTTCTTCACTCTGAGCTGAGCTCAGAGGCACCGGAGACTAAGAGCTCTCTGATTTCACAGAGTAAACACTCGTCTGAAATGGGTTTCATGGCCCTTGAAAGTGTACTGTTGAGAAGCCCATTTCTTGAAAGCACAAATCAAACATAGCACAAGGAACTCATACAAAACGTAAGATTATCAATATGCCAGTTCATTTGGATAAATATGATCTTTGCTATTTGCAGTGCTTAGGTAATCTTGCAGTGTGCCATTCTATTCTAAATTCTGCCCGAAGATCTCATAGCATTTCTGAAAATTGATCATTTAAAATTAATTAATAAATGATTTGGTTTAAAAAATGTGACAAAAGCCAATCACATTGGGCTCTTGGGAGTTTGTGATGAAGCGGACAATCCTTAATTTCGATAAACTGGAACCAGAGAATGTTGTTAAATGACTTGAACGATTATTCGATGAATTTTCTGTATACCGCCTAATCAAGCAATTGTTTCAGCTCTAACTAATAGCTAAACGAATATATTGAAAATACAAATATTGTTAAAAAACTTTCCAAACAACAGACACTGAATCTACAACAATATTTTACATATTCAAATGTTTTTTAAAATCTTAACAAAATAGAAGCTGGACGGTGTGCTCTGACTGGGGAGGCTGTTTTTTTTCCCTGTGGGTCTTAATGGTTAAATGGTTGCTGGTTCTTTGAGGTTTTAGTGGCTTTAGTGGGTTTTTAATGGTGTTAATGGTCTGAAATGTGATCCCAGGGAGACAGTCGATCCGAGGGGCTCAGACAATGATCTCCCACCAAGCTCACCAGTGTGTGAGTGCAGCAGAGAGAGACTGAGCAATTGTGCATCAGTATATGTACAGTAAATGTGTATGTATGTGTGTGTGTGTCTGTGTCTGTGTGTGTGTGTGTGTGTGTAAAATGATGGGGATGGACAAAATGTTGTCCAAACAGATAATGAGGGTTGTGAGTCAACCATTACAGGCCATTATAGAAATACCAAACCCAATCTCTCCTTTCTTTGGGTTACATTTTCTGTATCAGTCAATTGCAGCCATCTCTATAGACAGTTTATCTCCATATACAGAACCATGTATGTGCGTTAAAATCCCTAATTACCTTCATTCACGTGGATAAATCTCCACATCTCCAAACACTTAAATGAGTACATCTCTTCCTGTCTTCCTTACGCTCACACAAAAACACACCCATGCCCGTATCCACCCATTTACTCATTCTGAGACACCCACTTATTTGCAGACGCCTCCCAATGGCCACAATATCATTGTTATGATGACCTATTAAATGGTAAGTGGTACCATACCAAGCCCCACGCATAAAACCATAAACCCAGGATGAGAGCAACCAATCCCAAAGGACACTCACGCAAACACACAAGCGCACAAAAACACTTTTGGAGTCCCTTAATGATCAGACACATAAATGATGAATGAATATATCAATATTAGAGTAGAGCAGGAGAGAGGGAGGCTGGGAGACACAGAGAGATGGAGAGACGTGAGCATTAAGTGGTTTTGAGTTGAAAGCCATTCTTTCAAATCAAACTGCTTTAACAAATCTGTGGAGGAGAGATTGCTGACATTAAAAAAAAGAAATAAGAAATTAAGATAACCTTGGTGGTCACAGCTTGGGTTTGGCCAAGTTTAATAATGTATTTGCGGTGCTGAACTGAAGTACAGTTTGATCTGTGTGCACCTCACATTTTAATAGAGTTGATTGACATACAGTTAAATTATGTGGTCATTTGTTAGGATGTACACGGGTAACACTGGCTCATGATTGTTTGAAGACATTTCTTAAAATATGGATGAAGACTCAAGAAACTTTAGTGCAACTGACATTTTTTATTATTATTATTTTAGAGTTCAAATGTAATTTTCCTCATTTATCTTTAACTCTTGTGTTTTGGGTCGTCTAAGGCCCTCTTTAAAATAAACACTTAACATTGGTTTGTCAACATATTTTTCTTTGTTTTATTAAGCGCACTGTTGATATTGATATTGATGAGGTTTTAATAGTAAGAAAAAACACATTTGAAGTAGGGCTGCAAGTAACAATTCATTTGAGTATTTAATCATCTATCTACTATTTCATCAAATAATTAATTCATTAATTAGATTAGAAATGTATAAAATACTGAATATGAATAAATACAAATTAAAAAAATACAAATAAATACATATATTTGAAATAAAATATGATTACTTTTTATTTGGCGGGCCGTCAGGGCCTGCAAAGCCTTCTCTGCTGGCCTAAACAGAATCACAAAAAATTATAATTTATAAAAAATGTTCCCATTATCTTATTTTCTCATTGCACAGCTACTGTCTTCCTCAGTTGCTCTGCTTCCAGTGCAGCTTGTTTTAAGTAGAGCTTTTATCCAATCAGATTTCACCTCTGTGTCTCTAGGTAAGAAGAGAGGCCCGAGGCCTGCA
Organism: Leptoclinus maculatus; assembly: GCA_032191485.1. Lineage (NCBI taxonomy): Eukaryota > Metazoa > Chordata > Actinopteri > Perciformes > Stichaeidae > Leptoclinus > Leptoclinus maculatus. The sequence continues at coordinate 16,700,871 of JAVDOI010000005.1, forward strand.
GACTCACAAGTTGCTTCCATGTGCAGTTTAAGTGAATGGGGACGATATTGTTGATTGTCATAGTGTTCAACCAATCAGATCTTTAGTTTGACATGTTGGGCGTATTCTTTGACGTGTCAGAGCCCGCTATCCCCATACTAGCCGGCCCACAGCTACGTCAGCATTAGTGCAGCGATTGGTCAGTGGGCGAGCACGTGACTATCGTGAAACGAAACTTAACAGCAGAGGCTTAGTCGCGTTGTGAATCACACGTGATGCAGCTCAGCCAATCAAATATGGGCATTCTGACAAGCTTCCTGACTCGAGTACCACACACCGTGACACAGGGGGCTGAGACGAGGAAAGAGATTGTAGAGCAGTACGTTTAATGTTTGGGTTGTGGAAGTAAAATCATAAGACGGTCTCCTAAGGAGACGAATGGGCCGCGGCTTGTCATTAAGGGATGATGGTGGGTCCCACAGCCAGACCAGCTGAGAACCACTGTCCTACATGAGCACAGAAAACATTATGTTTTCCTGAATTTAAGCTTCTGCATTTTCCAAATGCTCTAGCGTTATTCAAACGTATTGTAAGCCTCGTACCGAACGGTTTAATACGAGTACGTACATAGTTACAGCCTTAGAAACGAATAATAGCTGTGGCGCTATCATGTGGTTATAAGGTGGTATTTCAGCTGCATGACAGCAGTGAAGGCCTGGGTATAAAATGCACAGCCCGCCACTGTACTGATATAATACACTGTACTGATATAATACACTGTACTGATATAATACACTGTACTGATATAAGACAATGTACTGATATAATACATTGTACTGCTATAATACACTGTACTGATATAATACACTGTACTGATATAATACACTGTACTGATATAATACACTGTACTGATATAATACATTGTACTGATATAATACACTGTACTGATATAATACATTGTACTGATATAATACATTGTACTGATATAATACATTGTACTGATATAATACACTGTACTGATATAATACACTGTACTGATATAAGACATTGTACTGATATAATACATTGTACTGATATAATACACTGTACTGATATAAGACATTGTACTGATATAATACATTGTACTGATATAATACACTGTACTGATATAATACACTGTACTGATATAATACACTGTACTGATATAATACACTGTACTGATATAATACACTGTACTGATATAATACACTGTACTGATATAATACATTGTACTGGTTTGACTGAGATTAGTGTTGCTGTCCCCTGAACGCACTGGCACCTTAGTGGATGAGGACATGCTCTGACACTGATCACTTAAATATATTTTTCTTTCCTACTTGTGCTTATATATTCCAGCTACAAGCGACTGTGCAAGAAGGCCGTGTAGGCTACTCATCTGCATGTTCCATGTGCATTTAATCCACACTGTACCACCGTGTTCACTGTGGCCCCAGCTAACCTCACTGTGTGGGTGTAAAGGGTTTAATTAAAATAAAAATGGCTGTTATACTCTCCCTCTTAGAGGAGAATCGGTTAGAATAATTGTCAGCAATATCATTATTTCTCTCACTCTAGAGTTGCCATTATATTCCTCACACGTGATCATTGATAGAATTTCAATGATGCTCACAGCAGCCCTGCATAAATGCATGCCTTCATCTGTTTCTTGAGTAGTGCTTCAGAGGTGATCCGGGGTGACAGTCACACCGTTGAGTATCAGTGCCAACGGGGGAACGTGTCTGGCACTAAAGAAGGGATTTGTGCAGATAAATGGAAAACAGTCTGTAAACACTTCACTGTTTTCCAGGTAGAATTTTTGGCAGCAGAAAATACTTCTCAATCCGAGATACACTCTTAGAAATAAGGGTTCCGAAAGGGTTCTTCCTGAAGGGCTAGGGTTCTACCCAGAACCTTTAGCTTCTGAAGAACGCTCTTTTGAAGAAAGAGTTTTTTTACAAAACCTTTTTGTAATTTCAAAAGAATTCCCAGTAGAACCTGGATAGAACCTCCAAAGAGGGTCCTGTGTGGTCCATTACACCAAAGAAGGGTTCTTTGTACAACCTCTCATATGAGGTTCTGGATGAACCTTTCACAGAGAGCTCTGGGTATAACCCTTTATGTTGGGTTCTAGGTATAACCCTTTATGTTGGGTTCTAGGTATAACCCTTTATGTTGGGTTCTAGGTATAACCCTTTATGTTGGGTTCTAGGTATAACCCTTTATGTTGGGTTCTAGGTATAACCCTTTATGTTGGGTTCTAGGTATAACCCTTTATGTTGGGTTCTAGGTATAACCCTCTGAACGAGTTCCAGGTGGACCCTATATAAAAGGTTCTACCAGGAACCAAAAAGGGTTTTCCTCTGGGGACAAGCCGAAGAACCCTATATGGCTCTAGGTAGCACATTTATTTCAAAGTTTGTATATTTGGAAGGTTACAATGCTGAGAAAAAAAAAGTTGAAAAAGCTGTCATCTGTAGTGTGAGCCTGCCTTCTTGTTTCTATTGGATCACAGACTATATTCCTTGACTGTGTGTTGTGTGTGTGTGAGTTTCTAACCTTTAAAGCAACACTCTAAATCGCCTCACAGCATCTGCGTGCACCTGCATGGTCTGTGCGTGTGACTTTGCAGCATGATACATTGCTACTAACCTGACCACTTTCGACTGTGTCCCAATGATGTCGCTCTCTAAATCCAGCAGGTTTTGGTGATTGCGGATCCCCGTCAGCCTCTTCAGCCTCAGCAGGGCCACACAGAACTGAGCTCCCATCTCCTCCAGCTCTCTGGTGCCGATCTGAAGACCCTGAAGAGAACATGTGCATGCACATCAGAGACGTATACCAACAGATGGATACTAAAATGTTCACCAGGAGGAACTGTCTCACACACACACACACAAAGATGCCACATTCCAAAAAACTTGCACACACAGTATGTGCACACTTCCAAGCTAAATAAAAAAAAATTCCAAGAGTCCAACAGAAATCTATTTTAAAATGGCTGCTGTAGGTTTTTTTAGCTGTTCTGGAGCCTGGGAATGAAGCTGTTGTCCATCTTCAAACGTCTCAATTCTCAATGCTGGAAAGCAGTTGCTGAGGAAACTTTTCATGTAGAAACATGATAATATATTTAATTTACAGGAAGCACACATTCAAAAGCATATGCACTCACACCTGGAACTCTAACAAAGTCTTCCCAGTGCTGTACAACCATACAAGTAAATGAATACTCACTCTGGGAGACGCACACAGAGAGCTAACCCCCGACTCAACCAAAAAACTTTCATGTTCCTATTTCCCCAGAGCAAAGCTATAGGGACATCAAAACTTGGCACGGCCACAGAGATATGCAGCTCCAATTCAGTAGACATTAGTTCCTGCACATCTGGACAAACACTTGCACATACACCGGTGGGGGTGCTAATCAGTGCCAAAATGGCATCCCTAGACATTGGCAGAATTCAGTAGGAAGGAAATCAGCTGGGGCGGAAAGACAGTGAGAGAGAAGAAAGGAAGGTAAAGGGGGTCAAAAGAAACTAGGATAAAAGAGAGAGGCGAAGCAAAGAAAAAGTGGAAAAATAGGATTGCAGCTCCACCTGCTGGACATTGCATTAGATTTATCGGGGCACCTCCCTTTCACTTACAACAAAACACATCTACAATGCAATATAACCAGACACATTAGCCAGGCAAATCATTCTGTGCATAATGTTTAACTTTTTTTGTTAAAGTTTTGTCAGAAAGGAAAATAGCTCTGGCTAATTTGCCTCCTTTCCCACACTGTGGCTCATTCATTTGCATATATGCAAAGAATAACAAATTTCCTGGCTGCCCTGGTATCCAAAGGGTTAAGCCGACCATGAACGTCAATGTCCCCGGTTTGAGTCTAACCGGGGACCTTTGTTGCGTGTCCCCATGTCTCCACTGTCTCTCTAATAAAGTCACAAAAGAGAGTATTTCACTGCAGAGTTATTGTATTAAACTACATGAAACATAAACACTGCATTGAAACTAAATCAAATTCACGCTTACCTTATATTTCCCCTGGTCACAGCCACACAGCGTGCTCTCCATGGTGTAGCTGCGCTGCACTCCTATCTCTCTCCATACAACAACACGGGCCGTTGACTCTTTGGAGCGCTCCACAACAAAACTACAGCTGGTCATGCTGAAGGCCGGGGCGATCTGGGACAGGATCTTAGGAAGCGCCTGAAAAACACATGAAACTGTTTTGAGTGTTTTCGTGTCGGTATGTGTGCGTGAGTACATCGGGTAAAGTCAATTTTATAGTAGAGACAAATAACTGTGTCCAACATAGACTGGCTTATCTACCGAGCAGTTGCTTGGCAAAGCAGAAGTATTGACGGCTGCTACCCACAATGTTTGCTGTGGGTGTGTAGCCCCGAGTGTCTCGTCCACTCGAAAACCCTGTCTTGAACCGGCATCTTTATTTGCATTCCATAATGCAAAAGAGAAACAACAAACGGATGTTGGCCTGACCAGCTTCCCTGCTGCACAGTGAAATTCAAGGTGAATTATTAAAATGACCAAAGTAAAAGCAATCTGAGTATGTTTGTCAGATAACAGCTGGTGTTGAAACACATGTTAATGACTAAATAGATAGTAGACTAATATATTAGGGATTTCAATTGAAGAGAAAAAGGAAATCCATTGCAATGACACAGAGGGAGAGATAAACAGGAAGCAAAGTAATGTAATATGGTGCTACAATCTGTTCTTTAGTTTCACAGTTTTTCACAGGATTGTATTTCAGTGCATACACTATAACGAATGTGCTGATATGTAAATGTAAGCTGCTCTGATACCATCTCTTTTCTGTAAAACTTAATACAGGTGATCTCTTTGTACCGAGTTCAATGCAATTATCATTCAGCGATGTGAGAACAGTAATCTGAAAACAGAGGGGAAGAGTGAGGTAGTGGTACTGTAAGGATGAGGCACAGCAAATGTGTGTGTGTGTGCTCACTCTGTATCCAAGGTCCTCTTGTAAGTCACTGGACGTAGCACTGATATTGGATTGCCAGACTGTCTCCTTCACGCTACAGCCGTACATGAACACATTCTTCTTCCTGGAATGACCGTGGTAGTCGCAGAACACCTGTACACAAATGTGGATGTACACACACACACACACACACACACACACACACACACACACACACACACAGTTATAGTAGCTGTACATGTCAGTGATACTGTGTTATAGTAGCTGTACATGTCAGTGGTACTGTGTTATAGTAGCTGTACATGTCAGTGATACTGTGTTATAGTAGCTGTACATGTCAGTGATACTGTGTTATAGTAGCTGTACATGTCAGTGGTACTGTGTTATAGTAGCTGTACATGTCAGTGGTACTGTGTTATAGTAGCTGTACATGTCAGTGGTACTGTGTTATAGTAGCTGTACATGTCAGTGGTACTGTGTTATAGTAGCTGTACATGTCAGTGGTACTGTGTTATAGTAGCTGTACATGTCAGTGGTACTGTGTTATAGTAGCTGTACATGTCAGTGGTACTGTGTTATAGTAGCTGTACATGTCAGTGGTACTGTGTTATAGTAGCTGTACATGTCAGTGGTACTGTGTTATAGTAGCTGTACATGTCAGTGGTACTGTGTTATAGTAGCTGTACATGTCAGTGATACTGTGTTATAGTAGCTGTACATGTCAGTGGTACTGTGTTATAGTAGCTGTACATGTCAGTGATACTGTGTTATAGTAGCTGTACATGTCAGTGATACTGTGTTATAGTAGCTGTACATGTCAGTGGTACTGTGTTATAGTAGCTGTACATGTCAGTGATACTGTGTTATAGTAGCTGTACATGTCAGTGGTACTGTGTTATAGTAGCTGTACATGTCAGTGGTACTGTGTTATAGTAGCTGTACATGTCAGTGGTACTGTGTTATAGTAGCTGTACATGTCAGTGATACTGTGTTATAGTAGCTGTACATGTCAGTGGTACTGTATTATAGTAGCTGTACATGTCAGTGGTACTGTGTTATAGTAGCTGTACATGTCAGTGGTACTGTGTTATAGTAGCTGTACATGTCAGTGGTACTGTGTTATAGTAGCTGTACATGTCAGTGATACTGTGTTATAGTAGCTGTACATGTCAGTGATACTGTGTTATAGTAGCTGTACATGTCAGTGATACTGTGTTATAGTAGCTGTAAATGTCAGTGGTACTGTGTTATAGTAGCTATACATGTCAGTGGTACTGTGTTATAGTAGCTGTACATGTCAGTGGTACTGTGTTATAGTAGCTGTAAATGTCAGTGGTACTGTGTTATAGTAGCTGTACATGTCAGTGATACTGTGTTATAGTAGCTGTACATGTCAGTGGTACTGTGTTATAGTAGCTGTACATGTCAGTGATACTGTGTTATAGTAGCTGTACATGTCAGTGATACTGTGTTATAGTAGCTGTACATGTCAGTGGTACTGTGTTATAGTAGCTGTACATGTCAGTGATACTGTGTTATAGTAGCTGTAAATGTCAGTGGTACTGTGTTATAGTAGCTATACATGTCAGTGGTACTGTGTTATAGTAGCTGTACATGTCAGTGGTACTGTGTTATAGTAGCTGTAAATGTCAGTGGTACTGTGTTATAGTAGCTATACATGTCAGTGGTACTGTGTTATAGTAGCTGTACATGTCAGTGGTACTGTGTTATAGTAGCTGTACATGTCAGTGGTACTGTGTTATAGTAGCTGTACATGTCAGTGGTACTGTGTTATAGTAGCTGTACATGTCAGTGGTACTGTGTTATAGTAGCTGTACATGTCAGTGATACTGTGTTATAGTAGCTGTACATGTCAGTGGTACTGTGTTATAGTAGCTGTACATGTCAGTGGTACTGTGTTATAGTAGCTGTACATGTCAGTGATACTGTGTTATAGTAGCTGTACATGTCAGTGGTACTGTATTATAGTAGCTGTACATGTCAGTGGTACTGTGTTATAGTAGCTGTACATGTCAGTGGTACTGTGTTATAGTAGCTGTACATGTCAGTGGTACTGTGTTATAGTAGCTGTACATGTCAGTGGTACTGTGTTATAGTAGCTGTACATGTCAGTGGTACTGTGTTATAGTAGCTGTACATGTCAGTGGTATTACTGCTCATATTTCTCAAAAGACACTTTCTCAGATCTATTTCCAGAGGAAAAACAGCGGCCTCACCTTGCTTTGTGTTGTTATGTCATCACCCTTTGTACAGTAAACAAATCTCCTATAAAAGCAATATCCCATTATATCCAACCTGCTGACGCACAGTGTATTACAGAGGGCAATTGAGGCTGCTGTGTATGGTAACTGCATTAATGTCTCAAAACCAATGTGGTGATTTATTGATGTGAAATTTAGTGGACATGCAGAGCGTGCAGCTAAACAGGAGGAATGGCACCAACATTAATAAGATGTTAGAAGAGGCTCTTTATGCATCCCAAATGAAAGATGATGCGGCAAAATACCCCTGAAGAGGTCATACCAGTGGTGCCCTTTGTATGTGTGCAAGGTACTGCAGCAGGCTCTTAGTGTGGTAGATGGTGGGGTGGAGCTCTGCATTGGGGTTCTGCCACTGGCGATTCAAATCCTCTCCACTCAGAGAACAACGATGACTACAGCAGAAAGGAGATGGCAGAAGAGGGGGAGGATACAGAGTGAAGGAGGACAGAGCAACAGCTGGAAAATCCTTCAAGACAAGATCGTGTGTGTGTGTGTGTTAACGGTAAATAAAGCTGTGACCAACGGGCAGGCCCAGGGGAGGCAGGTGTATGCATCTTCAGTGTGTATATTTGAAAGCTGTGAATGTGTGTTAATTTCTTTCTCGACACATTTTACTCACTTTCCATTTACAACTCCATCTGGGTTGAGCATGGGGACTATCTTGAAGATGTAGGCCTCTCTGAGGCTGGCTGCCAGGTGGCTGGTGCCCATCAGGAACTCCAGCGTGCCCTTCATTACCCAGCTGGCGTTGGTCTCTCCAGGGTGCACTCTGGCCGACAGGAAGATCAATGGACGATTCCCTGAAGAGGGAGAGTACAGCACAAACACAAATAGAAGAATGAGGAAAAAAAGAAACAGATTCTTCAATTTAAAGTTTTCACAGCTGAGGAGAAGCATCAGTGAACTACATTGGACAGAAAACCTACTTGGGAACACTGGCATGCCCTGATGCCCCAGGGCTGTTCTAATGTAATATACAGTAGTGATGCAGTAAAATGTTCTTGCAAGGATTGGTTTTTAATTATTTAAGCATTAGAAAGGAACATTTCTGTCACTTACTAGTGAATTTCTTAGAGGACATGTTGGAGAACTGGAGCCGAGCATGAGGAAGTTGGACCTTTAAGCTTAAATTATTTTGCTACACAGATTTTCTAAAAGGATGAGAATGAACTTCTATCACCAAAATGACTAGATTAGATTTGTCAGAAAGGTTTTTCTAATCGGCAACTATATATAAGATATTATGGCTCATTACCAATCTCTTCAGGACATCTGGCAAAGATACATTTTGGACACCCACGTCCAGATTTTTCCAGATCAACTCATTGATTTCTTTGCCATTTTATTTTACCATCTAAGATTTTATTTTACATGAAAATGAACTCAGTATCAGAGAATGTGAGTTCTGGGAACAAACAATAAAGGCTGGTGAGGCTACAAAGGTTCTTCCAGTTTTTCCAGGATACATAAAATCCTGCAGCTGAGATTGTTCTGCTCAGGAATGGGAGTGGTGAGCAAATAAAAAAAAAAAATAGACCTACGGTGATTTACTTACTAAACTGACAGATGTGATCATTAGAGTTGTATTCTGGCATGGCAGTGATGGTGAGAAGGGGGCAGCTGTTTCCCCCCAGAGTTTCACAGAGGACGTCCTGTCTCAGGTAGATCTGGGGGGTCCTCAAAGCCTCCAGTTTGGACAGGTGCATCTGAGGATACAATGACAGGATTACATTTTGCTCACTAACATTATATACAACTTCCATTTGAGCCCCCATCCCTCACACATTTTACTGTTGTATTGTTGCACTGGCTGATATGTACACTACTAAATGCTAGTGCTCTCTAGATTACAGCAAACAGTGGTATTGTAATACTACCTTAAGAGTGGAGTAGGTGTACGGGTAATGATAGGCAAAGTAGCAGACATCATCCTTATGGCTGAAGCTTGTGCTGAAGGTCATTGTATAATAGGACTTTCCTTTCTGACCACCCGCTGCAATGGAACTCCTAGCAAAGTGATTCCTAAGGAGAAGATGAGTCATGACTAAATGTTGCACGATATATAGCACTCATAACACACTCGATGGCTTCTTTATTAGGTACACCTGTATAATCCACTGCAATTCAATACAACAGCTGTGCCATACACTCTGCCTAGTTTATAATGTTGGACTATTATCTCTGTTAATTGCACATAATCTTTATACTTCATACTGTGAACTTCCACAGTCCCGAGGGAATGAACAAATTGTACAACTCTTTCATTTAAAAACAGATATGTTGCGTATATTTTTATAGTATCTCTTTTCATATTTTTATTGTAATTTATTTTATTCTATATTTTCACGTTTCTTGACTTTTGCAGTACTTGCTTTTTATCTGTATTTTCTCTTGCTATGTTTATTGTTATGCACCAAAAACAATAAAGGCAATTTCCATATATGTGAAAAACTACTTGGCAATAAACCTAATTCTGAAAAATTCCAAGTAAAATGTATATTACTGAGGTAATAGTTTATGGTGATGTAGTTCTGGACTAGATTATATTGAGATGTGTTTCAAATGTTCTTCCTCCCTGATGTTCGCTAATAGGGAGGACTCTGTGACGATGACAAACTAAACCCTAAACATTGTGGGAAATCATAAACATACTTTATGGCAGGACAGTTGTATTGAATTGCATTAATTGATTGTAAAGTTGTATCTCAAAAATAAATATGTGGTGCAATTTGTGAAGAAAGGGTGTGTCTCCCTTTTCCTTCTAAAGAATGCTTTTAAAAAATGTTGCAGTACGAAGTACATTAATACCAGCTCATAATAACTTTGACAGTGTAGCAAGCAATAAAGTAGTCGAGGGTGCTTTATAGCTACTATATATAAAATACATAAACATACAAGGTAATCAATAAACACCAGCACGTTGTCTGCAGTATTGGAAAAATTGGTATGCTGCATAAAAACTGTGCACTTGCCCCATGTTACTGTAACATCCCCCTCTGAGTGCACCTACTTGTAGTAACAGATGTCCGTTCCTGTTCTGACCCAGCGAGGCCTGCCACTGATCGCCTCCTGCACAGAGTACATCAGCACCTGCATGCCTGCACACACACACACACACACACATGAACGATAGACACACAGAAGTTTAGAATATGTGCTGTCTGATGCTCAAGCCACCTCATGTTGACTGAAGTGTATGTCAAAAAAGGAAAAATGTAAATCTTCTGTAGGTCAGATGAGAATGACAAACTGTTGGGTGTTTGACACGTAGTTATGCATCTCACCGTAGTTGAACTGGCTGTTTGACTTCTCAGAGTTGATGATGTTGAAGCGGTAGGTGGTTCCAACGCGCATGCCGCTCGCCTCAAAGTAGAACCACTGGTGGTAGTGATTACTGTTGATGTCTGAATTCAGCACAAGGTCATACTCATATCTGGAGAAACACCACAACAGAATCTGTAAATTTGGACCTAAACTTCATCATTAACAATACTGATCTCCAATACTTCTTTTGTTTTAAATCTAATTTCTGTAAAATTGTTGTGAAAGTAGGTTGTAGGTTGAATATATTTCGTTAAAACTGCACATCAAATTGTGTAGCTCTTACTCATTCCCATGTAACTGGTGTGACAATGAACACTTACTTCCTAATTTGAACTGCCTTCCTGAGGTTGCCAGACTCAAACTGAGAGTTGAACTTCAGTGACTCACCACTGTCTTCAATCACAGGACAACTGAAACACAACAAAATGCAGACGACAGATTGAGCTCATCTGCTTTGTGGACGTCACAGCTCTCAACATTATCCAAAACAGGAGAAACTGTAGCTGTTGTCGTAATTTGAGCTCCATTTAGCCAGTGTTTAAATGCTTATTGTTAGCACAATCAGTAGGAAGGACTTACCTGGGAATGTCCAAGTCGTAGACTACTTTATCCACGATATCATTGGGATGAATTAACCTCTCAATGTCCTGGAATATTTTAGACCTGCAGGATTAGACCCAAAACCAAACTCATGATTAACACAATGGGTGGACAAATATGTTTTCCATTAACAAATATTGTTTATTAATGAGGATGAGTCCAATAAGCTATAGAAAATGCATTTACCCACCACCATAACCTTACATTCACAGCAAAGTTTAAAGGGCAAACTGTCACTCAAACTCAGACTACAAAGTCCATTTGGACTGACATGCAACCCCAGAATTGAATCACATGATTGCAATTAACTTTTTGCAAATTGTGCCTGGAAATTATAACTTGCATCACAAAAACATCACTATTACTGAGGCTACAAAAGGTCTGCCTGGAGCCCCATAAGTCAGCACGAGGTCATGCTCATATATGTAGCATAAATGAAAGATTTAAAAAAAACTTGATAAATCTTTCTGGCATTGAAAACACTACAGTACGCCTAGTTCTTATAACCTGTATACCCTCTTCCATTTGTCTGCTTAACTATTTCTGCAAACCACAGTGTTAATACAAATGTCTCACCTCTGTACACCATATACTCTCTCCTGAAGGGGTTCTCTAAATGTTGGGGCAATGTGGCCAAAGTAGTCAGGGTACGCTACTTCAGCGTACTGGGGTACGGACTGCGTTCCCTTCACCATCTCCACGTAAAGGTCGGGGTCATGAAGCGGGAGGAGCAGCGCCGTGTCTGGCACCTCCAGAACTGCTCCTTCGTCCTCGGCTCCCTCTGAGCCACAATCTGAACCCCAGTTACTGCCTCCTCCTCCTCCCACACGACGAGTAGAGATGCCCCCCAGGAGCAGTGGAGACTGTATGTGCCTTGTGGTATTGACTGGGGATCCTTCTTGCTTGACTCCCCTTTCTACTTCTTCTCCTGTGTTCAGAGCCCCCTCCGCTTCTAGAGAGACACACTCAAACACGTGTGCCAGATCCTGCTCTATCATCTGCGCTTCAGAAGGAGGCCTGGTGAGGGAGGACAATGTTGTACGTGTGTCGGGGGAAGGAATGTGGGCCTCCTCTTTTCTGTCTTGGTCCTTGGTGAGGTGGATGGTGTCCAGTTCTAGAGGTGTCAGAGGAGCAGGAGTGGGCACAGAGGGAGACGGCGGGGTGTGTTTTCTTTTGGTAGGGTTGCAATCCTCCTCACAGCTCATTATGGGGACGTGCTTTGGGGACAGGGCTTGAGCTGTTGGCACTATGATTGGCCGAGTGGATCGAGTTGAGGAGAAAGATGATGATGTGGTAGAGGCACTCTTTGACGGTTCAAAGTTACAACCCTGTAGGAATGAGATATACCGAGCAGAAAAAAAGAGAAATATTTGTGGTAGGCCGCATAACATTAAATACAATAAAATATTGAAAAAAGATGATCATAGAATTAAAAAAGGAGAGGCAAGATACTATGATGTCTTGACAAGATATTTCTATGTGACCATGTTGTAGAAAATGTTTATCTCGTACTAATTCATTTAGACACACAAGAGTGCTGACGTTGAGCCAATAACATAACATTTTACTAGTACATGTTAAAACACACCAACCTAACGGAGTGTAGTGTGACAACACATTGTTTAACTCTGTCACATACGTATGGATTAATACACCAATTCAGCTATTATACATGTTGGTATAAATGTATAGGTTGTTTTTTTTTCACCTTGAAATCTTGTCAACATGGGCACAAATGACTGACCTGGAAGTCTTCAGAAAGCTCCAAGAAGAACCTCTCATAGACCCTCAACTCCTCGAATGGACGTCCGGGGTTCTTTTTTGGATGTAGCTTGTTTAGGTCTGTCTCTATGTCATCATTCTGATCAAAAGGACACAAAGAGAGAAAACACTCATATCTCATTGTGTGCCATCTGGCTGCATTTCGGCTATTGCTCAAGTATGTTGCTATCGAGGGAATATGAGATGAAGAAAACAAGGGGAAAAAAGAACTACAGCTAATATTGAAAAATGTTGAGTTCCTCGCTGGATTGTTTAGTCACATCCCGAAAGAGCAGAACAATGTTTTGATTAAATCAGTAATTGCAAATCTATATCAGAAATGATTGACATGTTTGACAAAGTGACATGAGAGTGTGAGGCACTGGTGAGCTATGACTACCCTCTGCTGGAAATTTAGAAGACTTTATCAACATCGGTAAAAAACTCTGACACAGCTCTACGATACTCCGTCCTCAAATGACTCAATCTGTAGAGATTCAGCTTAATACAATGAACAAGACCCCAAATATCAATAGTGGATTCACATGACTGTGAAGTTCAATCGTGATATAAATCACTTCGGTCTAAACTCTGCACCGTCTCTAGAACACTTCTGTCATACAGAGAAAATAGACTCAACATTTTGATACAACATTTCACATGGCACATAATGTTACCATGTGAAATATGATGTGTGCATCCGAGTGCTGAATGTTACCGCAGTGTGTTGATCCTTCTCGTCCTCTTCATTCTCAGTATCGTTCTCTGTGTCTGCGTCCGTCTCCTCGTTATCGTCACTTTCATCCACCACATCATCCACTGGGTACACACACAGATATACATTATAAGGTGACTGTCCTTAACTCGAGCAAGGTGTTTATTATTCAGTGTGCATCAGCCTGGCACATAACCAGACTGGTAGAACTCAAGTGTTTCTGGACACTGAGTTTAATTACTATGACATGAACAGAGAAAATGTAAAGCAAAAAATAAAAACCCTGATGTGAGCAGCCATGATTCAGAGATGAGTGAGAGATTTAGAGGACAGAAAAAAGTCATGATTATATTTCTTAAAATACAGTGAGCTGGTGATCTCAATGACAAGTCAATGTAATAGCAGTAGCTTGTTATGTTACACCGTTCTCCATGGTTGGTTTACTGACATCACTGACATGTTTTTGGGAATATAGAGGCGTCAACACAATGTAGCGCTAAGACTGAGGCAATTACTAGGGCTGCTGTTGCTAATTAGGGCTGTCAAAACGGTGGTGTTAATGATTGTTTTATGGACTTCCTGTTTGACTTTGCCCTCTCTAGGATATTAACTAAAGTGTGAGGACATGTACATCATCAAGCAGAACCAATTAAGCAAATCGCTACATGACAAGTCATATTTTGGCAGGACATGTTTTATTTTAGATCAGTTTAAGGGTGCTAAATTCAAAATTCTACGAATTAACATAACATAGCAGCAAACAACTATTCTCTAAGTAAAGGTATAGTAGAGTAATGTTTACTTAGCCAGTCCAGCCGCACATGTATGTAAGTTCCTGTGTGGGTGCCCAACTGGTTAGCTAATTGTCGCTTATATGGCGGTTACAGTTGATAACGCCGTCCTGACCCACAGCGTCGTCGGGGAAGCGAGGCGCCCACCTTCTGGTTCCCACCCAGGTTAACACTGTTAGCTCTGTCACAGTTGTTTGCCCTGTTTGTGGTGTTAGCACCGTTACAATTTAGCACCTTTTAAGGGAAGAGCAAAGTGGGTCAAATATTTCATCAAAAAGCCTGAGGATGCAAGGAGGCAAATTAATTGAGTACAGTTTAAGTGCACAAGTCTACTGGTGAGCATGCAACCACTAAGCAATGTGCACTTTATTACATGTGTATTACTACCAACACATGTTATGTGTTAGTTTAGTGAACTTAGAGCATGACGTGAGGTGAAAAAAAAAAAGCAGCAGTGAGTGAGTCTATGTATTCTGAGGATGGAGTTGTTTCTTACGTATGTCTTACCCTTCTTTAAGGGCCTGTCGCAGAGCTGATGAACTTTTCTTCCTGCAAGTGTGCAGCAGTGTTGCCATTAACAATTTATGCAGTCAAAGATTTAAGCATTATTTGTGTGTGTGTGTGTGTGTGTCTGTGTATTATGTACGGTTGAATCTAGGAGCCATGACTGCGATAAAAAAAAGGTGTCCGTCTGTACGACATTATCATCAATGAAAGGCATGCAGGGGCACGCTCTAGTGAAGTGTGTGTGTGCGTGAGTCCTGTGTTCTCACCCCCAGGTGGTTGGCTGTACAACTGCGCCACAGGCCCTACAGCAGGTACATGTGGCAGCTGGTAATGGAAGGCTGATTTGATGGTGGGCAGAGGCAGACGGTTCTTAGGAAAACACTTCCTCATGATGAGACTCGAAGTGTTGATAAGTGGATCCAGAGTCCGCACCGGGAGACACTCCTTGAAATGAAATCACACAGAAAGTAGAGCGTAGGCTAGATGGAGTGTGTGTGTATGTGTGTGCAGTACGTGTTGCATGCTTTAATTGTTGGCCAAGCGCATGTCACATTCTCACTCACAGTGGACGAGTTGTAGAGGATCCTCATGCCATCAGCGTCTATGAACGCCTTCCTGCCGAGCTTGATGTTGGTGATGTTCCTGAGGCAGACCAGCAGCCCTTTGCGAATCAGCATGTGGCGATGCCGCGTGTCATTGTGATGCCAGTCCTGGTACAGAGCCAGCAACACATGCACATATCCACCATCCACTGCACGGCGAGCATTCGTCTCTGCAGGGAGAAGTGGTAGAGGGAGACGATAAACAGGAAGAGAAGGGTGGGAGGAGTAAGAGGGGTAAGTTTGGGGATGAGGTAACTTGAACTCTATGTTGAATGATCATTAACTGTGTTTGTGACAGTGGGAAACAGAAAAACATTCAAGTACAGGCAAAGGGTTAATGATGGTGGAGGTGAGAGAGGCAAAAGGAACCAGCACCAATTAAGGCTCACTACGCTACTGAAGAGTCAAAACTCAATGCTACAAAGAAAATGACTCACTGGATTTAAGCAGAGCTCCCAGGGCATCCAGTGCTACCCTGTTGATTTAGAAACAAGGCAAATTATTATCACATTATTACTGCTGAACAAACAAAGACACATTAGAAAATGGCCTGTGGATGTCACTCGTTTGTTATAACACAGCATTCATGCTGGCTCATTCATCACAATCGACTGCTTACTTAAGCAGGCTGGTGTTCTTCTTGCTGTACGGCGCGACAATCTTGAACATGAGCTCCACCACTCCGCTCTTACCCAAAGAAACAGCGTTCACCGCTAGCATTCAAAAGTAGATAAAGACATCAAATACCACTGAAACTTCATCAGTTTAAGATTCTGTACTATTTCTTGGCACTTGAATTCCAATAGAAAATAGCATGTTGAGCTGTGAAGTTCAAAGTTAAAAATAACTTACAGTTGGTGGAGTAAACCCTGAGAACCTGCAGGCAGGGCAGAAGCAGTTTGGTGTTCTGTAGGTTCTGTTTCGTTAAGTTGACTGTGGCGTTCAGCGCTCCGCTCAAACGCGCTTTCACTCCAAACTTTCTGTCTGAACACACATGATCATGCGAAGAATACATCACTAAATGTTTTCTGCAAAATACTAAATAACAAGTCTTCACAGCACCCTGTGACCACTAGTAGACAAGGGAGCAATGTTTTGTTTGTATTGTGTACACACAAGGACAAACATGCATGCGTGCGGTTTGATTCACATGCTAGTCCACTGATGAAGTGGCAGTAACGCACCAAGAAATGGAGCAATGCGCCAACAAGGGCAAGGATGTAAACAATTAAAAAAATTTACTTTGCTCATGTTTTTGGAGGAAAGAAATGCACTCAACAAGTCTGTTTGACTTCAACACACAATGTGTTTTGCCGAGAAATACGGAATGTAAACATAACTTCTATTTGTTTACAATAAAACTGAACAGCACCTTTAACAGCACTGACTAGACTTTAGACGACTTAAGTGACATGACATTTTGGACATGAAACAAAGACACACAAGATGTCAAGATGTGTTAAACTGTGTCAGTAAACCCACCTTTTGGGCCGACCTTGGCGAGCAGTGAGTGAAGCTGCAGCATGAGTTCTTCACTGGGAGGCAACTCTTTACTTGCAGTGATCAGAATCTGGAATAATATTCCTGTTCCTCCTTTAGACACAAACACTCCGACCCTGCGACCTCTGCCTGAAGACAGAAAACAACAATAAAGCAGCATTAGATGTGACAAAACAGAATTCATGATGGGAACATGCAGTTGAAATCCTGGGAAGCACAAACCTTAAAACATTACTACTTTATCGATCCCAGAGACATTTAACTTTTACTGCCACTTTACCATTTATTAGTGTGGCTCAAGGAATTGTTTATGCTGTTAGAAGATGTTTACTACTCACATGAAAAAGTAATTTACCCCCAAATATCATTTGGGGGAAAAAAGAGAGATCACTCAACTCACCCACAGTCAGCAGCTCACTGAGAATGTACAAAATGTTCACAGTGGTCTGGACATCCCTGGTGTTCTGTCGAAGCCACACGGGGACACTTGTTAAACAACATGCAGGTGAATATCCTGAATTACCTCTTCAGACATTATTTGACTCCCTCCTAGTCGTGCAGTCTAATCTCAAATCAAACGATGCATCGATGTGTCAGCTGCAGCGAGGTTTCCCACAGCTGATCATACAAAGCCAGTGATGCATTTCTTACGTCTCTGCATGCAATGATTTAAACAGTGAGCTTATTCTGGCAAAGCTCACATCGTGGTTGTCTATTAGTTTTTAAGAAGAATGTCTCAAAGTGAGGGAAATACACCTTAAAGAAATAGTTTGACATTTTGGGAAATAGCATATTCGCTTTATTGCTAGTTAGATGAGAAGATTGATACCACTCTGGTACTGTGAATATGAAGCTACCACTAGCAGCCAGTTAGCTTAGCTTAGCACAAAGACTAATACTAATCAAATTTAGGAATTTACCACTCTATCCGTTTGTGCAAACAGAAGTAAAAACTACAGGGTAAGCTTAAGTGTTGCAGTGTTGTCATGTTCTGAGCTGCTGTCTCCAGTTGTGTCGATGAGTGAGCTGACCTCCAGTGAAGCCAGAATGACCTCCATGCCACTGGAGCCTTTGGACATCACCTCTTTTCCGCTCTTCTCTGCAACACACAACAAAATAAAAAGGATCAGAGATGTGAAGATAACCAGTTCTGCACTTGTGCAAAGCAACTGAGGGGCTTCTCGCACAAGCAAAGGGAGCGCTGCTATTCCAAGTACAGCGGGTTGTCCTGTAAATGTTGAATCGACCATTAAAGACAAGTCACAAGTCACAAGTCACAAAATTAACTCGGAACATGTGAAGACCACGGTTACTTTTAGTTACAAATATTCTGCCGCATTACACAATAGATATATACAACAAATCATGATGTAACGTGTCAAATATTAGCTGAGACAGGAGCTCTACCTTTATCCTCTTAGAAACTGTCCCGCTCAACAGGATGTGGAAAGAACTGGTTTGCTTCGTTGGAGAATGAGCATTATATGCCGTCACTCACTAGGAATGCATCATAACAGCAGGTGAATATGGAAATGAACGGTGTCAAGCATGCGGCTTTCATGGTTGATGACACACACACACAAACACACTTTCTAAAACACACTTTCCACACTTACACAACTATGTGCATAGCTGAGCATGTGAACAAACACAGACGAGCATTCACTCTTCAGTGACTTGTCGCGGTGACCTCTTCAAACATTTCTGTCATACCAGAATTTTTAACGGTCTTCAAAATAAACTGGCATCTCGACACTAATCCTACTAAAAAACACACACACAGGATTACGCATACTACCATCCCTGGGACAAAATAATACTAATAATAATCATACTTACAATGATTTGATGCAATTTGTCTATTTACTGTATTTTCCAATTCCAATGATTTTATTCTTTGTGTAAAAATGTGTTCTTATAAGAATTAACCGAGCTTCATGATGTACTCAAACGTAAAATAGATAGCCAGCTAATTGTGATCTGCACAATTAGCTGTAGATGTTGACCTTTAATTAATTGAACTCAATACCCATCATGCATGTCTTTCTCAGTGACTGTAGATACTAGTCAGCCGTGGCTGCACATGAATGTGGAGGTTGTAGAAGTCAGACTGTTTTTTGTAACCTCACCTAACCTGAGCAAAGTCAAATATTTAACATATTTGTAACACAAATAGATAATGCTATTGTGAAAACCTGTATGCATCATTGGAGGATTTTCTAAAGGACGATTTTTAAGAGTCTGAGTCAAAATAACTGAAACAGTTTCATCATTCTGGACCCTAACCTGGTGGGTCCGGGGAGACCACAGAGGGAAAGTATCTCCTGGTGTAGCGGTACTCCATTTCAAAACAAAGCTCTCAAACTTCACCAAAGCTGCGGGTGAAAAGATGTATTGCAAAATCCCAGGTTCACTGCCTCTGGAGTCCACAAGTTGTGCTGTGAATCAAAACACCCAAGAGTTTGATAGTCTCCCCCCCCCCCCCCCTTAAGAGAGAAAACTGAGAACTGCTGCCTCTATGACGGATTTAATTCTCCATTAAACCAAAACAGAGCTCCACTGGTCTGTGGAGCAATTTTCTTTATATCAATTTAATCTTTATCTTTATCAGATGTATGAGTTTATGACTACTCCACTTTCAACTCCTAGCTGTCCCTTCTCCCTATCATCCTTGTTATGTTTCTTGGTATCTCTTGACTGCCTTCTGCTCCAAAAACTCTGAACATGAGACAAGGGTACAGCAAAGTCCTTCTTGAGGTGTATAGTTACTGTGAGCAGGGTCACGGACCCCCTCCTTCCCCCCCTAACCATCGTCACGCTCATGCACATTTGAAGTCGAGGCTGTAGGCAGGGTGTGACAGACAGCCAAGCAGGAGATGAGAGAGGAACAGCTGAGGTATCATGATTGACGGGGTCACAGACGGAAGCCTTCCCACTGCGCCCGACAGTCATGATGGATTAACTACAAGCTTACTTTGAAGTGGGAGGAAGGAAGCAATGAATTATGGGAAGAGGAAAGACGAAATTCATGAACAGCAATAGTGAATACGTTCATAGTACCAGCAGGCTCAAAAGTAGGTGATGATTTAGCTGAATTCTTCACTTTCACACAAAAGGCTCCACTAAAGTTGACTCAAGTGATTACAAAAGAAATCCACGATAAAAGAAATGACATTGACTGAAAACTACTAGCTGCAGGGAAAAAATATGAAATCTTAAACAGTTCAAATATGTAGTATTGTGGTAGCGACTGTGGCTAAGTGGAGAGCAGGGCCGTCCTTCAAATCAATCAGAGGATCGGCGGTTCGATCCCCGGCTCTGGCTCCGCTAGTTGCATGTCGATGTGTCCTTGAGCAAGACACTTAACCCCCAAAAATTGCTCCCGTAGCTCTACGGTGTAGAAATGTGATAGAGTCTGAATTGCTAAATGACTGTAATGTAATGTACACTTCTATTCATCTTTTTTAAAGTAATGGCTGCCAGTAATCAACTATTTTCATAATTGATTAATCTGTCGTCAATATTTAATGCATTTTTCAATTACCTGATTAATCATTTAGTCTATTTAATGTACCAAAGTAGTAAAAAATACACATGACAATTTCAAAGAGCCCAAGATTATTTCTTGAAATCGCTGGTATTATTTTTACAACGAGATCAAATTGAGAAAAGCAGCAACTCCTAACATTTGAAAAGTTGTTAGTTGGCACTTTTGCTTGATAAATGACATTAACAATTATCACAACTGTTCAAATAATTGTCAGTTTGACAAATACATGAATCAACTATTTGTTAAAGCACTAGAGCAATGATGCTTGCATCAGATATTTCTATTACTTCCGTCTCCTTGGAGTGGCAGAGGGGCCAGAGACACACTCATGTTTCAGTCTGTTCTCCACAGAGACACCGCACAGTGGCTTCTTCTGCTGTCAGATCTTCTTCTCTACTCTCCTTTTAAAAGAGTAATCAGAGAACCAGATCTGAAGACACTGCAACAATCAATCCACACTTTGACTACCGGTGCACTAACCCATCTCTATTTACACGACAGTTGCACTGAACACATTTTTAAGTGGAAAAGTGCAGTAGAGTGCACATCTCTGCCAGGTGGGTCTCCCTCTCGCCTCCCAAACAAAGAAGAGTTGAATATCACTCAATTGTCCCTTCCAGCTCCCTTTGCAGTCAAGATGGCGGCGAAGATAACAAAAACAGACATTTATTCATCTTGTATTGTGCCTAACTTTAATGGATCATAATATATTGGGTATGGGATTAATCTGAAGATGCTCCGGTTCAAAATGAGACCAACTTCTTTTGTGGATGTCAGTTTTTGAGCCACGACAAAGGCCAAATGTGGCTTTTGCTACTGAAGCAGTTGTTGATCACTTGTCGCCCCTATCGACTGGTTAAGAGGAGTGAGGAGTCAGTAGTCAATGGTGCTCAATAAACAGTCAATAAAATGTTGTTTCCTAAAGTGTGAATCACCGTAACCACAAGAGGTGAACAAAAAATATGTGGCTGATCGGTTCAGCAGTATGTGCGATTATCCGTGGACAGACAGACAGATACACAAACACCTATTACACCACTACAAACACATTCCTTGTCTATGAAAAAACACTAAAATACATGGAAAATGCTGGATTTGGTCTTGTTTTCAGTTTGAGTACAGTAGATTGCATCGTTATTCTGTGTGCGTTTGCTCTCACCCTGCGTCTGTATGAGATGAAATATCTTTGCAGTGACCTGTCTTGCCGTTTCGACATCCCTCATCATGGCCTCTCCATTCATCCTCTCCAGCTGGCCCAGGAGCATCAGTACTCTGGAGTTACTGGGAACGCTGGAAACACACACACACACATTTCTACCTTTAGGAGGAACATATATGTAGCAGACTAGCTTTATTCAGAAAGTCACTCCTGTATAGGCATTTGGAGAAAGGATGAAAAAAGAAAAAAAGATATATTATTAAAATCCATCTGGAAAGAGCAGAGATCAGTGTAAGCATCACACACAGTGTAATGCATCATGATGATGCATTTACACGGAAAGTGGATACTTTAATACGTAAGCATGTGCTAAAAGAAAAATCTGCCATGATTTCCTGCTTCATGTCTAGGATTAGAAGGATTAGAATGATGGAACGGTTTCAGTTTATCTAGCACTGGGCGGCACTGGAGAACAAACATAAAGCAGCCCCTCATGTGTGCAAATGCCCTAATATGACCACAGTGAGTCAAATGTCTCCAAAATAGCCTACGGAAATATCTCTTTCTGTAATGCAATGTAATGGTGAAAAAATTACAAATTGGCATGCCATGTTTAATTATTGACTTTAAGATGCATTTCATTCGTTTCACTGAAGTTGATTGGCGGACTCCCATCGCTTCACCATTTCTGGGATAGTGACCCATCCCCCATTTATAATATTAGCTCAGTGCCGGTCAGCTGGAAACACAAGGTCAGCAACGGCAAACATGGGAGAGGAAATCAAAACTCTGTGATTGTACCCAGCGGACCAGAGTTTCTTATATGTCCTTATAAAGACAGAGAGACAGAGACGGGGACTGTGTGTGTGTGTGTGTGTGTGTGTGTGTGTGTGTGTGTGTGTGTGTGTGTGTGTGTGTGTGTGTGTGTGTGTGTGTGTGTGTGTGTGTGTGTGTGTGTGTTGGAGACAGAAAAGAAAAAAACTGGAAAAATTTAAAGAATTATGAAAAAATGACGTAAGTCTGGACAAAGGAAAACATGCTGAAGCAGCAGTA
This sequence comes from Leptoclinus maculatus, assembly GCA_032191485.1. Taxonomy (NCBI): domain Eukaryota; kingdom Metazoa; phylum Chordata; class Actinopteri; order Perciformes; family Stichaeidae; genus Leptoclinus; species Leptoclinus maculatus. The sequence goes on from JAVDOI010000005.1 coordinate 16,723,675, forward strand.
AAGCCTAAACAAACACATTGCATAAGTCACATAATGGACAAATGAACACAGATGAACTAGAGAAAGAACAGATTATTCATATTTAAACTTAATCAGGACAAATACACTGAAAGGTTTATTCCAAAGAGGTTTCCTCTGCATTAATGAGGAGTGTTATTTTCAGTAATAATGACAAATACATATGGAAGGTTCAAGGCAAGGCCAACTAATCATCTGCTGTGTTGCACAAACAAGCTCTCTATCAGACACAGACAGTGCAACACACAGAGAGAGAAGAGAGGGAGAATATGTGAACAGATAGTAACTTGTGAACTTGTTTCACACAGAAACACAATCGTAATACATATCACAGCCTGTATGTCTGTTTGTGTAAAGCAACTCACCCCTTCTCTGTGGCCATTTTGGGTTTGTTCATTTTTACCACTTCAACATGTCATGTCGTCTGCAAGAGAAATAAAATAAAGACTTCACTGACAAAAAAAAAAAGGACAAGCATACACATACTGTACAATTTTAGCAAAGATGACAAGCAACCTAAAATACCTACTGTAGCCGTGAATGTGTTGAACTGTACATATGAGTTATCTCTGGAACAAGCTAGTGACCTGTCCAGGATGTGCTGGGACAACCTACAGCTGCAGAGAGATGGCTCACATCGACTTTACCAGGACCGACTTAATATCAGATATACAGAAGCGCCTGACTGATTTTACACAAAACAAAGAGGCTGCCCTACATGCTGCAGATCTCAAATGTCTGGAGACAATAGACCCGTAGATCAGGTAATTTCAACACAAGGTTTGAGAGAAGCAATACAGTGCTCGTGTTCAGCTGCATTACATCAAACCATATTTAAAAAAAATAAAAAAATGCAGAAGAGTGGAGCAAATTACTAACGTGAATTGACTCTTGACAGGTCTGTCAAGAGTCCCAGATCAGATCAGGTCACACAGTGAATACAGGAGCATTTATGGGCTGAGATAAGATGAGTCATAAATAACGCTATAAAATGTAAAGCTATCAGTCAACATCACTTGGGTTAGATAAAGACAAAGGTTTTATTACATGGGTCTTTACAATGTTATAAGGTGCTTAAAATGACACATTACATTTTGCAGCAAACAAAACAAAAACATAATACAGTTAAAAGAAAGAAAATGACAGAAATATGACCAGGCTTGCAGAGTCAAACTGCAATAGTCCACCAGCCGTTTTACTAGACAGGTAACATCACAGACGACCACACCTGAGGATCTCTGGTCACTTGACCAGTGGCTGAGGAGGAGCAGCTAGATCAGATCATAAAGAGCCTTGTGTGTTAGGGATAACCTATTTGAAGCTTTCTCCAGAGCAATCGTAAAATTGACATGTTTTGGAGGCCAGTTTACACAGGACAGATGGTGGCCTGACCACAATAACACCACAGGGCTGCCTCCTTCCACAAACCACAATCCAAAATCCATTTAAAAAAAAGACATGACACGCTACCGTCATAACACCAGCCTACGGGGACATTTGGGTTATTCACTGTTATTAGGCTATTGTTTTACAAGATGCTAAGTTAGATGACCTAGCTGTGGCTCTGAGGCTGCAGTCCTCTGCACCTGCTGGACTAGTCACTCATTAACGGCCGCCTGTCTGTGGCAGCAGGCGAGCTAACGATATGCTAACAATAAAGCGCACACAGGCGATTCTAGCAAGAGCAAGAGACCTGCATATTACTAACAACAAGGAGGGTTTTACGAACCTGTCTGAAAAGGAGCTGCTGTCCCATGCAGGGTGGACCAATACCGAGATAAGTGGCACCGCTACTGGTCGCCTGCGCGTTGCCTGAAACGCCCTGATGGTGTTGTGATGAGACCCGTCCCAACTGTCAGAGGGGCTGTCGGTGAACCACGCGAGAGTACGTTTCTCTGCGTGTTGTAGGCGCAGTTAGGAGGAGGATGGAAAGCTCCTTAATGAGCCGAATGCGTCATTACCTTCCCCAAAATATAGCATTTGTTTAGTTCTATACCTGAACTGACCGGGTTTCAAACTACAAACTGTTCATTGAGGGCTTGAGCGCCATCTTGACATATAAGGACTACATTTCCCATGTTGACAGTGGCCTGTGACGTTTAATTTGTGCGCCGATTTTTACAGTCGTCGAAGAGATCTTTATTAGCTACATGGTTAATACAAAATACTAAGGTACGTGCACATTTACAACGAACATATGGACTTCTAATAACAGTGCTATTGTTTTGTTTTGAAGATACTCCATCTTTGTTCATAGGAAACATCCACTGTGGGCAGCATTAGCTTGTTAGCACACGGTATTACAAGCTACTTTGACGTTAGTGATAGTTAGCAAACATGTCCTATGCGTCTCACGTCTTTCGATACTTGAAATAACTTGAAATGCATTTTTTTGTAACGTACGTCGGTTTCGTAAACATTACAAATGTAGGTTAGTCATTACACATGTGTAGATGATGGAGCCAAACTAGCCCAATAAGCTGACACACTGTTATGTTATTCGATTCACATGTTAGCTAGCTACGTTGATTTAGACTGAAGGAAATGCATCAATATCTTCTTTGACCTAAAGTAATTATTCTGATCAGATGAAATCGATTTCAGTGTGTTCATATAACACATATCACGTCACTGGCTGCAATTGTAGCCTCTGTACTCATTAAGTCTCCATAGAAATCTATTTCCCAATATCTGATAGATGTGCTTGAAATATGATCATGTAAATATACCATCATTAATCAGTCATGCAGAAATGGGTACGCTTTCTTTAAACACCCGTCCCAGTACTGACATGTTCTTGGTTTGAAAGGCTGAGACTTTCCAGTGCACTCAGGCGTACAATGTACTCCTTTTTAGGCTCTAATTTAAGTTTCACATGTCAGTCCACAGAGATGATAATCCTCTCCTTTTGCCTGAGATCATAATATACCTTTTGTTCAGCTTTGTCGGGGTAGAGGTTAATTATTCATTCAGGTGGTCCTTTTTTTGGTTATATTGTTCATGCTGGCTCACTGGCACAACTTACTGTAACACTCAAATTGATGAAAGACATTATTGTTTTAAATAATAGTGAAAGTAATATCTGACATTTTGTAATATGTATCCTTTGTGTTTCTCTTTAGTAGTCACGATGGTGATGAAGTCAGCAGTGGATGATGATGATGCTGGCTGGGGGCTGGGCATCCCAGAAAAGATGAAGAACAATGCCAACTGGGTTGATATTACGCATGAATTCAAGGGCGCATGCAAAGGTACAGGCTCTGCAAGTGGGTTGCGTGAGTGTGTCGTATGTGTGCAGTTCTGAAAGGTACTGACGTGTTCTTTCTTTTCTTGTCCTCATCCTTAATTCATGCAGAGCTGAACCTTGGAGAGTTGCTTCATGACAAACTGTGAGTAGGACAAAGTGATTTGTTACAAACTCTGACTTTAAAGAGACAGTTTTATCCAATTAAAAAACAATAAACACTTTCAATACTCAGCCTGCTTACACTCCCAAAAAAATGTCTAAACACGGTTTCAGAGACTTCCTAGCACTGAAAAGACAGAGAAATTACAATGAAACATGGAAATCTTGTATTTTCTTTTTGCATAAACATGTTGGAATTTAACCATGCTGGTATCTGCATCAGCTGTATCAGTAGGATTTGTTGAACCTTTGTAAACGCGCATACACTTAATCGCTCCGCTATGGTGGCAGGTTTGGCCTATTTGAGGCCATGTCCGCCATAGAGATGATGGATCCTAAGATGGACGCAGGAATGATTGGAAACCAGGTCAACAGGAAAGTACTCAACTTTGAACAAGCTATCAAGGTACAGTACCGCTGCCATACAATGACAATAGTCAATTGATAGGAATTAAGACTAAGCCTAATTTTCTTAATTTACATGTACAAGACTGATTGCATTGTCTAGGTTTGTTTTATCTATATATACAGTATATATAGATATATATATATATATATATATACTGTATATATAGAGAGTCAAATGAACCACTTAGTTCTAAGTCATTTGTATTACTGTATCGTTTTAGGAAGGTGCCATTAAGGTGAAAGACCTTAGTCTTCCTGAACTAATTGGGATCATCGACACAAGTTTCTGCTGTTTGGTGAGTTCTCACTTTCTTATACTGTAAACGGTAGGTTTTGTGAGTAATATGAATGTAGAGGTTTGCATTTTACTGACCCACAAATGCCACATTTTCTCTTCCGAGTAGCTCCCCCTCCACAGTGAAATGAAGAAAGAGTGGGGACAGAGTTAGTCTTATTCAAGATCGCTGGTCCAGTACTTCCCACTGGAGAGATGTAGTGCAGACAGAAAACATTTGATAAATTCTCTTTATAGTCACAGAGAATTTAAGATGTTTGTCATTTTACAAGAACATACGAGAAATGGCAAGCCAACGTGTAGTGTAACTACCAATAATTAAAAAAAATTAATAATTAAAAAGTCATGAAGGTGTTTGAAGTTCTAGTGATTGAATCCCATGAACTTTTAGATCAGCACCACTGCGGGAAACGCAGTACTCATGTGTGTGTGTGTGTGTGTTTGTGTGTATTCGTAGATCACATGGCTGGAGGGCCACTCCCTGGCGCAGACTGTGTTTACCTGTCTGTACGTCCATAACCCCGACCTGATTGAAGAGCCGGCCCTCAAAGCCTTTGCCCTGGGCATCCTGAAGGTGTGTGACATCGCCCGAGAGAAAGTGAACAAGGCTGCTGTGTTCGAGGAGGTAAGCAACTTCCTACATTTCAGCTTTTGCCAAAGCTGTTACAGTCCGTGGTGGTCTGGGAATATTTGTAATCATTTTACTGGTGTTTCTGGTTTGCCCACTGGTATTTACATGTATTTAAGTTAATATTACAATTGGCCATTGATGACTCAGTGTCGTATTTATATGTGGAAATGCTGATTTACCGCATATTTTTCTGTAGGAGGATTTCCAGGCCATGACCTATGGCTTCAAGATGGCCAATAATGTGTCAGACCTGCGGGTGACAGGTACAAGTACTGTATTGTAGATTCAGTAGATCATTGCGTCTACGGCTTCACATGTAATACTGAGTCATACTGTTGTTTCAGAGAAACAAAGCCGAGGTAATCTCTTTCTCTCATTTGCTCTTCCTACCAGGAATGCTGAAAGATGTGGAGGATGAGTTACAGAGGAAAGTTAAGGTAGTTGTATTTGTTGCAGTCTTTTCCATTTCAATAAAACCCTGCCGATAAGAATTACAATAAGTATTACATTTGGTTATGTATTGTTTTTGACTCTCCCGCTTCCTCAGAGCACGCGCAGTCGACAGGGTGAGCAGCGACACCCAGAGATGGAGCTGGAGGTACGTCGGGTCCTTCCTCCGTGTTGATGGAGTTTTGTTAAAGGCGTGTTCTTGGAATAGCATTCAGATCATCTGAAAGCTGAACAATCGTTGCTTCTGACTGACGTGATGCAGTTTCAACATGAAATAACATCAGCTTGTGTCACTGGTCTTTATTCATCTAGTGAGCATCCCAACATTTCAGCCACAAAGTAAACCTCTGAACCCTCCTTCTCAATCTCTGCCTGGTATAATTAGTTTTCTAGCTGCTGTCTGTCAGACTGTGAGGCTCATATGAACTCTGGAGACTCTTCTCTGGAGTTCCCAGATCTTTCATTACAGTAATAATAATAATAATGATGGAAGGGAAATCACCCTTTGTCTGGGTGGCTTGTTATTTATTTATCGTTCCTTGTAAAGCTTGAAAGACAAATTAGGAAATGTATGTATTAATAGCTTTGCATGTACACGTGATCCTGTTAAATGTTCTCATACTTTATTTTTTCCAGCATCAGCAGTTTTTGGCACTTTTCAATAGAATCAAGTTCACACGCCTTCTACTGACTGCACTGATCACCTTTACCAAGAAAGAGGTAATACACATACAAACACACACAGTTACTGCTACCACGTTGATTTAAAAAATGTTCTGCTTATAACGAGCAGTGAAGAGGGTTTTATTAAACTGTGCTTGCAGGCACCTGTATGTCATTTTCTTCTTTGTTGTTTTGTTTGTGTTTGTTAACGGTTTTATCTTCATCAGACCAGCTCGGTGGGTGAGGCCCAGAAGCTCGTGGTTCAGGCTGCTGACCTCCTATCAGCCATGCATTCCAGTATTCAGCACGGCATCCAGTCGCAGAATGACACCACTAAAGGAGGTAACATACACACTCGCATTAAAACTCAGCGGTAATGTTTCTTATTCACTTGCCCCACGTCCCGGAATTGACTTGCCCATACACAGAATGTTTTATTCATTAGCGGCTATCAATTAACAATAACAACAAAAGTCTAACGACTAACTTAATTGTCATCGTTTCCATTGAAATGCTCATTTGCACTTCAGCTCATGAACTTTGTCTTTAGCCCGCGCCATTTTGATGAGAAGGAAGCGAGACGCTCACTCCGTAGCTACTTCATTCATCAGCTCTGGTATTCTTTTTTTAGCACTTTATTTTATTTTACTAGCACATTGTGGCATTTTACTTGTTCGGGCAATACTTTTGCCTTTTTAGGAAGGCATTTAGGTGAATCTATTGGCAGAAATAGAACATATTGTTCATAAGTTGTGTAATCATCTGTAAATAAGAATTGTTGTGTTTTTGATACCTTAGAATCAGCCGTTTATTTCTACAAAGGGAGCGTTCTTCTTCACGGAGTCCGCTCTGTTGCACCGCCATGTTTCTACAGTAGCCCAGAATGGACAAACCAAACACTGGCTCTAGATAGGGCCACCGTAGAGCTCCTACACCCTTGGCACACGGGAGAAGTTTCAGTTGGTTGCAATCTGCAACCTCGCTGCTAGATAGATGCCACTAAATCGTACACACTGGCCCTTTTAATTAGCCGTCATGCTGAGGCCGCCTAGTAGGGAGGATGGCTTTATATGTGACCTGTGTTCACCTTTTGTGTTCTTTATTCTCTGTGAATGCTGCAGACCACCCCATCATGATGGGCTTTGAGCCCCTGGTAAACCAGAGGCTGCTGCCTCCTACCTTTCCCCGCTACGCCAAGATCATCAAGAGGGAGGACATGGTGGCTTACTTCAGCAAACTTATAGAACGCATCAAGACTGTGTGCGATGTGATCAACACCACCAACCTGCATGGCATACTGGTGAACACATTTCCACCTCTTACTATGCTGTCTGAGCCAGTAACCTTTTCTCCGTTTGTTGGATTGCTTAGTTCAAAATTACTTTCTATCAAACATTTCCTGAAGTGGTCATCTCCCCCATACATACACATGCTTTCTATGACATTATACATGATACAAGCATATGAATTGAAACATTATGAATAGTGTGTTTGTGGGTTTTTTCAGGACTTCTTCTGTGAGTTCAGTGAGCAGTCTCCCTGTGTCCTCTCCAGATCTCTACTCCAGGTGAGTTAGTAATGGATTCTGAAGAGTCACTGCTTTGTCCCTCTGATGCCTACAGAGTAGGTGGTTTGTATACATGTAACAACGAATAACACCTTCAGAGGACATCATATAATCTCATAATTAAAAAAACGTATCCGTTTAGCACCAGGTGTATTGAGAACTAAAGGGATTTGTTTTCCTAAATCCAGACAACGTTCCTGATCGATAATAAGAAAGTGTTTGGGACCCACCTGATGCAGGACATGATTAAAGATGCTCTGAGATACTTTGTCAGCCCACCGGTCCTCTGCTACAAGTAAGACTCATTTAAATGCCGTTCACATTTTAAAGTTATTTAAAGGGTGTGTTTTTGCTCTCTGTGTGCAAGCGTGATATGCAAACTCTCTTGAGTGAGCTCATTGTGTCTCGATCAGCTGTCTCAAGCTTATTGTGTGTGTGTGTGTGTGTGTGTGTGTGTGTGTGTGTGTGTGTGTGTGTGTGTGTGTGTGTGTGTGTGTGTGTGTGTGTGTGTGTGTGTGTGTGTGTGTGTGTGTGTGTGTGTGTGTGTGTGTGTGTGTGTGTGTGTGTGTGTGTGTGTGTGTGTGTGTGTGTGTGTGTGTGTGTGTGTGCGTGTGTGTGTCTCTCCAGGTGTTGTCTGTTCAACAACCACCAGGCCAAGGATTACATTGACTCCTTTGTTACGCACTGCTCCCGGGTATGTTGCCTTCACTGCTCAAAGTTATAGTCTGGTGCATGTGGTTTGCTTTGTGAACTCTATGGGATGTGTTCAGTTTGTTTCAGTAGTAGAATTATAAGTGAATAGCTGAGGTGGAGAGCTGGAACACTGAAAGTATGGGCTTGTCTATCATTAGCCCCCGACATGAATAGACAAGTTGGGGAGCTGTGTGTTTTATTTGTTTGCGTCTTGTCACTTCTCCCTGCAGCCGTTCTGCAGTCTGATCCAGATCCATGGACACAACCGAGCTCGACAGAGAGACAAGCTGGGTCACATTCTTGAAGAGTTCGCCACACTGCAGGACGAGGTGACGCGCAGCTGTTTCCTCTGTCGCATTCCTCCATACTCAAACACAACATCATTGCACCACACAAGTTAGGCAGAAATATGTCACCTACTCTGAGGACAGGTGTGGTTTTATCATTCATAAACCAACTGCTAAATTCTTCGTGTGTGCCCTGCAGGCGGAGAAGGTGGATGCAGCCCTGCATGGCTTGCTGATGAAACTTGAGCCTCAGCGACAGCATCTAGCCTGTCTTGGCACCTGGATCCTCTACCATAACCTGAGGATCATGGTCCAATACCTGCTGAGCGGCTTTGAACTAGAGCTGTACAGCATGCACGAGTACTACTACATCTACTGGTGAGAGCACACACACACACACACACACACACACACACTTGTTTGTTTATTCCTGGTAACTCTAAATCTCAGCGTGTTCCGGCGCACTTCTAATCATCTGTGAACGAACACCTGTGTGTTTCCGACTGCAGGTACCTGTCTGAGTTCCTCTACGCGTGGCTGATGTCCACTCTGAGCAGAGCCGACTCCTCTCAGATGGCAGAGGAGCGGCTCATGGAGGAGCAGGTGAAAGGACGCAGCAGCAAAAAGACCAAGAAGAAGAAAAAAGGTGAGCTCTATCGTAGCCTCTGTGGCTGAGGTTGAGAGTATGACCACGAATGAAGAGGGAGATCCTCGTGTACGGTAGGTGCTCGTGCTAATAATGATGTGATGTTCGGGTTTCCTCTGCAGTTCGCCCTCTCAGCAAGGAGATCACCATGAGCCAAGCATACCAGAACATGTGTGCTGGCATGTACAAGGTAGGACATCAGCACAGACACACTTTGGAGCCCTCTCCTCTCCTACTGGACACACACACACACACACACACACACTGCTGTAGCATCGATCCTCTGTGTGTCTCTCCTCAGACTATGGTAGCTTTGGATATGGACGGGAAGGTGCGTAAGCCTCAGTTTGAGTTGGACAGCGAGCAGGTTCGCTACGAGCATCGCTTCGCTCCCTTCAACAGCGTGGTCACCCCCCCACCTGTGCACTACATCCAGTTCAAGGTGCTGTTCCTTTGAAACCATTATTCTTGTCCTTTCTCCGCCACTCGTTTCATTCCCTTCACCTTTCCTTTTCAAATTGTTTCCTTTTGTTGGATTTTCCTCTCCTCCCTGACTTTGCCCTTCTTGCCCTCTCCAGGAGATGTCCGATCTAAGGAAGTACAATCCTCCGCCAGGCTCCGCTGACCTGTACATGGCCGCCAGTAAACACTTCCAGCAGGCCAAGCTCATCCTAGAAAATGTGCCCTGTCCAGACCCTGAGGTAAGGATTTTAAATAAATGCCTAGTGTGAAAGGAAATGTTGCGTATTGTTCTATTTTCAGTGTCCCCAGCTTCAAAATCTACTCTTGAAAAGATTTTCTCATCTAGACTTTTGCTACTTTTTGGTAAATCAGTTGGGAAGACAGCATTTCAAAACATTCAATCATTCAAAAGCATAGCCTCAGTTTTATGGGGTCAGTATTTTTCTGCTGTATTGCTCTAAACTGAGTTAAATGGTTTGTTTGTACTCTAGTTTTTGCCTTTTCTCAACTATCAATAACAGTTAATGATTGAAAACAGGTGAACCGTATACTGAAGGTGGCCAAACCCAACATCGTAGTTACGAAGCTCCTGGCTGGAGGCCACAAGAAGGATACCAAGGTAACCCGACATACACAATGCATGGATTATCATTTGGTTCTGTGGTGTTTGTGGTCTTTATGTTTATCTTAGTTAATGTTCCATGTTGTGAACACTTTGTTGACATACTTTACTTTTCTGCATCTCTAGGTGCTCCCAGAATTTGACTTCTCAGCTCACAAGTACTTTCCCGTGGTCAAGATTATCTGATTCTGCTTGGGGGTTGATTATTGTGATTATTATGTCATCATAACGACCATCAGCTGCAAAGACCATACCCTCACCTGAACAAGTGTGCGATGGCCCTGACACGGTCTGTGTCTGAACAATGTGTGTGTGAGAGATACGGCTAACGGTTAAGTTGTGTAAAGGAGTGTTTGATACACCTGATTCTGTTTTTCACCCGAACGAGAGATGAAACCAGACCAGAGAACACACACCTGGACCTAAATGACAATATCCACATCTGCATCTGTGAAAATATGTGTGTGTGTGTGTGTGTGTGTGTGTGTGTGTGTGTGTGTGTGTGTGTGTGTGTGTGTGTGTGTGTGTGTGTGTGTGTGTGTGTGTGTGTGTGTGTGTGTGTGTGTGTGTGTGTGTGTGTGTGTGTGTGTGTGTGTGTGTGTGTGTGTGTGTGTGTGTGTGTGTGTGTGTGTGTGTGTGTGTGTGTGTGTGTGTGTGTGTGTGTGTGTGTGTGTGTGTGTGTGTGTGTGTGTGTGTGTGTGTGTGTGTGTGTGTGTGTGTGTGTGTGTGTGTGTGTGTGTGTGTGTACATACAGACGAGAGTCGGACACAAGTCGAGGTGCTTTTGCGTAAGTAACTGGCCGTTGGAAATTTTTTCTAAGCTGCCCCCAGAACTGTTTTGTGAAGGCTTTAAAAGAGGAGCTGTAATAATAATAATAATAAGTGCATATCATTCAATCATATGAAACGTTTCTATGTATTTATGTGCTTATTTGAATGAAAATGTTGAGCGTGGGAGGACTACAGCATCTTGTTTTACTTCGGCACCAGTGTCATCTGTTCATTGTGAACCCCCGACAGGACAGTCTGTGAGAACAACCTCTCACAATGTGAATTATCTTGTGCAGAGTAAAGTTAAAACACACGTAAGAGATTAAAAATACACAACCGACAGCAGTGGTGGAGATACTTTACAGGCCAAGGAGCCATAAGCACTGCGTCCTCAAACCAACACATCATAATCAAACATGTCTTTACTTATTCTGTCATTTAACTGTCAGTAACTTGTTCAGTGTTTTGTAAAGACAGTAGAATCTGTTTTGGACACTAAATTACATTTTTAGAAAATCCAAATTGAAAAATAGTTATGGACAGGTCGATTTTCTACAGACATTGAATTATGAGGTTAACAATTGTGACAAATGGGTTAAAAGTGTTCATCCGTGCTGACATAATGGTGATCACGCTCTCACTCTAGTTCTAAATTGTATTTAGGCATCTAAGCAAAGTGAGCGACGTCATGAACAAATTAATATAGATGTGCAATTTCTGAAATTCGCTCACTAATAAACAGGTTATGTAAATTCCTCTTAAGTCTAAATAAGGTATTATTGTGTTGCGTTCATCAGTGAAGCATTGAGATACGCACCAATATTATGTTCTAGTTTTAGGATTTGGGATGCTATAACAAAGAGGAGTGTACCCTGAAGTAGTAAATAGCAGTGGAACAGACATTAGATATTCAGATATACTGAAGAGATAACAGATGGTTCTATTCATAGATAGCACACTGGTCCTAAATACACTTTGTTCGTCTCGGTAAAGAAAAGTGTTTTACCTACCCAATGTTAATGACAGAAATAACCGTAACATTACTTTAAATTGACCACACCTTTAATCCCTCCAGTTTAATTCCAAAGTGAACTACGTCAACATGAAATTAAATTCATATGGCAGGTGATTATGAAAAGATATGATATCTGACATCTGTGAGGTTTACTCATCAACCCACTTCCTGTAGTTGGCCCACTTTACAGAGATGCTGACATCACCACTTAAGAGATTGTTATACTCCACAGCTGAGCCTGCATCACATCAGAGGTGAGATTAGAACAAAAATAATTAAGAAAATGATTTTGATGATTGAAAAATATTTTACTTTTACACCAGCTTTAAAGGCACGTGTTGTGGTTTCATAACTGTGGTGACTACTACCAGGTTAATCATTCTCACCACGTGAGTGCCTGGTGCCGGTGGTTTTGGCTTCTGAGGGTTTAAAACAAACTATGAAAGTGACTTCTATTTTCAGAAACTGATTCAAGTATCTTTGTATTGCTCGCCGTTAGGCCTCGTTTATAGAGATCGAGACAGTGTGAAGGAAGCAAAATACCGCAACAACGTTTCGGTTTTCCCTCTTTTGCTTCTTTCCATCTGTACTCTTTCTCTCCCTTTCTACTACCCTGGCCTTTGACCCTCTTGAATGAGTGCATGAACCACTAGCTGACACACTAAGAGACAAGTGTATGTCACATAAAATCATGTTACAACGTCTCCCGGTCTATTATGAGCATTTGGAAACGCATGGATTACCAAACACACCTGCAAGACCAAGTCATCATTTCTACTATTATATTGTATTCTAAGTAATAGTTTTCTCGTCATTGTTTTAAAATACTCTTAATACTTTTCTTTACACTAAACAAACCTTCCTTGCATTGGTACAACCACACGTTTTGTTTAAATCAACCCCACATGAAACCATGTCTTGATAGTGGTAATAAAACATGTTTTATTCTCTATCATCAATAAAACTAATGATCATTTCAACATTTTACACATTTGTTCCACATTGTAGAATGAAATAAAATTACAAAAAAAAAAATCAAACAAATTAAATCAAAAAAAAAAAAAAAAAGTGAATCAAATTTATAAATATCAAAAAACATTTTCTCTACACGTACATAGACACAGAAAAAGGTACTTCTTACACAAAAAAGCTTTCTGACAAAAAGCAGTTGTTTACATTTTGTAACAGTCAACACAACCAATAACAGCAACTTTGCAAATAAAATGACACAATAAAAATCTCAAACCACATTTATCCTGAAAGATTTACCAAAGAGACAAAACAGCAGACAAAAGACACTTCGACACGAATGATTTGAGCTTCATTAGTTCAAACTAAAGTGTTGATTTGCGACTTGTTTGAACCCCTTTGTGTGTCATCAGAACTCCAATCCTGTATTCGTACGGTTACTTAGAAACATGGTGGCCAAAATAATCATGATGAAAAAATAAGTTAACAAAATTGATACTACTTCAGGTGTGAAATTATCTTTGAAATTTGAGACGATAATAAGAACGCTAACTGGAAAAAGTTTGGAATCATAAACCACAAATGTTTTCAATTTGTGTTCCTCAAAGAAGAAGTTACCGGATGAAGAGTCTTCATGAACAAAGTTCAATATATATTCTGTATTTGCATCTTGAAGCTAAAATATGTCATTATTAAGATCAAATGGCTGAACTTTTACATCAAAGGGGAAACTCTTGAAGTCTCGTGCATTTCATTATTGTAGATAGTTAGAATTCAGCACGTGTTGGGAAAAACTCATGTTTGCTCGTATATGAAGTCGATTCTGTGAGATTTAGCTTCAGCCTTAGCTTGACACGGTGGTGATGAAGGTGTTGGAAAAACATACATGATTCATGAACAGACTGTTGATGATAAGTCAAAGCATTATGGAAATGATAGCAATTAAAACCACAACAAGTTGAGTAAATGTGGGTATTCTGTCAAAGTCACGGGAAAGATAAAGTCAAATCATCTGTCCTGTATAAAACACAAGGCAACAAAAGATCCCGACACAACATTTCATCACCTTATTGTCATTTTGAATGTCTGCGTATGCGCTCACCCACACAATGTTCGCCCTAAAGCACAACACAATGTTCCTCCTTCAAGGAAATGTCCTTTCCACAAAATACACACTCCATTCAAATCAGCAGACCAGAGGCAGTATCCACAAAGTAAAAGGTCCAGAATCAGTACGCATGTACCACCACGGCCCCACAATCCACCTCCAATGTGTCAGAAGCAGCCGACCGCAGCGGTGGTGTACGCAGAATCAATGAGGCATAACAAATGAGATTTATGACGCACTAATATCATCAAGGAGTTCCAAGCTATTCCCTTCATTATAATCTGTCCTCCTGTTTTACTGATCCCAGATGTTGAGCACAGCTCACATTCATACATGCGGAGAAGAAAAGCCACGCTGCCATTCAAAACCTACTCTTCAGAAAAGATCGCTTCAAAATGTCAAGTCACAGCAATTAGAATACAATATGTTTACTTACTTTTCACAGCATTTCTGTCTACGTGGGAATCAAAAGAAGCTCCTGTTTTCATTTTCCCGTTTGACTGGGACACAATTCCTTAATTTGTTGCAGTTATGGAAGGCCTCATTTGCGTTCACTGACCACTGACCCAAAGTCAGTTTCCTTTCTACGAGCGACAGGAGGAACTTAAGGCGTTGTTTGAGATACTGTTGAGCCTGCACTGCAGAGTTCTGTCACTGGGATCACTTCGATGGTTTGCACTTACTACAGTAGTTCACACCTCATGACCCTGTGAGGGTGTGCACATTATCCTCACTTATATTTCATCATTTAAGATACAGTCTTTACAGAGTGAAACATAAACAACACTCCTAGTCACATAATCAAAATCAACTGATTTCCAGGGTTTGTTGACACGTTGAGATGTCTTAAGTTGTGTTTAGGGAACACTAGAACCAAGTAGGTGATGGTACATATCCCCTAATATCACATGCTGAAATGAATGTGAGCACATTCACCACCATAAAAGCACCGCGGGGGGGGGGGGTTTATGTAGACAGTGAAATGCATGTGAATGGACACCATGAGTGTTCACGCTGGGCTGACATTTGCATATTTCAGTCTTATTTTTTTGTGGCTCTTTCAGAATATTGCGAGTTGCAACATGGAGTGCTAAATATTCTTCCTCTTAATACAGAAAACATTTCATCAAATCAAATGCACGGAAATCAATTAAGATTATAAATTAAAAAAAACATTCCAGGAAGCAAATTCTTTTGAAATCAACCGTCACGAGTCTTTCTTCTAGAGATTACCATCTGGGCTTATTTTGTGTTCACTGTGTCTGGCGAGCTGCATTAACCTGTATGCTGATGTTGTGCTGAGGTGAATGAGGGCTCCTTGTCCAACTCCAGCTCTGCAAAAACAAATAATCAATATTGTGTTAATTACACAAGCATACCTGTGTTTATATTTACTCTATAGCTGCAGAGTGTTCACAGCAGGCCTAACGATCTAACGAGCTGCATAAGAAATAACAAATGCAACCGAGCGCATTGTTCGTGTCTAAAGGAACATTACCAATGTCCAGAAGTAAAAGCTGTGTTAATGATATAGTCAGCTGAACTGGAACATCTGAAACCAGATTTATTTCCTTAATTGCTATTCACCAAGGAAAATAAGAACAATGAAGACACACCATTATGTCGAGTCCGCATCCATCACCTGTGTGTACAGCTGGTTCAGCAGCAGTATCGCTTTACACACATCAGATTTATCAATCGTCTGGTTTCAAACCTCTGAAAGTAGCAGTTTAACTGAACCTGCATAGCAACAGCCCCACGATGATCGATAAACAACTGTGATAAACAATCTACTCAGAGATCAGACTTATTACAATGTGTGAATGTTTTATTATAATGTCTAAACATAAAGAACAAGAAAGCAAGTTACTGTCGGTGAGGAACACATCAGTGTGTGTGTTTTAGTGTGTACCTTAGATTTGAGCAAGCTCAGCTTGTTTGTCTGCTTCAAACTCGCCTTCATTCTCATCATCTCCGTTATAGTCCGCCAGCTCCTCCTCCATGTCCTTGTCTATCACAAAGGACAACGTGGTAATCAACACAAAATACATACAAAGGCCTCTATTTCTTCATCTTTATCAGTAAATAACTATCCTTCACTCAAACCTATGCTCTGGTCTTCAGAGTCAACTGCACTTTGATAAACCCCAAAGTTGAGACTGAGGATGTACTCACTCACTCTCTCCACACACACACACACACACACTTTCAGTTTTAATTCTATTAAGACACACATACCTATATTTTCAGCATGTTTACTCTGCCGTTGTTTCTCCAAATCAACTTCACCCACGACTTGCTCGTCTGCATCATATTCTTCTGGCTCCTCAAGTTTCTGACCAATAGGAGTCTCATCTGCCTTCTCCCGGGCAATCAGCATGCCGTCCATCCCAGGGTCTGCCTCTGGAGACATGACAGAATTGTTGTTTATGTCCATTAAAGTGTCACCTCTTCACTGAGAGTGCCTGAATAGCAATAACAAAGTAGTGTACTGCTTTCAGTGAACCGGTCCCTCTACCTTCGGTCTGAGCGCCCTCCTCACGAACATCCATCACATCCATCTCTTTATCCTCGGTCAGGTTATTCTTCAACGGTTCCGCGGTCTCTGCCTCGCCCTCCTCTGTTTCGACAGCTTCCTCTGGTGGTAGCAAAATGTCCTGCTTGACTGCAGCAGCTGAGGGAGCAGACTGGGACTCTGCTTTGGAGAGGTCCTTCTGTGGAGCCAGGTCTACTGGGGCATCGGGATCTGGTACATGAGAAGACAGGAAGCAAAGCGCAACGTGAGGGTGAACACCTGTTACTGCAAATCTACACAAGTCGACTTAAAGTCACACAAAATGCATTGGGTGTACAGTATGTACACATAAATATCAGTGTCAGGAAGATCCATGTCTGTCACCTTTGTCCACGATGATCTCATTGGTCAGTAGTTCAGGTGGATCATTTCCTTGGGGCTGAGAGAGGCTTGGTGTGTGGCTTACAACAGTTACCGCATCATCCTCAGTCATGACCGGTTCGTCCTCTGTTGCTGCTCCATCCACAGCGTTTTCCTGCTGAGGAGAAAACATCATAAACCACAAACCTTTACGTCATCAAAGGGTAAAAAGTAAGACTTAATGCTATTAGATCTTTTTTTTTTTAGCATGAAAATCAACTCCATTTGCACACTTGCATGTCAACAGACAGAAAGCCAGGTTAAAACATCGCCACGCCCGATGAGTGGCTGTTTTGCTGTATTACAAAGAAACGCAAACATATGTGTTGAGAAACAGTTTGAGGGCTTCAACACGGTGCTATAGTGTGTATATGACGAATGGCGACCAATATCCTTCCACGTGGTTCAAACAGGAAACCAACACACCTGCGGGGAGACGCCTGAGGGAGAGATGAGCTTCTCAATTTTCTTCTGAACTTCAAGTTTAGCAGCGGCCACTCTCTCGTCACACAACTCCTTCTGGGACAGGACCTGGGACTGACAATGGGTCCTACACATAGACAGACACACACACACACACACACACGTTAACCAGGAATGACAGACACAAATTCACTGTAATTATGTATTTCAAGAGGGCTGCGATTAACACAAATGTTGATTCATCTTGATCTCCTTTCAAACAGACCTGTATGAATATAATTGATGTCTTACATGTCATAAGTGAGTTTGTTGTTGAGGGTTTTGATGTTGCCCTGGCAACTCTGCAGCTCCTTCTGAAGCTTTCCCAGGTCATCGTTTAGCTGATTCAACTGACCTACAGCGCAGACACACAAAAGTCATTAAGAGACACTAAACATTTTTGCAATGCAATTTCTGAGAAAGAGTTGAGAGAGAGAGTTGCCTTTGAGTTCCTGTATGGTTTTGGTGCTGGAGGAAATGTTCTGCTGCAGTGTGCCCTTGAAATAAAAAACAAACATAGAAACTATAAATATTCAGTCGCTTTACAGTTTGTTTTTTTGAGTGAACCACAACAGCGAGCTAAATCCAGGCCCTAAATGTCTCTGTGTCAATAGTTTAGAGACAATATTTTAAAGGTACGATTTGCCCCCCGTTGCTTTTTTGTCATTGCGTGTGCACCTTCTCTTGGCTGCAGGTGTTCTGAGATCCTTCCAGCTGTCTCTTATAGAGGCTTTCTATGTGGCTGATCTGCTCCTTCTGTCTCTGGATCTCTTCCTGGAGCTCATTCTTCTTCATCTCCGCTACTCCTCGCTCTGCTGCTCCACGTCGCACCTGGCCTTCCAACTCATACAGCTTGGTCTGTATCACACGCGCAAAGACAAAAGGTAAGGACATGGTTAATGATAAAAAACAACCCGACTGTGGGAACAACAATTCAAATATATATAATGACAAAATATAATGCACGCTGGCTGTGAGTTTCTTCTTTATGCCACTTATACCCAAGACAGTAAAAAAAAAAAAATCAGCAACAATTACACAAAGGTTTCTACAAACAGCACCAATATTTGGGTCATAATTGTATCCGTGTTCCACAGTGCATACAAGCACGACCCATTAAGTTAGGGGCTAATAGTGACTTGCATTAAAGGATGTGTTTTGAAAGTTGTGAAAGTACAACAAAAAGACCAAAAGAGGAACTGATGAGGCCGATCTAACTTCTGCAAATGGGAATCATGCATTGGTCAGTTAATATGAAGATCTTTTTCATATTTATACAGCATGTGAACTTTAAACACACAGACTTTACGTTCAGGAAAAATGTAAGAAGCTAGAAACTGACATTGCAATCTCTATTCTGAGAGAGAATAATGAATTGATAGGTAATGATTTCCAACAAAAGGCACGTGGTATATTTGCACTGTACACTACGGTTAGAGAACCACACAAACACACACATACATGAACCTACCTGTAGCTCCAGGTTGCGGGAGCTTGACACCCAGTAGTTGAAGCCCAGAACCAGGATACAGGCAATTAGAGCGCCAATCATTAGAGGGGGGGACCTTCCGCCACGACGACCGTTTCCCAGACCACCCATAGCTGTCTACAAAACTGGACACACACAAACCGCAGCCAGGGTCAGCGCATGTTCCATGAATTGTGTAATTATTACATGTTTAAAACAAGTAATTTCTGTTGGTGACCCCCTGAATTACATCTACTATTTTAAAAATGGTCAGCTGGCATGACAACATGGATAAAGTCATTGAAGGAGTCTACAGCTGTTAAAGACACGTGCATAGCTCACTGCCAAAAGCCTGCAAGCAGCAGTGAGCTGCTTCTGCTGGTATGGAGGTAATGTCACACCACCAAATATTTTCATGGTGTCAGCGAAAACACAGAATACAGTAAATGTTAACTGTTCATATAGACATATTCTGTTTAGCAATTTCTTTAAAGATACTATATACGTGCAACTTTTGTTTATATGTGCACAATATTAAGACCACATTTAAAAAAAACACACACATGCACATTGTAGTGCTCCCAATGGCTCATTGGTGCTGAAGTACAACAGGTATACTCATGCTTGGGTTCCTCCCATCATGCAAACGCAGGCAAGACCCATGTGCAAAGAACTGTTAAGAATAGTTTAATCCACTTCGTAATTTTGCTACATTATGCAGATTTATCATAGATTAAAATACAAACAGACGCCATAATAACAGCACACATCAAACACCACAAAACTAACGTTAAAGGTCATACAGTACGGAGCAGTGGACACAAAGATGTCTGGTAATAACCTAGCTAGTCATACTGTTTACATTCACGTTGACTCATGACTCCCTGAGTTGTCACACAGCCGCGGGGCACAAGGGAGTCGACCTCAGCTGAAGATGACAAACACTGGGAAGATAATAAAATACCGAGTGTGCTAACAAATCACAGCGCAGGCCTGATAGCAGGTTATAAAGCTACCTTAACCGTGCAAGGGTACCGTTAGTTTCCGACCTGAGCTCCATCTTTCTTTGGGCAACTGCTAACATTAAACAGCTAGGGTTAGCCAAAAAGGTGCCAGAAAGGAGCTAGCGTTCGTGTTAACGGCCATCACACAGACGTAGGTTAAAGAGTTTGCAGAAGATGAACGTTTGAAGTCTCATTTATAATAATACAAAAAAAATAAGACAAAACGACAAAGAAGGTTAATGAACTAAAGCTAAACATAATCTGTTTACTGTCTCGAGTCAAAAGATAAGCATACCTTGTCCCCAGTTGACGTTTGCTTTAGTGAGGTTAGCGGTTAGCTAACGCTAGCAACAAGAATCTACTTAGTACCAGGAAGACTCGAGAGTCGCAACAGATGAACTAGTTAAACGTGGAGCCCAGTATATGGAGTGATACTTAGGGATATATTTGTGTTTCTCCAGCAATTGTCTGCGCGTTACCGCTCGTCAGTTAGCTCGTATCCATTACTGCCATAACAGAGTCCCTGTGTGTGTTGTGTGTGTTGTGCCTGTCCGGGACAGGCAGGTGCTGCCTCTGCTTGCTGTAGGAAAAGGGCGTCTTAGGTCATTTTACTGGTACAACAAATATAAAACCTAAAGAAAATATATATTCTCATACATTTACTACACAAAGTGCTTCGGTAAGATTGACTTCTACAGTAAAATAACAGTATAGCATTACTGTTGCAGTCGATCTTTTAAGAGTTAAGCTTGTCGACTACTGATCCCAGAGTTGTATAGTTTACGAAGAGCTTTAGAAGGCAGCACGGGCAAGTCCTTCTGTAAGATCTGGTTCAAATGAAAAACAAATCCACAATCTAAAATACAACAAATAATTAAAACACCGTTTTACTTTTCATTTAGTCTTACCTGAAGACATTTGCACTACTTTTTATAATATCAACCGAAGATCTTAAAAGACAGAGCTTCTTATGTGCTGGTGCATCAAATTTAAGTCATTCAGCATCTAATGAAGATTGCAGAAATGGGTAAAATTATTATGTTTTAATGCATCATCTTGGTAGACACACAAATGCAAAACATACACACCCTTACAGAAAATAATTAACGACAAAAACTACAACATAAAATCGATTAGGGTGTTGATATCTTCCCTTTGAGTACATATACCAGTAGTCATTTTGTTTTGTTTTCACAGCTTGCACAGTGACCTGTTTTCTTAAACAAATAAAATGTATGAACCTGTGTGGTTAAATACTCAGACAACAATACATTTCCACATGTATCATGTGGATTATCCCAAATTGCTGCAGGTGTGCAACTGTGCCATTCATCTCTTTTATCCATCAATCTACACTTGTAAAACAATAATTCTTCACAGAAAATGGTTTTGGCTTTGTACAAACAGGTCAATCACAGTCAGTGCTCTCTTTCAGTGAATAATGGTTTTACCCGATTGTATCTTCTTCTTTATTTCCTGAGATACTGTATAATCCTTTGCAGTAAGACTTTCCCCAAGAAGATGTTTCATTTTTAGTCTTTTTTTTTTTCATCAAACATCGTCAAAGATGCCTGTCCGAGAAGGTGACAGAGAAAGGTAACGTCCTCCGGTGGATCTACAGTGTCAGAAACAGAGAAATAGAGTATGCGATTAAGAAAGCCTGTTTGATTGTTATTCAGCTCCAATTAAACACTAAACAATAAACAAACCTTCTGTTTGGTGAGCCTTCATCACTGGAATTATCTCGCAGTAAGCCTCTCTTCTGCTCCTCCTCCTCCTCTCCTTCTCTTCTGGTGAATGTGATAACTGAGAAAGACAGAGAGCAATGTCTACACTGTGTACTGTAAGCAGGCAGACCTCTTGATGGACATAAGTGAAAGTATAGTGGCAAACTATCCAGAAGCACAACACAAACAAGCATCAAATATGAAATCAAACTGTTGGAAAACCCCTTATTGTCATATTAGTTTCAGTAGCTGTGAGAAACACAGAAACTATTCTACTCCATGGTTATACTAGTTTTCTTTAATCCTTACCACTACTATTGATCTCTGTGACAGGTCTGCTCTGGTCATCCTTCAACTCAGTGTAACCAGCTCTGGTTCGCCCAGTAGCCCCCTGCACTCCATACCGCTCTCTCCAGGCCTGAAACAGAAAACAAAACAGGCCCATAAATACCTGGCAACACTTATAGAAAACAATAAAAAAAAAACAGCAAGCCAACACACTGGAGGTTTTGGCTTTTAAGAAAATTGTAAAAGAAATTATTTGATAGAAAAAAACTTTTCTAACCCATCTTCGATTTTCTCCATCCTCAGCTTTCTGTCTATTTCTTCTTTCTACAAAAGAACAAATTGTAGTTCATATTGTTGAAAAGTAGTGAGCACTGATGTCATGATGACTTCCAGAGATGCAACAACAACTTAATGTGAACTGAGGTATAAGAAATAAACAGTAAAAGTAAAAGAATGACCCATAACCTGCTGAATAACTAATATGTTTACTAGATTCAAAAGAGGAAGAAATAATGAATCAAGTCTGCAATAAAGTGGCTGAAAAGAAATAATTAAAACAATACTACAACTTTGAGTAGAAACATCAGAAATAGTGAGTGACTGAATTTGTGATGAAACTACCTCTTCTGATGAGTTCCCTGCCTTCATCCACCAGGTCAGAGGTCAAGTCGTCATCAGTGATGTACTGATGGAAGCCTAGGAGGTTCAAACAGCGAGAGCCCAGGCTACAAACACAGACACAGCGATGACGATTTACCATCAATGAGCTCATACATATAACCAAAACTACACATGAATGAAAATAGTGTTAGTCGTCAGTGATTATTGGCTTACCTGTAAAAAGTGGCAAAGCAGAGCAGCAATACCAGCATTGGATAGTAGATGTAGAAGCCATCAGATATAAAATATAGCACACGCATAGAGCCCATGATCTGACAGAAGGAAATAAAGAGGGTCATTTCATCACTCCAATTGGTTTGAATGCAAATATAATTTGACATGTCTACATATATATATTTTGTGATCACACACTCAAGTGCGTTATATGTCTTTGTCAGTATGAATGTGTTGTTATGGGCATGTTTGTGTGTGACCCACAGAGGTGTAGGATGTCTGTATTCTGTCCTGGTGTGAGATGGCGGAGTCCATGTGAATCAGGCCCAGAAAGTTAAGGCATAAAGGAGGGGTCAGACGACAAAACAACCTGAGAGGGAAAAAACAAAAGAGAAACAACCCCGATATCAAAATACAGGAGTTCAACACAATGCGAGAAGACCAGACTGAACTGTGTGCTGTTCACTGTAAAAGATGCTGGAGTTTAGGACGATGTCAAACAAATAACTGTGTTTCAGAATGCCTCTTAAGCCTAATGTGTGAAATAAACATCTTTTATTATGACTTTTATGAGGAACATACATGCCGCTGAACTGCAGGCTGTAATTATCAGTCTGGTGATGTGGCACCAGGTAGTAGTAGTCGAAGACTCGTATCCTGAACACTGTGGAGTAGACACAGAAACACAGGAAGAGGATACTGACGAAGCACACCATCTGGTGGAGAGAAACAAAACAAGTGGCGACATGAGGCAGGTTAGCTCGATGGAATTTTCTGCCGGCTACGGACGAGGTGGGTGTTTGTTTTCTTGAGCCTATCGAAGCTCGGGTTTGTTGTGCATTTTTTTTCTTAATACGTGCCCACCTCGATACAAATGTAGTTGTGTTGTTTTTCAGCCATCTGAACGAAGACAGCGAAGAGGGAGAGGACCGGGTGTGTAGTGAAGAAGGTGCACTCGGACCAAACAACTGCTGCTGAGAGGAGACACAGGAGAACTGCCAGCAGCCTGTAGAAACCCTGCCTGAACACACACTCCCAGTACCACTCTGAGACGGACAAACACACACACACACACACAGTTGGAGGAAAAATAAAAAAAACAATTTCAAGTTTAGCAGCTTCTTTGAGGCAGTGACACCCAACCCGCTAATGCAACTGAAGTATGGAAATTCTGGGGTTCTATTATTGAATTAAAACAAAATATGCAAAAACAGAGAAACTGTCCTTCCTTTCCATCTGTGAATTTCAGATTTTGGTCCCGACTGAACTCACCCACAGTAGGAGTGTAGATGAACCGATGGATCCAGCTGTTGTGGTGTTCTGACGGGGAGCCGTGGATGAAGTGTCGGACCGGGCAGCTCTGGCTTTTAGCTACATCTTCTAGATGAAAGGCCTCATCTAACAACATAGACCACTGAACCTGAGTCTGACCGTGTCTCTGCACTGCAGAGATTACCTGAAACACACACACACACAAATAATTCACATTTAGTACATGCACCGACTGTTTCCTTTAAAACCATAGTGCAATGTTCAAAAAAGTATTTACTTTTTTATGCAGCTTAATTAAGCCTCTTTTGGTGGGAAGGACATTCTGCTCACCACAAGAGCTTTCCACAGGTCTTCCCATCTCTTCTTTGTACTCAGTGGGACACTGAAATGAGATGACGCTCAGATGAAGACTTTCCCACAGAGCCTGACTGTAAACTCTGTAAATACGACATTAAACTTACTCGTGTATTTCTCACCTTTGTAATTATGGTGTCCACACACTTCCTGAGACAGTGGTTGCACCTGACAGATTCATGGACGCCTGCCACCTCCTGATAATAAGAAATATGTTTGTTCTTGTTAAAGTAAGAAAAACTAAATTAGGATTTTTAAACATGCAAAGTCTGCTGAAACACTTTCAGTCTCAGCACCTGCTGGAATCTCTTAATACTTTTACTGCACAGACTTGTATGTCAAATCTCACCTCCATAACATCTGCCAGGTTCTCCTCCGCCGACACCTTCTCAGTAGCCATTTTGGCTGCCTTGAAGTAGGTCTTGGCCAGCAGGTAACCATGGGAAGATGAGCGCCAATAAGAACGCGGGATCTCCACTAGGCCATAGCCTAGCAAGAGCACCAGAAGGAAGAGGCCCCAGGTGTTGGCGGCTGTAATGCCGATGGTCTGGAGCTCTCTCCTGCACAAGTTTTACAGATAAATCAATGACATAAAAACCACCACGGAAGAACTTTAGTCCACAAGTCATCTAATGTTTCCTAAATTGAGGCACGTATGACTTACCATGAGAGTTGCCACTGTGGGTGAGCGGCCACGTAGATGAGCAGAGAGATGAAAATAAGGAGGTAGGTGCCATAATAGATAGCATTTTCAATGAGAGCTGTTTTAATCTTTCCAACTCTGGAGAAAGCTCCCGACCGTGCATAAGACTGCATGAAAGGCAACAGCAGCCTGTATACACACACACACACACACACACACACACACACATATAGGACAGAGTCAGTATACCAAAACACAATTGTGTTTATAACAAAAGGTTGCAGACACAGCAGTTATAGTCGAAGTTCAAATAAGTGACTGAGCGTGTGAGTAGCTTACCAGGTAAGAAACTGTGACGTCCAGTATACAACTCTCCAGAACACTGGCAGGATGCCATCTGGTATATAACTCCACGGCTCCTCACAAACCTTTGGTACACTGTAACACAAACACATAAAAGAATGTGAGCATACATGTTACGAGAACACTTTGAACTGCAGTGATGAGCCTTGCTGTCGAGTCTTTTTGGATACTAACACTTTGTTAGTAAAAGTTCATATCCTACACTTAGTTTCCGAATTACTGAAATAAACGTTTCAATGTGAAGTAAAATCAATCAATAAAAAACGGTTTAGAAGCTGTTTATGGAAAGACATGTTGCTGCTTAATATCATAAATGTAATTTGAATTCAGTGAGCACCAAAAATAGAATTTCATTCAACTTCATTGGATTGGGGTGGAGGCAGGTGTCTCAGACATGAATGTCTCGAAACTTGGACAGATTATACCAATAATACCATCTACATGGCTAAATACAATAAGCGATAAGTGAGACTTTTACTTAGCCAAAATCGGAATGGGTGATAATTCAATATGATGGAATGGAATGGAATAATATTGTGATGAAATCATGCATTGAGACATCGTGATACACAATTACGTCGTCTAAGCTGACGATAACAAGCACATACTAACTCAGATTTCTCTGAAGAAATATGATAATTTTACACCAAGGTTCTTCATTAAATGAGAAAATACTCAGTGCTTTGTATTTGTCAAGCATTTGATTCACACAAGAGTATACAAATCATTCATATAGACTATTTATTTATCGAATTACCAGTAAACATGGGATTGAGATATGAAATGACGTATATCATGATAGAAGATTTTGTCCATATCGCCCCGCCCTAAGCCAAAAGAATATACATATTGTGCATCATGTTGGTAGGAATACAGTACCTTGAAATGAGCAAACTGTGCCAGTAAATCAAAAGTGATCTCATTTACCTGACAGTTGGATGAACAGAGGAGTTGTCGTCTGTCTGATTAGTGCGTCTCGCTGCAGTTACAGGAGTAGGGTGGTTTGCATTGTCATGAATACACTGCTTGTAGATGGTCTAAAAGAGGAGCAGAGTTTACACAGTCAGCTCCATGACGAAGCCTATTCATCACATTACACTGGTACAGGTAAGACGCCGGAGGCCAGGTATGTAAACACACAGAGCTCAACCTCACTCCGACGCAGACTGTTCTCAAAACAAACAAAGTCACATCTCGTTGATCCTGTTTTGATCCTGAGATCATTCAAGCAGTTATGGTTACCGAGGCAGAAAGACCTCATGTTGACACACACTTCTAACAGCTTCAGTGGTCGCATACCGTGCTGACGTCGAGCGGCAGGATGAAGACGATGAGGAAGCAGAGGTACCAGGACAGCAGTGTCCCCAAGAGGACCATCCGCTGCTGCTTCCGCAAATCTCCATAGCGCTGGAGGAGGTAGAAGGCCAAGAGGAAAACAACTACCACCACAACAGCCAGCGCAGCACCGCTCATACTGACGAATGAAGAGACAGACGTCAAGAACTCATGATGACACACTGGAGGGGGGGGGGGGGGGGGGGGGGGGAGACACAGAGACAAAAAACGATTGGATGTCAGCTCTTATCTGGTGGATAACAGGGAGAAACACATAGTCTACATGACACAGTTATGAGTGAAGGAGGTGAGGAGGCAGAAGAGAGCAGGGGGAAAGAAAATATTTTAACTGAAAGAGAAGACAGATTAAGGGTAATGAGGTAGAAAACTGTGTTTGGGAGATAAAAAGAAATTAAAGGACCATTCCAGTGGTTTCACATGTTTTAGCCCATTTACTGCCAATCACATGTGCTTTCCATTGAAGCTAATCCTTCTACAAATAATGTTTATGTTTTTAAACTTGAATATATTATTTCTATTGATCCAGATCTTTCATTCATTTGTGAAAATCTTTTAGCAGATTTGTGTAATGCTATAACATAATGAAGTGCAAGCTTTTTAAATTTGCATTTGTGTAAAACTGTGACAACAACTGATGCAGATTTGATCTTCACGGTTATGAATTGTAAAGCCAGAGTGTTACTGTTTTTCCATGAGAAAATGGATATCAAAGGAAATGTACATACACAAGCCTACAACTGAATAGCATGCTTTTGAAAATGGTACATATAAAAGAGGTTAGTTTTGTATTTTTTCTTGAACAGTAACACTAGTAGTTTGACTTTCAAACATGAAAACATACAGCGTTGTCTAACAGTGGGTTTTTTTTAAATAGAAAATAATTAAATGTTCCTATACAAATCGGTTCCATATTATTGAAGGCTACTTGTATTACTTGTCAGCCCATCAACCTATATCTTTGACGTTTGTTCAAGCAGCCATCTGAAATGTAATCTATTGTTACTACCGAGAGCGGTGGTGACCGCTCAATAGTTTCAGTATTTCAGTCATCCAGCCACTGTGGTCATGTTTAAATCCTGAAAAAGCAACAACAAAGCAGGACCAGGCTACAGCCATACAGCGCATTGTGGTCTCGTATTGTTGATCATCGCTTAATAACCAATCGGTGCACAGATAGTCTGTGATTAAATTAATAACAGGAAGGGATTCTTACCTTTCAATTTCTTCTCTCGGGCTGAAGCTTGTAAAGCAATAAACGATCTGAATTTACTGTCACATCGTGTTCCTGAGACATGAAGTCCGACAAATGTACACAACCTTTGAAACTACATTACGTAACGGTCAAAGTGCATGCGCTCCTTTCTGACGCAGCAAGGAGTTCTGGGTAATGTAGGCGAGCAATAGCGTGTCTCAAACAGGAAACCAGGCACTGGGACCGCCACTGCTATAGTGCTCCGACAGCCAAACAGGTATTACATAGTAACCCACCAACCCACATTTGAACAGTGGTAGAAAGTACCTAAGTATATGTACTTGCACTGTATAGGCCTAATTCAATTGCACTACAATTTTACTTCACTACATTTATTTGATAATTTACGTCTCTTTCCAAATTCAGCTTAATGCTACAAATTATAAACTATAATGTATAATTTATCAGTGAGACTTTATTGATCCCCAAGGTGAAATCCACAAGCAGTGTAATATTTATGAAATATATGTTAATTAGCCACATATTCCCCAAGTACTTCACCACTGTATTTGAATATGGCAAAATGTATGTAAAATCACAATTACTTTTCATATGTATATGCTGAATATATAGAAAATGTATGTGTATATAAAAATAAAATACTCCACATACAGAAATATACTGTGGAGATAATATAGACCTCCTAGATGTTCCATGAGCTGCAAAACTATTATTCTTAATCTTACATTTTTATATAACTCTAAAGCAGACAATAATTTCAGGATGTAACATTCTTTGGCAGATTTTATCACATCATATTTTATTGCCATTACACAAAATATTGTTTCTCTTCTCATTCAGATTCCCACACTTTGAATTGCGACACTACACAATTATGCAGAAAGATTTTTCAGCATTAGGATGTTTTATGATTTCAGACCTGATTCACATACACTTAAATCCTGTGATGATCTCCAAATTCGCTTTCAGTTCAAATAAAAATGTATTTTCTTCCAGTAGTCATGAGCAGCCGACAGATGATTGTCTTGATGAAGTTAGATGTTTTGTTAGATGAACACGCCAGTTTCACAGAAACCAAATCAAATCAAATCATGTTCCCACACACTGTTTATACCATGAGAATGACTGATCTTGTGCACTCAGTCTATGATGGAAAGCTTTGGATTTACCTCGTGTTCTAAATGCTTTCCAACCGACAAAGTTCGGGGAAAAAAAGCAACAAAGGTTGACAAACATCTTCGAATCCTTTTTCAGTTGAGGAACATCCACACATATGGGTCGTCGGCGTACAGAGGGCCCAGCATGTTGAAGCACACAGCTCGGTGCTCCAGTAAAATGTCCATCTGGCTCATCAGGTCCAGACAAAGATGTTCTACAAGATTCAGACAAACAGACCAGTCTACAACCGCTCTGCACCCACCGAGTGCCTCCAACCAAACTGACCCAAAAATGTCCAGAGATTCTGGCCAGTCCAGTAGAAGATTGTCCATCAACTCCATCTGGTTGATAAATCTGTTTTATTACACTCAGTGTAGATCAGCACTCAATAATGGGGACTCTGTTGCTCTGTTACATTACGCTTTGCCTCCGTCTTGTTTCTGCAGGGCTGACAGTTACAGTACAGATAAGACCTGACTGCATTGGCAGGTACTTAGTGGGGCCATCTGTCAAGCTACATTCTCACTTTAACCCCTTATATCTCTCTCATTCTGGCTCTAGGATTAGCGTAATAAGCTGTGTGACCATTCAGACCCTAATGCCCTAATTATATACTCAGTATTCTCTGTGATAAAGATGTGTGAGTGAGATTTAATCCCAATGTAGAATTATCCTACACTAATTTGAACTAGTTTCCCCCTGGGGATGAATACAGTTTATATCTATCTATCTATCTATCCTGTTTTCTTAGATCGTTACTCTGCTTCAGTTTTGAATTGAGCTTAATCTCTGTGGATCACACCGAACACAAAGACAGACAAGTCCACTCATGTTCATACATACTGGGAAATGCAGTCTCTGTTTAACTACTGAACGTAGTGACAGGCATGGTGTTAATCCGACCCAGCACTGATTTGGTTTCTACCGACATTTCTTCTGCTAAAATGAACGTATCTGTTAGGTGAACTGTATCAAGAATGATTACACTGAATATTTCTACAATTATTATTGAACGGTTTCCACCACTAGATGGAGGTAATGAATTTGTCCTTTAGCATCTTCAGCATCACACAAAGATAACAAAGATTGACAAATGCACCTTTTTATACTTTTAGAAATTCAATACTTTTATTGTCATTTTTTTAGTAACAAAAAATGAAATTTCTTTCAGGGCTATAAGACACAGACAAATGGGTTGAATTTAATTTAATTTTTTAAGTGCTGCAGCAGAATATTTCCACATCTTCTAACTAACTAACTAACATCAAAATGCATAACTCTAGTGTGATGAATACTGAAACCATTGCTCTTAATGCCAGTGTGCTACTGCTGCTGATTATGATTATAGTGTTGATTCATCATCGTCATGATTATCAATTCTAACAGGAGTTCAGGCTGTCATTCGTTAGAGGAAAACAATAATTATACTTGAATACAACCAAAAAGGAAAAAACTGAAGGAGCTGGTTCAGACCCACAGAGCTTAGAAGTGAGACCGAAACCAAACTGTGGTAAGATAATAGCTGTCTCTCCTTCAAGCTATTGTCAGCTCTTTTTTATTCTATTCTCATTGAGCACTTTCATCTTTTATTTTCTAAAAGATGGGCTTCATTCGCCAGTTGTTTATGACACAAAAAAGAAGGGTGTCATATTTAATTCTTTGAGGGCCTCAAACATATGTCTCGGTCATGTTTCTGGTCACTCCCCTTGGCATCATGGGGCACAGATTATTTTGGAAACTCAAGCCTCGTTTGTACCAAAGCCTTGTCCTCTCCAAGATTCAGTGCTAACCGGACAGAGTAGAGTTCAACAGTGAGAAAAAGACAAGACAAGAAACTGTTTTCAGCCACCCAGCCTTCAGCAGAGTCCGCCTCTGAGCCCAGTCTGCAACTGTTACTGAATGTCTAGACCTCCTCTGTCTCTTCCGCTGCCTTTACTCTTTTTCTTTCTCCTCAGAGTTCGGTCCAAGTTGTTCTAATCCATGCGTCGTGTGAACAGCCTCGTCTCCCATCGTGCCCATTGAACAACATCTACGAGTGCGCTGAGACCCCTGGGTTTGAAGTCTGTAACATTTGATCCATGGGAAACCCTCGTGCACAATGATGCCGTTGAACAATGTGGCCTCAGTTCTATATGTCCCTAGAGGGCCACTGTAGACCACAGATCTTATAACCTGTCCTGGATACATCACTCTCCTGGGAGTGGACCACTCCCATTTGAAACGACTGGCCTGGTAGAGCAGCCTGGGCCAGCTAAAGTTGCACACACTCAGTGGTGCTGAAATTGAGGGTTTTACCGGTGTGTATTTGTGTATAAAACATGCATGTGTGTGTGTATGAGAGAGGGAAAGTTTGTGCCTTTAAAAGTAAGTCTATAGTAGAATGCTGATGATGTAATTTACTGTAGTTACAGCACAAACGCAGTTGATGAGGTGATGAAATTGTCAAACTATCAGCTTCATTTTCTTTACTTTCAAAGGAAAAGTGCCTAAACATCTGTCTCCAAATGTTTATGTAATTTGATGAGGGATTTCAGCAACACGCAGGCTAAAATAAACACAAATCCTTATTTTAATTATTTTTGCCAGAATGTCTGTCATGATCTGATTCTCCACTTTGATCCCTTTACAGTCAATCCCATTAGAACATGTAATTCCCATTCCGCTAAAGACACATGGCTCCTGTAGCCAACAATGAAGGAACAGATTGTTGCATCAGGATGGAAAAACAGAAACCCATTTTGTTCCACATTCCTCCTGTAATCTATTTAACAGAACTGGGACCAGGATTCTTATTGAAGTATTTGAGACACTGTGCTCTTGTTAAATCAGCTTCTTATACAAGAGCAGCAAAGTTGTTTCATCCGTGGTATAGGGTGGGTGAGAGAAAAGTGTATAATCTCTGTGAACCATAAAAAAGGCATCAATGAATAGAGAGATTAGGAAGATTGATTTACTTTCTTACTTTGGAGATTTACCTTAACTTTGACCATATACATACATGCTTAATCCTAACCCTATCTCTGCCTTAAATCTTAATCCCATAGTAAATCATCAAAGATCCCTTACAGACACATTGTAAGACTCTGCTTTGAATGACAAATTGTAACATGTTTTTTCTACAATAACTTCCATTACCTAGTAGCTTCATAATCACTGTTCAAGAGTGGAAGCAATCTCCTAATCTAACTGTAAGCATAACAGACACTCACAAGCAGATGAATGTGAAAACAGTCTTCTAATGTCACTCAATAAGCAAAATACATTATTCATTGCAGGGGGATTTAAACCTTGTGGGGACTAACTGCTTTTTGTCTACAAATGGGAGGTGGGTCCCCATGATGAACCGATCTTTGTCCCCACAAAGTGATTAACACAAGTATTCAGACACACACACACACACACACACAGTCCACAGGCGACAGATTTTCTACCCAACATCCATGGCAATGTGTAACATTCACCTGTTTCTCTGTTGTTTCTGTGTGTTTTACGACAGGGGGCCTCATTCTCTCTTCTTTTCTTCAGTTTACAAGTTGTGCTCTACAGCTGACCCCATCAGCCGATCCCTCGCTTTGCATGGGGACAGCAAGACAAAGGGGGCTGTTGTCTGTTGTTGCTTGTTGGGATAGCTGTGCGACGGATGCCATGTGGGCCGCTGCGGTGAGGAATGGCAGCGTGCTTATTTAAAGCTTTCCAGATGAGCTGATGTTCAATGATGGGAGAGCCAGGAATTTGGCCCGTCAGTATTGGTGTCGCACACGCAATGTTCAGGGATGATTTTGCATGATGATGTATTCTTTGGAAATTATTATGAAAGACTCGTTGGCCTGACGGCTGTGGTGAAGCAATAACATTTTCACATCACATCTCATCATTATTTCAGGCAGGCACACACACACACACACACACACACACACACACACACACACACACACACACACACACACACACACAGTCCAATGTCCTCTAGCCAAATTGGATTATGGATAGAGAAAGGGTTTGTGTAGTTAATTAATGGTCTAATTTCATATGCTTTTGTTTGTTTTTCACTGCACCATACAAAGATGTGTAAAAGGGACAAATCTTCTTTACTTTTTAGTCGAAAGAATAGCTGTTACTGTTGCAGAGGAGGGAGCTGCAATATCTACTAACTCCATCATTGCTGCTATTTGTTCAGCATTGTTAGACCTTTTACATCTAGTGATGGGAAGAGCCAGTGAGTGTTTCTAAATATTACCTTCCCATGGCCCACATATTTCAGAGGAAATTTCAAGACCTGACGTTCTCCACCTGTCCACATTATGCACTCAGACTGTCCCACCAACCCTGGTCACCTGACTCCCACGTCCACGTGCTCACCTGTTCACCACATTCCCAAATCATGGTTAAATTATTGATGTTTGATGGCATATAGTGCCTTCAAATCTGCTGTCAGAAACAAAATACAGTGTGGAGCAGAAGGACGCAGCTCTGTCACTGCCTTGTTGTGCTGAAGATGCCACCTAAATTGGCTGAGTACTTAACCATCACTCAAGAGTCCCCTGCGTCCTCCAGATCCTGCTCGGCAATCTCTCGTGTCTCTCATGCTTTCCTAGGACCTCCTGTAGCAGCCTAGCAGTTGGCCAATGAGCTGTTCCCTTAGTGTTAGGTCTGCTAGTGTTCAGCCTGGCTAGTCTGACGACCGTCTCTCATGCCTTAGCCCCCGCCTGAGGTCTCCTTCTGCTCACTCCCCAGGCCGCCCGCCTGAGTTGTCATGCTCGAGTGATCTTCATTGTCAATGCCATCCATCTCTTCCCTCTTTTCTGCATGATAACTGATGTTAAAACCCCTGTTTTAACCTGCTGGTGTAGTAACGTCCCTTTTCTTTGAATTGCTCTACCTCAGTGTCTGTATTTGGGATTTCAATCCTATTGCCTTGTAACCAAGTATGTGGCATCACTATTAACTTCAACCTCATGATGAACACAGTTGAATTACCGCCTCACAAACAGAGTCTACAATAACTGATCATTATAATCTTCCTAAATGTAGAATATGTGGCAGATCTCTTGTATTGGATTGCATTCAATTGTAGGCTCTGTATGTAATACAGTAGCCAGGGAGTGTACATTTTCTTTATCAATATATAAGTTATACATAAGTGAATTATTGTCCAGATTCAACAACAGCAGCAGCAGTAACAGCAGCGAAGCCACTGACAATGATAGCCGGTCTGTGCACTAATAGGCCAGTGACTCAGACTAGACTCCTCTGACTGAAGTGTTGAGTGAAGCTGTTCAGTGTCTCTGAGGCCCAGGGGATGACGGAGGAAGATCGAAACACAATACATATTCTCTCACACTGCAATTCAGTCAGTAATTGCCCGTTTGTTCAAAGCTAATGATGGTTATCCAAGCATCTCAGAGGAACGGTGATTTCACCGGCAACTCTGTGCTTTTCTTTGCTGCTCCACCATGTTATGAGTAACGATTACAGTCTGAAAGTATTTGCTCTCTGATTGGAAACATCTTGATCTGCTGAGTGTGTGCACACACTTGTTTTCAGACTTAGAGTGCTAGTTTAAATTTAACGCCATTATACATTTTAGACCAAAAACTACTTTTAGATCTGACTTTTTATTTTTTTTATTTGACATTGTCACTCAATCAAGTTAGTTTCAGTGTAATTTACCAAAATCTGGCTCAATCAGTGGTAGGTTGCATGTGGACCGCAGTGGCATTGTGGCATCTAAAGTGAAAGTCAAAGCCGCGAAAGATACATTTTCTACGCTCGACAGACAATTTTCTTTCCAAACAGACCGGCACGTTTACTGACAATAATCCACAGACCTTTTGAACTCTTTCATTGAGAATTTCATTATATCAAAGTATTGCTACCAACTGCTGTATTTATATCTAAAAGGAAAGAAGCAGCCCACAACAGTGTCTGTGGATTATTGTGAGTAACTGTGCCATTATATGCTGCTGCTGCTGAATTGAAATATTTGGCGCTTTGAGTAACTCGACTCAAATGCCAAAGTTCCACTGTCTTGAAATGATCTGCAGCTCTGATCTCAGCAAATCCTGGATGGATACTTACAATTCTGGATGAGAGAAAAAATGCTTCATTGCCATTTTGAGTGAACTTTCCGTTACAGCCATGCAAGTGCCGCTCTGTTAATATATTCTAAACTCTTTTACGGTATTATCTTTGGAAATGATTCTCCTTCTTTTAGTAGTATAAAGGACGCATGCCGAAGTCAGAGGTTATATAATTTGACTGAGGTCATATGGAGCAGGAAGTACATTGTGTGTGTGTGTGTGTGTGTGTGTGTGTGTGTGTGTGTGTGTGTGTGTGTGTGTGTGTGTGTGTGTGTGTGTGTGTGTGTGCGCGTGTGTGTGTGTGTGTGTGTGTGTGTGTGTGTGTGTGTGTGTGTGTGTGTGTGTGCGTGCGTGTGTGTGTGTGTGTGTGTGTGTGTGTGTGTGTGTGTGTGTGTGTGTGTGTGTGTGCAACAGGGATTCCTTTGGTATGAGTCAGAAAGGATGCCTTCAGCTCTCATTTACACCCACACTTTTTTTCCCAGACACATTCACATATGCACAAACGCATGCATGCACGCGCACACGCACGCATGCACACACACACACACACACACACACACACACACACACACACACACACACACACACACACACACACACACACACACATATATTTCCGTATGCAACCTCAGCATTCATCACATTGCACATTCCAAACTGTGAATTCCTGAATTTTGCTGCCAAACCAAACTCCATCAGCCTGCTTGTGTTTGGATCATCCTCAGTGGAAGTGTTTTTTTCCCCAACCACTGTGTCTCCTGTGTCTAACGCTCAGGTATCATTACGTTTAAATGGCACACATGTAGCTAACTCGCACAGTAGTCAGTTTGCTGAGAACATCCAGATTCAAAACATGCGTCACTGTTTACACAGACTGTTCGTTTGAAAGCCAAAAGCTGCAGAGCACCATTTGCACCACTGGCACTTGGTAAACATTTACGAGCTCTGTTTAGCTTAGCCAACTAAAGACTCCACTGTTTTTCATGAAGAAAAAGATGACATTTGTCTAGTGTCAATGTTTAATGACCTGAAATGCAGAAAACAAAGTCAGATTGATTGATGAGTGTGTCGGTTGGAGATGTGTCAAAATAAATGTATGAATGGCTAATCCACTTCCATGTTTTTTTTGATGGATAGAGGACTTTTACTTCTCAATTGACTCTCTCTCCACAGGAATCTCCAATCAGGCTGAACTTATCAAGCGTGAAAAAACATTTGAAAGGACGGCTGAGAGGGACAGAAGAAAACAAGAAGGTCCTTTCTCTTTTTCCTGCTCAGAAAGCTCATTATTCCTCAAGCTCGCCTCTGTCTGAAAAGCACCCCCACCCTCTCCTCTAAATTACTTCACTTTTTTAGTTCCCGCCTCACCTCCCCACAGGCCCACACTGTGTGAGTGACTAACTCCACTTTTTCTTCTACTATAGCACCGCCTCCATTTTCTCACTGGCTCTTTTATTTCCTCAACCCCTCCTTTCCTTTCTCCTCCCCTCTCCTCGTTTTCTCCTGTTTCTCTTCATTGCTGGTTACTCACACCAACCAGCTCACAGCCAAAGAGCTCCTCTGTCCCTGCCACGCTGATCGGGCTTTAAACCAGAACTTTCCCCCTGAAAAAAAATTGAGATTACCAAAGGAATTCATTGCTCAAGTTTAAAGGTACAACAATTTTTTCTATCTTAGTATTTTACCATTTCATATGTCTTCAAATACATACTTACCATTTGACCAGTAGCTGTATGTGTGTGTCTGCATGTGTGTGAGGCTGTGAATCAATATTGGTATAACCGCACGTGTGTTGTAGTTCCTCGAGTGTAGGAACGAGGAAGTCTGAATGCCCTCACGGTTATGGGTGCAACACATGTGTTCCTCATTCATGTACACAGCGTTTCATTGACAGAGGAGTTACATTATATTACATTTTGTAATACATTTTTGGCAAAGCCATGCTACACAGCACAACTCAAAAAATGGTAGACTACCTTTCCGCACTTAAATATCAAATGCTAACTCTCACAATATGTTCTTCCCTTTCAATCAAGACACTCATAAGAGAGGAAGAGGAGCGACAGCTTTCATCAAGTGGCACCTTAAAGGTGTGTCCATCAAAGTTCACTGCCAAGTTCAAGTTCTGGCAAGTTTTTAACAGATCTGACAATTTCAGAGGCAGCTATGACTCAGAGCAACGGGGAGAACCCACAAAGGAACCGGAGCGTTCTCCACCAGATCCGGGCCGCGATCCAGTCCCGGTCACTGCTGGCCAAGAAGAGAGTGGAGAACATCACGAAGGATGATGTGAAAGGATTCTTCAAGAGAAACGCCTTTGTGCTCTTTACCATCGCTGCTGTAATTTTTGGTAAGTGTGAACATTTTCTTTGTCCCGTAAGACACTGTTTAGACACTGCATTCTATTTGTTATTTAGTTGACTTAAAACGGGATATTATTGGAGACTTTGTTTGCTCCTCTCATCCCCACCCGTTCTCTATTCAAACTTCTTAACAAGTTTGAATTCAACAATCCATCAATCTGGGGCGACCAACACACGTGTAGCAGTACGGAAGAAGGAAATGAATAGAAACAAACCCACCGGATGAGAGCATAGAGGGGCCTCAGATGAACTTAGCAGACAGGCATTCGTCTGACCCTGCAGCTGACCCTTGACCTGTTGCCATTAACCTTTGAATCCGACTCAGTAGGAAGTGAGCCAGGCCCACCCACCGCATGCACATCTGCAGCCTGGCTGGATTTGCACCATGCCATAACAAACACATGGGACTTGTTGATTTGTTGAATTCAGGATATTCTTTACTTCAGGCTAATGGGTCAGCCACCTGGGCCCTGTTGGTGGGGATGAACTGCTCTTTTAGTGAATAGACTTCACTGAAACTGAAATCAAGTTTAAAAATGACCACAGCAGAAGTGACAGTCAATGCCTATCCCCGTCAAAATAGCAGCATATTCTACTGCTAATTAAAAGTCTTCCCAGCAAGAATGACTATGTACTCACATGCTTTACCCTTGAACATTATCCCCCACCTCTCTTGCATCATTATAAAAACATTCTTTGTATATGAAAACCTCATTGGCAATAAACCGGATTCTGTTTTGGAAATGTTTCAGCTTTCAGGTTGTATTTCGGGACTCTGAAACTTATTATTATGGTATTGATATCCATTCATAGATATGCAACACTTTGCTGTAATATGATTATATCCAACTATAGGTGTCAAATATGGGACTCTCTTCAGGTCGAATCATGTTAACACAAAAAAACTTGAAATGTGCTGATACAGTTTTGACTTTTCTTCCACATCTTTTCCACACTGTAGGCATCATACTTGGATTTGCCCTCCGACCTTATAAAATGTCTTACCGGGAGGTGAAGTACTTCTCGTTCCCTGGAGAGCTGCTGATGAGAATGCTTCAGATGCTGGTGCTGCCACTGCTGGTTTCCAGCCTCATCACAGGTATGAACATCAGGTCATTTTAGAGCCACCAGGACATCTCCCACCAAAATTGTATTAATTTCAATATTTCATTTGACCTCTTACTCTTCTATTCATTTTAAAACAACAGATTTTGAAATAACAGTATTCTTGCTTTTTGAAAGACCTAAACCGTTTCTTTTCAGACATTGACAATCAAAGTGAAATACTTCACACACATGTGAATTTACTAATTGCATCAATAATGTTAACAAAATTAATGTGACAATGTTGAACACACCCAAGGCTTATACACAGCACTCCCCACATGGTTGTAACATTATTACGGCAAAAAACATTGGCTATTTTTAGTTCAAATGTACCTCAGATATCTAAAATAAGCACAAATTACTAAGACAGTTCAAACCAGAGTGACACTTTTTTGTTCTAAATTGATATCAAACAACTAAGTCACAATACGCAGCCCTCTACTTTATCGCCTAATACCACACAAACCCTGACATTTTCTTTTATCTGCACATCTGCAACGTATCTGTAAGCCTGTGCACTCAGCATGACTCTACAGCTTTCTGACAACCAAACAAAAAAAAACATCCATCTTCAACTACTGTGTTCCCTAATACTGTCTCCTAGTCTAAAGTGAAGGTACAGCACAATATCCATTCGCACATATGGAAAAAGTAGGACCATACTCTGACTCTGGTTGGTTTGAGATTGTAGTTACATGATTCACAGGTAGTGTGTGTTTTCTGTTAATAATTGTTGTTGTGTGGCTATATAGACCAACATGTACTTCATGAGTGGCAGAGTGAGCCAGCTGTTTGTTCAGTCTATGCTGTTTGTTGGTTTTGGGCCAAGTGGTGGACGGGGTTAAGATGACCTAATGAGCGAGAGACAGACACATTGAGAGATATGCTTTGAACTTTACACTACTAGACTTGGCATGACTGGCTAATGAGACAATGGGCCCCTGGGTAAAGACATGCAAAAGGCCCCACCACCACTCCTATAGGAGCAAGACACACTTATTTTTTGTCCGTGGTTGTTATGCCCCTTTTTGTAGTTGTTTTGTGTCTCTTTGTGGTCATCTTGAGTCTCTTTGTTGTCTTTTTGTGTCTCTTTGTAATTGTTTTGGTATTGTTGTAGGTATTTTGTGTCTGTGGTTGTTTTCCCATTGTTATGGTCATTCAGCATCCCTTTGTAGTTGTTTTGTGTCTTTTTGTAGTCATCTTGAGTCTCTTTGTAGTTGCTTTGTGTCTCTTTGTTGTCTTTTTGTGTATCTTTGTAGCTATTTTTGTCTGTGGTTGTTTTGTGTCTCTTTGTTGTAATTTTGAATCTCTTTGAAGTTGCGTTGTATCTCTTTCTAGTCATTGTGTGACTCTTTGTGGTTGTTTTGCCCCTTTTTGTTGTTGTTTTGTCTCTTTGTTGTAATTTTTAGTCTCTTTGAAGTTGCATTGTATCTCTTTGTAGTCTGTGAGTCTCTTTGTGTCTCACAATGACTATGAAAGGGGGGGGGGGGGGGGGTAACACTTTAGGCTCTTGAGCCTGTGCACGGCAGGCCCATTCAGTGATACGTCCATGATGTTATCAGTCACATGCTTGACCAATGTTGTAATGGTCTTCATCTTGATACAGCATGACCAAAGCCATCCCAAAGTTGTTGTGTTTTCATTGAATAAGCAATTGGGCACTTAATTACTTTGTAGTTTCAGTATATCTTGTACCTGCTGCAGCTCACATGTATTTGAGCATATGTTTGAGGAAAAAACAAACATATGACACTGAGATTTTCAGTCCTAATCCATGGATATAATGAGTTCATTCATCACTGTTGACATGGTTCATACACTCATTCAGACACGCAGGGATGTTTTCTTCCAGCTGAGCCTCCACTTGTTATGGACGTAAAAGAATAGACTTTCCAAAAACACTGGTCAGCAGCACTGACTGATAAAGCTAGGCAGGATATACTGAGACTAAATGTCCAATCCTTGAGCAGTGATTGACATGCAAGAGGCCCATTTCACGAAGGGATGATAGAAACACATCCGATAATAACCTGCTTTGTGCTGCAGCGAGGCATAACATCAGCCTCCTCTGACATCATGTCACATGACAGCAGCTAAAACAAACCAAGTCATCCGGCACACGGCTCCTTTCTCATGCATGTGCCCCATCCAAGTTATCAGAAATAGTGTTATCTGCTATAAAGTTGTCATTAGAGTAGAAAACGTCAACTACTATATTAGTCAAAATAACACACTTTACATAACATTTTGTTTTTTCTTTGTATCTTGGCACTTATTATTATTACTATTATGATTGCTATTGCTATTATTATTATTATTATTATTATTATTGTTATTATTAACTAGTATAATTCTAATTATTATACTCCTACTGTTGCCTTGTTTTCAAAACTTCCAGAAACCATATATTAAATGGAATATTGTGTTTTGTTTCTGTTATTGTTGAATATTCGGTTAATTTGGTTGTGCAACATGATTTAGATACACTGCATTACCACACAACAATAAAACACCTTGCATTAATCATCAGTCATTTTCTGTGCAACACAAGCACTAGTTTGAACAGACTTTATGTGCATCAGCCACATAGAGCCACATAGGTACCATGCCACCAGCAAGAATTAACCCAATAGCCGCACATAGAAAGCAAATTCAACCACAGTAAATGCATCAACCTACATGTCTAACAAGACTCTAATCCTAATCAGAATTAAATTAATATCAGGTTTTCTGTAACGAATTGATTTGCTGGTAAAGTAACCTGTTCTTCAGCCCACTTC
This sequence comes from Leptoclinus maculatus, assembly GCA_032191485.1. NCBI lineage: Eukaryota > Metazoa > Chordata > Actinopteri > Perciformes > Stichaeidae > Leptoclinus > Leptoclinus maculatus. Next base: position 16,765,092 of record JAVDOI010000005.1, read on the forward strand.
GTCACAGTGTGTCATACCACTCATTCGACTTCCTTATTAACAAAAAAAAGGATGTACTGTATACCTCCTGAAATTCATCTATACAGCTTTACCCCTGAAGCTCACGATGAGACTATCCTGGTAAATAAATGATAATAATGATCAAAAAATATTTGACTTTGTTTTGTTTGACAAACGAAGCCGCTCTTATCAAACTATGCAGATCCAAAATAAAGCCAAAAGGTTTTTTCTAATGTCACAGTGTGTGCTTTTTTTCAACATCTGCAACCCAGCTGTAGATACGTTTTTTTTCCCACAGTTTTTTAGATTTCTGCTGAAACTGCGACATCAGTTTTTACGTATACGTTATGACAACATCTTCTCTTGATCTTGAAGAGTGTTTTTGACACACTTTAACTTTATGTTTATCTGTATTTCACCAACTTTCCTATAAGAACCAATGTCCTTCAGCATAAATGTAATCAAGCTCTGTTTCTAGAGCATCCGTAGGAGAACCAATGGATGAAGGATTACGAAAGACTTCAAACAAACTACTCAACATGTCTTCTCCACAAAAGTCATATTGTTTTCAGGTTTTTCATTATGAGAGGTAAAAGTCCACCACAGAGTATTAATAGAGCCAAGAAGAGGGCTGGACAGGGAGAGGGGATGTGGGCAGTAAAAAGAGAAAAAGGAGGATGATTATGGTGGAGGTCGCTGGAAGGGGAACTTGAATGTAGGAGGGGGAGGGAGTCAATGGGAAGCCCAGGACAAGGAGTAAAGACAGGACATTCCAAGTCCTGGAATGGAGGATAAAATGCAGGTGTTGAATAACTGGATAGCGTTTAGAATGAGGTAAAATCTCATTATTCCCTGAAATATAGTGGTATAGAAGAATAAATCTCTGCACATCACAAGGAACAGAACAGAAATCACTTTGTCAAAATAGTTTGTGACGGTAAAGTCTTGTTAGAGCTGTGGAGTCAATCTTAGCCAATGCAGAGTCAATGGCCCTCTGGTTAGACCTCCTGCAGTCCCCCCCCCCCCCCCCCCCCGTCCCCGTCCCCCCTTAACTTTTGTGTTTGAAGAACATTCCCCATATGAGAAAGAAAGTAATTTGGCTCTCCTTCAATCTTGATTCTTTCGTTCTTTTAAAAGGATGGAATTGGGGAGATCCGTTGTTGCCCGGACAACAGGCAGGGGATCATTGTGTGCGTGCGGGGCTGACTAAGTCAACAAGTTTTCCCATGGCTGTTAGAAAAAGGAATTGGAGGAGAGCAGGAGAATTGGGGTGGGGGGGTGTTGGGTTAATGAAAGGATTGCAGCAATAAGATCAGCGCGCAAGAAAGAAAAAGAGAGAGAGGGAGGCAAAGATGTGGGGGTCGGAGAGGAGGGACAGCAGGGGAGGGTTACTACGGGGGCACCCTGAAACAAGAGGTGGGGTGTTTGGGAGAGGAGGGGAAGAATTTGGGAGAAGAGAATGAGGGAGGGGAGGATGAGGAGGGGAGGAAGAGGACCCAAAAGAGTTGGATAAAAGCCTTAGTCCTGGGCATGTTGAGACCAGAGGAACAGAGAGGGCCAAAGCAGGGGCAGTAGGTACACACACACACACACGCACACACACACACGCACACACGCGCACACACACGCACACACGCGCACACACACACACGCACACACACGCACACACAAACAGTGTCAAAGTGCCACATATGACAGCTCTGAATGAAGATATTGGCCATAATAGGACCTAACACTTTGAAAAGTTTCCAAATCCAGTTCTCTGGATGGCTGTATTTCTTTTTAGCACCTTTATCCTGACAAAGCCTGTTTAATGCTGTTAGAGCTGTGGAGGAAGGTTTAGCCTCCAGGCTCCATGCACCGTCAAACTACTCTGTGGCTTGTATACAACTTTTATTTTAGCAGTGAATTGTCAATCCGTAACCGAGAACCAGCTTTGTCAAAATGATTTCTCATCCAACCTGAAATTGATATGTTGCTTTTCAGCAGGCCCGTAAAATAAAACTCACCACATATTTTAGGTTACATATAATTAGTATCCTGCCTTCCTTGCAGGAATGATCATCATGAACATAATCTCTGGCATGTTTTCAAAGGGTTTCTGCTTGCAGCTATTTGCTTAAACTATATTATCTGTATAATGTATATATTGGATGTACACTATGTAAACAGCTTTTGTGTATTAGATCTGGTAGGTGTTGTGTTCCCATCTGTAAAGGTCAGAGTCAGATTGAGTTTCCTGCCGCTCTTTGTTATCATAGATTGCTGGGCAGATAATCCAGATAGATGTAATTGACCCATAATTACAGCACCTTTTCCCAGGCTAACTGTATGCTCATACAGACAGAAGCTAGTGACACATCTATGCTTAATTAAGGTTGGGGAGCAGCACGACTAAAAGTGAAAGGGATCTTTTTTTCCATGTACAGTAACATCAGCTGAACCAGATTCTGAGATTATTGCACTGTATTTGAAATATTCCTGCACTCTCTTGATGCAACTATACAGCATTGGCAACATTTGATCTTCATGTTGTTTAAGAGCATGTGACTGAAAGCTATTTGTGTGTAATTGTAAATGCATGACTGAAACTATAGGAACTCTTTGGAGGACAAACCCTTTTGTACTGAAATAGATTCATTTAGATGATATGTCCTTTTCAGGTATGGCCGCTCTGGACGGCCGTGCTTCCGGGAAAATGGGGATGAGGGCGGTGGTCTACTACACCACCACTACTGTCATTGCTGTGTTCATCGGTATCGTCTTGGTTCTCATTATTCACCCTGGAAAAGGATCAAAGGATGAGTTCACCAAACAGCAGAAGATAGAGGAGATCAACGCATCTGATGCCTTCCTGGACCTCATCAGGTACCTACACAAACATTTATGCACGTTTGTAATCTGTAAATAATCTGTTAATCCTAACGAAAACGTACCTCTTTTGTTGTGTCTTCTAGAAACATGTTTCCTCCTAACCTTGTGGAGGCTTGCACCAAACAGGTGACTCTCCCACAACATCCCCTGTCTTTGTCCTGCAGTTACATGAAATATTGTATTCCTTAATTGTCTCACTTTAGCATAGAGTGCACATTTCACATTGTTTAAAGCCTCTCCGGCACGTTTCTTTTGTATGTTCATAATGCCGTTGTCATTCTTGTGGACGTTCAACTTACTGGAGATCTCTGTTACACAGGAAATTAAATTCCTCAGCAATTAAATGTAAATCTGCTTTCCATGCTTACATCTGACTCAGCTGAGTTGATAACCGAGGCCCTCGTCTCCGTGCCACTTTCATTTCCTTATTCCAACACATTTTGTGCAGGCGGGGGAACTCGGGTGACATTTGGTAATGGTACACCAGATGGTAATATAGGAAGTTGAAAGCACAAACAAATAACTACATCCTAATCTATTTGTTTTAGTGTAAATAATTTAAATTGAACATGTTAGCCTGGAATTCTTATAAAGTTTGAGACACACTTTCTTTATATTCGAACAATAGATGTACTTGGTAAATCTTCAATGACCCTGACTCAAATATTTATTATTTTTTCTTGACTAAAAGTATTTATTAAAATATTTCTGCTCCAGGAATTAATCGCTATTCAACTCGTCCTCTTTGCAGTTCAAGACGCAGTATGCCAAGAGAGTAGTCATCGTGAGGATGACAGTGAATGACACCGTATTCATACTCAACGGTAGCGAGGAGATCACCCGGGAGGAGACCATCCCAGTGCCAGGGTCGGTTAACGGAGTCAATGCTCTCGGCCTGGTGGTGTTCTCTATCTGCTTCGGTCTGATCATCGGGAGCATGAAGGAACAGGGGAAGCCCCTCAAGGACTTCTTCGACTGTCTCAATGAAGCCGTCATGAGGCTGGTCGCCATAATCATGTGGTAAGTACCAGCGGGGATGGATTGCTGAATGGGTGGAGAGAGATGAATGTGGAATGAAGTGTTGAATGATCTGCATTAACAGTAACACTCATCGAACCTCAGGTACGCCCCTATCGGTATCCTGTTCCTGATTGCTGGTAAGATCGTGGAGATGGACGACATCACATCCATGGGTAGCCAGCTGGCAATGTACACAGTGACAGTCATTTGCGGCCTGACCATCCACGCCGTAATTGTCCTGCCAACGCTCTACTTCGTCATCACCAGGAAGAACCCCTACGTTTTCATCGGTGGGCTGTTGCAGGCACTCATCACTGCCCTGGGAACATCATCAAGGTATGTGATTGGGTTTTTTATCCAAAAATATCAGAATTATCAAATTGAAGTCCAACTCAAAATGTAAGACTGATACAAAGGTTGAATGTATTGTCATTCTGTTATGTACAATATAGGGGATTTTAATTGTTGCATTTTTAAATCATAGCTGACTTGCAGTGAGGTTTTACACTTTGGTAAAGAGCCTCCCTGGATGCAACGGATGATGAGCGTTGATGAGCATGATTCAGCATCTTGTGGTAATTTCTAGGAGACTGGGTTGATTTTTCCGTTTGTCTCTGTTTTTTCACTCTCCCCCTCCCTCTTTTCTCTGTCAGTTCTGCCACACTGCCTGTCACTTTTAAATGCCTGGAGGAAAACAACAAGGTGGACAAGCGTGTGACCCGTTTCGTGCTCCCTGTTGGCGCCACCATAAACATGGATGGCACAGCTTTATATGAAGCCCTGGCGGCCATCTTTATTGCTCAGGTCAATGATTATGACCTTAGCTTTGGGCAGATTCTCACCATCAGGTATGTGCTATACAGTACTTAAAACATGAATTAATGCCATTCATTCAATGATTTAAAAAAGACCCAAACTGATAATTTTTCCTGCTCAAAGAATTGAATCAGTTTTGGATGTACCAGAGAACATTTCAATTACATTTGTTCTTCATTATGGCAAGAAATGCAGCCTAACCACAGGTTGCTGCTTTTTAAATGACTTTCCACAAGTTATGCTTCCTGTCCAGCAGCAGATGGGAGATTGTCTTTCAGCCAAGGGAATGAATTCTAAGTGACCCTCTTCAATTCTAGGAATGATCGAGAGGTCAATACAGGGACATGTCTGTCACAGTTGTACTGCAGTGAATGATTTTTAGGCACCTAAAATGTCTCTGCGTCTGCCTCCCCCCCCCCCCCCCCCCCCCCCTTTTACCATCAGTATCACAGCGACAGCAGCCAGTATTGGAGCAGCTGGAATCCCTCAGGCAGGACTGGTCACCATGGTGATAGTGCTAACGTCTGTAGGCCTGCCCACTGATGACATCACACTCATTATTGCAGTTGATTGGCTCCTGTAAGTATGGGTTATATGACATCTTAGGGTGTTTCCTTAAGTAGCACCAGCACTCTTTAGAAACTGAAAAATGCGGGTTTTAGAGAGGGATGAAGAGGGTTAAGTCACAAGGAAATATAGTTATGATATAGTAGTATGAATTCAATTAAGCTCTCCTCAGGGGGATTTTAAGAGGTTAAAAGGGATCAACCTGGTGTGCACTCTTGAGTGGATTATAGGACAGCTTCCAGAGACACTCCCTTCACATTCCTTGTCCATCCATCTGTTTTTTATTCAGTCGGCATCTGAACTCAGTGAGAGCTGTGTTTCATGTGGTTTGGAATTTGTCTGCAACGATTAAAACTATATATGCCTCCGGTTTGCGAATGATACTATTTTATGCAAAACACATTTATAGACACTCCATGTGTACTTCATTTTCAATGACTTCAACTAAATAGTTTAATATTCATTGTCTTCATTAGTCTTTTTAGTTTTTTTGTATTGCCTTTTCTTCTCTTCTCTTGTTTCATGTTGTCTTGTCTTGTGTTGTTTCATCTTGTCACGTCTTGTCTTCTCCATGTCTCCCGTCCTCACCTGTTCTCCGTCTTTCCTCAGGGACCGATTGCGCACCACCACCAACGTCCTTGGAGACTCCATCGGTGCAGGTATAGTGGAACACCTGTCTCGCCACGAGTTGCAGAAGAAGGACCCCGAGGTGGGCAACTCAGTGGTGGAGGAGGCCAACAAGAAGCCGTACCAGCTCATCTGCCAGGAGAATGAGTATGATACCGAGAGGCATGCTGACAACGAGACCAAGATGTAGATTTTTGTCCGAGGTTGTCTACATTCCTAGGAAAACCATTGCACTGCATTGAACCACGCTTTCAAACTATGCTCCTCTTAATTTGAAAACCTTCCTCTCACAAGGTTGTAGGGTTTGAAATAAATTGATCTACAGCTAGAACATTATTCAGCCAAGATGTGTGAGATGTAGTGTGGTCTTTCCTGGCACACTGTTGACTTGAAATGGTTTGCTGTTGCATTGTCTTTAGTAGGGTTTGTGATATGATGCAGAGTACTATATCTGCCATAGGGTGGCAGCTGTTTACTATGAAGACTGAACTACTTTAGAGCCTAATGGTCCGTGGCCTGTGTGCCATATCCAACCTCTCTCAGAACTGTGATGACTACTCTCACCCACTAGAGGTCAGTATTGCTGTGAGTCTTAACGCCCATACTTGCACAGCCCAGGCTTTAAAGTTGTTGCTTTTGTTTTGTTTGAGCGATGTTGTATGTGAAAAGTGTAAGTGAAATGTTGGATATCATGCACATACACTGGGGTGACCGGGCCAACTTCATTTGGGGGGAAAATGGCTGCTTATTTTACCAACTTCTGTTGGTGGCTTTATTTTCTATGATTTGGTGTATTTTCAGTGAGTGAGTGATGTAATTTACCCTAAAGCACACATCCCTTTGTCCCCTAATTGTCCAAACCAGGAAGTGCTGTCAGACTAACTTGGCAACTATCCAGTCTAGTCAACCAAACATTACAATCATGAAGACTGACGAACCAAAATCACTCAGACATGTTTTTAACCATAAATTTGCTGAGCTGAGAATTTTAAAAACGTAATCAAATCAGAATTTTAAGCCATTGTATTTTAACCAAAAAAGCACCAAAAATACTTTCCAAATTTCTATATAGTTTATTTAACTCATACCTGCCCATGCCTAAACATATTATTGACCAGCGCAATAATACAGTACTGCTTCAATGGGAAGATGGTAGTGATCCCTTACATAGGCCCCCTGACATGGGCATGGATTAAACTAACATTATTTGGTTTAAATATTCACATGGTAGTATATGAAATATGTCTTTTATATTAAATTAATAAAATGGTAGCCAGTAGGTTGGATATTTAACTTCAAATTGTCTATTCTCAATCCAGCTTTCTTTAGATAATACAATCTAATGTTTATTTAATTTGATTCAATACGGATGCATGTTGTAAAGTAACACATTTCAGTTCATTTCCCATATCTTTTGTTTTAGCTAGCTTGCACTTGAGCTAATTCAGTATACATAACAATGTATAAGTTGCTTTGTATAGAAGGTTCTTCTGAATATACTGTACTTGTATAGATAAATGTAGATAAATGTGTACATTAATTGTAGATTTTAAATGGTAAAAGGTTACCTGAGGATTGCGTATGTAAAGATGTTGTAACTATATGCTCTAACAAAACTTTTGACCAAACTAACAATCCCTCTAGATCCTTTTACAAATGCAAAACTGGCTGATTTAAAGGACCAAATGTTTATGTCCTTTACACTCTTGAGGAAATGGAATAGTTCCTTTGTTTACAGTTGCGGGTGTCTCTCTTGATATGATTGTTTCTCTCATGAATTCACATGTGACTGCACACACAAACACACAAACACATGACTGAGCAATAGTTGTAGTTTTATCTTGCATGGATTTTTATGAATAAAAAATAAATAAATCAGTGGTTGTGTATTTATCATTTTATCATGGACATCTGAAAGACCATAAATGTAATCTATGATATGTGTAAAAGGTAGATGTATCTCAATGTCTGGATCCATATTTTGTATGGTTACTTTTTTGTCATCCTGATTTTCTAGAATTCATTTTTATTTGGTTGGTTTATTCTGTACACTCAACTTCTATTGCATATGTGTTACCGTGTTAAAGTTTTGGTTTAGAGAGTTTTTTCTTATCTGAATCAAGGGTCTAACAGACAGATGGTGTCATATGCTGCACAGATTGTAAATCCCCCTGACCAAATTAGTCCTATTGTGCTGTATAAAATGTACTTGTCTTGAGCTAGTTTGGACATACATACTCAGTGTGCGAACTACCCACATTCATACCTCAGAGCTACCCAGAGGGATGTAATGTACAGATGCAGAACAGTTTAGCGAGTGTTAAGGTGGCAGCATCTGGTGGTTGCTGGGACTGGAGTGGAGAGCTGTTCTCATTTTCCTCCACCAACCCTGATTGTCCTCGCTGGAATTGGTGTTCAAAACCAAGATGCCTCATACAGAAGTGTATGCTTCCTTCAGGCCATTGCCTCTCTAACAAATACAGCATTTTCTTATCACCATCATATTTAACAAATGATAGTGCTGACACCTTGAGGTCAAACAGTGATTTGAACTCCTTCAAAACAATGTACTTTACATTTCCTGAAAAATATTTCAATTTCAATTGTTAAAAATCTATCCTCAAATCTAATAATGTAATATGTATAATATATAAATATAATGTCTCTTTCATGATAGGCTACTTTATGTCTACTCTATTACATTTAGGTTTACTTTTAACAACCTTAACTGTATGTGACATAGTTATTAGTTACTTTGCAGATCAATATGTTATGGAGAGAACAGCCTTGAAACAGTGTGCATTGTTATAGATCAAACTAAAATAACAGAAGATAATAGTTCAACACAGGAACACTGTGAGAGGGATCATTCTGCATGAGTAGCCTACTTTTGCTTTTGATGCTTCATATAATGATGTTCATATGATGCTAATAATATACGACTTTTCCTCCAATTGAGTATTTTTTAAATAGCAGCAGGCTATTACCCCTTTACTTAAGTAAAGGAACGGAGTCCGTCTCAGCCTTAAACAGAAAACATTGTCATGTAAGTGTTCCACCGAGCGTAATTATATATATATATATACATATATATATATCGGTTTTTATGTTTATAATATTAGTACGTTAGTGTAGGTAAGAAGAGACTGCAGGATAAGTATGTTGTTGGTAATTCCATGGCCTGTTTCATCAGAAAATTATGATTTGTTTATATATGTAGGCTTTATACTATATTTATTTAGCTTTCTGATGTCAAAGTAAATGTAGTGTAGGCTGTAGAGCGGGTAAGGTTGTCTTGCAGCGCCATCTAGCGGCTCAAACACGAAATGTCGCATGGCATTTTGTTTGGCGCCGATGGAGGGAGTCACTCCTGAGATCTTTGGTCAGTCAGACGGCAGAACTTCCGGTCGGCATTTTGTTCTACGAGAGGAGAGCCTCTTGATGATCGCAACAATCGTCATATTTCTCATTTACTGTCGAAATTGGCTGCACTCATTGTTTATGTCGGCGCAGACCGACTGAAACGCCGACGAACGAATGTTTCCCCATGAATGTACGTTGAAACATTCACTCTTGAGTGACGGAAAAAGAACGAATCAGTCCGACCCGGATTATTGTTGATAGCTAGCAAGCTAGCTAACCAGCTAGCTGGCAAGCCAATCGAGTTCCTTCTGGAGGAGCAGAGAGAGAAGAAAGGGGGAGCTAGAGATACGGACACGGACAGAAACCAAGCTAAAACATTCCCCTCCCATTTGAACGCAACATCCGAAGGTAAATATAATCACCCGTCTATCTTGATGCAACAAAGTTTTTAAATCGCGATTATTAACAATAACGTAAATAAATGCTCTGCTGCACGACCACCTACGGCGTCGTTAATCGTTGACCGGGAGGTAACGGAAGCTAGCGAACTAGCCAGCCGAGCTAGCTAGGTGTGTTTTTGCTCCGCTGAGGCGCACGGCCTCGACTGGATGTCATTTGTCGAGCCCGGGGATTGGGCCGTTGCCACGGAATTAGACTCCGTACCGTTGCGTTTACGTCTACTCACACTAACTCATCGCATTATCCCGAGCTCAGGGGGAATTGACTCGCACGCATCTCCTCCTACAAGCGCTTCCTTGTATTAATTGAATAGCAGTCGCTTTATTTGAACGAGGAACAGCGTTAGAAGCTAACCCACAACAGTTAGAGCTAGTTAGCATAACTAGCAAGCCATTAAAACACGACTATTGTTGTTAGCGAATGTCAGGCAGCTAGCGTTAATTATCTTAGCTGCTATCGTAACATGTAACACTAGCTCCGTGGTTAGCTCAAAAGACCCAGACAGGAAACTTCTTGGCAGTGTAATGTTGAGTTTACGCTGGTGGGTTTGTGCGCAAGTAACGTTAGCGGGCTGCAGCTGACATTTCAGCTAACTAAGATAAACAATTTAATGATTGCTAACGTCAACTATACGTTAGCTAATGTTTGGGTTGTCATTATTTTGTGTTGTTTGGCTGTTAGCGTTGTGCTGCTGGAGCCTTTGACAGGGCTTGTGTTGGGTTTGGTTACTCTCCTGTTTTGAAATGTTATGAGTGACTTAAGTTATAGACTTGAGCACACGCTACGCTGCCTCAGCTACAGTTAACGTTACTCAACGCTAACAGTTATCGGAGTTTGGTTGACATGTGGATGTTGGTGGAATCTTACACATTTTGGCTTCTCGGCTACAACAGAAACAGTTTGATTGCTTTCTGCAGTTAGCCAGTTTGCAGAATGCGCTCGGTGGCTGTCGGCTGCTGGAGGATGCAGCCCCCCCCCACTACTGCCGCCACCATCACAGTGCATCTGTTCCTTTGTGCTGCCTCCTGCCTGTCAGTCTCACAGCTGTCAGCCAAGCCCCTGCGTACCGAGGAAGAGCACATCGACTGAGCATGCTATCGTTACAGCTAGCCAATGTAATGTTTACAAAATCCATCTGTTGATCCTCCAACAGTTATGTCATGCAGAAGCCGTTGCACGTATTTACTATACGATGACCTCAACGATCGGCTTGCACTGAAGTCTGGTTTCAACATTGTGTTTACAGATTTGCGTGGCATCACTTCAGCAGAAGTTGTTGTCAACGTGTTGCTTTTCCTTAGTTGTCATGAGAAATAATTTCTCACAAGGTCAACAGTGCTTCGTGTTGCATTCTATGTTTGAAGATTGTGTAGCAGTAATGACATGGTTGTTGCAAATATGAAATGCTTGTGTGACAGTCAGTGTTGTGATGCTGTATCTGGCATTATTTTGCTGTTTTCGGTTATTTTATTAGTTTAACTGCTGTCAACGCAACTTTATATAAAATTGTCCCCATAGAAGAATAAAATGCATTTCTATGTCACAAAGTCTGATGCAGGTCCATGTTGTCTTTCAACAGAGTGAAGGAGTGGGACTTTTTATCTGAAATGTCAGTGAGTCCACCCGAGACTGCACAGAATTCTTCAAAAAGGTATTTTTACAATAGTTTGAGCAATTTGTCATTTTTATTCACTTGTCATTATCAACAATAGTAATGCCTGCTTACTCTTAATTGATAAAACAACTGAGAATATTAACGTGTTTAGGGAGGGTTTGAGGCTCGTGTTATCAATGCCTTTCATTTTGACGTCCAACACATTCATCATAATTCTGTCATGGGGAGTAAACACAGAAAACGAGAGAGTTTCGTCCTGGCCTTCTACCGGCTTATTGTAGCAACCAGGCTTATCCATGAAGCCTGGGCTGATATTCGGAAAATTGCCGGTGGCTTTTCCTTCTGCTTTTCTTTGACCTCCTTTGACTAATCTTACTTGAGAGGTCAAGGACACCTAGCAAGAAAAGCTGTAAGACAAATAAAGTACAACATAGGGTTGTAATTTATGCACATCCCTCATTATAAACGGAGGGTGAAGTGCCCTGTGGTTTGACATTAGTGACTGGTATGGTAGTAACACAAAGATTGACATCAGTTGACTACTAATACAGTTTGACAGTACTGTTGATATTAAGTGCTGTAAATAGAGGAGCGTTGGTTTATACCCACACTTGGTATAGTATCTACTGTATTACCAGGGCCAATCGGAATGTCAAGGTGTATATACTGGAGTGCATTATCACTGGGGCTGTATATTATTCAAAACATATCTATACTGGTGACAGTATGATGCATGACTGTGATCATGCTTTTTTCCCCCCACAAAGCCCCTTTCTTTTGTTAATATTGTGCAGTTGTGTTTACAACGTATTTACAACTTATTTTCCGTGCAGAGAATGCATTGGTTTCCACTTAATATTTGTCTATTTGCTATTACGGGGAAGCTATGTAAAGTAATCTGACATGACATTTAAATGACTCATAATAAGCATCAGTCAGTAAACTGAGGCTGAACTGTGACTTACTTTACAGATTGGAACCAAAATAGCAAGCTTTTTAATACTTTATTCATCGGTTCATTGGACTGGGATAGTTCATCGGTGATTTGTCGCTGCTTATAGCGTATGCCAGTATAATAACATAAAGTGATCGAACAGCAGGATGGTCTAATAGTCAGTGACCTCTAAGACCTGGATTCAATCCTTCGTTTTTATCTGTTGATTAAGACACCTAACCTGCACTCATGGTAGTGGCATGACGTTTCTAATCCCGTGTCCCTGCTATCACCCAAGCAGAGAGCACTAAAGACCCCCCCCCCCCCCCTTTATGGATTGGATTAGTACCGTATATAAATAATACTAGATCTGAATGAAAAGGTTGGGATCCATGACAGTTTATTTTGATTGACAAGATCTAATGAGACACATTTATTCGTGGCCCACAGATGATGCAGCCGGTACCATTGCTCCCTCACACAATATAATCTCAGCATCAGGGCAGACATAGCAGTATTTATGCAGCACATAATAGTTCAATCACTGCATTTGATTCCATATTTTTTGATGTCTGAATCCGATGAATTGACTATTTTATTGTTTTCACTTGTTTTTCACTTTTTATCCTCTTTTTTTCTCTCTCTACTCATTTTGTAAATCCTTTTCTCCTCCTCTTACTCTTGCCCTCTTTCTTCTTCTTTCTCCTGCCTCCACTCATGCTGTTTTTTGTTGTTGTTTTTCTCTCTCCCTGACTAACCTTCCTCTCTCCTAGGAGTCAGGAGATGTGAGGACGGGTGTCGTTCATCGACCCCCTGATCTACCTGTGTATCAACACACTCCCCCACCCTCCCCTTCAGCATGAATGGGGATATGCCTCATGTTCCCATCACCACTCTCGCTGGGATCGCTAGCCTCACAGACTGTGAGTGACACACAGCCGTTTTCCAAACTCACTAGCACAGATTCTGTCGTGTGTCCTCTTCCAGTGTAAATTGCCAATGAGAAATATTAACAGATGTAAATTTGCAATTGTGATCGTATATTCTGTGTCTTGCCATGTTTTGTTTTCCTTCTCTCTACTTTTCTACAACTACGTGTCCTCTATGGCTGATGTTTGTTTCTCACCCTGTCTCTTTATTTCTCTACCTCCCCATCTCTGTACTTTCCGTCATCGATCTCTACTTGTTTCAGTGTTGAACCAGCTGCCCCTCCCGTCCCCTCTCCCGGCCACCACCACTAAGAGCCTCCTATACAATGGGAGGATCGCAGAGGAAGTTACCTGCCTACTGGGCTGTCGGGATGAGAATCTGGCCTCCCAGCTGGCGCATGGCCTCAACCAGGTCTCCACAGAGTACATGTGAGTTTACACGTGAAAGTGTGTATGTGACAGCGTTGTGTCCGATACAGAGAGCTTAGGATGTCACATAACGTGACTTTACAAATGATCAGTAAGAACAGGTAGCAACAGAAGAGATGCTACTGTTGACTATAGAAATGAAGTGATTTAGCTGCAGACAAATATGACATTTTTTATATTTAAAAGTCAAGAACTTTGTATTAAAGTTATAGTTTTTAAAAAAGTTTCTTCATTTATCTTGAAAGGTGCCACTTTGGATTCATGGCACAAAATTAGACTAAATCCAATTCAGTGCTTATTACCGAGGCCACATTTTGATTGTGTTATTTGTCATCTTATATCGAGGTATTGATGTTTATTTATATGAAACCACTGAAGTATACCCGACAAACCAAATCAATTTAAGTCATTCCGAAGATTCTGTAAATCCAATTTAGCCATGAAGGCGCTCTGCTCATTGATTTTCAACATTGTCCATACATTCCTAAAACAACCAAGGAATACATAGAGCGTTCAATTTACCAACCCTAAATTGTAGGCTACATGGTCATATATATGTTAAATGCAATTAATATTTGCATTCATACATGTTTTAGAGTTTTAAACATTCTTCACTTTTGTCCATTTCTACATATTGCTATGAGTAATGCTGCCCACTCAACGCTCACCCTTTAATAATGGGACTCAACTTATTTGTGTGTTTTCAGAGAGCTGAAGGACAACCTGGGTAGCGATGAGCCAGAGGGAGATGCACCACTGCTGCTGCAGACCATGCTGGCCAGGAACCCTGGCATCTTCAGGGAGAAAAGTATGGAGATGACTACCTGTTGCACATTATGACAGGAAAGCATTCAATCGTAAAGATATTTATAAACTAATATACTGTTTTTATCATTCCTGAACAGATGTTATGCAGCAGCCAATGGTACCAACGTACAAGATCACTCAAAATTCCTTGCATAGCCCGGCCCAGCCTGCAAACTTCCAGCCGGCTGCAATGTCTCCAAATCCACCGAGGTGAGTCAGGCTGCAAAATTCAGCCGCCCCGTATGTACCATTACTAGAAACTGTGACCGTGTAAGTGTTGTGAACACGTTTTCTCCTTTTTTTTTAATTGGTACATCCCAGTTGCTTCACAACATTTTGTGTCATTTAGTTTCAATGATTATTTGCTTTATGTATAAGCGGTGTCATTGATTAATTAATAATGCAATTATATTATAATGTTAGTTATTTTACTGTTGTTGGCATGCAACTTCCTTCTACGTGCTTGCTCACTTTCTTTCTCCCTGTCCTCTCCTCCACTTTGTCCAGTCGGTTTGTGGCTCCTCAGACTGGTTCCAGTAGTCGGTACATGGGCCAGAACAGTCCAGTACCGAGCCCCTACACCCCCCAGAGCCCCGCCCCCGGTTACATACAGCAGTACCCCCATCAACAACCACCCAGCTATAACCAACACCAACAGATACAACAAGGTGACAGTATATGTGTGTGTTGCATGTGCATTCATCAGGGGGCAGTGTGTGTGTGTGTGTGTGTGTGCCTGGCTGATGTACATGATCGGTATGATTCATTGAAAGACATCAGCACAATTCCAGACGTGCATGTGAGGTAAACATGCTAGCAGCATAGCATAATGACAATTAAAAAGTTACAGGTTTTATAGTGTCTCCTAAACTGGTACATATACAGCCCAATATCACCTTTTAGTAAGGTTTTGTGTGACGACCCCTGGTGACCCCCTTAAAGTTTCCGTCATCTAGGTTTTATCAGCTCTACGTGAATTGTAATGGAAAGCAGATTTAAATCTGTCAGAAAGCCAAATTACAAAACAGAATTCTTGACTTTTGCCGTTGCAATGTTTTGATGGTTGTCTGTGATTAGCAGCTGAGGATTTTGTGGACACAATTCCGTTCGTTCCTTGTTAAGCTGCTGTAAGTGTGAACTGAACGCTTCTTCATTCAGTTGTTCACAGGTGGTGTTGTCTCGTTGCTTTTTCTTTTTTTTAGATTTCCAACTGTTTCATCGGGGATTTCCCAAATGTTTTATGAAAGTAGCACTAGTTTCTCTGAATTAAAATATCTAACAGAGCACTGTTCCATACATTGAAACAGGGACAGTGAAAAGTATACAATTACATATAATTGTATAGTTGATATTGAATAATTGGTCAGTGGGGCAATGTCATGACTTTATCCCGTGTTTTCAGTATGGCTGATACTATTGGTCAATTATGGCTGATCACCATATCATCGCTGTTGACAGATGTGTTTGAAAAATGTATGCAGTATATTTATTATATGATCTTAAGTTTATTTATGTACGATTGTTTTCTTTCCAGTAAATTTCCCTGTTTTATTTACCGTTACTGTCGTCTATAGAAATACAGATCATATGTTGTGGGTTTACGTAATGGGCCGGGTTCTGGCTAGAAAGTTCATGCCCTCTAGACATGAATAGAATTTGCAGTTTATTGCATAACAACTGTGACAGTTGTGGCTCCTACGAGTGCCTCTCAATTACAAGTGTAATTGGTTGAAATGTCTGCGCTGGTGATTTAATACTCCCAATAAAATATTTGACCAATAACAGGAGGTACAGGTTTGGTTCAACAATGTGGAGATTAACAGGCGTCTGCTTCTCAAACAAGTTTGCTTCCAAGAGCCAAAATAAGTTAGCATTTTACACACAACAATTTTCACGATGTATGCAACCTGTACATTCCGTTACATCCGGGGGTGGAATTTTAGGAATTCGTTTACTACTTTTTGGGTCTCATAAAACCTCTCTGACTCCTGTGTGCAGTTAATGTATGCAGTTAAACCTCTTTGCTGTATTTTACAGACACATTTTTTTCTTCTTAGATTTTTGAAGAGAAGATGTTTTTCTGTCATGATCAGAGTGTTATAATTGCCTCACTCATGGATCACTAACAAAAGGACCTTTATATTTCTTTTGCAGTGTCTGTGGCCAGTCCCATGGTTCCGGGTGGCATACGAAATATCCACGAGGGCAAAGTATCGGGGCAGATGGCCAACGCTGCCAACCACCACTCAGAGGACTACATGAACATTGTACACCGACTGAGCACTGAGGTACAACTGAGTCCATTATCAGTTCACTACATGAACAAACATCAACGTTTGCTGTTGAATGAGGCTATTTTTAGACATTTTCTTTGAGGTTTGGAACATTTGTAATGTGAAACAAAAAATGTTCTACAATCATCAGACAGACAAAGAATTAAACAGTTTAAGGAGCGGTTATGCTAACTAACCAGGCACAATGGTTTCTGAATAAACCCTGTTTACATATGTGTGGTTATATTTGTGTGTATTTTTCAACAACAAGTTAAAACAGAAACGCCACGCCCTCCATTTTATGGGTTCATAGATTTATTTATTTTGGTATTTTCAATTAGCAATTTTCTAAAGGTGGAATCTTAGTATTTTTTTCCGATTATTATTGGTATTATTATTATTGTATATATTAAATAAAATCAACATTATGGTTTGAATTGCCGGACAGAATCAGGGCCTTAATGAGAAAAGCTTAATTTGTGACAATTTGACCAAAGTTGGACTTGCCGTCAACAGCTTTAAGATAGTTTTGGTTGAAGGTCCAGTGTAAAGCTGGTACCTGGTAGATTACATCTGTCTTTTCTGTGTGTTGTCTAGGAGGGAGACTCCGCCATGAGGAATCCTTCGTTCTCTCTGAGGTCTCCACAGTCCGGCTGCTCCCCAGCAGGGAGTGAAGGAACACCCAAACGTAAGGACACTGGCAGAGGGAAGGAGACGCTACAGTGCCTACCGGTTTTCATTTAGGAAACGGCCTCCCCTGGCTCTCTAAAACTCATGATTACAATTTCACAGCAAAAGAATGGTTTCAGTCTTGGAGGACACCTTCATTTTTTGGCATTGTACATCATCAGCGTCTGTTGTCACGACAGTGCTGTGTCTGATTTTGTGCACTTTGTTTTTTACTTGCCTTTGGAGGGTAACTTTAACTCTCTTTGGTGTTGCTTCCTTACAGCAGGTTCTCGACCCCCGCTGATTCTGCAGTCACCACCTCCCTATGCGCCCTCACCGAGGGAGGGAGGACCTCTCCAGAACCAGCAGCTCCAGCAGAGGAAGAAGGGCCCCGCAGTAAAAGAGGAGAAAGATTTGTACGACATTGTGAGCTCTCCAAACAAGGACTCGACAAAACTCACCCTCAAGTTGTCCAGGGTCAAGTCAAATGAGTCCGACACCCCAGGTAAGGAAGGAAGGCACCATCTGAGCTGGATCCCCATGTTTTTGTTATGTGGTTTCCTACATCTCCATTTTCAAACTTTCACAGCATTTTAATAACTTACGTATGCTGCACTCACGTCTTGGAGTGGAGGCCATTTAAAGCCCTTTTTAAATGCAACCCTGTAAAAGTGTTTTTGTTAATATCTCAGGTGATGCTCTGCCGGGAATGGACGAGAACTCTGACAACATGGAGACAGAACTGGGCTTTCAGCAGGTGCCTGTTCTCCAGCAGAATCTAGCTCGGATGCAACAGCAGCAGCAGCAAGCTTGTGGTGCCAGTGGTCTCCAGCCTCCCAGTTCCCCGTACGACGAGGCAGAGCTGGATGCCCTCGCTGAAATTGAAAGGATAGAACGAGAGGCGGCGAGTGAGAAGTGCTCCAAGGAGGTTCAAGATAAAGGTGTGTAGAATATCAGAAACATGACTATATGGATAAAAGCTGAACAAATACAGTAGTTGTGAAGAACTTAAGAGGTTGTTTGATCTTCATCTCTTTCTCTTTACAGACAAGCCACTGAAGAAGCGAAAACAGGACTCCTTTCCCCTGGAGCCCGGCGCAGGGGGACCCGGTGGCCCCACAGGTGCCCCAGGCAGTGGATCGACAGGAGGGGGCAATGCTGGCAAACTGACCCCGCAAGAGGCCACCGCAGCTGGGAACGGTGCCAGCCGCCCTCCCCTCATGGTGAGCATCGACCTCCAGCAGGCAGGCCGAGCTGATGGCCAGCTCGACCCCTGTCTGGCTGCCCCTATTCCAGCCCTTGAGGCCCAACGCTGGCCTGAAGAACCAGCTAGTGGGCCGGCTGCAGTGGAGGGTTCTGACACGGCTTTGCGGTTGAAACCAGACGGGCGGCCGGAAGTCATCAAGAACAGGGTCGATAAACATGACGGCAGGAGAGATGGTCGAGAGTCGTCGAAGCACCGACACGATGACAAGTCCTCCGACAGACGGGGAGACATGCCAAAGTCATCAAACCGGGGGGAACACGGACGAGACAGGGACCGAGAATCTGACAGAGATAGGAGGCATCGGAGCGAGACAGGCGGTCGAGACCGACGCTCGCCTGACTCGCGCTGTCGAAGTGACAGAGATAGGTACCGGGCTTCTTCCACCGGGGAGCCTGGTCGGAGCGGCAATTGGCACGATGGTTCCAAACCGGCATCGTCTGCCTCTGGTGCTAAACTTCCAGATTCTTTCCCCGCTCAGCTCCTTGGAGGGCATAGTGGCGCACTGAAGAACTTCCAGATCCCTAAGGTGATCTGGGCTGACCCAAACCAAATGTCTACCCACCTACCAGTCATTCAACTTTCACTGCCTGCAATCTCAAAAAAACAAATCACACCGCTGTTCACTCTCGTTTGCGTCTTTGTTTTCCCATTTGTGAGCCTTTTGTTTATTCCTGGGATAAAACTATGTAAATGCATTAACCCACAACGAACCATCTGCCTAAAGTAGAAGAGTTGATTCATTTGTTAGTCCGGTGTGTAAACAAAAGCAAGTACCTTTTTTAAGGAATGCTCCAATACTGTTTCTCAGAGGTTTCGTGTGGGTAAATGTCGACCTAAAACATCCACTGTCCGTATCATGCAGCCATAAAAATCTGGACTGAGAAAAAGCTCATTTTCTCTTTACAATTCAGCTTCTCTTTGTTTCATCCTTTCTTACATCTACTGTCAATGCAGTGCTGAGAGATGCAACCCCCAGCCACATGCTCACGTTTAAATATGGTCGTTCTTGTGCGTTTGTTTACAAAAAAGCAGACTCAGTGTTGCATGCAACAGCTTCGTTTGTGCTACTAGAAAGGATCGGTTGAATCCAGTAAACAAACGACGTGGATGAAATGGTTAAGAGTCGTCCTGGCAGGAAACCAGCTCTGCAGCTGCTGAAGGATACAAGCGTAGTTCAAACTGATCTGTTACGAGGCCACTGGCGCATGTCAGGAAGATGAAATGGGATCACAGTATCGATCTTTATCGTCTCAGTAGAGCTGCACTCTGTTCTTCTCAGTAGAGCTAAGCAATGCTTTGATTTTATTGTTCATTTACGATGTGTGTCAGTCACTGGTAGCGATGGGAGGCAGTGTTTCGCATTGGCTAATGAGCTATGACTTCCCTGTGGTGGAACTGGTTGGATTGACTCATAGTCTAGAGAAATGTATCCAAGAACAGTGTGCTTATGATGAATGGAAATTAATATTTGACGAATTTAATCAACAGAATGTCTCTTAATTTCTTAAATATAATCGCGTTGGCTAATGTTCGCCGTTAACAAATTCAATTCTTTCAGCCAGGTAGGAATGATTGGATATTGTACAGCACTGTTTTTATTAGTCAGAATCACAATGTGAAAAATGTTGCCGAGTGGAAACATTCACAAACAAAATGTCCTGCTTTGGGCCGTCACCCCGAGTGTCTGGGGGAAGCTGCTGCCTTGGCACTGCATTGATGACGATGTGCCATGTATTGATTGACCATCACTCACACAGTTTAAGACGACGACGTTGGGAAACGATGGATTGTTCCTTGGCGTCAAACCTATACTGGAAATGAACATCAAAATCACTTCTCTCATGTCAATCACTTTGAGCTATTATTTACTTTTTATTCTTTAAACAAAGCTCATGCTTTTCTGTCAAAATCTTTTACGTGTGAATTTTGAGCCTCAAACGCTACAATTGCAGAGGGCTTTTCTGACTCCTTTCTGTTTTGTTTGTTTCTTTTTTTTCCTTCAGATCAAACGTGATAAGGATGTCGGTGGGTCGAATGAAAGTCAAATGTGGGGACAGCCCAAGGTTAAACTGGAGAGGCTTGGTTTGGTGCAGGACTTCGAGAAGAGGCCCAAGCCTGTAGTGGTCCTGAAAAAGCTCTCCGTTGACCAGATCCAGAGGATCATCCGACACAGCAAGTCTGGAAAGAACCGGATCTCTTCAGGGAGGTCCAGCAAAAGTAAGAACAAGAAGCTGTTCAACTGCAAGCAGTTTTGCTCTCTATCTCCATTTTTATTTTACCATTCACTTAAATAAGAAAACAGAATTCCCTTTTTTTTTTTTTGTTAATAACTTGTAAAATGTGATGTTTTCAATTTTCAGGTGGTATGGACCCGTCAGTTCTGAAGGAGCTGCCACCAGAGCTGCTGGCAGAGATCGAGTCAACCATGCCCCTGTGCGAAAGGGTGAAGGTGAACAAGAGGAAACGAAGCACTGTAAACGAGAAGCCCAAATATGCTGAGGTCAGCTCGGATGAAGACTATGACGCAAATGGAGAGTGTGAGTAAAATGATTCGATTCTCGTCAGTTCTCAAGGTTTGGTCCTTTGCTTTGGTGAAAATTCTTAAATGATCCGAACGTTTCTACAAAGAAACACTTTTATATTTTAATACCAATACATTGTCACGTGTTAGTGTACTTTGGTATACCTTTTTTTTTTAGATTTTAGGACCTGATTTCTTTATGCCTAATCTCTACAGCTGCAAAGAAGCGCCAGCGCAGAGACAAAGACAGGTCCTGGGATGTGGAAGAAAGAGATCGCCGGGGTTCCGGGGAACATCGGAAAAGTGGGAACCGGGAAGGCAGACGGGGCTCAGGGAGCCGCTACCGAGACTCCTCCGATGAACATTCACCACCGCCACCCAGCATGACTGAAAGTCTGTATTCAAGTCATCTGTCACCCCATATCCAATCATGGTCTTTTAACTTTTGTGTGTGACATTGATTTAAAATAATGAACTTGTGGAGTGTGTGTGTGTGTGTGTGTGTGTATCTGGCACATACAATAAAAACAAAACAAGAAGCAAAATTTAAGATGACATTTCTCTCGCTCAGTTGCCAGAAAAATGAAGGAGAAGCAGAAGCAGAAGAAACGGAAAGCATATGAACCCAAGCTCACCCACGAAGAGCTGATGGACTCGTCCACATTCAAGAGGTTCTTAAACAGCATTGACAACATACTGGAGAATCTGGAGGATGTGGATTTCACTGCCATGGGTAAATATAAGGGCCGACTGTCTTTTTGAAAATCCAAAAGCAGAAAGCTCACAGTCCTTAATTGTGCTTTTGTTTTTGTGCTTTTCAGCAGCGGCAGACGATGATGAGATACCTCAAGAGTTTCTGCTCGGTAAACACCAGTTAAATGAACTGGGCAGCGAGTCCGCCAAGATAAAGGCCATGGGCATCTCCAGCAGGGTACTGTGTATATAGTGTATTACTACAAAGACTGGGTGGTGCTGTTTCAGGTGGAGGACTAAGTGACTGTCTCTGTTGTTGTAGATCCCATCAGACAAGCTGGTGAAGCTGCTGAACATACTGGAGAAGAATATCCAGGATGGGTCCAAGCTCTGCACCTTGATGAGCCATGTGAGTTCCCTTCCTGCCTCTCTCTGTTGAATATACTTTGTAGTGGTATTTAACTCACGTATGATATTCTGTACTGAAGAAGTCCACACAGTATTCACGTTGATAAAAACCCACCGCCTGCAAAAATGGGAAATGAATTGTTAAAATGCTGCAAAAGATTTCTTTGCTTGAATAAATCAAAACCTTCTGATAGAAGTTTGTTTCTGTAAAACGCATTCACATTCCTTTCTAACCTCAGGACCACGATGCTGAAGATGAGGAGAAGCTTTGGAGAGACCTCATAATGGAGAGAGTCACAAAGTCAGCAGACGCCTGTCTGACAGCTCTTCACATCATGACCTCCGTGCACATGCCGAAGGCTGTCTACATCGAAGACGTCATCGAGAGGGTCCTGCAATACACCAAGTTCCATCTTCAGAACTCACTGTATCCACAATACGACCCGGTCTACAGGGTGGACCCTCATGGAGGTGAGGATCAAGAATAAGGGCTTTGTTTCATTCAAATCTTCTATGTGTGCCAGAGCCTTTGGGGTCTGAGTGAAACAAAATCGAGGAGTTTTTGGAATGTGGCCTATTAATATGTTAGAACCTTGCATCAGTTTTGTTCGTAAAACTATCCAAGAACTGCTGCTAACCTCCTCCTGCATGGCAGCACAAAACATATGACCTGTAGCAGAAATGACTGCTGTCCTAAACTCTAGCATCTCATCTCAAGCAGTCAGAGTGACCTAAACGACTCCCTGAATTACATTTAAGACATGTATGTAATCTTTCATGATCAAAAACACTTTAACAAGGGTTTCTCTTGTCCGTCTAGGTGGCCTGTTAAGCTCCAAGGCAAAGCGTGCAAAGTGCTCCACACACAAGCAACGTGTGATTGTCATGTTGTACAACAAAGTGTGCGACATCGTCAGCAACATCTCGGAGCTCCTGGAGATCCAGCTTCTCACAGACACCACCATCCTGCAGGTAAACACTGAAAGCACTTGAAAAAACAATGTTCGACTGCAGTCATCTGTTTTATGAAGTCAAAAAATGTCATCGCAAACCAGACGATGACTCATGACATTCTCTTTTTTTCCAGGTTTCTTCGATGGGAATCACTCCGTTCTTCGTGGAGAATGTCAGTGAGCTGCAGCTGTGTGCCATTAAACTAGTGACAGCAGTGAGTCAATGTTTGTTTTTACAGTTTAAAAACCTCCTGACTTTGGTGTACATCCCTGAAAATGCATGTTTTTACTGTTTACTACCAAACTGTGAAGGTAGAGACGAACCACCGTTGTTATTTTCTGTCTCCAGGTGTTCTCACGTTATGAGAAGCATCGACAGTTGATCTTGGAGGAGATTTTTACCTCTCTGGCCAGATTGCCCACCAGCAAGCGCTCCCTCAGGAATTTCAGGTAATCTGTTTGATATGAATTTACATTGATTCATGCCCACAAGGTGTTGCAGGGATAAGGCATCGAATAAGAAGCTTTATTAACGTAGAAAAGTAAACGTTGAGGCAGAGGTGAAGATTTCCCATTATAAAAGTCTGTTTCCTACACCACCAACTCCATTCTTTGTCTTGATAATACCCATAATAGTAAGTCATCATGCATCTTTGCCTCGTGTGTCCTCAGGCTGAACAGCTCAGACCAGGACGGAGAGCCGCTGTACATCCAAATGGTGACGGCTCTGGTGCTGCAGCTGATCCAGTGTGTGGTCCACCTCCCCAACGACAGGGACATGTTCGACGAGTACGAGAGCAGGGTAGGACAGCGGGCAGACACGCACGACTACCGCACAAGCAAGCAGATGTACAATTTCTACAAATACACACACACACACGATCAGACATATCATTTGCTCACAAGTCCTTTTTGTGTCTTTTTTTATTTATTTTGTAGGTGGATCAAGATGTGTTGATAACCAACTCGTATGAGACAGCAATGAGAACAGCACAAAACTTCCTCTCAGTCTTCCTCAAAAAGTAATTACCGCTCCTGTCTGTACTGCCTTCAAAAAGGCGTTGCACTTATAATTGCAAAGTTCCATTACTGTACCAAAGCTGTCGTCATTAGTATTTATTAACATGGGCTGAAGAACCACGACCGTTTCTCTTTTGGAGCATTACTGCCACAGTTTGTTAAGCCCTCTGTAGTCACTAAACATATGGATCAAACCTCCACCATCCTCACGGTGTGCATGTTTTTCCCATGTGCATGCTGGGTATTGCACAAGATGCAAACGATTCAGGGACCTACTTGCTCCAAGTCTGTCTAGTACTCAAACACTTCACTACATCTGGTGGAAGTAGTATGACAGCTAGTTCGGTTTAACACATCAGTTTACTGTTTTCATTTTCTGGTTGCTTTATGTTCTGAACCCTCGGCCCCTGGTTATTTTTGCTCCCATTAATTCTTTCTCGTTTCGCTTTCTGCGGCCTGTTTCCCCCCCCCCTTTTTTCCTCTTTGTCTTCCGCCGTCCTCAAGATGTGGCAGCAAGCAGGCCGAAGAAGATTACCGGCCATTGTTTGAGAACTTTGTCCAGGACCTGCTCTCGACAGTAAACAAACCAGAGTGGCCGGCTGCAGAGCTGCTGCTCAGTCTGCTCGGTCGACTGCTGGTTAGTATGACGGAGCTCTTTCTTTAAACGGGAAATGCAACAGTGATTTCAAGAATAGATGATTCAGATTGATAGCGGGGGACAGATTTACCTTCCTTTGACATGAGACGCAGACTTAAGAGGTTGCAACTCATTATTTTGTATTTTTATTAATTTTAAAAATCATTTTGTTTATAACACTAGTTTTGTATGTCAGCCCTCAACAGAATTACTTTTTGATTTGTGGCAATCAAGTATGTAAATACTTATGGATGCCCTAAAGTAGGAAGTTATTAATCTTGAATGCGATGATACGATTGTTTCTTTTTTTTAGGGTTTAAGTAAAAGTCAATCTTGGTCCAAAGTGTAAAACTCTTTCTTCCCCGCTGTGTCGCTGCTCCCCTCAGGTACACCAGTTCAGTAATAAGCAGACAGAGATGGCTCTGAGAGTAGCGTCTCTGGACTACCTGGGCACCGTGGCTGCCCGTCTGAGGAAGGACGCCGTCACCAGCAGGATGGACCAGAAATCAATAGATCGAATCCTGCGAGAGGTAGAAGGAACAGCTCCACATTCGATGACCTCGCTGTCTCTTGGACGTAGTTGATGTTTATAGTGACGAAAAAAAACAAGCAGAAAATGTATTGTGTGATCTCTCTCTGATTCTATAGTCCCAAGGCACTGATGAGACCCAGCAGCTGCAGAAGGCTCTCCTGGACTACTTGGAGGAGAATGCAGAGACGGATGCATCACTGGTGGTGGGTTTACATTAGACTGGCTGAGGAAGTGGTGACTTTAGATTCATGACATTTGAGAGTCACGTTGACGTTTACTTTATTACATTAACTGGGCTATTTGGCCACATAAAATATCACCTTATGTAACCACACTAATAAACTAATCATCTTAATCGTTAGCCATGAATACATTTTTTTTTTTCTGAATCTGCTAACTCTGACGCTGAGACCTTCGTTGTCCTCTAGTTTGC
Organism: Leptoclinus maculatus; assembly: GCA_032191485.1. Classification (NCBI taxonomy): domain Eukaryota; kingdom Metazoa; phylum Chordata; class Actinopteri; order Perciformes; family Stichaeidae; genus Leptoclinus; species Leptoclinus maculatus. The sequence goes on from JAVDOI010000005.1 coordinate 16,790,938, forward strand.
CAGAAAGTTCTACGTCGCCCAGTGGTTTCGGGACGCCACCACAGAAGCTGAGAAGTCCATGAGGAACCAGAACTCAAAGGATGAGGACTCATCCGACGGACCGCAACATGCCAAGGAGATGGAGACCACCGGGGAAATTATGCAGCGTGCTGAGAAGCGCAAGAAGTTCCTGCGCAACATCATCAAGGCAGCGCCGTCTCATTTCGCCACACTGAAGTAAAGACTTATGAATATCTCAGTAAAGCTCTCCGTATCAGCTACAGTCTCTCTGTCAGTTGACTGTACGATGACTTTATGATCCTCTAACGTTCGTCCTCTTTGCCCTTCTCCCCAGAATGAACTCTGACACTGTGGATTATGAGGACTCATGTCTGATTGTGCGTTATTTGGCCTCCATGAGGCCGTTCGCCCAGAGCTTTGATATTTATTTAACACAGGTAAGATTTAAGTATCTGTTTTTTTTTTTAATGAATCGCAGCAGCTACGTAAAATAATCTATAAGTCGTTCACACAGTATGATAAAGGTGTTATTAGGGTTCACTGGTTTGTCTGTTCTGTCGACTGTTGAACTGAAAAACATCAGTTTGTGTAATCAGGCTGGTGCATTTATTTATTTATCTTATAGATCTTGCGAGTCCTTGGGGAAAGTGCCATCGCTGTAAGAACTAAAGCCATGAAATGTCTGTCTGAGGTTGTGGCTGTGGACCCCAGCATACTGGCCAGGGTATGTTAGGATCTGTGTTCACATACTGTACACGATGTATGTTAGGATCTGTGTTCACATACTGTACACGATTTATGATCTTAATCTCTGTTCTAGTCACATTTTTGCTCTGTCAAGATTTTTGCTTTATTGTGCTGTTCTGTTGTGCACGCAAGTTATCTTGTAGTCTTTTCGCTCTATACTGACGCACTCTTCTCCGCCTCTGCAGTCCGACATGCAGCGTGGTGTCCACGGCCGTTTGATGGACAACTCTACCAGTGTGAGAGAGGCAGCTGTGGAGCTGCTGGGAAAATTTGTGCTCAGCAGACCCCAACTCACCGAGCAGTACTATGACATGCTCATAGAGAGGATACTGGTAAGTTGCTTATTGTCGACTCATTGTGAGGTTTTACGATCCCTCTATGAACTGAACACATGATAGTCGTCTTTTTTTCTGCTTCAACTTGTTTATGAATGTGTTGCGGTATGCCGTGCCATCAAAATGTTGATCTACAGGTATCAATGTGCCAGTTCAATGCTGGGTTCATTGTCTCATGCTGTTTAGGCCACACCCTGATTCTGACATGTTGATGCTGCAGTTGGAACTATGATTTATCAGAACAGAACATTATCAGGGCATTGATAAGCTGACAATAACGTGACGTACTGCATTGACATTGTCTTTGCACATCATGCTGTTCACTGGCAGTCGATTGTTATGGCCCCAGCCACCCAACTTATGTTACTTTACTGTATGAAATATTGTTGTATTGATTATATTATACACATTTTACTCATGTGCATTATTACACTGTAGTCTTAGTTGTGTGTGTGTGTTTTTGCGTGTATCGGGGAGAGCTTAAAGTTATTGGTGTGGGGCTCGGGCTGAAAAATGGCAGACTTTGTCATGCCGGCGCCGGGTTAGTGCTGGATGTTTGTCCCATTCGGGGCTCTTAAAGAGCGGAGCCTATTCCTCTGCTGGGTCACTGAGTTTACATGAAAGCACTTGAAGGATTGACTTTGAAGAAATGTTGCTTAAAAAGGCTCATTTAGATGTTTCAAGTTTGCTTTTGCGTGGATAAAATGAAGTAAGAAGCCAGTTTAATGGCAGCATGCAGTCCAGGATCAATGCGATCATTGTCTTGGCCGTGGTAATATAAGCTATCGATATTGAAATGAAGTACAACCCTCCACGCTTTGTGCTCTTTCTTTGTCCTCAACATCTGAAAGGTGAACACATTGAAATTGTTGTGCCTGTTGTCATGGAAATGCTCAAGAGGGTTCATGAGAAGTTCAATCTTCATTACGGTCTTATACTGCCACCTGTTGTCAGAGAGGAGCGATCACACCCCGTGCAGATGTTTCTGTGTAATGAAAACAAAGGCCTTGCTAATGCTTGCAGAACAAAACCATCTTTTTTTTTTTGGTGCACAGGACACTGGTATCAGTGTAAGAAAACGGGTGATCAAGATCCTCAGAGACATCTGTCTGGAGCAGCCAACCTTCAGTAAGATTACTGAGATGTGTGTGAGGATGATCCGCAGGGTCAATGATGAGGAAGGTATCAAGGTATGGATCAACTGCACCTTCGTGCCTCCACAATTTAACTTTTTATTTTTTTTAGATAAATGTCTCTGGTGCAATAACTTCCTCCCAAAACCTTTGAACGATTTGTACAAAGTACAGATGAAAACTAATGACACGTGAACTTGTTTATAGAAACTGGTGAATGAGACATTCCAGAAGTTGTGGTTTACTCCGACTGCAAATCAGGACAAGGAGACCATGACCAGAAAGATCCTCAACATCACTGATGTGGTAAGTTTAACTGGCAGGTTGTTGTGTACAAATAAATAAATGAAGAAGGTCAAATCTTTCATCAACCTTCACTCTGTATTCATTTGATGCCTGCGCAACAGCCGTGGCCGGAGGCATCATGTTTTTGGGTTAATTCTCGTGAATGAAGTGATAACATGAAGTGATGACATGAAGTGATGACATGAAGTGATGACATGGTTTTAAACTGCAACTTGATGGAGGCATACAACCACGTACGTCTGGTTGCCTGATGGTGAAGTTTAATTCTCTTGTCTCTTCTTCAGGTCGCAGCGTGTCGAGACACCGGCTATGACTGGTTTGAGCAGCTTCTTTCGAATGTAAATATTTTATGTTTTTGTCGGGGCTTCACCGGGTGGGGAATATATCAATGTTTAAAACATTTGTAAATGACCATTGTCTCTCTCTCGCTTCAGCTTCTAAAGTCCGAAGAGGATGCATCGTATAAGCCAGCCAAAAAGGCCTGTGTCCAGCTAGTTGACAATCTGGTCGAGCACATACTCAAATACGAAGAGTCTCTTGCAGGTTTGTAACTTTTTCGTTTGACACCAACTTAAACTGTTCCGTAATGCAGCAGTTGATTCTGTCTTAAACCGCTGTCTACACTTCTCGTTGAGTTCATCAATGTTCTATAATAAGTTTGATTTTAAAGTGGAATTAATTGATGTCCTCTTTCCTCTGTAGACAACAAAGGTGTAAACTCAACACGGCTAGTGGCGTGTATCACCACCTTGTACTTATTCAGCAAGATCAGGGCCCAGCTGATGGTCAAACATGCCATGACCATGCAACCCTACCTGACCACAAAGTGTAACGTAAGTTCTCTATCCCTAATCCATTCAGTTATTTAAAAAATACTCTTATGTATTCAAGGATTCTTTATATCAGTGTGAAGAAATGAACATAAAGCATTCACTCCCTAATCCACAGATTGGATTGAGCAGTGAATTTAAAGACCTCTAATCTAGTCATTGTTGCTGCCTGATCTACCAGAGCTCCCCCGGTAGTTACTGTTATGCTGTGTCCCCTGCAGACTGCCAATGACTTCATGGTCATCTGTAACGTGGCAAAGATCTTGGAGCTTGTGGTTCCTCTGATGGAGCACCCCAGTGAAACATTCCTGGCCACCATCGAAGAAGACCTCATGAAGCTCATCATCAAATACGGCATGACGGTGCGTGCTAGTAGCTTTTTAGAAAAAACACTTATTGGATGCAACATTGTAGAACCGGGTTTGCTCTGTGAAATGTGAAATGTAATCAGTGTTTTTATCGCGATGACATGATGTCGTCCTTCCTTTTCTCTAGGTGGTCCAGCACTGCGTCAGCTGTCTTGGAGCTGTTGTCAACAAAGTCACGCACAACTATAAGTTTGTCTGGGCCTGCTTCAACAGATTCTATGGTGAGATATACAGTTAGCATCTCGTATGCACAGTTTTTAAGTTTTAAAGTTGAGCTTTAAAGTGTCACTTTTAACAGAAACGTAAAAACGTAAAAAATAGGACATACCAATAATCTAGGTCTTCTTCGAAGTAACTTAAAATGTATTCTTTCTTTGTTCAGGTGCACTTAACAAGCTGAAGGTTCAGCATCACGAGGATCCCAACAGCACGACGTTGGTAGCAAACAAGCCTTTCCTGCTGCGATCGCTCTTCACTGTGGGTGCCCTGGCTCGGCACTTTGATTTTGATCTGGAGGAGTTCAAAGGCACAAACAAGGTAGGATTGCAGCAGATGTTTCATAATATTCCACCTTTTAAAAGGAAAGCTGTGAAAAGCTATAGATTGCAACTCTACGTTCAATTATTAGTTTTGGGCTTTGCTGCTAGAGAGAGTAAAGTCAAATTGGGGAAATTATCTTAGATATCAAACCAAATCCATTGCTCTACCACCTTTTATCAGACTTAATTTAATGGACACTATCTCACACCTATGTGTTCTGTGTGTTGTGTACAGGTTGTTATCAAGGAGAAAGTTCTCGAGCTGCTGGTATACTTCACCAAACATGAGGACGAGGAGGTCAAGACCAAAGCCATCATCGGCTTAGGCAAGAACACCATCTTAAATATTATTAGCTAAAGGTCGCCATATTTATTGTGTGCAAATATTAGTGTTTAGAAAGACTGACAGCATGGGATGTGGTGTTTTCTGAGTCCAGATATTCATGCCCCAGCAGGTTGGACATTAGGTAGATGGAGAAGCGTTGTTTACTTGTTCTCACGTGTCTTTGCTGTTTGTTGTTCTCTCCCCTCAGGCTTCCTTGTGATCATGCATCCCAGCCAGATGTTTATGCCTGAGGTGAAGACCTTGTACAACAGCATCCTGGCTGACCGTGCCTCCTCCATCAACCTCAAAATCCAGATCCTCAAAAACCTCCAGACGTACCTTCAGGAGGAAGACACGCGGATGCAGGAAGCAGACAGAGAATGTAAGTGAAGCTGTAGCTGTACTTTTAACAGCTTTTTTATTCAGCACTCCAGTGTTAGAGTTTGTAGTGTACATAGTGATTCATAAATTATTTTCTTTTTACGCTTTGCCTGTAAAAAGTTGGTGCGACTCATCCTGTTCCGTGTCCCTGCAGGGAAGAAACTGTCCAAACAGGAGGATCTGAAGGAGATGGGAGACATCTCTTCAGGGATGAGCAGCTCCATCATGCAGCTTTATCTGAAGCAGGTGTTGGAGGCGTTCTTCCACACCCAGTCCAGTGTACGGCACTTTGCTCTCAACGTCATCGCTCTCACACTCAACCAGGGTCTCATCCATCCTGTGCAGGTAAGAGCCAGAAGCTGCCAAACCACTTCCACCTCTAGGAATTGATAAATAATGAAATCACATTTTAATAACACATGTTTGACATAGAATTAGGCTCATAGATTTAGGCGATATGTTAATATAATATCAATATTAAACAATTTTTATTTACATTTTTATTCTGATCCATTAGTTTGTGATAATGTTTAAAAATGATAAAAATAACCAAGATCCATTTTTCCTGTTCTGTAGTGTAGATAAACCCTCATTTACTTCCATTTAAACTGTTTGATGAACAGAAATATGGACATATGCATGTGATATTCACATCGTTCTTGTCCCGTCTGTGCAGTGTGTACCCTACCTCATTGCAATGGCAACCGACCCGGAGCCCAGCATGAGGAACAAATCTGACCAGCAGCTGCTGGAGATCGACAAGAAGTACACAGGATTCATCCATGTGAGTTGGTGTTCAATGCTAGCTAGTTAAGCTTTCAGCTCTCCCCTTCAGTACAAAAGGATCAACAGGAGATCATCATCCAGCAACATCTTAGCACCGTTGGTAGAATGTTTGTGATCTGAGAGCGTCTCCATGATGATGTAGAATAAAGACAAACAGTTGCAGATCACTTCAGCAACAGTCATGTGTTATATCTGCTTCACTGCATGAAATGGTTTGTGGTGGAACTTTATTCCTCACACTTTTCTTTCAACACATTCTGTCACAGATGAAGGCCGTGGCTGGGATGAAGATGTCCTACAACTTGCAGCTGGCCATCGAGTCGTCTCGTAGGACCATCATAAGAGGTTTCAGACAGGACGAGACGCCCTCGGCACAATGCTCCCACCTCTTCAGTATGATCCGGGGGAACCGGCAGCACCGGAGGGCTTTCCTCATCTCACTGCTGAACCTCTTCGATGACAGTTCTGTGAGTAAACCTGCACTCATCTTCACACAGCGTGGCAGCTAAGTGAATATCACTTCTTTTTTTTTAACACATTTGCTAGCAATGTGTAATGGCGAGAAATGTAATAAAATGAGCAAGTGTTAAATATGACTCTTGGGGATAGAGACAACCTACCTTTTAATAAAGAGATGACAAACACTATTGTGTAGAAAGAAGTTCAATCCCATTATTTTACGAGTTCAAATTTAAATACACAAACACTGCAGTGTGAGTTTGTGTCAGACCCCGACTCTCGATCATGCTTTCCCCTCTTTTCTTTTCTTTTCTTTCTGCAGAAGATGGATGTAAACATGCTGCTGTTTGTAGCAGACAACCTGGCCTGTTTCCCATACCAGAGCCAGGAGGAGCCTCTTTTCATTATGCACCACATAGACATCACCCTGTCTGTCTCTGGCAGCAACTTGTTGCAAACCTTCAAAGAGGTAGGACAGCATGTTGAGAAGTAGCTTGCGTGTATATGTGTCTGCATCACAGGGCTGAACAAATCTTGAAATGCATTTTTATAGTTCTAAGTCTTTATATGGAGTTTTTATTTGTATTTATTTCTCCTGCGTAGCTTCTGCTAAAGGAGCCGAGGCGTAAGGAGAAGAAGGTAAAGGAGTGGAAGAACACGTCGGATGGAGAGGACGGAGAGGAAAGGATGAACTGCGATTCTCCGAGGAGCGGTGGGGAGGAACACGGTGACAATGGCGATGTGGTACGGCGGCCTAAAAAGGCCAGAAAACCGGAGAGCTCAGAGTCCGAATCTGATCTGGAGGATTTGGATCTGGAGGACGTGGAAAAAGTAATGAGGCTCGTCCCTGACAATCCCACAGGCCTCTTGGACTTTGCTAATGCTGTTCAAGGCATCCTGTTGCTGCTGGTGCTCAAGCAGCATCTGAAGAACCAATACGGGTTCTCTGACGGGTAAGATCTACATAATAAAACAAGAAATAAATACATCTACATTTTTAAAGTGTGGATTAGTTTGACCAGTTCAAACCTTCAGCCACTTTGGGAATTCCATGACTTCTGTAACTCTTTTTTTTTTTTTTGTCTTCCACAGTAAAATTCAGAAGTACTCTCCGACAGAGTCAGCCAAGGTGTACGATAAGGCCGTGAACAAGAAAAGCACCGTTCTCTTCCACCCACGACAAACCATCGACTTCATCGCCAACAACATGGCTCGCGCCACGCTGTCGACGGATGTCAAGAAGCGGATTGTCAGACAGTACCTAGATGTAAGTAATAAAGCTGTCAGACTTTCATCGTCGATGTGTGATGTAGGGCGACATTACCGATAGCCAGTTAGTCTGTTTCTTTTGGGGTCTTCTCACCAGTTACTTACATCAGTAAGTTGCCAATCACATTCACCGGAAGGTCCCTTTTGTTTTGAAATAATTTCTTGGTCACTAGTGTGTAAAAGTACCACAAAACAAAGTGGTGGCTCGTCTTTTTTTGAAGTGGATGCTGGCATCTTCCATAACAGTGTCCCATGTATAACCTCGCTTCACTTCTTGCGCTGTCTTCAAGATTTTTCTCTGGTGGCTTGAAAAAAGTTACGCATCTCAAAGTCAGTTTCTTGTCTTTTCACTCCAAACAGTTCAAGGTTCTGATGGAACATCTGGACCCAGATGAGGAAGATGAGGAGGGAGAAGCGTCTGCCAGCGCTAACATCCGAAACAAAGCCATAACCGCCCTACTGGGAGGCTCTGGCCCCATGTCAGGACCCAGTCCGCGCAATCAGGCAGGTCCGGAGACCGACGACGATTACAGCGACGGCGACGAAAGGACGCCAGGGGTGAGAGAAACTGAAACACACACTATTTATAAAATACAATTTAAAGATGTGCGTGAAAATAGTGCAACTTTTTTTTTTTTTTTTCTGTCCTCCCTGCAGTCCTCTCGAAAGCCAAGGCGAGCAGGTGACTCCATGAACGAGACGGTGGATGCTATGGATGTGATTGCCCTTTCCTGCCCCAAATACAAGGACCGGCCGCAAATAGCTCGAGTCATCCAGAAGATCTCCAACGGATATAGCATCCACTGGATGGCCGGCTCCTACTCGGGGCCATGGGCAGAGGCCAAGAAACGCGATGGCCGCAAACTGGTGCCTTGGGTGGACACTATTAAGGAATCGGACATCATTTACAAGAAGATTGCCTTGACCAGCAACCACAAACTGAGCAACAAAATAGTACAGACTTTACGCTCACTGTATGCAGCGCGGGAAGGAGGAGCTAGCTAATGGCTCCCGTGTGGTGTTTTTTTTGTTTTTTTTTGGTCCCCCTTCTCCATTTCTACTTTATCAAAATCCTCCTCTTCCCTGCTCCTGCTCCTCCTCCTCAACCTGCCACCTCCAACAACACAGCCAAACTTCACTGGATTCCTACCCTGCTCCTCTCCTTCCTCATTTTTGTAAGAAAACACAAGAGGGCAAGAATATTTGACACTACATACTTTTACATGAGTTATTCTTGCAAAAATGACACAAAACATAAGACTTATTATATTAGAGGGACTGCTCACGTTTTGTTTGTGTACAAGTGCAGAGGATAGAATCCGGAAGGCATTAAAGGAATAATTCACCCCAAATTATCCCTTAACAAGGCTATCAGAAAAGAGACCTGGAGGGAAATGTTTCGTCAACATTGTTGTGGGAGCTCCTTCGCTGTTGTGCAGCAGATTCTAGTCGCTCATTTCTACTCCCACTGTATCATAGTTTAACACAACAAAAACCTAAAATGTTTATATCTCTGAAGACAAAAAAGCTGTAAAAAAAAGAATAAAACCTTAAGTGAATGTTGGAAATTAGTCTTTTTGATGTTCTTATTAAAGTGTTTTTGGAGTTTATTATATACTAGCACCCTGATGGTTTTTTCCTTTTAGCTTTTAGATATTTGAAGGAAAAAGAAAAAATAAGAATTTTTATTTTTGTTCACTTTTATTTGTCCATGCTGTACAATGGCAGAGTCCTCTGAACATAATTTATTCTATTTCGAACTACGCATGCAGTATATGTGGCCTATTGCAGGAGGATATTTTGTAAATGTAGATTTTGTTGTATTAGGTCACCCTAGTAATACGAGGAAAGGGGATCCAGACCCTTTTGGTGGAACAAATACTGCAATAAATTTTCTACTTCTCTTTGTCACTTGTCTGCTCAAAGTGTTAATCTGATCTTTTCATTTGATAAATGAAGAAAAGTTTGGGACCTCTAATACTGCTAAAACACAGATGGGCCTGAAAGGAGAGTTGATCGTTTACATATGATGGTTACTACATCTTCCCTTCAGAGAGTTCTGCTCAGCTACTATGGAAGTCATCAGTAACGGCCTGTCTTACTATATTGTTTTATTTTATATTTTTATACCAGCTGCATTTAGTACATAAAGGAATATTAGCACTGAAGTCAAATATGTCAAGACTTTTCATTCGTAGTACAATCGGAACAAAAATGTACCCAACATTTTGAGTATTCTATTCTTTCAGCAAGGCGTAATTAAACCATTTTCGTTTTTGTAGATTATATTCAGAAGTTAAATATAAACCTGCCCTTCCGAAACAGATTTTCTTCTATGGGACGATAACACAGACTGTATGGTTGATAATGTTGTGCATGTGACGCTGTGGACAAGTCGTATTTGTAAAGCGCATTACGAAGCCTTCTTGGACCAAATGTCTCTCCGTACTTTGGTGACGTCACCGCCATCCAATATTTGTATTTTTGTTTAGGCGGGGTTTGTCTGGGACTACGTCCGTTCAGATGTCCGTTTCATTTTGTAAACATTAACTTTTCAACGTCGAAATATGGAGCGGTACGTTTTAAAGTTGCTAAGATAAGCATTTTAAGTAATTTTGTTATTTTCTTAGTTTGCCTAATATGTTGCCAGTCGCTGTTATTGTGGCTTGCCTTTAGCTACAGTTAGCTAATGTTACCGTTAATTTAAACGATGTTACCAACCGTAAAACATACGTAAGATGTAACGTTACTTCCTAACCACGCTTATTAGATTTAGTTAGAAAACAACTAACGTTAATTCGACTTGGGTCACTGAACGAGGAACGTTAGCTCGCTTTAGCTAAGCTCCTACCCAGCATACACTGGGTATGCTAGACAGCTGTGGCCATATCTAATGTTATTGGCATTCATTTAAAAATGCGACCGACATTAGCACTCTAACATGCAGGTGTATGTATTTTGGCGAAACTTGTATTACAATAGAATAACGTTAACAAACTGCATCTGTTTCTTTTGTATTATTATTTGTGTCCAGTGGAAGGATGAGTCGAGCAACAAGCGGCAGACCGTCGGAGCTGCTGCCTATGCGAGTGCAAGACAGCAACAGGATGAGCATGGCGTATACAACGCCAAAGAGGTTGGTTTGAAGTCATAAAACAAAAAAGATATTCATATATTTTAGTTATATAGTGAGCAAAGATACTGCTTCCTGTACGACGTGCGTATACCGCTCTCAAATGTGTGGTTGATATAACCGGATGTTAGTCACAGCCACTAACGATGTGCACTGTACTCTTTAACTAAGTCTAATAATACTTTTTATATCCAGAATATTACATTGAGATATCTCAGTTTGAAATACACTGCAGACAGATTAAGATGTTGGGTTTAGTTTCATGATATTTCATATACCTGTTATGACAAACTGGGACACATTATTAAATTAGAGGCTTCATTGTTTAGTCTTGTACAATTTGTTGGCATGGGGGGATATTGACACTTTTTTTGTGAACATGTGATGACTCAGTTAATAGTCTGTTGATGCGTTTCAGGGCATTGTGATTGAATCTAAATCTTCTTATGAATATTTAGGATTCTTAATTGATGATTCTGTTTTAAGCCTCACATTCACACACTTGTGAAGAAACTGAACCTGGGCTGTGTTTTTTTTTATTCTAGAAATAAGTCTGGCTTTTCTTTTGATGCAAAAAGCAGACCTGTTGCTGCTACATTTATGTCTGTGATTGACTTTGGTGATGTTTTATATATGCATGCATCTTCTCAAAGCCTTCACTCTTTAGATACTGTACACGGAGCACTTGGGTTCATTACTAATCTTAAGGCCCTCACTCCCTGTGTGGTAGGGCTGGTTGGCCTGGATCGTCCATCTGCAGACGTAATAACAGGCGTGTCCTTATAAGGCAGTCTTTAACTTGCTTTCTTCATTTCTATGTAAATGCATCCTTCTGAAAAATGCTGGAAGCTACCATCTCTACTCTGTAACATATTTGCAAGACTTACTCTTGCTATCTATCCCCAGTTTCCATATTGAATCTGGGAAATAGTTTTTTAGGTACGCTGCTCCTAAGGCTTGGAATTTGTTGCAGATTAATTTGGGGAGCTGGTCTTTTAAAGTGTTTTCTAAAATATCCTGAAGGAGTTGAAGGAAGCTACATCACGTTGTAGATGCTTTGACAGTTATTTGTCCCTATGTGATACGATGAGTCTTATTTTGGTAGACTCGTGCTGTGATCGGAAATTAATATTGTTCGCAACTGTTATATGTTGTTCCTCTGAAGCTGCTGCCTGTCTTGAGATTTTTCATCTCAATGAGGCTTCTCCCAGTTAAACACATTTTGAAAGAATTATGAAGAATGGAGTAGTGGCAGCATATGCAAATGTGAGTCAGCAAGGGAATTTTGTTTTTTCTTTTTACAGTAAACAGCCTTCCTTTGGAAAGTTGAACATACCCAAACCGCAGTCTGTGACCTCTGAAAGGCGGACCAGCTTCTTTGGTGCCCGGTGAGTGAATAATATTTCAGAAATATCCAAATTTGCATTACCACGTACTTCCCATTAAAGTGTCAAGAACAACTGTAAAAGACTGAGAACATAGAGTATATTCATCAATATAACCACAGACTGTACCAGTATAATTACAATAGTAGTAAGGTAAAAATATAAAGTGGTCAACATGTATAGTCTTTACCTTACACGGTGTAGAAGGAAAGCTCTGTGCATAAATATCCTGCGAGTATGATCTCAGAGAGAGTAATACCTCTGTGAGCCTTTAGTTACTTATTAGATTTAAACCAGTGTCACAAACACACATTAGAATATTAACAGAATAAATGTGGTCAACAGTTACGTTGTTTGTGATGATAAATACTATTTCATATTGTGGTGGTGTATAACTGTTTTGCCTGCAGGACTGTAGGAGCCAGCATGCCTCGCAACAGCACCATGTCAGGGTTTGGAGGAACGGAGAAGATCAAAGACACCAGACCTCTGCATGATAAATCCTTTGTTCAGCAATGTATCAGACAGCTGCACGAGGTAAAAACACGGTATTCCTCAGCCCATGTAATGTACACACACACACACACACAAATAGATCAGCTGGTTATAACATTGCTACACCCTTTATGTTCATTACATTACATCCACAGTGTGGTATATGAAAGGAAAGACGTGGATGCCCCTCAGTAGTTGTGTCCAAAAATTCCCGTTGGCAGCCAGCAACACACACCATTTCATTTCTGACACAACTCATGGACACATTTACCACACAAAGGTGTGAAGGGCTCCAGCACCTTCTAATTGTAGCTCAACTTATTTTGTGTACCTGCATTTGCATCATAAAGTAGTACGGTGGTCAATGTGAGTGTGAATCTCTGCTGTTGCTCGTCCCTGCCTGACATTCTCTCTCATGTCTCTCCAGTTCTTGACAGAGCAGGGTTACCCGGGCACTTTGTCAGCCAAGACCCTCCAGTCTCCCTCTACCAAGGAGTTTGTGAAGGTGTTTGAGTTTGTCTACCGTCAGCTAGACCCAACCTTTGAGATGCCAAACTCAAAGGTAGAGGAGGAGGTTCCAGCTATCCTGAAAGCCCTGAGGTAACTTTCATCATGAAAAGCACTTGGTTGCCCAGCTACGTGTATTCAGAAGGTTTAGCACCACTGGAATTCAATGGATGGGGCTGTATTAACAATGATGTAAAAAAGGCAGAGAGAAAATCTTAAAAATGGATTCAGCATAGAACAAAGTCATGGTACAAGATGTCTGACCATGCAGGTAGCTTACCATTGGCTGTGGGCTCCTTTTCTATAGTTTAAGAAACATTGCTGACTCTGTCTCTATTTCTCTCCCTGTTTCTGGAAGGTATCCATTTGTTCTCTCCAAGTCTTCAATGTATTCTGTTGGAGCTCCCCACACCTGGCCTCAGGCACTTGGTGCTCTCATGTGGCTTATTGACCAAGTCAAGGTGAGAAGCAAACATCATCAAATATAGATTTCAGTGGAATAAAACCAGGTTCATTTGCAGAGCATGCAGCATAAACTAAACTTGTGTCATTTTATGTTTGATGAAAGTAGTTAAAACCAGTGTTGTGCTTATTCCGTGTGTCAGATCAACTGGTGTTTGAGTAAGCAGGAGCTGCTGTTCAGGGACTTCAGTGAAGACAGCGATAATATCGAGGAGGGCGCCGAGTATAACAAGGTACTCTGAATTCTTTAAGCATCAACAATCCACCAAAACCTCCTTGTTACAGGGTTGTGTTTATTTGTATCTTGTCTGTACGTTGTTCTGTGCAGCTCCTCCTGGACTACACAGCTGAGACGTACTCCATCTTCATGCAGGGTGAAGACTCATTTGAGGATGTGGATGAATTATTCCTCAATAAACTAAGTAAGCACAGCATCTCTCTCGTGAAATCAGTTGGTTTTTGTAAGAATGAATTGCTTTGTATGTATATCCAAGCTTAATAGTTAATTGTTAGTTTCAATTCATATGTTGTGTTCTATTCACAGAGAAACTGTACAACGTGGACGAGGCCCTGCTGGCTTCGATGGAGGAGAAGTACAGAATACTCAGTGAAGAGGTCGAACGACTGGAGAAGGAGAGCCACACGGTCAGGACACCTTCATATTTACATGTGCACAGATTGTAAAATGTTGATATTCACATTACCATTTCTGAAATACAGTGAAAGAAATTATGCTTTTATAATTCTAAGTGGTAACGGTGAAATGGGGATATTCCAATTATTGGAGGTGCAAAAAAGTCATAGCCAGAATACTTTGGGTTGTTTTTGGTTGTGCACTCACTCAGTAATATGAAACATCTTCAGTGTGAGTAACAATAAATCACACGTCTGATTTTCTCTCTCCTCCTGGACAGGACCGTCTCATGACCAAGAGAATGGGGAGAATGAAGCTGCAGGCCGACCTCAAGAAGCTCCAGAGTTATCGAAGCAACCTGGAGTCCTTTAAAGTGAACCTGGAGAACAGAGCTTCAGAGCTGAGCGATGAGCTGGAGACCTCTGGTAACTATTACCCAGTCAGTCAGCTCTTCAATAGGATTCACTGGGTCTGATACGTCTGGATCTCCGTATTAAGTCACCACGAAGACGTCTATGCATTAAGTAACTGGAACTACACATTTCATCGCTCTTTATGGGCCTGTGTCTTGGCTGAGATCCGTTCTCAGTTTGAGTCCCTGTTTTTAATGAACAAGCATCAGAGATCATACTTTACAGTGTTATTAAAACTGCATACAGTGAAGAGTGCAAATGTCTCAACATGCGGTGCAAAGAAAGCTCGAACCAAGTAGCGTAGATCTTATGTAGCAACGTAACCGTATTCAGGGTCACATTAGCACACGGCTGCCCAGCTGTTTAAATACTGTCGTGTGGACTGTCACAAGTGGGCGTGGCGGGTCTGGTTTCAAATATGTTTTTGTTTTTTTTAAATCTTCGCAGGCAGTAACCTGGAGTCTCTAAAACATGAGCAAAATGACCTGCAGCTCCTCCTGCAGAACCAGAAGTTCACTCCAGCTGATGTCGAGAGGATCAACCGAGAGAAGAGAGAACTCCAACAGACCATCACCAGCTTCAGCAAGTCTCTTGAAGACGCTGAACAGCACAAGTGGAACGAGGAGATCGCTCTGGCCAAAGTGAAAGAGAAGGTACTGTATGCACAGAGGAGCAGGAGTACTACCGTGTTTCTTAATATTTGATATTAAACTGAGATTTACGTCCGTGTTTTTTGCTCCCCATTTGTAGTCGACATAGATTGATAATAGCAGATGTTCTTCATCCAGCGGCTTTGATTGAACTTGTTTCCTTCCCTTCTTGTTACTTTCCTCAAACCCAGGCGGAGTTGAAGGTAGCGGAGTACCACAAGCTGGCACGTAAACTCAAGCTGATACCACTGTCTGCAGAGAACGCCTGTGGTCATGATTTTGAGATCCGATCTTTTGACTGTGGACCCGGCAGCATGGTTCAACACAAAACACAGATACAGGTACTTCTGGTGAATGATCTGCACAAGACCAGACGTTTCTATTGTGATGGATCTTAATTCAGTTCAGTATGAACTAGGTTACTATCCCAATGCTTAGGTTAGTTCCAGTTATTTGTTGCTTTAGACATATTATATTTAAATGTTCACGCCATGGTAGGCTTTGGAAAATAGATTAGTGATGATGACGTTTTTTTTATATCTATGCTGTGTGTTGTAGATGCTCCTGAGAAAGCTGGTCGGTGACGTGGAGGAAGAGAACAGTCGATTAGCCAACATGAAGCTCAGTCTGGAGGAGTCGAGTGAACAGGTAACAAAATCTTGCACCCTATTAACCTTTTCTCGTAGTGACACACAATATACCAAAGTGCATAATATTTTAATTCACATGTGTTATTTTTAAACGTGCGTGTGTGTCTTTAAGGTGAATTCTAACCTCTTGGACAAGTCCAATGACCTAAAGCAGCTGAGAGAGCAGATCCGCAGGCTGGATGAACGATTGGATTCTGACATGCAGGTAAAGTTCATTCTGCTTTATGGTAGAAATGCCATTCAGCAGATATCACGCGTCAGGGGGGAAAAACGGGCACGAGGAAACATTTCAACATGTTGGTAACACACAGTGTGCACAGGTGCATCATTCATGTAGTGACGGTTGGTTTCCTGTGTGTCTATGAAGGAGCTCGCCCAAGAGGAGCAGGACTGGGCAGCAGAGGTGGAGACGGTGGAGAACCATCGTACGACTCTGGAGAAGAAGGTTAATTATGGTTACGACGAGTCCGTGCAACACCTGAAGGCGGCGCAACAGCAGTGAGTGAATGTTGTGTATTTATCAACAACATTTATGTCTTCAGGATGACTTCATCCTGCTGGAAGCCTACGGCCACTACAGAACAAAACACTGTCTGTTAACGTGTTCATCTCGATGCCGCTGCTTCATTTCTTCTCATTTTCATGATGTGTGAGCTTTAAAATCCGGGAGATTTTTAGTTTGTGTCAGTCTAACTGATGAGTCTTTTTGTGGTCGTCTCTTCTTCAGGTACCACCTGGTGCTGCAGGAGACCAATGAGGAGCGGCGAACAGTAGCCAATAACCTTGCGTCTGTGTTTACCACAGCTGCTAACCACTTGTCAATCACAGAGGTAAGAACATATTTGTCGGGCATTCTTCAATTTGTTTTAGCGCGAACATCACAAGCACATGACTGTAAGAACATCGTAGGCCTTTCGCTGTTTAGATGTGACTGTAGCAGTGACTCACCATGCTGCATCTGTACCTGTGTTTGTGTTATTCTAATACATTAATGTGTGTATTATAACCCGTCGGCTCCTGTGGTTCTTGTACAACAGAAGAGCCTGGAGGATCTGCACGGCAGAGTTCAACGCGTCTGCTCCAAGGCTGTGGAAGAGGATGAAGCTGCTCTCCAGAAGCTGAGGGAAACTTTGAAGAGCTTCACGTCGAAGGCAAACAGTCTGTAACGTGAGGGGGGGGGAGGATGGAGGCCTCTCAAGAGACTATGGAAGTGTGGCGGAGTTCTCCCTGTCATTTGTGTTTTTAGTTTGTTCCCATCTTTGTTAGTTCTGAACACGTTTTGGAGACGTATCATATGACTTATGACTTTAGATTAACAAAAATGTCACTGCCAGTTTTCTCTGTGTAAATTATTCTCTTTTAATTACAACAGCGATGTGTTTTTGCCAACAGATGCATCTAAATACAAAGAAGTGTTAATGCATGTCCTTCTAGTTCGGGTATTTACAGACGTTTTGTGTCACTTTTAAGTTTTTGTTATTAATGAACATTCATATGCAAAATAAAAATTACTTTTAAACCCTCCAGTTTTTATAGAATAGTTTCTGTGCCACACAAGACCCCGGAGGGAAAGTCATTCCATGCTTTTAACCGTTTAACACTGAAATACATTTTAATCAATTATTGTTATACAAGAAAATATGGCTCAGAAAAAAGCAGTTTGAAGGTTGAGTCAATATATTGTTTGTAAAGTGTGTCGTCCAATAGTTGTGTTGCACTGAAGCCACTAGAAGGCAGCACACGCTCAGTGTTCAGGTTGCTATAAATGTACACATTTCCCTCTGAGACCTATTGGTTAATGTTGCAGTTTCTTCAATATCTACTTTGTTTATTAAAGTATTCAAACGGTAACAAAAGCCTTTTAACAACTCTCTTGACCGAAATAAACCCCTAATATAATGTTTTTGTACGTTGAATCTCCTGCTTACACTCTTGATTGCATCGGGAGTCTCCAGCAGCCAATACCTCCAATTAGTAAAGGTTGGTCAAAAAACACGAGTTATTACAGCATTCCTGCAGCACCACCATCGGAACTAAATGAATCCAACTTTATAATTATAGGTATCCAAACCCAATAATCTGAATGTAAGAATTTGACTTATTGTCTCAGGCAAACACTGGATACCACTGAAATAGCGGGCATAGTTTCCATTTGTGTCGGTTAGAGCATTTAAGTCCCACATGTCAGCCAAAACCCATAAAACTGACTGGCTCATTAGTAAATGAAGCGTTTATATTTAGTTTTCTGTACTTTTGGAAGGAACATTTATTGCAAATCATTTGGCAGTGAGGACTCGAGCGTAGTCGGCCATGTTTCTCCACAATGCTTTCTGCATGTCATGTTCAACATGTACCTGTTTTTCAGTGCGCTCTGCATGCTTGCCATCTATATCCAATCCAGATATCCTGTGGCCATCTGTACACCAATTCAAACCACAACTTTGGTTAGTTTTAAGTTTTCAAAAGAATATTTCCTTTGTGTGTGTGATATTATCAGCCCCGATCCAGCGTTTGTCAGACCGTCTTATGACGCTTTAGGGATCTTTTTCAAATAAAGATGTTCATGTTTTCTGATTCAGCTGCTCTCGTTGGACACGGTGGTGTTGATTTATGCTTTTGCAGAAGGGCGTCCTTTTCAGCAACTCGTTAAAGGCAGACCTCAGTATAGGCGTCAATGTGTACTAAAAGTCTTAATTTAAAGCTAAGAGTTGCACTAAATAGCTTTGATTCATCACTTAATAACCATAGTTTTTTGTTGCTCCTTCCATTTGTTAAAAAGCACGGTGGGAAATACAGTAGGAGATGACTGTCCAAGTTAGAATCAAATGAAGTAGAATAATGAAGTTTATACAGAACAGTAAAATACAACAGCGGTTAACTATTATAAGAATCAGCCAATTGTTTGAGTTGTTTTTGGCATTCAAATGGGAGAATTTGCTGCTTTTCTGTGTTTAAAATCTTGTAACAGACAGTTTCTATATTCTTTTTTGACATTCTTTGACAACATTATGTTTTGGGAAAATAATCGGCAAATATATCGATGATGACAATAATCATTAACTGCAATCCTGAAATACTTCTTTGCAATACAACTCAACATGCGAGACTTCTATCTATCAAAGGAATTTTTTTTCTCTTGTGTTGCAAACAAGGCAGAAGTGTCATCCTGCGATTCGGGGCGATGGTCCTGACCCTAAAAGTCCACATTGTGTCAATACAGTAAAGTGGAAGAAGTTTTTAAAGGGGGAACGCTTGAAAACCGTCAGTGCTGAGCGTGAGAGAAATGTTTTGGCAGATGTGATGAGGAACGATGAGGTGATTGTGAGGGGCTCCATGGAGAGAGGGAATGAAAAATGTGATGGATAACTTCCACCACTAGCGGAGACAACCCCTGTATGTGTGTGTGTGTGTGTGTGCGTGCATGCATGTGTGTGTTGGATGGGAACGCTGGAGAGGAGAGGAGGGGCTGTGCAGGAAGTCAAAGCAAATGAGAAAGGCTGGTGCCGTGTGTTACTACAGAGACTTAATTCAACTAAACAGGACAGACCCTGGTGTGTTTATCAGATCCCATATGGACAGGTGGCATCCATAAATGCCATTTTCTAAGACTTGAGAGCGTGGCTGCGTCTTTGCATGTGTGAGAAAATGAATGTCATGATTTGTGTATCTTTGTACCCCCAGAGGGCATGGACATGCTGGCCTGAATGTGTATGCGTGCGACTCCTCGAGCAAGAATTTGCGTGCTTATTTCGGCATAAACCTGTGTTTGTATTTGTGTTTTTGCCTGTTTCCATGCCTCTTCACATGTTAAGTGTCTTGTGTGTGTGTGTGTGTGTTGCTCCATGTTGCCTGTGGTCCTCAGTCTGCGTGGACCCATTCTATCATGGATCATTGCATTCCAAGACATGCACCATGAATTTTTAATACACTGTATGTTCCTATTCTCACACAAGGGAAGTCAATGTACCCCGGCTGAGGGGTAAAGGCCCAACTCTTCTAGGAATCGCGTGTGTGTGTGTGTGTGTCTAGTTCTCACAGGGCCTCTAATAGAAGGGAGATGTAAGGAGGAGGGGATGTGACGGTGTGGATGCGTGGTGTGTGCACATGAGACAGAGATGTAGATGTAAAAAACAAAGTCAAATCCAAAGGTTATCTTGTTCCCTGCTCCGTGACCTGGAGGAGGTGTGTGTTGTTGCTCCACCGTGTACCACAAGGCTTTCAGCAGCTAATCTGTCATACCGTAGACAGCCAGACACACTAGCGGCGAGGTGTTAATGTGGAGTCTTATTAGGGGTTAATCTCACCCATCCACCACCAGAATAATCTGCTCTACAGATGTGGGAAATGTGGGCAGAGAGAACGGGGAAGATAAAGAGAGAAAGTGAGCTCCGTCCAATAATTCCATGCTCTACTATTTTCTGTCTCCCTGCTCCCTGTCAAAACACCATTGTGCAGCTGAAATCTGTCTCCCTTAGACCTACATCATGACTAGCTCTGGCATTTTGATTTCTGCTCCGGCAGCTAATTGTCTCCAGATTTAGAAGACAAATCAACTTTTGCTCTCGCTGTGGGCACAAACACAGACAGAAATGTCGCAACTGTTCAAAAGATTCAGATTCGAAAAACGTTACTGTCAGACAATTGTTGACATCTCGACTTCAGCACAGCCATTAATAACAATAACACAACACTTACAGGAATAATAACGCATCCTTTTGTGTTTGTTAAATATACGCTGTACTATGTGCAGTGTTTGCAGATTGCTTGTTTGAGCTGATGGGCAGGTTTCCAGCGGCAGATTCTTGGTTAGTTTATTCTTTGTGCACTGGAGGATCAGCAACATGTGCTTGTCTTCATGGATTAAAGAGGAGTACCCGCAGACAGACTGGAAATGTTGTAGATACTCAGATATGAAACTTTACTTCGTCAAAATCCCATCAGCTCAAAATGACATTAGAGTGCCTGCTTCTGTGACATCAGATTGTATTGTACTGTGACCTACAGCTGGCTGGATGAACAGGCGTGTGTGGCCTTTCCGTCATGTTTGTTTTTTTGACTCTGGTCTTGATGTCAAGTCCAGACTAAGTTTGAAAGGTTTAGCTCACCGTTTTGGCGTTAACCTGGACTTGTTCTCTGGACCACCAATGAGACTCGATGCTTCCCGTTTTCACTTCCATGTGCATGCTCTTCTTGTTGGACTGTATGTCTCAGCCTTTAACACAATCAGGCCCACTGAGCTGGTTATAAAACCAGCTGATATCAGTCTGCCCACATCCACAGGCTACTGGATTCTGGACCTTCTCACCAAGCTCTCGCCACAATCACAACTGCCCATTCATCCATTAAAGGGGCCACTGACTTCACACGGGACGATCAGTTGAGTCATCATGGGAAGTATTACTCAGTTGCATGTTGCTTAGAGGAGCTTTGTAAAACTGAGAAAATGACCCTGATGATGTCATCGGGGTTATCTTGTTTGGGCTTAGAGCCTATAAATGTAGTATAGACAACCTAAATTACAAACTGAGAATTGCACCAGGCAAAGAGGGTCTAAAAATAAGATTGCATTATGGGAAATGTCGCATCCAATTATATGGACTAAACGTGAGGACGTCTCGGTGTCAGACAGTCCTCAGCTTGCTCTACTGAAGCGTCATATATGCAGCTGGTTGGTGATATGAGAGGAGAATAGTACTGTGTCACAATATGGCTGGACAGAGTACACAAGTAGCATTAAGTGTTTACTTCTGTCATCACGTATGTGTGTGTGTGTGTGTGTGTGTGTAGCAGCTCTTTCCACTGCTCCTGATGCACGTGTGAGGCCAGCGGTTCCTTCTTGTTTTCAGTCCTTTGATCACAGTGTGCTGCGTTGACATTATGGCAGCGTCCTGTGTGACTTGTGTGTTCAGCCTCAGTGTGAAGTGCTGTAATCAGGGTATCTTTTGTTGAATAATAGATTCACTGAGTGACCGGTTCACAGTACACAGCAGGTTTTTTTTCCCGTTTGAGCTCGCTCATAATTCAGCTGAGGCACATGAAACATAACAGTTTCTTAAATGTTATTCTTTCGTGTCAGGACAATTTATCCACCAAATCCACAGATTTAGCCAGAAAACAAGACAGGAAGTGTGTCCCACAGTGACGCCACAGTCACGTAGAGCTCCACAAAGAAATGAAGAAAAAACAGCTGGGAACCTACTTAGACTTTAAAGATGGCGCTTTTCTGGGGATTAGAACATGTTTTGTTGTTTACTCCCCGCTCACTTTAATACAGAGACAAATTACTGCATGGCCATGTTTCATTTGTTACATTTGTCCCCAAATATAAATGTATGTTGCAGCCAAGGGAAACATGCACACAGGCTTGAACATAAAATATACAAAACGTAAAAAAAATGCTAAACCATATGGTATAAATATCTACAACATTTACTGAAAAGTTCAACTCTTCTATTCATTGTTAACTCTTTAACAGCGGCGAGTCGATTCTCTGCTCTTTATGTATTAAAAAAAACATTTAGAAGAATTCAAAAGGCTTCAGTCTTTTTCAACGGTGATCTCCAGTGTTTTACTTTTACACTTCGGTAGAGCCGGTGGACATGTGTGAAAAAATAAAATAATAGTCAAAATCAAAGCTGCTACGGCTAAAAGTCTCTCATATGGGTCAACCGCCAAAAACTGGTTCACTTCCCATAATGCAATAATGCATAATGCCAAAAAAGGCTGTAAGAATTCATGTTATTAACTCGGCTTGTACCCAAAGTAGCCTGTGGCAGGGATTTATTTTTTCCATCCAGAGTGGATGGGAGCTGTGTTTTTACACCGCTGCTGTTGTTCTGTGTACCTCACAGGTTGCATGGCAGAAACATTACAGAGGTCAATGTTTTATTTCCAGGTAATCTCTGTGGCGAAGGGCACTTTCCACCATATGGCATAACTTAAATGAAACACAACATGCCGTGTTAATATCCAGATTCTGCTTTCCACTTTTTTTCAAGATCACAGTAACAAGTAGCCTTAAAACAGTTAGACATCGGTCACTGTGTGTGTGTTCATACGTATGTGACGTGCCCGTTGACTGTTGAATGTACACGCTTTGCGATCTAGCTCTGGATTCCTGTCAGAGCGAGATGATGATGTGTGTTACAGGCCAACTGAGTACGAGGTATCAGATTTCCATCAGTTCTGTCTCTGCTCACTCAGGCCTGGATGGGGGTTATTAAGGCACTACGAGGGGTCATAAGAAGGTCAGTCTAGACCATGAGAGGTTATAGAGGGGTTATAAAGGGGTTATAAAGGGGCTGTGAGTCAGAGGTTTGAACTGTTTGCTCCCTGCTTTTGCTCTGTGAGTCATTCTCTGGCTTAGTAGGATCCATTTCAGGGTCCGTCCACCTCAGGGGGGAAACAGATGTCTGTTAGAGGATCAGAGGCTTGTGTAGGTATTTTTGGGATCTTACACACTTCTGTTTGGGTTTTGATCAGGAGCTAAAAACTGCAACATTCGGTGAAAATCTTTTTTTTTTCCACCAAATTCCTGTTCCAGTGGACTACTAAGGTGTTCACTTGTTGCTTACGAGTATCTGATGTGTTTTAACGCATTTCTTCAGTTGCCTTTTCAGTTTCCAGCGCCCTCCTGGATCAGTGGGCTGATCTGGAGTCTGAAGTTGGCACTCTGAAGCCCTCATACTCTGCAACATCTCTCCCGTTTCTTTCATCTGCACGCTGTCGAGTAAAGCAAAAACAATATGAACATGGTCATAAACAGTGAAATTCAAATATTTAGATTTCATTGAGGTGTAAATCTGTTTTCTAGCTTAAAACAATCCCTGTAGTTTTGTTTTCCGGCTGTGAAAAGGACAAAGCAGAGGAAACAGAGGAATGCTTGCTTGTTGAGAAGCCTATATTGTTCCAGTGCCCTGATGAGCGGTAGATCTATGTATACACATATGGTTTGGTGCTATGTCAGTTTTTTGGCACGCTGCAGTGTTGTTTTTTTCCCATTTGGAAGAAGTTTAGATTACGGATGTGGTTTGTGTTAGATGATAAGGATAGAGCACTTATATTGTCAGTTAGTCTAAAGCCAACCTGCGTAGTATTTTCACCAGATGTATGATGTTTTCAGGCAAACACACAAGCACAGTGCTGCCTCTCCTTCTAAGATAAAGAGCAACGACAGAAGTTTAGAAGGAAGTTCATAAAACTTTAGATTTAGTTGCTGATGAATTACAATTATTAATTAAACGCAAGAGACAAATAATAAATAAGGCCACAATTACAATGTTGTGCTGATGAGGAAAGACAGAAAATAAAATACAGTGATTTACAAGTAGACCTAATTCTCATCCCAGAAAACAAAATATAAAACAAAATTCAGAATAACTACACAGCATGAACGGACAACAGGACAGAAGATGCTTTCTGTGAACACATATGGCACCCCTGGTTATGGATCCAGTTCACAGGATCCGTTATAATATATTTATATTATAAGGCTCTAGATCACAGAACATCATGTTAGCTAGCATTAACATGCTTTCTCGTAATGAAATATCTTTTTTTAAAACTTCAAAGTTTGAAGTTAACATTAGTTTGAAGGTTAACATATAGCCTCAACTGATGATTAACTGACAAGTTAGAGTATGTATCTTATATCGAAATGGTCATGCTGAAGAAACAGTGGTTGATGTGTGTCTAATATAAAAAAGTTAATAAATTACCAAAGTCATGTTCATTTTTAGCTCTCAGGTGTTGAGTGAAACCAGCATGGAGCGCCTTAAAAGTTGGTCAAATTAGAATTGGTGTTCTTTATTTATCCCATATACAATTCAGCCCAGTGAATGCTGGCTTTCACAGGGTTTACTGAAGCCCAAATGGTTCTCTATCCTTGAATGAACACATTCTTTTCTTTTCTTTTCTTTTAATGCTGCGCCAAGAACTGTTTTTCCCAGAGTAGCCGTTTGAGACGTTTCAATAACTTCTGATGTGTCTTATTTACGAGGCATAACTGCAGTTACATAGGGTGGAGGAGTCAGAGACGCTTGCTACAGATCCTTTGCATACCACTGAGGTGTTTATGGAGGAAGTGAGAGGGTCCTCCCTTTAACACCAGGGAATATACAGTCGGACACACACACACACATGAGTGCATGTGGACTAACGTGCACAAACACAGGGAGCTGCAGACAGTAAGAAAAGTCCTGAGTTCATTCACAGGGGGTAAAAGAGAACAAGAAAACAGGAGGACGGAGGGCTGGGGACAGTAATGGATGAAGCTAAAGGACATCAAAACACAGGGGGACCTGATGAAGAGGAAAATGGTGGGAGGGTTTAGTAAAGGATACGAGGAGGATGGAGGGATAGAGCAAGAAAGTGATAAAGGGAGGTCTGCTGTTTCCCCATGAGGGGAGAATGAGTGGTGAGTTAATGGTCTGGTTTGCCTCCTGGAGTCTTAGGCACACACACACACACACACACACACACACACACACACACACACACACACACACACACACACACACACACACCAGTACTGTGTTTACAAAGGAGATTAGACAGTTCCACTCTGTACCTCAGCGTAGCAGAGGTGCTTCAGCGCCATATGTGTAAACGATGAGAGGAATGTACACTGGTGTATTGTCAGTGTATGCTGCTATGTACATTTTGTAATATTTTTTTACCCCCTCGGGGAACAGCTGTAGTGGCCTATGTTGTCATGTAACTCCCAAATGCATGTTTTTCATGGGAAGTGACACAAGGTCCCTTATGGATGGAGCAAATAAAAAGACTAATAGTTAAAAAAAATTCCCATGGCTGTTACAGCTGTTTAAAGTTTGATGTAATTGATCGTAACTGTAATTGTATTTTTTTGTAAACCACAGCAACAGATAAACAAACAAACCTAGCTAGAAACCTAGCTCAGTTTGTGTACAGATAATGTGTCTTTCTGCCCCCCATCTTGTTCTTGTTCCAGGAAAACACACATCTGAAATGCAGCTGTACACATTAAGTTCTCATTCGTGACCTCGGAGACAGCTTTTGATCCGTTTTCAGTAAGATATGATGCCCAATGTTGTGGTTTTCTAATACCTATGAACATGTTTGGTGGTTAACTTAGATACAAGTTTGTCACAATCTGCCCTGCTTCATGTTTTCATACAATTAATGTTTAGTGTTTGCTATTTTATTTAGTTACTCATCTCCCCTCTTGTTTCAGAGCACTTACCTTTTAGTGTTTTCCTGCCTGATTAGTTTCACCTGTCCCTCATTAGCCCTGCACTAGCCAGGCCTCCTGCTCACCTGTTCCCACTTCCCCATTAGTCAGTCGCTATTTATATTAGCCCAGTTCCTTTGTTCCCTGTCAGTTTGTCTTTGGTGCATCTTTTGTTTGGAGTTTTGCTGATTCTCTCCATTTGTCCTGGCTGCTTCTTCTTCTTCCTGCTGGTCTTTTGAACTCCATGCCAGATAAACCGTTCAACTGTTAGTGCTGCTTCCTCGTCTATATCTGTTTTTGTTTCCTTCTCTTACATGCACTCCAAATTGTGACAGTTCAGTTCAGTAGTTTGCTCAGGTTAGCTAACATGGGGTGACCATATTTAAAAAAAACTAAACTGGGACCCTTTAGTGGGCTGCATGTTAACGCATGAGCATGCCCTTATGTACGCGCCATAGGTGTTTTCATCAGGATGGGGGACAATTAATGAAGCTCTTAGCACACTAAAGGAGTGTTACTTTAAACACCATGAGCAGTGCCTCAGCACACACCGTGTGAGACCGTGTGAGCCTTCTCTTGCAGTGTGTGCAGAATGCAGCTTTTTAATTGCTGGGAGTAAGCCTCCTGAAGCTTTTTAGTAAAGACCGACTTTCCCTTTGGCCTGACGGCTAACCGTATATATGTATACCGTCAGGTTCTGACTGAAAGAGCTACACAGCCGTGGCAACGACATACAGACAAATCAGTGTTGAATTGAGACACATTATTCATGTTTTTATATTGGGTAAGGCAATAATAAGTGGGACATAACATGAATGGTCGATATAAGTACTAAAAACAAGTATATTGTGGGGAAAACTGACTATTCGGTAGTGACTGTTGAAAACAAGGACGACATTTTAATGTTTTACAGATATTTCTCAAGACTCTGGACACCCGACTTGAAACTGGGACAATTCTGAAAAAAAAACGTGACATCTAGTCCTTGTTAGCTAATATTTTAGTTTTGCAGCTATCTACAACAGTTTTCTTTAGGTTAGTTGTTTTTTTATGAAAATATATGATTCTAAATAGATACACATCTGAAGTTCTTGACAGCAAGGTTCAGAATTAGAAGCTGATTTGAGAAATAAGTGGTAGGCGGTCTCAGACAAAACATTGCTAATAAATTTGACAAGTAGAAATGACCCTACGCTGTACATGTATTTGTCATTCTGTAGTAATAAGTAAGTATATTATTTAAGCCACTGTGCTGAAAGCAGAACAGTTTTGAATACATCTTTCTGTGTGCATGCGTGTCTTTGGTGGTGCCATTCAGGATCACACCCTTCTCAAGTAGGCCGTCACATCATCTCAGCGGTTTCCTCTTTGCTTGATGTAGTGTGTCACATTGGAGCGGACAGCCTCCACTCCAGCAGGGCTCCTGTCCAGTCTGCCTGCTGCGAGCTGTTTCTTACCATTAAACTCTAACAACACAAACAGAAGTGGACGGAAAATCACGTCAGAAACCTGCCTGTCAAAACCTTCGGCTTTGCCTACTCGGTGCGAGGGCATTCATTTAGAAAAGGGTTTACACACAGGTAGTCCCAAGAGCATTTGAAACGACGACTATTTTGACGTCGCTGTTGGGCTGGAGGGCACCAGGAACACAGTCACACAAGCAGTTTCTCATTGCAACTTCTGGCTTTTAAATTAATTAATTAATTGTATTAAAATGGCAAAATTCTACAATAAAATGTATTCAAACTGGCCCTCTGCCACAACACTCAGAGATTTAAACTTCCTGCATGAATATACACACAAATACACACACAATGACGTACCACAGGTGTGAGGCTGAGGCAGAGCCTTGTAATGCACATTCTCAGGTTGCACCTGAATATTTAACCATCTGAGCGAACACCTCTCGCACACCAACACGCAGGTGATAGTGTTACATTCACACCTCCTGACATTTCCTTCTGCAGCTCTAAAAGTCATGTCAAAATAGTGCATCCACCAAAGGCCCATCTGTCGGGCTTACTCAAGTTAACTGAAGTTCAAAATGACTCATGTCCCTTAGATTAAGAATGTCAAGTGCTTGCATCATACGTAGAAGTTGCAGAAATATCTGACATGCTCCATTTCTTTTTCGATATCCTTTTCTTATATTTCAACACAATTCCTCTCCTGCAAGCCCACAAAATATTAAAACCTCTGCCAAATTTAATACATCTTCCAGAGAAGCTTACATTTTTTAAATAGAAGGTTTTGGTAAATGCCAAACTGTCGTAGTGTTTTATGATGGTGTCGATTTGTTTTCTTGCTGGCCATTGGGGGAATGAGCGTATAGTCCATCTGCAGTTCACTTTAGCAATGACTGATAACACATGTCTGACTGTCTGTGTGTGTGGTAGTAGTGATGAGTGGGGAGCCTTCGGCTGGTGGTCCAGACTGGAGGTTTGGCGATAGGCCAGTTGACGATGATCAGTGCAGTGCTGTTAGAACTCCATGTTAATCCCCTCTGCCTCTGCTTTGTGTTGTAGCCAGTCAAAAGACAGCACAGCAGTGCTTCTTAAACTGTGGCTCAGACTGTTTCTTGTATGAATCACTAAAATACCAATGTTTTCTTTAGACTCTTTACTGTCTAATTTAATTTAGCCGAAACTTGGCGCCAAAACCCTTAGACCTTCTTAGACCTCCTTAGACCCTTCTCCTTTTGTGTTTCTGTTTATGACCTTCAAGTTTCTGAACATTTCTGATTAACAGACTCACCAAAGACAAACTACTTCATTCAATTGTGAATATGAGAAGATAATAAATCTTGGAGTCTCTTTTGATCTTAAAAACAGGGTGAGACAGCGTCAGTATTGTGCTGTCGTCATAAGTCTTGAATTGGTAGCTGCATTGTTACCATCTGTGATGCCTCCTTCTGTGGTTGTCTTTACAATTGACTCGTCATAAAGCCTGAGTCACACTGACAGATTCCAGTGCAGCGGCACAAAGAGCTTCTTGTGGTTTGACATCTCTCATGAAGACCTGAGACATGTCTGATACAACCGTGATTACACTTAGGTTATCATTCGTATCTTTTCTCATGCCAGCTGGCACAATGGTGGCGGACAAGGCTGTGGCCACAACCTCGTCCTCTTGAACACAAGCTGGTCACTGATTTGAATTGCATGATTTGAGCTATGGTGATCTTCCTATAAAGTAAATCTTGAAACCATCATGCTGAGACGCCAAGGAAGCTGCTCAGCTGCTCTGGCAGGTGCACAATAAAAGTATCATATGGAAAATGGGTTTAGAAAATTCAACAGAATTTAGTTTTTCTAGAAGCAGCGCTCTGGTTACTCTGGATAACCCACAGACCTACCACATACAGGTCAGAGAGAAACTATATTGTGCTTTAGGTGAACCAACCCTGTTCTTAATGTAACATGAGAGTGTCAACACATACAGGTCTGCCAGTATTTAGCACCTGTTTGCAACGTCATCCTCTTAACCGCTAACACTTGTGTTGTATTACACTCCGGTGGAACATTATCCTTCATTACAAGCTCCTCTGACACCATGAACAAAAGAGCAGTGGACTCATCTGACTAATGACACTATCCTCTGACTGTCAGTTAGCTCGAATGGTTTCCTCAGTTGTCCACAGCTAAAACTGATGAACTTGGCTGTGTACATTTTCCATGGTGGGGCCAATAAAGGATTGGTACTGCCATGGTTAACTGAGGAATATCTTTAAACTGGTCCCATATTAGCCATTTGGCCCGAGCTGTGTTATGTTTAGAAAAATGTTTAGGTTTTTGACTTCCATCAGTACAGCTGGATCATCGGAGGCTTGGGAACTAAATAAATTAGTGTGAGAAATGAAAGTAATGGCTGTGGAAAGTCTTGACTCACTCTCTATGTACTGCATTTAAGGTTCAAAATAAAATTCAACATGGCGCTGATTTTAATTTAAGATCATTTTAATTTAATGAGAATATTGGTATTGCGAGTAACCATTTTGGTACCAAAGTTACTTGGCTGCAGATCATAATGTTACCATGAATTCAAGTTTCTTAGTGCCTGCAGAGTAGAACTGTAGAACTAAACACGTCAAACAGAGAAACCTCAGCTGTCAAACTGTATTAATCACCGGCTCATAAGCTTGACTGGTGTATCAGCTCTGGTTGCAAAATGTCTCGCAGAGAATCACAGCGTCGTTTATAGAGATAATGAGTTGCATAAGAAAATACGAGAGACTTGGCTAGCCCAGTTGTCCCCTGTAGTGAACCAGGCTGCACTGACTCTCTGTGAAATGTGAGAGAGCAGGGGATGGATCAGATATCGACCACACACATTAGTTAAGCAACACACATCATCTCTTCTCATGTTCTCTAACTCCTACATCATTGTCTTCTCTGGATGGTCGCCAGCTTTTAATCATACTGTCTTTTCGTTATCCTCCCTCCCTCTGCCAACATATACTTTAGATCTTAACTCCATGACTCGTCCTTCCATGTTGCTTTCTTTGTGTTGCAACATTCATTTTTCATCTTTCCCTCACTGTTCGTCTCAACTTCCTTTTATTCTCGTGCTATAGATACTGTACTGTGTGTACGGATACCTCTCCTGTGTTTAATGCCTGTTCTTGTCATTTGATCACATCAGAGTCTATTCTTCCTAAAGGTAAATCCCCGATGCCCCATTGTTCTCTTGTTCCTCTCCCTCTTTTACACAAAAAAGTGACAAAAATACAATGATTGATTTCTGTGACCTAATGTAAGTATATGTAAAACTGTATGGTGTAATGTTGGAGGTTTTTTTCTGAGCATTGCATGTCTTGTTGTCTGTTAAACTCATCCACATAATGCCGAAACACTAAATCCCATAAGTAATTGCAGACAGAATACACTATTGTGTAGAATACATTTATTAATAATTAAATGAGACAATTTAAAAGTAAATACCGTATAAAAATAAAGCTGTATGTTTCTAAAGTGAGGAAATCTTGTTTCACCTACACAGCAATTCATCTGAGGGGAGGACATGAAATAAGCAGTGAGTAAACAACTATTGTTTTTATAATGAGAATGAAATATGCTTTGATATAGCTTTTCTCTATCATAGTTAAAAACAGTCAAGTGAAACTAAAGTATTGGAACATTGTAAACGCTAAGATACTGAGGAAGGTTTTCCTGGGAAGAAAAACTTTAAAGGTGTCCTGTGGAGTTTCTGACCACTAGTAGTGCTAATGAGCAATGCTTTTGAGAGACGTTTTGTTTGTATCGTATAAGCAGGTGGGCGATGCATACACCATGCTGCCACCGGTTTCAGATATTCTGCTGATCCGACAATTGGTGGCGGTAACAAGCGAAGTAGCAATGCAACAGTAATGGCTAAGAAGAAGACAAATAAGTAGACTGCAAGCTTGTGAACATGTAAACAATGCTCAATTTAAAAATATAAATTTGCAAATGTTTTATGAGAAGAAAAACACATTAAACTCTTTTGTTATACATCAAGGATACAAAATATATTTTGATGAGAAACACTGAATGCACTCATAACTTTGATTGTTTACAATATAACTCCACAGGGCACCTAAAAGATCATTTTGCAATGTAAAACACCCGGTATTTTACTGCTTTAATATATATATATATATATATATATATATATATATATATAAACCTTTGGCACACTCTGAGATATCACACTACAGTAATAAATAACACGTATTCCTTTTATAAAACCAAAATAAATATCAATAACTTAATAAATTCAAGATTTCATAAATACATTTCATATGTGTATAACGTTTTCCGTGTAACATGCTGTATGTGCTATACAGTAGACAGCTTAAGTCTGCCGAATCATCCATTGTGTCTGATTGATTTCAGGCATTTAGGTTGAGTGTCCATGGAAACATTCAAAATCTCTCTGAACATATGAGCGACGTAAGGTGTAAACTGTATAGGACGTTGTAGATCTATTGGAGGAAGAAGAGGTTCATTGCTTTGGGGTAAAAACCGTGGTCACGTCACCTCCTCTCCTTATCTATTCCTTTCACGGTGGACTCAAGTCCTACATGGCCCCACATAATGCCTGAAAGTCTCCTCACAGTGAGACAAGTCAGAAGAAAAACACTCAACAGCATACTTCAAAAGTGCGAGCGAAATGTAAAACTATAAAAAGCCTGACACTATAGCTCGCACTCCCTACACACAACCACACTTCCTGGCAGAGTGCTTCCTCACGGTGTGGTAGACTAGGTTGTCGTCCAGAAACGAGAGGTCATCGTCAAACGATATTGGTCGACAGCAAACCTGAGGGGGCGTGTCTTTAGGGGGAAGCCTCTTGTTGTGAGCGAGGTTGTAAAGGATTTTGTCATAGTTGGTCTCGGACTTCCTGCAGGGTCCGGAACAGTACCTGAACATCATTTCCTCGCTGGAGCGGTATCCCAGACCGAGGTCCGTCACATTGAGGTGGATCTGTTTGAGCACACAGCCTTGTCCTCCTCCCCTGGCCTTCCTCCCTGTTCCCCCTTCTCTGGCTCTTCCTCTACGTCCTCCACTCTGCTGGCTCGCCCCCTTCTTCCTCTCCCTTCTGTGTCGATTCCTGCTGCTCCATCCTTCTTTAGAGGGGGAGGAGGTGGTAGAGGAGGTAGATGAGGACACGGTGGACGAGGAGGAGCGACGCATTCTACTGATGGTCAATTTGATGAAGTCCACCACATCTTCAAACTCGTTTTGGGACGGTTCCTCCATGGTGTCTGAAACACATCAAGAAATGGCACTCTTACAAGGGCGTATCATATTTGACAGCACATGTTGTTTCACTCTAACTCATCACTCTGGCTATGGAACAGATGGAGTGTTGTGTCAGAAACTACACACGCAAATGCGGAAATGGTACACAGAGGATTTCCATTTGAAGTTACAAATAGATTCCATTCTTAATTATGCACCACGCTGCTGTATATTGTAGTGGACTAGTTGCATTAAAGATGCAGATGCCACTATGTAGCCCCATGGCAAATACCACTAGAAATAGTGGATTGACAGATAATTAATCAAAAAAATCTAAATATTCATTGGTTTCTACCAGTTGTGAAGATGTACTGTGTTTCTTTGCCATTTGAAAATGTCACTCGTCATTTGATTTATCGATAATAAAATAATTGTTATTTGCCACCCTACATACCATCATTTAATTATGTTCAAAGCTCATAAGCATTTCTTATTTGGGTGTTGTACACTGTGGGAAATGTATGAATAATAACATCTGAATCCACTTAGAAGGTTAGAGGCCAGGATAACACACATTTGCAAGTTTCTGGATTTCAATTACTGGATCATGCATTCTAAAATCCTTTTAAATAAAAAGTTTAGTAACAAATTCAGTCTAAACATTGTGTGAAAATAAACTAA
Source organism: Leptoclinus maculatus (assembly GCA_032191485.1). Classification (NCBI taxonomy): domain Eukaryota; kingdom Metazoa; phylum Chordata; class Actinopteri; order Perciformes; family Stichaeidae; genus Leptoclinus; species Leptoclinus maculatus. Next base: position 16,824,358 of record JAVDOI010000005.1, read on the forward strand.
TAAAGTGGCCAGCTCCCCGTGTTTTCAATGTAGCAGTTAATTAGTTTTTTTTGACACAGAAAACAATGTAATTATTTGTTCAAGGAAAACAATGACTTCTAAGGTTGTTTTTCGGGCACTTTGGAAACTCTATAAAAAAACACAGGCGCTTACATTTTTCTCCTCCAGCCAGCGTCTCTTCCCAGTCCGCTGTACCCGCCTCAGCGCGGCTGATGCCCGGGGAAGTGACAGACAGGCGGATGTGAACCGGCGGGAGCTCCAGGGGAATCTCGGGGGCGCGCCCGTTACTCTTGGTGGACGTGGACTGCGGTCGGCTCCGGAGCAGCCGACTGGCGTGCACGGCGCTCAGCAGTATCAAACAAGTGGTCAGGCTATCCCATAACTTCATTGTCCAGCTCAGTCCGACAGAAGAACATGGCGCGATGAAAAATCAACAGGTATCATCTGGCAAACGCGATTAACAGCATATTGAAGACGTTCAACAGTTGGAGAGGAAAAGGTGCCGCGCACCCATCGGCTTGGGGTTCCTGCCACTGAAAACCGATGAAGATCAATGTGGTATTGCCTGCGTAGCCCGCTGTAAACTGCACGCTATCTCTCGCGTGCCAGCTGGCAAACGCTGCGCAGCGTGGCGCAACATCCAAGGAGGAACGAAACCAAAGGCAGAGGCGCAAAATGCAAAGCAAAGACTTCCCCTCTGAAGTTTGCAAATCCAACGACGCTTGAAAAACAACAATACTCCCAGTTTACAGGTTTTCGTTCAGTGCGCACGGTTCCTATTGCTCAATGCAGAGACTCCTGCTCATCCCTAATCACCATCAGTCCTGACTGAGCCGTGAGGAGAAGGAGAGGTCTAACGGGGGAGACGGGAGGTGGTGGTGACGTCTGATGGTCCATCCTCTGCCTCTTCCTGTCTCCACCCATGCAGAGGGATGGAGTCCAGATCCACGATTGAACCTCAGGTCCAGAGTTGGTGAGGGTAGAGGAGTTGTGTTATGAAAGAGGCTCCGTCTGTGTACTCAGATGGCTGAGAGGGAGAGAGAAGTTTCACACTTTCCACTAACAATACTCCTGATTCCACTCCCATGCCTTTTGTATTTGGTTGACATTGGATGGGAAATGTGTTTCTAATCAGCCAGTCAAAACAGTCTGAGAAGATTTTCTTGCTACTTATAACCACAGTGCTCTTGAAATCAAGCTGTTTTGCAGTTGATGAGCAGATGACATTTAGCATCAAGGGAGAGTGAGCTGATATCCATTACGGCAACTGGGTGTTTAACTGGGAATTTTACCAGTAGAAACCGTTATTTTGGTTTTTGCATAATCCGTGATGTAAAGTGTAATTTTATTAATTATCTGGCACAAGGTTTTAAGCGTTGTCATTAAATTAAAAACACCTGAACATTTCTTTCAGCAACATTTTGCCGGTATAGTACGAGTTTGGCTTAAGGCAAGGAGCGGTTATTTAGTGTCACATCACTTTTCAAACACATCCGGAATTCATGGTGTGTATGTATCTCTATAAACAAGGCTGAACGTGTCAAGTGCTCTCCTTCCAAGAGTTATAAGTTGTTTATTTTCCTTTAGTCATCGCCACAGTAAAAATAATACGCTCACGCAGCTTCTTTTTTTTCAGGGTATTATCTATGATAATTATTCCACATGATCATATTTGAGTCAAAGTCCAGATGGAACACAGTCCAGTTCAGTGATATGGAGATGACCAAGATGACTTCGGTTCAAGTGCTAAGATGCATTAAACCCCTGCTAAACATATGTTTTAAGAAGCAGCCATATGCTTCACTTTCTCTCTTCTTCTGCAGTGATTATTGTGGTTAAAATCCACCGCTGATCTGGTGCACACAAACTCTTTCTCCTGCAAAATATTTCCAGGAAGAAGAGAAATGTTGCTGTTTGCTCTCCGAATAAAGCTGTTTCCTCTGAGGTAGTTTAACTTTACAAGGTTGATGTCAAATACATGCCGTATATCTGCACGCGTGTGTACAGTAGGGCTTCATGTAAATGTTTAAACACACATGCACGTCCATGCACCTTCTTGAAGTGTAGCGTTTCATAATGAATCATGTTTGTGTGAGTGCATGTTAGCCACATTGTATTGTAATCACTTGACTACACCGAACATGCAAAAAACATCTGAGCCTCCAAATATGCTGCGACCGTAAAGTCATGCAGAATAACGGTGGTCTGTTGCCGCTTGTGTTTTTAGAAGTTAGACTCCTAATCACTCAGAAGAGGCTTTACTTTCCACCGACCCACTCACTTAACAGTATGGAAATACCTCATCATCAAGCAATTACACCCTTGCAAGCAGCAAAACACACCAAACAGATGTCAGTTCTCCTTCTTGCAATGCATGAGGGCTTATCAGGGGCCGATCTGCAATTGAATCTGTCAGCCATTTTTTGGGGCTCAGTTTGACTCACATGTAACAGGGCTAATTGCAAAGGTCATTTCACCCGTCATTATCGGCCAACTTGAAACTGCAGCTGCGGTGTGGCTTATGGGAGCGAGGAGTTGACAGCTGGAATGGATGTCTGATTTGGGACACTGCTGCCGGTGTAATTAGCAGAAAAAAAAAAGAATATCCTGACTCTCCACACTGACAGGGAGAGTGGGGAGATTGGTGATAATGTGTCCTGTTTTCTACATTTAGACGTTTCAATCTGATACTTAAGAGGGGAGGAGAATCTGCGCTTGTTTTTAGCCGAGCTAGAAGCATGGCTCAAGGGATGGCGATGTTGGTGGGTCGGTCCAGACTGAAAGATCTATATCTATTACAACTATTGGATTGGATGGCCATGAAATTTAGTACAGACATTCATGCTCCCCAAACAATGAATCCTAATGACTTTGGTGACAACCTGACGAGCGCCAAAAGCAGGTCAAAGTTTTTTGCTTTTCATCGATTATGGTTCCCAGGCGATGAATCCTAATGACTTTGGGGATCCCTTGAGTTTTCATCTAGTGCCACCAGGAGTTAGACTATGTGTTTTTGAATGACATGTCTCAACAAGGTGCCACTATCAGGTCAAAATGTTGATTTCTCCAAATTTTGATTTATGATTAAATAACTGCAAAATGACATCAGCCTCAGCTTTTTGTGTTTAGTGCCAATTAGCAAATGTAAGCATGTTAACATGCTAAACTAAGATAATCATATACCAGCTAAACATCAGCACATTAGCATTATGAGTCATTATGAGCACCTTAGCCTGCTGACATGGCACTAGCATGGCTGCAGACCTTTAGTCTTGTTTTACTTATGACAGGTAGGTGTACAATATCAGCCAGCTTGTTCATTTCACCTGCAAATGCTAGGGTTATAGCTCAGGGGGAGGAGAAACGGATGACCTTTAACCCCATGGTGGACCCTTTGGATTCACTTAAGAATGTGGACGTGCATTGCATTAACATTTAGAATGGGAAGTTACCAAAAAATAAAACGATTGTCCAGTAAGTCAACTGGTATAACCTTGCTGTAGTCACGTTACTTGTAGGACATCGTTTTTTTGAAGAGAAGAAGTAAAGAGTAAGTAAGAAGTTCCCTTGCTGATGATTTTATCACTATTCATGGGTTTGGATGGTGGATGGAACATTGTGGGGAGCCACAGTGGTGCTTAGAGAGTAATCCACACCATGTGTACTCTGGTGCTGCTGGAGCCTCGGGCGATCAGGCTACGGGAGCTGTGAGAGTGGATGCCGTCTGCTGAGCTGAACCACTGGGAGTTGCCTCTGAAATGTTAAGATGAGGTCAAATAGACTTTACTTCATGTTGGTCTCCAGTTTGGCAATGCGTGTGACATTATTGCCCGCTAGCTGGCTATGTAAAACCCAAATGTCTGATTTCAGGTGGAGAACATTACAATCAGTGATTTCTAGTGCCGCGTTGAAAACACTAGACCTCCAGATGTGCTGACTGCTCACACACATGTGCATGTAGGACTTAAATGCTGCCGCTAGTGGACACTGTTTACCACCGCTATTTTCAACGTGTTACACATTCACTACATGAAACAGCTCTTCAGTGGTGCTCACACCAGAGAGTAATCTTTTCGGTTTCTCCTTTTTTTTAATCTCTGTTTAAATACGACGACATACACACTCCTTCTTTTTTATTCACCACTATGATTATTATACTTTTGAAATGTGGTAATAACATGAAATATGTCTGAAATATGTTAACCTAAAACTGATTTTGCTAAAGTTCTTTGTAATAGGGGTATGACAGCATATAACAAAAGTGTGTGAAAGGACAAAACAACTGATGCAAATAAAGACTGAAATCGATTTTTCTTCATATTTTTTATGATTTTTGTAGTGTGGTGAGAAAGAACAAATTAGTTCTCTAAACATCCAACACATCACGCCACATGCCTCTGTAATACAGGCTGCTGTTCTTCTCATTGAGAGAGACAATTTTCTAAACCACCAGTCTGGTTTATTTGCTTGTTTTTAATTTAATTAAAAAGTAACAAACAATGTATTTACTCGGATGAGGCTAATATGAAACCTACGTTGTGTTCCCTCTTGGTTTTTGAGTAAGCTTGATCCCCAAAAATAGATAAAGATGGAATGGTTGTTTGTGTGACAATGTTTATGTGAACATATATGGCTTGCTTTGGGCTTTGGTTGCCCCTGACAGGTCATCGGTTTCTCTTTTTGTAGCTGTTTCTCCTCAGTCTCTCCGTGAGTTTGTGTTTGTCCAGGAGATGGAACCAGTGAGCTCCCTATTCATGCAGCACAGTGACCATCACCATTTGATCATATAATCAAATCCAAGCCGCCGATCTGACTGAGTTTTTTTAAAGTTGGATCCAAAGAGGAAATCCTCTAGCTGAAACTCGGTACTTAAGTTACAAAACACACTATCACAGGATCAGTTATTACCTAAAATGTCACTTTTGTCAGAACACAGAGGAACTAGAAACTGACCTTATGTAACATACACCTACTCAATAGAAACCATTTTTGTAGAATTTATGTCTCAAGCTCCACCTGCCAACCATGGACCTGTCTGAAATATAAAAGAGGGTGTTGTATGAGCCTATTGAACTTAGTTTCCTGTCACATAATTGAAAATGTAATCCTGGTATGTAAAAACAAAAGAAAAATAAAGTGTTTAGGATGTGCTTATCTTTACATAAATCCAGCTTCCCTTTGTCCTCTAAAACAGTGATGATATCTCACTCATTGTATCTGACTTAACTTGAATAGAAATCAAGGCAACTCTGTATTGTATTTGTGCTGAAGGTCCTTGATTGGTGGTGTGATTTTCTTATCTTTAATTAACTGAAAGCTGCATATCATAAAGGAAGACAAAAACCATGAAACCGATCATCATGAAAAAGACTTAACATACATAAGTATCACATTAGCATTTCATTGTTTGCCTATAAGGCAGACATGAGGACATTGTAAGTGTCCATTGACTTGTTCATGAACAATCATAGCTTTTCTGATAAGACATTTCATATTGCCTGCATGAATATTATGGAAATATAAGAGCTGTCATGTCGTAACATCACTCATGAAATCATATTCTGTAAGCTAAGTCTTAATATCACCATTCCACCTCTACAATACACAATGTCAGAGGGGTTTTGATGAGTGAGTGGTATGATCTGTGCTACTGTACCAATCAGGTCATTATTAAAAAAATGAGTATAACGAACATGTAAAACTACATGAGGATGTGTGAGCCGGAGTAAAGATGTTGGATCAGAATTAGATAAAAGGATTTTAAAATTATTCTGTGCAAATTGATGGCCTGAGTAATTACTGGATTTTACATGTTGTTTTGTATGAAAGTAGATATGCCTGACTCAGAAAATGAAGTCTAAGTAGATAAGTAGATGGCAAATGGCTGTACAAATCAGCCTGTTACCTGGCTGCTGGTCAGATTTGTATCCCACGGTGTCTCATATAATATAATATAAATATATCCAGAGGAAAAGTTTGAGGCAATTTACTGTCTTAAGCATTGTTTGAAGTTGATTTGTGGCGGACATGTAATGGATAAAAGTGCAAATCCCTTATAAACTTTGACTAACAAAATGGACTTGATCAGTGTTGAAAGTGCCTGGCGCCGGGCGTCCATTGTTAAGTGCTCTCTTTCTTTGGACCTCCTTGACAAGAAGAATGCATCTGATGATTTGGCTGAGCTCTCCTGCAAACACTGCTCTCTCTGTACACACACACGTGCACATTGTGACGTGCATGTTGTGAGTTGACACACGCTCTCAGACCTCCTCTCCTTCAACCTTCGCTTCTTTGTGTCATGTTGAGACAACACAGAGCACTTAATCAGCCGGGCAGTTGTAGTCACATATTAATGACCACATCAACTGCTTTGGGGGACATTAATTAATGTATTCATTGTTTTGTCTTCTGGTTATTGTTGTACACACACACGCGCGCGCGCGCGCTCACTGGCACGCACACAGTAGTGTCTGTTGGCTGAGCAGCTCCCCTGCTTCCTCGTCAAGACATGCTCTCCATCTGTGTCCAGTGTGCGGATTAGAGGCTCGTTATCCTCTTAGCTCTAAATGGCCCCACGTTCCTGCACTTCGCTGTCGATCTCATCTGCCGTCTAAGACGCGGACCGGGGCGTGACACGAAAGCGAGATTCATGCGTAAAAATGATCGTGCCCACCATTCAGTTGTTTTAGTCGTTGCGCATTACGCGCGAATCCCCCTCCATCGTCTGTCAGCGCGCCTGTTGGGACGCAGTGGCTCTCTGACCGTCCGTTAATGTGTCTGTGTCCAACCCACTGATCTTTTGCAGACTGTAATCTTATCAGTGTCAAACCGTAGCTGCCCTCTTCTCTCGGGTAGTTCATGCCTGTCTTCGGATGCCATTTGCGCCAAAATCTGGATAAGGAATATTTTTTATCAGAGAAAACTTTTTATCACCAAAGGGGTTAGCCACATTTACAGTCACTGGCGCGTTTGAATGTGTGATACAATGATCATTTGACTGTTTTAAACTTTGGACCAGAAGAAGACATGGAATCTACATGTAAAGAAAGGAGTCTTTTATACTTACTTCTCTTTGCAATATGCACAGCCAGCGTTTGCTTTTGTGCAAGAAGATCACATGCTCGGAGATCTGGTGAGTTTATACCCACTGACCCTTTTTTAGATTGTAAAAGGTGGAATAATAGCAACAATGGTAATACTTTATATTGAATCGTTGTGGGTGGGGGCAGCATTAGCGTGTGCTCATCTTTCTATTTGTATGATTACACCAGTATCATAAAGCCAGCTTTTAAACATTGTCATGTCACATTTGAATCATCAAATGACACATATAATATTTTATCATGCATTCACAACAATCCAAGTAACTTTTAAAGTCCTTTACCTTCTAGTTTATGGCGATAAATGCTGGGAAATATGAACTTTGGTTATTGGAAAACACTCCATCAACATCATCATGTAATCTCCATATCCTTTTTATATGGAAGTGATTATTCTACAACAAAAGCCATAGAGCAGCATGTTACTATTCATCAACGGTCCCCACCACTCTATCTGCAAGGAGCTTTTTAGTCACTGAACAGCAGCACAATACTGCACATTATCCATAATCGGTGAGCTACAAATTGTCCACAGCAACAGGACTTTAATGACTAAGAGGGAAAGGTCACAAACATAACTTGGTGAAAAAAGGTTTGTGTTGATAAAAAAAAAATAGAAAGTCAGGAAGGGATGTATACAACTTCAAACCAACAGCACCTTCATCAACAACCTTGTCAATGTGCTCCTTCGGACAGAAAATCCCTGGATGTAGATTTTGTCATCGCCACAGTGTCTTCTCTCTCCCCTGTCTTTGATATTCTGTCACCCTGAACACTTTTTCCGTCCGAGTCACTTCCTTGTACCTCCTCTTTCCTCCTTTCCATCACTTCCTTTTTCTCTGGCTGTCAGTCTCTCTGGCTGTCTGTCGAATTTCTTCCAAACTCTTTCGGACCCACAGGCTATAGCAGGCTGACTATTACATCTGCCTGTCAGCACAGAAAACTCACCACAGTTGGGACTGTCACACAGAGGACGGCTGCAATTCTGTCTTTATGACTTCCAGTGACATTTGTACTTGGTTTTTGTTTTGTTTTGAGGTCTTTCAGGCTTCATTCAGAGGGAGGGGGGGGATGTCAACAGGGCTCGATGTCCAGATGAATCACATCATCCATTTACACAACAAAGCAGGTTGTACTAGGAAGGAGTTAAGTTTGAATGACGTCTCTCCCCAAGGTGGTCTTTATTTTTTTGGATTTTGACAGCTTTCTCCCCGGTTAGAATAAGCTGTTGAATTATTTATAGAATTATTCGGTAGCTCTACACCTACTGTAATGTAGATCTAGACGTATTAACTTGTCATGAAAATCATGCCTTTTAAATTAAACCTTTTCTATCACGTCACTCAGTGCAGACAATAGTGTTTGGTGAAAGTCAAGGAAAATGTAACCAATATGAGAAACAGTTTTTTGTTTTTTTTCAGGAGATGACATTCCACAGTTTATCCCTTCAGATTCAGTGTTTATTTATCAACCCCTAAGCCATGCCGAAGAGCAGCACAACAGCATGTGTCTTAGTGGTCAGTCAGTTTTGGATGACTCAGACCTGGAAAGAGCAGCGCTTCTACATGACTGGCTCTGAAAGTGGAGATATAGAACCAGAGCAATAGAGCAGGTGTGTGTCTGAAAGAAGTTCTCAATTGTTGATCAAGTGCGAGCAAGGATTATGAGAGCATCCTTTAATTTTTGGCCAGAGTGGTGTACAAGTGTCCAGAGTAAATAAATCACAACAAAAATTAATAGCTGCCTGAAACCGCTTGAAAGCTCTTGTCAACACCCCGTGACAGTTGAAACAAGGCCCTATGCTTGCATGTTTTAAACTGACATACTGAATGGTATCGGTGCTGTGTGGGACAGTTTGAACTAAAACTAGACCGATATTAGCTTCTTGCAGATACATTGGTATCAGTTTATATGTCAGCCAATAAGTAATCAGAAATTGCTGTAGAGAAATGACAAAAGAAAACATGTTTGAGGCTATGTGGAAGGAGAGTCTCCATGACACAGTCTGTCCTTCAGAGAGAACTGACAAGTTGATGTTGTTTGCAAAATCAGCCAGTATGTCATTATTAGATTTTTTCAATATTTCAAATTGTTGGTATTAGCCTCAAAAGTCCAGTGTTAGTCAAGCTTCTATATTTGGACGATAATTCAAACTTAGATTCTATCCCTGTCCTGTTTTATTTTAATAGTCATCTTGTTTTACTTCCTGCCTTTGTTTATTTCCCCGCCAGTTTTGATTGTCTGCCCTGTCCTGATTGGTCCCTCGTTAGCCCTGCACTCACCTGTTCCCACTTCCACTTTAGTCAGTCACTATTTATAGCAGCCCAGCTCCTCGTCAGTTTGTCTTTGTTGCGTCATTGCTGTTTGGATTTCTTTTTCTTTCTAGACTTTTACCTTATTTTGCGCTCACTGCCTGTAAACCGCATTTCCTAATAAATCATAAAAACTGCACCGGTCTGCTTGTCCTCATGTGTTGAGGTCCTTCCCATGCTGCCTACCTGCCGTCCTAACCGTGACAGATTTAGAGAGTAATGAGTCATTTCAAAGGAACCGTCACAGAACTGTGGAAGTGGGTGATCATGGCAGTTTGCTAATCTGACGTACTTGTGCTTGGTGGTTTTGGAAAAGGCCTATATGAGCTCTTTACCTTCTGTGTGAGCTGCTGCAGGTGTTGCTTTTGTTCTCTATCACGATGGCATGAAAGTGCATGGTTTCCTGACACTTGGGCCTCTTGTGACCTTTGTCTTTATAGTGGTCTCCACTGCATTACAGAAGTTTGCACCGGGCCTGACCTGTCCCCTCATGCACTGTATTGATTGGGCAGAAGTTTCCTCTCTATCTGCTCTGATTCTGTGAGTTCAGCTCACCCGTACCTTCACCGGCCCGCACCCCTGGGGAGATATGGATGATCGGGGAATTCAGCTGACATATTGAATTACCCGCTTGGATGGAAGAGCAGGGCAGGAAGAAGGGTTTGAAAAAAGAAAAAGAAAAGCAGAATAGATGTTGAAAGGATTCAGGAGGTCGGCATGGGAAGTAGAAGAAGGGAGTCACAAGAGAAAAAGGAAAGTTGAAAAGGGCAGCATTGTAGTTACATGAGATTTCAATTTGCAGAGGTCTGCCTTGCTATATTAACCTTTTGTTTAATCCCCATGTCAGTGTATACCAGAAAAATATGTCCTTTGTCACCTAGGCCAGATCAGGACATATAAGAATCTACTCACATGTAAAGTCATGAACAATATGAATTTATACTACATCATCTATATTTACAATGTTTTGTTGTGACAATCCTCTACTTTATGTAAATGTCATGACATAAGATTACTCTATAAGGGTCCTTGTCTGCTCATTTTTCTTCATTAAAGCCAAGTAACGACTGTACAGCAGGCCGTGTTGATGAGCTCCACCTCCAGAGCTCTTTCTGTTTCGTCTATAAGAGGCTTTTCAGGCTACAGTTGAACACTGGAGTTGCAATCACAATTTCTTGAAGTGTCACAGAAGCCCCCAGGATTCAAGAGAAAAAATAATGAGATTTGAAGTCAGAGTCAGTTGATATTAGAGGCCAGCAGGTTATACCATTTCAAATGCTCCCCATGTCACTCTTCAAATAGACTATAAGGTGAAATACAGAGTAGGTTGTGTGGGTCATGTAATCATTGGATATTTGGGATATTTGTTGAAACCTCATGGAGCTATTGACAAAGTTTGTACATATAATAGGCATGCAATTTCCTTACGTATTCTGAACAACTACAATTGGTTTTCAATTGATATACTTTATCTAAAAATAATCTTCACAAGGATCAGGTTGTAAAGGTGTGTTCAAAAAGTATTCCATGTTTATTAAACCTCCATTGACACATGTTAGCCACTTGTGAGGACGAGGAACAAGCTGTAGACAAGACATTAATGTATGCATTGATGAACGTATACCGAGTAACACCGGCATTCATTTAGAGTTCAGGACCTGGTGAATCTAATATTTGTCTAGTTCACTCTCAGTTTTGGTCAGTTTTGCAATATCTGGCTTCACTGTGCTCACCAGCTAGTCTTTTGTTTGGTGCTATTAGTGGGTTTTTCAGAGTCCCCTTCTGCTGCTAAGAAACTATGTGAATGAGAGTGGTGAGAGAGAACAAAACAGAGCTAAAAGATGCTAAAATACTGTAGAGCTGGGTGCTAATTCTCTGTGGGTTCACGATCATCACAAGCCACACCTTAACATTTGAGCCACGTAACTTAAACATTTGAGTTAGAACAGGTTTAAGTTTTATCCAGTTGAATTAGTCTTAAATTGTAGGCTGATCTAAATGTAAAATGCTGATATGCTAAAGAATCGTATGATATTGTAAATATTGGTCCTAATAAATGTAAATTTAACATTAATCGTCTCTGGTTCTGTAATTCATCACCGCTAAGAATTCAAATGAAGAGTTTATGGCTGCCTCGAGTCACAGTGACACATCTCCCCTGTATATCTTCTGTTGCCCTCACTGATCATATCTGTGTGTGTTTGTACAAACCAGATCGTCTGAGTCCTCCGCTAGACATCCAGCTGGAGACAGTCAACTGCACCACCTTTAGTGTACGATGGAAGATGCCCCGGCGACATGTTAGCACCATCACTGGATACAAGGTAGCCACAGACTGGGACTTTTACTTGATATGATGATAACACAGAAGTAGCAATAACATATGTATTATTTTCATTTCTATGTGACTGCTCAATTGGCGATGAGAACATATTTGTGATAAAAAAGCTGTTAGCTGTTACCATTCACTAACATGATCTTTCAGTGACACATGTAATGGGTTACTTAAGCGCATATATTTCTCATTTCCTCCATTATACATATTGTTCATGATAGTCTGAAGGTGAGATGCTCCATACAGTTTGCATCAAGGTTTGCCAACAGCCGTTTCTGTGTGATGGCTCTGAGGCAGCACCGGCCGTGTGGACATAAGAAAACAAACAGGTTCAAATCAAAAGAAAAGGAGAACATTCAATTCTAAAAACAGCGGGCTTAAAATTAATAACACAGCTCTTTTTCAAAATGGATAGAAAGCTTTTCAACCTGGTAAACATAAAAAAATAAAATCTCAGGTATGTCCTAAATCATATTTCTTCTCACTTTGTCTGAACGGATGCCCTCTGCAAGCTGCTGGCGTGGTTGGGTCCCCACAGTTTCCTCCTGCTTTTAAAGTGCCGGTCGAATCCACTGTCCAGCAAGATGGCCTTGAGAGAAAGATTGACACGACTAAATTTCTGGTGTTTCGAGAGAAAAGCTTTCACAGCCGTCATACATTTCTATGCCTTTTAAGGGGCAATGTAGTTCTGAAGGTCACAAATCTTTATTTTAGTGTCTTGAGTATGTTTTCCTCCACGCTGTGCTTTGGGTACTAAAGTGGGATTTGCTAATCTTGATTGAAACATAATAGACGTACATTTATTGATATGCGAAAGCAGATTTGTACTCTAGATATTGTGTATTGTTGCTGCTTAAAGTGAACTGAACACTGAATTCAAAAAGGAGTCTTACTTACTTTATATAAGTCATACTGTTTAAGTGCCCATGCTTTTTGTTTGTCGTCTTGTATGTTTATTTATTTCTTAAATATGTTTGGAATGAGATATGAAGCCTTACCATAACCCAGTTTCCTCCTTTACTTTCTTCCTTCCCTCCTTCCTTCCTTCCTTCCTTCCTTCCTTCCTTCCTTCCTCTCTTTTGTTTGTTTTGAGTCAAACATTAACAAAGTGTGGATCAGTATGAGTGTACTCTGCTTATGACCATATGTCTGCACTAAGAGGATTAGTCCGCTACCTAGCCTCCCTGCGACTTGTTGATAAGCATGTGCGTTCATTTGGCCAATCACTTTAGAAGTTCATGAATAATCCTGTTTCCTCGTAGTATTTCCTCATAATTAAGCTGTGTTTACATTGTCACAGACTTAAGTTGATAATTGACGCTAAAAGCTAGAAGGATATATATTTTATTCAAACATGAGATTTATGAATGCTTGCCAAAATAGGTTAGATTTTTAGACTTTTTTCATTCAAATATGTTTTTGTATGAGTCTTTCTGTGTATGTTTTTTAGGTCTTCTACACAGAGATGAGGAATGGCCAACCAATGGGTACAGCGTCTTTGATGGAGGTGCCTCTCAGCTTGGACATGCTGACCACTGTGAGTACACTGACTTTATGTTTGAAATCAGTGGTGAGCATCCTTAGACTACTTCCATTATAATCAGCGCCTAACGTCCAATTTTGAGAATGAGGGAAATCTGAGCTGTGGCAAAAAAAGAAGAAAAGAAAACAACAACAAAATGTTTAGAAGATGAGGCTGGCAATCTCAATCCCATGAGATGACAAAAACTAATTGATCCTACTAATAAATATTGTCTGAGTAGTCAAGGCCTGATACATTTAATTCCTCCATTCCATTGTTTTCCAAAAACTATTAAAATACACAAATTGTTTCATTACGGTGATCCTGGGCCTTGTAGTTCATTTAAAGTTGATCCCACGTGCACCGTCCTGCTGCCTTTATACGATAGCACCAAATGTGGTTTAATCCGCGGCTGAAAATAGTTCTATGCAAATTAACAATTTACTTTTGTTTTGGTAAAATCAAACTATAAACTTGTAGCCTGTTTTATTTCTTTAGATCTACGTTTTAAACAAATGGACACGAGGGACTGTTGCTTTTGATATTTTCATGGGGAAATAAGAATATACTGAATACCTAGAACCTTTAATATTTGGTTAATATTTTGACCTTTTTTACTTTGTATAAAAATGTTAAACTACGTTACTAACAGTATGTTGATTTAACATTTATGGATACATCTGTTGCTATTTTCTCAAAAGGGGCAATTTGATGGACAAGCAAGCTTTGTGAGTATAATTTTGCATTTTCTTTTACTGAATTAAACCATGTCACTGCTTTCCTATCATGCTTGACATCTATAGGTATTTACTTTCCACTTTAGTCATCCCCCACTCTTCTCCCACCATCTTTCCTTCTTTTCATATTGCCTCTTGTCTTTTTTCTCTCCATCTAACCATTCCTGCTGATATGCTCTTGCTTATTTTTTCTTTATTTCTTTAATCCATTTGTACCTCTAACCCCGCTCCCCCATATGCCGTTTTCAAGGATGTTGACATTGGTACCCTCAAAGTGAACACTAAGTACAGAGTCACTGTTGGAGCGTATGGTTGGGCAGGGGAGGGAAGACCCAGCATGCCCAGAGACATCGGCACTGCCTCACATGGTAAGAATATGTGAGTAGTAGGAATCCATGTTACGGCTGATGCTATTATTTCTAACGCGGTTTTGTTAATATCTTCAACTGAATTACATTTTTCTCTGTGCCATTAGACACGTGCATGCCCCCATCGCCCCCCACTCAGCCCGTTGTCATGGCTGTGTCTGACACAGAGCTGGCGTTGTCATGGCAGCAAGGAGAGAGCGAGGGAAGTGCACCTGTCCTTCACTTCCTGGTGGCTTACATCAGGTAAGGGATCAAGCCCAAGAAGGCATTTCATGAAGCTTGAGGTTTATGAAACCGGCCTTTTTTGCCCCCTCACCAGCTCAGTGCTGCTGCCGATACTCAGACTCACTTTTCTTTTGCATTTAATTTAATTGCACCCAGGTGACACACATGAACACAAACACCATCAGCCCAGTCCATATAGACACTTACCAGGTGAAGAGCTGTCTGAAGTGGCCACATCATAGAGGGGAAAGAACAGTCGTGTTTCATTACTGGGTTTGAAAAGCTGAAAGGCTGACTGTTTTTATCTTCCTGTTCACTCTCTTAGTTTACAAGCCGGCTGTCTTTGGACAAAACTGGAAGAGGTGGACAATTCAGAGAGCTTTTCCTCAGAACACTACTCCCTTATCTTCTATGACCACACAGATTGCTTGATGGTTCAATGATTAAACATGTGTGTTGTGGGGCCAAGCATTGATCAATCCCAGGTTATAGTCGACATGCCAAGGTTTCGACAGATTTTCGAATTTCGAAAGAAATTTGCTCTTTTGCAAAAATTATGCAAAATACAAGCAGAGTTTCAATTGCTGCACCCATTTAAATAAGGGTGTAAAATAAATAGTTTACAATTTTGGGAAATACACTTATGCACTTTCTTGCAGAGCGTTAGCTGAGAAGCAACTGGTTCACGTAACTTAGCATAAAAACAGGAAGCAGGGGAAACAGCTAGCCTGGCTTTGTACGAAGGTTTGGAAATATGCCTACCATCACCTAAAAGCTCACCAATTAACAGTTTATACTCATTTGTTTAATCTATATACAAACTAAAACATGGAAACAGCAAGTTGTGACTGTATGAGGAGTTGTGTACTGTGAACAGTGTTTATGTTAAGCTAAGCTACATGACTCCTGGCTTTAACTCCAAAATTGATAAGCAAATATGAGAGTGGTAGCCATCTAACTCTCAGCAACAAAGCAAATAAAGTGTATTTCCCAAAATGTTGAACTAATTCTTTCCATTTGAACATTTACATTTATAAGCAGAAGCAATAACACACATGATGGCTACAAACATTTATATGTGCATTAATGGATATGTTTAGCTACACATTCAGCCTCCCTCGTCGTGATTTCGTGAGGCCTTTGCTGGTCTGCTTAATCTAACCATTTGTGTTTTGACATGAGGATCAGTGGAGACACGAGAAAGAAGGAATTTCATTCTCTGTCTTGTAGTGTCCGGCCTCACACACACACACACACACACACACACACACACACACACACACACACACACACACACACACACACACACACACACACACACACACACACACACACACACATATAAAGGACCTCTATTGTCTAGATGAGTCCCTATTACAATGTCAAGAAAGTCTGAACTAATTTGCATGAAGTCCTCTGATTATGTGTCTGACACAAATTAAATAAGGCAGATAGAATTTAAGAATTGTTTTAAAGGAAGTCAGTTGTAAAGATATAAGAGGAAACAAGCTTCGTGGTGCAGAGTTAACATCCTGAGACTGAGCAAAGAGAGAGAGAGACAAAGAGAAAGAGACGGAGGCAGAGAAACTGTCACGTACTGTGACAGAGTAGACATGAATCAGAGTCTGTTTTTGCATGGAGGGGCATTTTCAACACAAAAGGGCCATCTCAGAGGCAAATATGTCTCTCCTTACATCAAAAGAGGCCTTGCTGAAGAGAGACATTGATCGGTGGTGAAGATGACTCTATTCAACAGCTAGTTGTGGCTCCAGGCGTCCAGAATCAGCCCATAAATATGGCAGCTTGAGATGGAAGCTGAAAATAATTTTTTCTCTTAAAGCAGAAAATAATGTTTTCAAGGCATAAAGGGCCTCAAAAACAGTAACATAGAAACAATGGGAAAAACCTCTCAATCGATTGTTTTGGTTTGTTCGTCAGTTATTCTGCATTTTTGTGACTTTGTATTACACAGAGCTCTCTAGTAATTCTACTCTATGTTTACAACTTAAAACACATCATCATCCTCAAAACAATAACTTTGAAGATGTTTTGAGAATGATGATCTCTGTGCAATGTAATATTGAAAAAAAAAAAAAGTAAATCATATATTTTGTGTGTCTTGTTTTTCACAGGCCAGAAATGGACACGGAGTGGACATACATCCGTGAGCCCATTGAGACTAACTCCATGGTTTTGAAGGGGTTATTACCGGAAACAGAGTACCAGTTTGTTGTCAGGGCAGCCAACGTGCACGGAGTTAGCCCGCCCAGCCACATCAACAGCCCCGTGCGCACTCTCGGTAAGGCTGAATGTTGATCTCTGTGCCAACGAGCTGTGATGTGACAGCCAGGAAAGCTTATCCTCAGCTTCCTTGTTAGTCTGGTTTCAACCACATTTCAAAACAAAGTCAGCTTCAGTTTAGTTTCAACAATACACCCACACAGAACTAAACAAACTGTGCTTATTTTTTCCAGCGCCAAAGTTATCCTCAGAATAAAACATTGATCATGTTCAACCACAATGTTTACATTACGTTACTGCGGAAACATTCACATTTTTCTCCCAGCATTGTGAACCAATGATACTGTATTTTCAAAGTTTCTAAACAATTACGGCATTGTTTAAGGAGAGAACCAATATGTAAAGATGACTATATCAACATGTTTTACTTTCCTCTCCTACCGGATCCTACTCTACCTTTTTAAATGAAAACATGTAGCCGATAATTTAAGCATATTTTTTCTTTTTTTTCCACCAAATTTCTTAACATTTGGAATATTTCCTGTGTTTCGTCGGCCTTTGTTTGGTCCTTGTCAAATCCTCATTATGGAATAAATTCAATTTGTTCCATTTATTTTGACACAGAAGCACAGTTTGACTCTCTGAGCTTGAATGTAGGACAGCACCTGGCAGTGTGTCAGTGGAGCCTTGGATGATGGAGATGTAGAGCAACAGAATCATTTACTTTCATATTTTTGATGTAGTCGGCTGCTGGGGGAGGGGGATGATCAGGCCTGATTGATATTAAAACACACAAACACTATTTCACATAGGTGTGTACTACAGACACACACATGCATACATGCAGTAATAGCAATGTCTTAATGGATCGGGCACCATTTCATTCAAACAAT
Organism: Leptoclinus maculatus; assembly: GCA_032191485.1. Classification (NCBI taxonomy): domain Eukaryota; kingdom Metazoa; phylum Chordata; class Actinopteri; order Perciformes; family Stichaeidae; genus Leptoclinus; species Leptoclinus maculatus. The sequence goes on from JAVDOI010000005.1 coordinate 16,842,091, forward strand.
TTACCTTTGGGCATAATGTTGTGCTCATGTGTGTGAGTGGATGCTTGTGCATATCAGGCTTAGATATGACTATTAAAATCAAACAGCCATGTAGACACAATCACATTATCCAGACTTTTTTTTTTCTGTGACCTCACAGACCACACTGTTGACTCTAGAAAGCCATGTGGGCAGGCGGCTTCTGCTTCACACGCCATGTTGGCTGTCAAACTGTTGTAAACTGCTCTGATTGAATTAAGTCCAGTCCTGCTAGACTGCTCAGGGACGGAGCTAGAAAGACAGACAGGAAGAGAGGTAGTGTTAGAAAGACATTGTTGCAAAAAATGTCAGTAAAGGTTTCTTGAAACACAAATAAATGAGCCAGTTAGAATCACAGGGAGACAGACAGACGGACAGAAACGAAGAGATAGACAAGCGTGGTTTCTTAGCAGGGGATAAAAGCGGGTTACGTCCGAGTCTCATCAGACAGGATTAAGGACGGGATGCCAGACCCCTACTCTGCCCATCCACACCCCTGATGGATGCACACACACACACACACACACACACACACACACACACACACACACACACACACACACACACACACACACACACACACACACACACACACACACACACACACACACACACAATGCACCACTGCTTGAGTGAACAGCAGGGGTGGGCTTGACTGACTGACATACTTTTCTCGTCGTTCTCTCTGTGACTGTTCTGTGTGTGTGTGTGTGTGTGTGTGTGTGTGTGCAGTTGGACACTGGGTGGTATGGAATGAGGGGGATTGTTACACAACAGAAGATTAGTTTGCTGAAGGCCCCCCCCCCCAGCACTCAGTATTCAGGATTTAATGTTATTAGGCGTGTGTTGATTAGCACTTTAAATCTTGGCATCCATTCAGACTTAATAGTCAGGTTTCTATGAGATATTTGTTATTGTTTGAAGGGTTTGCTATGTTGTATAAGTAGTCTGATATCAATCCACAACTTCATACATTTCAGTTCCCTCACTTGCCTAAGAGCATGGTAAACATGCAGTATTTGATATTGCAGATGGGGCGGTGAAGGAGCAAGGAGACAAGAGGGAGGGGATGTTGTTATGTAAGCTAAGATTAAGCTTTGTGAAGGTAGAGTGGATGGAACATGCACGCAATGGTTTTTCCATCTTTTTAAACTTTATTTTGTATAAAGGAGTTTTGGACCATCTTAAGACTCATTACTTATTTCTATACGGTTAAATATACAACATACCTAAGAGTCATATATCCATTTTACATATCATATTCTATCGTCCAGCACACATGTACCATACACAACATACACATTTATGGAAGGTCAAAGTGGTCTTTCTGATTTAATGTTTGAATGAATGGGATAACTAATGTCTATTATTTATCTTAACCAAAACCAGTGAAGTATTATTCAACTCGGGAAATAATTGTCTGTTTATTCAGAGGAATATTTGTTTTCATTGCTATGCTCACAGTATCCACTGTCTGGCTTTGTGTTTGCACATTATGAGCTGCCGTTGTGTATCAAGGAGACACGTTTCAGTACGTGGTTCAGCAGCCTGGGTACAGGCTAACAGGTAGACCCGCTGGGCCAGAAGCTGTTCCTTCTATTGAATGTCTGTGTCCTAGCCTCAGTGAAATGTTGTCTTGTTGTCATAACCACAGAGGACTCAGGCATCATCCTTCAGTCCATTCATCTGTGTGTCTTTCCTATTGGACACCCGTTGTTGTTTGTTGTCGGGGAAATTTTCATTGTCATCGTCATTTTGCAGTAATTTCGTGATGAGAAATATCCCACATGAGGGTGTTGTTCTTCAAGCAGAAACTAGGAACTTCTACATAACAATTTGGCTGCTCATCCATTAGGTACATTTGAAGTTCTGTTAAGTTTTATACATCAAACAAAGGACCACCTGTGTCAGAGGCCCCTCTCACTCACGATCGTGCAAAAGCATCCACTTTCATTATCATCATGTATCTTTTATAACTGCCTTTGAACTTTAAATAACGTGTACTAAACATCAAGTATCTTTATTGACATTCTAAACAGGTGCATCAGATGTTAGCAGTGGTGATTATGGCCGTTACATCACAGATTCAAGGATCAAAGATGACGATGGCTTCGACATTGATGACTCTGATTATGATGTCTTTATTGAAGAGGTGGGTTATTACATACCACAGCAGGACAGGAATACTTAAACATTTTAGGCTTATTTAATCTTGTAAATCATCGTCCTCTTTTCTAGTTGAAGCCATTCCCAGGTATCAATCAGGACAACAGGAAGTCCCAGCTCCGTTCACGCCCTGATCCGCCATCGGGTCGCAACGTTGTTTACCGTATGAACACCATCGCTCCTCCCAACGTTACTGCCCCTCCAGCTTCCTCCACCACCTCGTCCATCTTCCCAGATTTCTCAGATCTGATTTTCTCAACCAGCTCAAAGCCCAGTACCACTATTGATACCACAACTACTGCCCCACTGACCACTACCAGGTAAGATGTACCTCTCAATCTTACCTTGATTTCTGTTTGACCGAAGGAATCTGTTTCAGATTGATGAAATGTCACCGCCTCCAGAGTTATGGCCTCTCATTTAGAGTTGAACATTTACAGAAGTTACCCTATGGAGGAGGGAAAAAGAAAAAGAAGAAAATCATGATTCTTATTGCGGTTCCTCTTGCTTATTGATTTCTAGATTGCATTCTCTCCCGGCTTTCTGTTTTCTCCTAAAAGCCACGAACAATTTATTATTTTCATGCTCTTCCACTTAATTGTTTGATAATAGATGGAGACTGTAGCAGCGAAATGTCACATCAATTTAAGCTGTCATTCTGGTTGTGACGTACAGCAAGCACATCATTAACTACTGCAAATCTAGGGTGACCGAACTACCCCTGCATTTCGCTGAACATTTTGTTTTATGCTGTTTGATTATTTCCCAGAAACACAGAGGAAAAAAAGTGGAACATAGTTATCAGGTAAACCACTGACTATGCACTCACTAAACTTATCTTTCTAACTCTTCTGATCCACCTTAGCGTCACTTTGCCCACCACCACTACCACGCCAACCATGTCCCCCTGGAAAGGTGAGGTACCTCGTGTGTACGACCTGACATGCGATGATACCGTGTGCCCCCTCGACAGCTTCTGTCTCAGCGACTTCGACGGTGGAGGCTCACGCTGCCACTGTAACCTCGGACGAAGAGGGGACAATTGCTCTGAGGGTGAGAGAAGTGTAGTTGGGTACAAGCTTTTGTAAAAGTGTGGGGTGCCACGGTAGCTGACCAACTAGAGCGGGTGTCTCACGTACCGAGGCCAGTTCTGACTGTGGCGGTCCAGGTTAAAATCCAATCCACTTTGCATGCTGTCCCCTCTCTCTACCCCTTTCATGACTATCACTATAAAGGCAAAAAGTCCCCCAAAAAATCTTAAATGATAAAATGCTTCAAACTTTTGTACCTCCATCTTCAAAATGTATCATGATTTTATCCCTTCTTCAGTGGTATCTGTGAACTTTCCGAGGTTCTTTGGCTACTCTCACATGACCTTTGAACCCTTGAAGAACTCTTTCCAGACCTTTCAGATCTCTTTCGAGTTCAAGGTAAAGCACCTTGTTTTTTTCCCCCAATGATTTTTGTCATTCAAAAAGGTGAAGAGTTTTAAACAGTTTCTCTGTGGTACAGGCAGACTCTGAGGATGGTTTGTTGCTATACTGTGGAGAGAACGAACACGGCCGCGGAGACTTTACCTCTTTGGCTCTGGTGCGAGGCAAGCTTCAATACAGGTGAAGAAAACAGGGACTCTCTTATGGGTTTACATACTCAAAGGTTTAGCTGGTAACAAAAGCAGCAAACGGAAATTTCAGTATTTACTGCTAGAAAATACTGGTGGTCTAAAGAAACTGGATTGAAGTTTTTCATGAAGTCTTCAAAAGCATCAAAGAGGAAAATGTATGGACTTCTTATAGAAACCAGCTTATCTGAGTTGTAAACATAACACTGAAGACATCTATAATACTGTAAATCCATTTGATTCAATGGCGCAGCCATGAAAAAAGTGTGTTGAATATTTCACTCTATGTAAGCACAATATGTCGTCAGTGAGGTGTTAGAACCAGCAGAAAGAGAATAGATATGTTATATCATCTGGAAAAAAAATCTTAGTTCCTAATATTTGATCTGATTTCCCCTCAGGTTTAACTGTGGTACAGGAGCAGCTCAGATAGTCAGTGAGAGTCGCGTTGTTATCGGTCAGTGGCACATGGTCACCGTCTTCAGAGACGGCATGAGCGGCTGGCTGCGTATGGACAACGACACCCCCATATCTGGCCGCTCACAGGTAACAAAAAGACATAAAACTGATAAGATAAAGGCTCGTATTTGTACTGTTTTTACACAATGTCACAGTTAGCATGAGCACATTGCTGACATCATTGCCTTTCAGTCCATTCTGGCAGTTGACCAAACCCAAAGTGATTTTGAGTAATAAAGGTTCAAGCACATGTTCTTCACTCTTCCAGGGCCAGTACACTAAGATCACTTTCCGCTCGCCGCTGTATGTCGGTGGATCCCCGAGTGCTTATTGGCTGGTCAGGGCCACGGGGACAAATCGTGGCTTTCTTGGCTGCATTCAGAGTCTGACCATCAACAACAAGGCAACTGACATCAGACCTTGGCCTCTGGGCAGAGCTCTGAGTGGAGCTGATATAGGTGAGCAAGCATACAGAATCTGCTGCTATGTGATCCTTACCCATGTTACCCATAATGCACCGGTTCTCCGCTCAAATTTTGTTGCTTAGACAAGTAGTTTAGGAGCAGCTAAGCCACTGTAGAAGGAAACTATGTATTTTAAATTTTGTACATGAATACGGTTAGAAAGTAAGCGGGCTCCATTTGCATTTAGGTGGCAGTATTTCTTCATTGCAGAGTTTGGTGCTAGTGTCATTTCACTCTTTCAAAGAAATAAGAGCAAAAAATGATTTTGTAATGTGTACTTTCTATAACGCAGCAGAATGCACTTAACCATTTTTTTCTCAATTTATACACCAAGTTAAAGCACTGAAACAGATACATACGCTGAGTCTGCCTTAATCCCCTCATATCTCCTTGCCACAAGGTGAGTGCAGTGACAGCGTCTGTGACCTAGTCAGCTGCGCCAATGGTGGAGTCTGCTTTGCAAACCGTGCCGATGGCTTCATCTGTCTGTGCCAGCTCGGCTTCAGGGGAGCACTTTGTGAAGAGAGTAAGTCAACTCTGCTTTTTTAAAGTAATAACTCACTCTTGTCTTTTTTTACAGGAGTAAACGTTTCTTACCACCATGAACGTAGAAAGTAAAATCCCTTTTGTGGTTTCTTTTTATTTAATGGTCTCAGATTGTCACCCAAACCTTTTAAGGTAATTACTGACCAGTTGAATGCAACATGAAGGAAAATTGGTGGGAATGAGGATCATTATGAGGCAGAGGGAGTGATTGCATGTCAGACCAGCTTTCACACAATGTAACTTTTCCCTTTCTCTGTCCTCCTCCCATGTCCTTTCTCTTCTCTTCTCATCAATTTCTTCCTCTTCACTCTTAATCATCTTAATGCTCACACCTCCTCTTCCCGCTTGGCCCAAATCCTTCTTCTGTCATTCATTCCTGCTCTTTTTTCTTTTCATGGCTTCTCTCGCAACTCTTCAGCTTTCTCCCTGTCCTCGCCTCTCTTCAATGAGACTGTGTTTTCGTACGCTGTCATCCCTTGGCCTCAGTCCTCTCAGAGTTATCTGTCCTTCATGGAGTTTGAGCTGACGTTTCGGCCGTTGATGCCCGACGGGACGCTGCTGTACAGTGATGACGCAGGCAGCGGAGACTTCCTGGCTATCAACCTCGTGGACGGATATGTAGAGTTCAGATTTGACTGTGGCTCTGGAGGAGCTACAATCAGGTGTTAAATAGATGCACTCTCATGCTATTTTCTGTCTCCTTAACGTTCTCAGTTTGTAGTTTAACTAATTGGCCTATAATGTGTGTGATGATCTGTACTCCAGGAGTGATGAGAAGATCAGTCTGGACACATGGCATGAGCTGAGGGTGTCTCGCACAGCAAAGAGTGGTATCCTTCAGGTGGATAGTCAGAGGCCACTGGAAGGAATCGCTGAGGTATTTTGTTTTTCTGTGTTGGATAAAGCTGCATTATGTCTCAAGAGGGCAGAAAAATGCCACAACAAACTCACTAACGGTCTCTTTGTGCACTATTAAGTTCTGCGGGGCTGTGTAATTACAAATTCGGCAGATGCAAAGCAACGTAGCTGTCTCATTGGAGACACTTGTTGAATATTAGTTACTCATCCTATTGGATTTGTTTTGTCCTCCAACACCTGAGCAAAATGTCTGGTTCAACTCATTTTTACCTCTGATACCTGCTTTAATGTTTCCATCTGTTCATTTGCAAAGATGTCACTTTAAACACGTTAAACTCTCAGTTTGACATTGTCTTGCTAATATACCATCATGTTACCACATAGAACAAAACAAAATACCGTTTTTACAGTAGGTTATGAAGACAAATCAAGGGAAAACGTTTACTAGTCCTTCGTCCACATGAGGGCATGTATGTGATAGAAGAAACTCACATATATAGGTCTTCTTATTTTTTTATTTATTGCTGGCAAAAACAAATATGTTTCAGTTTAAAGTTATCATCAGCATAATCCAACGAGCAGAAATGGCAATTTAAACACACAGGTGGGGTTCTTCATTTATTAATCTGTATGGTAGCCTTCATCACTGTTTTCATATATGTGTCCTGTCTTGGGCAGTCACTTTTATATATTATCTTTCACCTTGAGATAGTCCTTGTTTCTGAATATTACGCTCATACCTCCTTCATCAGGAGTTGTATTGTCTGGGCGGTGTATTCACTAATTAATCCTATTATCCAATTATGTATTCTATTTCCTGATTGGTGCTTGAATTTCAACTGTGTATATAAATTGTCATTTCTGTTGTATGATTACTCTGATGATGGCCTCTAGCTGAAATACGAAAGACCCTCGTTATGTTTCTTTTGTTCATGCCACATGTCAATTAACTAATAATTAACTGAAATTCTGTTTGATTTACTCTTTAGGGAGCTTTCACTCAGATCAACTGCAGCTCACCTCTTTATATTGGCGGAGTACCAGAATATGATAAAACCAAGAGGACAGCAGGTGTGATAAAGCCCTTCACGGGAATTATTCAGAAGGTATTACCATATCTACATCTGTAACACCTGTACTTAAACTTTCTTTTTTTATTTGGTAATGCAAATAGTTTGTCATTCAAAATCCATCACACTAGTAGTGAGTAAACAATAAAACAATATATATTTAAGTCACAACGCTTGGTTCTGTTGCAAAAAACATGATGCATAAATCATCTTCAACGAAAAATAACAAACTATGTCTGATTTTTTTTATACCTTTTCTTGCCTCCTCCTCGTCCTCCTCTTCGTCTTTGTCGGCTGCTTTTCTTTTTTACATCCACAGCTGATACTCAACGACCGCACCATCCCAATAACAACTGGCTCCGCTGGTGGAGTTAATCTAGCAAATTCAGCTCACCCATGTGTGGAAAGTCCCTGTGCCAACGGAGGGTCCTGCAGGCCAAAGTGGGACAGCTATGACTGTGACTGCCCTCTAGGGTATGATGGGAGGCACTGCCAGAAAGGTCAGTTGGTCAACATTCCTATCTCTTTACTTAACTGGCTATTTTCTTTTTTTTTTAGCAAAGTAACATGTTTGGGGTCTTTTTTATTTAGTATACAAACTATACATCCTGTGACTACAGGACAGTTATAAAATAAGTGCAGTGTTTTGTTGAGTTCAAACAATTGCCAGCACATCCCAAACATTGACAGAACACTGCACTGATGATAAGTGTAAGAACTTCCAATTCACAGTTTGGTGTGTTGTGAGTAGAGAGCGACAGACATAAAAAGGTATCAGATGATACATATAACTGAAATCAATGTGTGGTTTACACACTGCAAGAGATGTGTTTTGAGCTGTTGCCATGTGCTTTTGAGGACTAGGAGTAAATATAAATCTGTTTTGGCATGTCTGTCTTTAGTGGAATGAAACCAAAAGAACTGTTTAGACGTCAAACTCAGTAAGACAAGGAACAGAAATTGCAATTAACATTCTTTTAAAAAAAAAAAATCATATGTAAATAAATGAATGATGACAATGTTTTTGTTTGTGTGTAATATGAGGCTTTAACCATGTGGCTTTCCTCTTCTCAGGGATTAAATGTGTTTTCTGTAATCATGTAATTGCATAAAAAATGATATATTGGACAACCTAATCCCTTCAGCTTATCTATACCTTCTCTGTTTTTAATGCTTTCACTGATCAGAGTGTGGGAATTACTGTTTGAACAGTAAGTTTTCTTTATTGGAATTCAAAAAGCAGATTTCTAGTTTAGCCGGATTCAGTAGATACATGCAGACGCTGCCACCTTGTGATGCTATGAAGTAAATACAATGTTTTCTCTGCCCAGCTGTGACTGAAGCCATTGAGATCCCGCAGTTCATTGGCCGAAGCTACCTGACATATGACAACAGAGATATCCTGAAAAGGTTGGTCGTGAAATGGGGTTTGTGATATTATGTTCAGATACAATTTCCCCCCTTAAAGTTTTTATGTTTTAATAATGTTCGTTACTATCGTGTCAAAAGTTGTAATCACGCTTTTGCAAGTAAATTTGTCATTATTATTTAGGGCGTCTGGGTCGAGGACCAATCTTTTCATGCGTTTTAAGAGCACAGCCAAGGATGGCCTGTTGCTATGGCGAGGAGACAGTCCAATGAGACCCAACAGTGACTTCCTGTCTATGGGGCTTCAGGATGGTGCACTGATCTTCAGGTAAGTGTTTGCATAAAACGGTAGGAAAACTATAAAAACACCTGTGTAAGTGTACTTATTCTTGCTGAAATATATTATTATAGAGAAATATTTTGAGTCGAAGTCCTGCTTACCACATGGTTGCACTTCCCTGTCTTGTTGACAACACGGGCAAGCAGGAAAAGGTCAGATTTTAGCAAGAGAAGAACATTTAGTGTAAGAAGAGGATGAGGATGATGGGGAGAGACGCTGATCCCACGAAAGGGCAGGGAGAGCTAAGCACCCAGTAGAGGCAGAGCTAAAAAAAGACCTGGAGTCTGGGGCAGGACCATGACCTGGAAAACAACCAGAATGTATCTGGACAGTACCATGCAAATGTGAACCCACTGCACCCTTTTGAAACCAGTTAAACTCCTTGCATGTGTTTCCATGTTGTTGTAGTTATAACCTGGGCAGCGGTACGGCTAACATCACTGTCAACGGGACCTTCACCGATGGAAAGTGGCACAGAGTCAAAGCTGTGAGGTAAGCTCTAAAAAAAATCCTGTCAAATAGACACTGCGGTAATCACAACATCTGTGTCACTTGGCAACTCAGACAGTAAAGCTGCACCAATTGCTTTATTTGTCCACTTGGGGGCAGCAGAACAAGCTGACATATTCTCTCCTTGTCGATTTATAGTGGCGGGCCGTGCATTTTATACCCAGGCCTTCACTGCTGTCATGCAGCTGAAATACCACCTTATAACCACATGATGGCGCCACAGCTATTATTCATTTCTAAGGCTGTAACTATGTAGTACTCGTATTAAACCGTTCCGTACGAGGCTTACAATACGTTTGAATAATGCTAGAGCATTTTTTGTGATTCTGTTTAGGCCAGCAGAGAAGGCTTTGCCACTGATTTGATACACATATATATATTTATATATATGCAAACAAGTTAGCAAACAGTTACTTTTGTACACATCCAGCAGACATGGGCAGCATTAGTGTTCATGTAGAGTTGCGAGAGTCTTGAATCAATACAGTAAACAATGAGCTGAAATATACTAAAATGCTCCCTGCGGAAAACTGCAGAGTTGCGGGATTACTGATTGTTTTCCTCCCAATGATCAACCCCTTACACATATCACAAATACTGTATGTCATTTGATCCTCTGTTGAAATATGGATTATTGCAGCTTTTTGTAGAAGTAATGTGGTAACCTGCTGTCCTGTCCAGCACATTCAGAGACAAGTTAACTTTCAATCCATGTGGAAAATGGCAAACCCAAGGACATCCTTAAGGATTTCAGATTTAGTTCCTTTTATTACATACTTAGGTGATGCAAAAAAGCAAAGGTGAAAGTGCCCCCCCATTTGTTTACTAATACGTTTTCTCATTATCTGTTCAGGGATGGACAGTCAGGGAAGCTGACAGTGGATGACTATGGAGCAAAAACAGGCAGGTCACCTGGAAAGATGAGACAACTCAATATCAACGGACCCTTATATGTTGGTATGTGGTGCCTACCACTCACAATCCCATAAAGTGCTGTATATGTACTGTATATTAATCAGTGATTTTTACATCTGCATTTGTATGTTCTCTCCCTGAAGGTGGCATGAAAGAGATAGCTCTTCACACAAACAGACAGTACATGGGAGGCTTGGTGGGCTGCGTGTCCCACTTCACACTCTCCACTGATTATCACTTAGCACTGGTGGAGGACGCTGCTGACGGCAAGAACATCAACACCTGCTCCAACTAACACACGGCTTAAACACGTAAAAGTGCGCTTTCAGCAACATTTTCAGCTGGAGCGAACACCTCGACCGGCTGATTTGTCATCTTGAAACTGACTGAAACAATAACATATTGGCCTTCCTATTCAGGGCTGGCGTGGTACAAAGTCAAAGTGCGAAAAGACGAACAACAAGGTTACTTTGACTCACAAGAAGATTAAAGTGGCTCCTGTGTGCAAAGTTTTCTAACCAACTTAAACCTGCCAAGTTGTACGTTTTTATTTTACCATTAACAACTTGTTGATGAATCGCTCTTTTGAAACATGGCAACGGCAAAATAAAAATAAATAACACCAGAGGCAAAGCACAAGTACTCTGTGAGCTTAAGCATAATGGGTAATGAAGGTCTTTGAAGGACAATTTTTTTTTTTTTCATCGGATGATTCCAATCGTATCTTTATTTTTTTCTACTGTAAATCCTTATTTGATTGCTGGAAGAACCAAGTAATCCGAGGGATCAGGAGTCATCACAAGTTTTTCATGAACCTGACCTAGAGCAGCTAGCAGAGATAAACGTCTTTGTAGAGGATTTTGTTTTTTGGCCCTAGAGGATTTGAGGATCTGTTGTTTTTGTTGCACTCGTATTATTGTTCGTGGCGTATTATCAGTCTGTAGACTACATTTGTTTCTGTAAAGTCTGATTGATGTCAGTTTTTTTTTTTTAAAGGTTGCTAGTTTTGAAGGGTGAAGAGATGTGAGCTGCACACATTTGTTTCTGTATACACTCTCTTTTTAGTTTACATGCTCCTTTATTAGGAACTCTCAGATACTAGTCACATGAAAGCCTGATGTTGACGCGGGGAGGCAGCCAAAATCCTGGAGAAATTGTGCATGACTGTTAAATCATCTGATACAAACCACCGCCCTGTGGACGTCAGTCTTCAAGTTGAGCTTTTGTTGTCACACCAGAGAAAATAGATATTCTCTTATTTCAGCATTTGCGGTGCAAGATTGTCTAATTAGTTTCAATGCCCAAGCTGTACTACCTAAAATGAACATTCTGCAAATGTTCCAGCTATTGTGCATTTCTTCTAATTCATCTTGTTTAACTTAATTGTTGTTCCCCCCCCCAAAAAAAGTGACGACAATGTCAAAATAAGACGAGGCACATACACCTTGGTTGTAAGTTTTAGCTCAGAACAAGTCCCGTAATAAATTGTCAGTTATTACACGAAATTTACTTCTTGAATTTATTTTGAGGAGAATGAAAGAAAGTCAGTGGTCGTGGCATTTCAACAAGTTTGTCAAGTCTGAAAGGCATGTCAAATGAAAACCACCGTGTGAATGTGTAACGTGAATGAGCATGAGTGACATGGGTTTGAGCATCCTGTACTAAATGTAGCACATGTGTTGAAACTTGTTTGTCAAACAGCTGTTAAACCGTAGACTGGAGGAAGATGTTGGTGCAGCGTCTGTGTGATGTCGCCATATGTGTCTGAAGATCCATTTATGCTCGCTGCCAACTATGTTAGTTAGTGATGCCAGATAATCCAGATTTCTGTAAAGGAACTGACCTGGGTGGAGCTGAAACTGGACAAGCAGGAACCACCACGGCTGAGTGTGCTCATCCCAAAGCGTATTACTACTCAAGCCTTAACATGCCCCATAATAATCCCTCTAAAATGAAAAGGAGTCGTTTACAGGTGTGAGGAACTAGTGTCACCATTTGTTATATGATGAAAAGATGACTATAGAGAGTTTGAAAGTATACATTTACATTCCACGGTGAAACAAATTCATTAAGTGAGTTAACATTAGATTTGATTTGCCACCATTTACTTTTTTTTAGATTAACAAGAAATGTTCACCGTGTTGGTAAATTGTATTGTGACAGCTGTCAAAAATTAGACTCTGCAATAAATGCTAACCAAATAGCCTGCTTATTAAAAAAGCATTATGTCATGGATGGCAGTGCGCTCCACATTTTATTTGGGTAATGGGCTCAGATCAAATACAGAAAATGGTCACTGCGCGATCACATTTCAAACGGTATCAGCCATGGAATTGACAAAACAGTTATAGAACTTTTTTCTTTCCCTAACCTTATTCAAACACTTTTGGTTGCTACACTTGCACTTATTGTTGGTATGAGGAATTGTGGGACATGTTGGGAACAACAACCTGTGAAAAACACACGCACAGCAGTTCTGGATCTAAGAAAATGTTTTCTTTCTCACCATTTTGTACAGAACATTTTTAAACCACGGTCCACAAACAAACACACAGCAACACAATGTTCAGGAAAGGAATGTTCATTGAATTCCTGTATTATTCTTTAAAAAAAAAAAAAAGGTCATTATTGCTCTTTGTCGAGGTCCTTTCAATCCCAAGCAATGTTGCAAGATTGACATTACATTTCAGAACATTCTGGTTGTTTTGTGACTTCCAGGTACCTCCAACATTTTTCCATTGTGCTTCGAAAATAGGGCCGTTTGATATGCTTTTGTCAGCTGCAACACAAAGCAGCTCTAAAGTATTGGGTTTGACATAAAGGACATTGTCTTGCTTAGATTCAGCACACATCTCCATCATGTTAATGTAACCATGTCACGGATTAAGATTATCCTTGTGATGTCAGCTGCTGACAGATAACCTACGTCGTCTTGGTACCTCTTACCACCTCATTTGCACATTGCTGGAGAACAGATGGCACATTTAATTAAGAACTGAGTGTTGCTCAGTGGAATTTTATTTTGAATTTTATTTGTTTGTGCGACCGCTGTTGTTCTGTCCTGTCTTCTAAACACACGCAGGAACTCGTGTACACATACACACAAACACAGGGCACTCCAGGACATATTACTATGCCTGAAACTAGAGTTACATCAAACTCCACAGAGTTCACACTCAAATGAACTAATGAATCCAGCTGTTTAATATAGATGAAACCATTTAGTTATATTGAGGTCACCCACGTCTGATCACAGTTTAAGGTTAACGGTAATGTCTGAAAGCTTTAAACATGACACATTTAATTCACTTGTTATAATTTGGTTTTATCTAATCGTTCTGTGTTCCCTGTGTATTAATGCTTTCAGAACAGTTACCTAACCTGTATCCCAACCCCAATCCATTTTCTCACTCAGAACATTAATGTCGACTTGAATACCATAACAAGTCATGTTACATACGCCAGGAACACCATAACCTCATCCTGCTCTACTTACAGCTAATGCCGCATTTAAAGGGTTGACCCACCCAAATGGCAGAAAAACATATTTAACATATTTATGTTCAGGTTATGTCTAGTTTATGCTTTATGTCCAGGTTTTCAGCAATCAACGGTAAGCCTTTAAATGAACACACTGACTCTTGTAAAAGCAAGAGCTTTCGGAACAAACTTACATTCATTAAAAAAGCAGTTGAAATGAGCATCGTCATTGCAACATATTTTGAATTCATAAGACACATTAAATTTGTATGAAAAAAAAGCAAACTTGCATCTTCTGCTGGCTCTTGTTTCTCTGAGTTATTCTGAGTTATTCAGAGTAATTGGGCTGACTCGGGAGAGCCTCCAGGAGATGAATGGAAATAACAGTAGAAGTCATTTGACCTTTGTCTTTGTGCACACATTTGTCTTTGCTCACATAAGGAACATAAGGAACTGTGTTACCAAACAAGGTGATGTTCTCTATACAGAATACACTGTTTTGTTTTGCCAAATAGGGATATGTGTTTTTCTGTGACTGAAAAAAGAACATAATGTACAATGACTGTGCATTGGGAATGAATAACTTAGCAAGTGCCACATCAATGATTCAGTAATCAGCTGGAACAAAACATTAGGCTAGAATATCAGACTCTGCTGCAGTAGTCTGTATAAGCCATAATGCTTCTTAAAAAAACTTTTCTTTTTGAATGATAAATGATGAAAGAGTACAGTTCATCCTCTCGGGGAGATGTAAATTTAAGCAGGTGAAAGCCGGAGAGAACATGTCATGGTGCCTGGCTCTGTATATATTAAAAGCACAGCCGTCTTTTTCCTCTTAGTGTCAGGTCAGACCAGTGGTCCTTTTATGTGTAAAATCAATAATACATATGATCTACAGACACCAGAAAGGAAGTGTGAAATGTTGGGATGGAGGGACAGAAGTGAAGAGAGATTCTGTTCTTTTTTTACTTCTCTTGTTTTGTTATTAAAAACCAGGAAAAAAACAAAAGATTAGAAAGCAGAAATACTCTTACAAATGAGAGACTAATCCTTTAAGCCCAAAGATTACACATCTGCATGCATTTAGGAAATGTTTTTTTTTTTCAGACTGAATCAGAGACTTGGGAGATATTTTATGACAAAAGAAAATAAAGAATAAATATACAATGGGTAAACTTTCAAAAGACAGAAGCAAGTCTGTCTCACTATCATATGATACTAATTACTCTTCAGGGTCTTCTCAGGTCACTTAATGTTGCTTCCCGCCTGTGTTTGCTGATAGTGAAGACAACGTGGATAGTGTCTCCTCATACAGTGTTGAAAAAACACATCTTTGATGACATTGTTGAAATCCTTTTTTGTCAAAAATACATCTCCAAAAAAAAGTTGCTGTGTTTTCAGTACAAAGTTCCTCCTTTGTGACAGTAGAGCTAAACTGTCATGTCAAAATGTTCTCTCTTATATCATGAATAATCCCTGAAAAAACACACTCGCACCCATTACTGTGACTGAGTGACAAAGGGATTTTCGGTTTCATGAAAATGCTTTACATAGGACTGTGGTGTAGTACATATTCATCATGTGATTTACTTAGAAAACGTTTTCTAACTTCCCTCAGCCACAATCATTTCTAAGAAAGAAAGAAACGAATCAAAACATTTTGTTTCATAAGAGCATTCACCTGAAAAACACATTTCATGGTTGGAAAAGGGATTGCTGAAGAAAATGATGAATGAAGACAAATGTTGTGGTTGTGTGACTCAGCAGCAGTGTTTTCCATCCCTTAGCTCAGTTCTGCGCTTCATTCTCAACATCACATACTGCTGTTTAGCTTGCAGTGCGGCAGCTTCCATCATTCAGCCTGATGGAGCGGTTGTTGCCTGGTTTCATTATGCTTCAGAACCTCTGTTTTGTTGGTGGCTATCCCAGTGGTGCGCCCACTGGTGCCTGTGAGGACATGCTGCCTCAGCCTTCACCAGCGCCTTACGCTCTTCTCACCAACACCAAGATGTTTCAGCCAGGCAAGGCCATTACAGGTAAGATGTTCAGGAGTACTTTTAGATACAGAGGTGTGCTTCTGGAGGCTTGGACAGACGGAAGCACTAATGCATAAAGCTGCTTAAAAACCTCTGCTCTCTTACTATGTTTTTTGTTTTTTTAGGGCCGCAGTAGCTCAGCAGCGCACAGTTTTCTTGGTTAATGTGAAGTCCAACCCTCTGATCAGAGGTGACATCAGGGTGACAAATGAAATGTAAAATCACAGATTTCTGTTTCTTATTCCTCATCTGCTGCTTCCCAGGGACACCAGGTGGTCTCAGTCTGGCTACAGGTGCAAGAATGGCTGAAGAAAAACCTCTGCTTCTCCTTGTGATATGTTTGCTGTTGTTACAGGTGCTGGGGTGAACATCATGTGAAAAGAAAATGTTTCCTGCATTCTGTTAGACCCTGAATGATGCTCTTTAAAAGAATCACAAAATCAATTTTCCATTTAAATCAAACATTTTGCAGATATTATGGCATATAAACTGGAATTTTTATCATTTGTTATCCAGATTTTGTACTAAACATGGAGCCTAAAAACATTTGTGCAGATGTATTTTACTGCGATATGGAGCATATGGTTACAATCACGCTGCAGATATAATTAGCTCTGTCCATCTTACCAATATCCATTCACTCTCCGTGGACATGAATTATAAATGTACCTTTATTATGCTGTTCAGTCCTATTTAATATGTAACAAAACATGTGGACATCTGCAAAGAGAAGAACAGGGGCCTTTACAGACCTAAGCTGCATTTCAGCGCTTTCAACAAAATATAAAACATTTTTAAGAGTACGTGTGAATATAAGAAGACAGTTAGTCATTCTGGTGACACCCTCTGGCTTTTGTGATATTTGATACTCTACCACAGTACAATTTACTGTAACGGATTATTATCGAGCTTGATTTTTACCACCATACTTTAAATGTCTTTACATATTATATTGATCTTGTATTGATGATCAAGTTAATCCTTCACTTCTTATAATGAAAAAAACTGCATCACATTAATTGCATTCCTTCACAGTGAGAGAGGTATTGGCAACGAGGGAAAGTGATGGCTTGATAGAGAGAGATCCAGAGTCCTATACCGTGCTTGTTTGTTATTGACTGAAAAGTATTCCATTTAACGGAGAGAGTGTTAGGGACTGCTTTTTCCACATCGGATGATCTATAACCTAGATTTCCAGTATGGTGGTGAACAAAAACCCAGGCAGATACTAAAGAGGCTTAAGGCATGCCTTACATGTGAGACTTAAAGCTCTAATACCATACTCTCTAATACCTTTACTCCCATTGTTGTGCTCCACAAAAGACCAAGAAAGTGGATCACATCACTCCAGTTCTGAGGTCTTTGCACTGGCTTCCTGTCCAACAAAGAATTGACTTTAAAATCCTGCTGTTGGTTTATAAAGCACTGAATGGTTTAGGGCCAAAATACATCTCTGATCTGCTGCTACCTTATGAACCATCCCAACCCCTTAGGTCGTCTGGGACCGGTCTACTTTCTGTTCCCAGAGTCACAACTAAACATGGAGAAGCAGCGTTCAGCTTTTCTGCTCCACATATCTGGAACAAAGTCCCAGAAAGCTGCAGGTCTGCTGAGACCCTCAGCTCCTTTAAATCAAGATTGAAGACTTTTCTGTTTGCTGCTGCATTTAATCAAGGATATTAATCAATCTCCTGCATTTCTGCATTTTACTATTGTATTTTATTTCTTACACTGCTTTTTAATGTTTCAATGAATGTTCTTGGTTGTTTTTAAATCTCCTTTTCTTTTGCCTCATGTTTTGATGCTTTTAATGGTTTTATGTGAAGCACTTTGAATTACCTTGTTGTTGAAATGTGCTATACGAATAAACTTGCCTTGCCTAATATCCGCGCCTGAAACCAGAGGAGCAGGTACACAGTCTACTTTTACTAAAGCATGTTTAGCTGTTGGAATGAATAAAGTGTTTTTATTCACAACCAGCGATCACAGAAACAAAGCCCACAATCCATATACAGCAAAAAAACAAAATAAAACAGCAAGTTAATTTGTGGTATCAAAGACTGATTCCCCTGTTAACAATTAATAAGAGGATCTTGATCACAGAGACAATAAAAATAACACTTTTTCATCACAGAAATACATATGACGAAGTTAAAATGCAAAACTTCAGTTTGCACTTCATAGAAACTTTCATAGAATTTGGTGAGAAGTTAGGGCAGAGGCCAAGGAACATGTGATCACATGCCAAAAAATGAATAGAGTGTATCTCTGCAATTACTATTTGAGTACTCTTAGTATCATAATAAATTAAATTATTAAATTGAATAAATATGTATACTTCTGTGGTGTAAGCATCAGTATATGTGTTATTGGGTCAGATTAAAGATGGAACAAGATTTAATTTCCACCCAACAAAACTGTGCACTTTTAGAGTGAATATCCATTTGGAATGATGCAGTTGTACCTCTAACAAACCAAATCACAACATCTGACCATTACCCGTGCACAGACTGATGGTAATAAAGTGGCGCAGGGCAAAGTTGGAGAGGTTTTAGTAGAGGCATGTTAAAGCTGAATCTTCAAATTGGCCATTTGGGCACATTTGATCATCTGTGCCACTTGAAATATTCTCAGGTAACTGTAAAACTCTTTCAATTTAATTTCACTATAGGTACTAATTCCATCTATATACTGTATTGTTTTAAAAAAATAAATAAATCAGACCTCTATACAAATAAAACCATAACCCACTGATCTATTTGACCAGCTCTGTATTGAAAGCCAATGCCTTTAAGATGAGTGTAGCATCATGATTCATCCACTGGATGGATACGTTGATCGTGTTTTCACATTGAAGGCTAAGGATATGCTGTTTGATGCCAGAGGAAGGTAGAGTGCAAATGAGTACAGGCGGCTGTAGGAAAGGAGAAATCGTGAGATAGACAAACAACATGAACTTCTGCACTTTCTTGAGTGGGCTGAAGTTAATACATGCATCCAATCCCACCCGACAAACCTCCTGGTGCTCCGTACAGTCTGTAACTTATTACCCTCTGTAGTGAAATATTGATCTCCAACTGACTTATGTGCCTGAGGACACAGTCCTGGTCACAGGGCCAGCACCACTCAATAATAATTAGTGTATTTTCCACTGTGCGCCAAAAGCTATCTATAACAGGGGATTCATACCCAGGACTTAAGCACCAGTGCTCCCAGTTTGTTCAATACTAATTGACTCATTGACATGTGGAATTCTGACCATGCACTGTGAATGCCACACCACTGATGTGTTTTTCCATCCAGACAAGGTCATTCATCCAGATGGTGTGGAGTGAAACAGAGGGGAAGCTACAGATAGTTGGAACTCTGGAGATGAGAGACATGGACTTATAACCTAATAAACCACAGTGGAATATAATACATGAAAACACTTCGGAAAACTTTCACCAACACTACTTTCGAAACTAAGTTTTTGATTTTACGAGCAGGCAATTAAAGAGTTATTTTTAATTAGGATGCTTATCCATTTTGAAAACATAGTCATTTAGAAAACAAGTATTACGAGTAGAGATTAGACTGTGGTACTGTCAAGCAGAAAAACAATTGTGCTGAGTTGTCAAAAGTCAGGTCTGCAACAGGCTCTCTACAGACAAAAATAGCAAAGCTATTTTTAGCTCTTTTTCTTTTTTCTATGATTTGCTAAAAGACCTAAGAGGCTCCTGAAATATAGATTAATTCAAAATAAGGCCTAATAACATTTCTACTTAATCAATAAAATCTTTCTAAATAATTTCAAATCTACTTTTCAAGTGAAGTTTGAATGGAGCTGTCATCTTGTGCATAAGAGTTGGATGAAGAAGATGTCTTGGCTCTTTCATCTTCCTCTGATCCCTCTTTAACTGACGCTTGTTTGCACAGACTGTATTAACACGACAAGTGGCCTTGCAGCCACAGTCAGCGTAAGGCAAATCAACATCAAATTTGACCTGCTTTATGTAATCAAAAGTGTATACTCCCTTGTAAAAATGACGACGTTTGTATCAAAATGTATAGCACTAGATGTCCTGGTGTGTATTTCCCTGCTGTGCTGACATAAACACAAACCCAGTAACTGTGTTTTAAAAGGTCATCAAGGCTGGCAGAACCCAGTACCCAACAGTATTCCCTGAAAACATCTGCATGTGTGGGCTGTGGGAATGTGATGTAGTGCACAAATACATATACGCAAGTACACATGCATGCATGTGTGGACAGACGCACACATATATGACAAACACTTACATGTAGAGTATCACATAAGTTCTTATTACAAGCAGATCAAACACTGATCCACATGCATGCACAGTGAACAGATTAAGGCTATCCCTTGCTGTAGGGGCTTAGTTGACATATCTGTCTAAGCTCTGCATTCTTCACCTCCCTCTATTCCCTTCATCTCCTTTACAACATGTCCAGCACCATAAAAAGCAATGACCAGCAGATGAGGCATGCTTCCTTCCGATGTCACGTCAGCAGTCCAAAGAATATCATTTGAGATAAGGGCTGAATAAAATGCCCGTTTGCTCTTCCGAAATTAATCCTGATGATATTAACACCACTATTAATTAAATTCTTCTTAGTGTATTGTATTCTTTGTATGCGCCCTTTCTAAAATCAAAAAAGAATAAAAAAAACAATCCGTATTTAATATAGGTTGATGGTTTCACCACAATACAACACAGAGTGATACAACTAGTATTAGATGTTACTGATTATCTTGTTTTTTCCCCAATTGTACAATCATGTTGGCAGATTTAGATAAAACCTTTGAATGTACTCATTCTATTTAAGACTTTCCTAAAGCTGGCCCTTCTGCACATTAATAACCTGTATCTACAGCTAAAGGGAAGGGATGACATGTATGTGAGAAGTGTGTGTATGTTCTGGATCATGATGCGTGCCTTATGACTCTGTGGTGAACACGTTGGGAATGGGAAGATGTGATTCCAATGAGTGATCTTAAAAAGTCTGTACGTGTTGGTGACTGCGAACAGAATGATGTCGCCGCAGAGCGTGCACTATTTGGACGAGAGGACGTGCGTGAGGTTTCACAGACTGGTCAGCTTGTTAATTGAATGGGCTGTACTGGATTGCATACTGGTAACATCGTATGTGTGCATGTTTACAAAGTCTGAGTTGGCTGTTAATACTGGTAGAGTTAGAGAACATGATGTCTGTTATGTAAGGAACTCGTAGTTAAAGGGTTAGAGCTCAGGGCTGGGCTGTATTACATGACGGGTGGGGAGGGGGGAGAGAGAGAGAGCGAGAGAGAGACAGAGAGAGAGAGAGAGGTGAGGATGGCAGTATGTTTGAGGAGAAGAGAGAGTATGACAAGGGGGTAGGGCTGAGAGGGCAACACAGAGCAACATGGGACAGCGAGAGAGAGACACATAGAGAGAGATGAGCGGATAGGAGCCGCCATTTGGCAAGATAATCAGAGACAGGCCTCTGATTCAAAGTTTGGTGCACAGCTGGTGTGACGGGCGAGGAGGCTGCAGGCTGACACTGAGTGGATGGACAGCGGCAATGTGCAACGAGTGGGGGATTTAATATACTGGATGTTTATTATCCGTTACCCAAGTATCAAACAGGACACATTAAGTGGAGGACAAGTTGTTAAACTGCAGACCAGAGTGGAGTAACAGACTGGATGTTGATTTGGTGCATTTGGAGGTAACTAACGACTGCATGGCTGTGGACGTCGTCTAGCGTTTAACACTGCTGGACAAAGAAGTAAAAGAGGAACGTTTTTTACTCCAGAAGTAAACCTATGGACTTCACAAAGTGGAGATCACCTTCTCCTCCATATTCATTACAGAAGTACTGCATGGATGGTTTACGAAGAACAAGGGCTTTCCTCAGTGAAGTTAATCTTGATCAATCTAGACCTTAATGTAGCACGGTCTAAAGAAGATACTGCACATCTCCCCTTGCATCTCTTGTACAAATGATACTACAATGGAGCCAAGACACGAGCAAAGCAAAGTTTACAAAGTTCTAAACCCACTGCACCCTGCCAGGTTGGCAGTCCCGATGAGGTGTTTGAACCATGTGGTCCACTGAGAGCATGGAGCCAGAGAACGCCCACACCCAGAGAAGCTTCTTCAGCAAGGTGGATGTGCCTGACCATGCTCACTACATCGTCGCCTTATTTGTCTTGGTCATCGGGACGCTGGGCATCACCGGCAACGCGCTGGTTATGTTCGCCATATATAGGTGGGTTTGTGCAAGGGATTTGGTTTTTTAGATTTACATTTTTGAGTCATTGTTAAGAGGAGAACAGAACAGGCTCCTCTTACCATTTTTAATGTTGGTCTCTCTTTTTTAATCAGACCCTTGAGGAGATGTTATAATCACTCAGAGATGTGATGGTCTCCTCGAGAGAAAGACAGAGGGACTGGGTTGTGTGGGTGTGTGAGTGGGAGGGGTCTGATTGATTTAGGAGGCAAACGCATCTTAATTTAAAGTTGAGCGTTTATTGCTGTCTTTAATTCACTGCAGAGTAAGGGTCAGTATTTTCCATGTCTTTTACTCTCTGAGGATCAAAGGGGCGATTAGCAATGAAATAATCTTTGCATCTTAGTGTTCTGGTCAAAACATTCACCTTTCGTAGAATGAGGACTTCATCAGAGTAAATTGGTCCTGTATCCTTGAGAAATACTGTGGAGAATTGTGCTCTTACCCAAATGGAATTATTTGTATGTAGTGTAAAATTTGTCTTTATGTTGGTATCACTGGTTTCTTTTTAAGTTTGTCTGAAATGTGTTTTTTTTTGGGGGGGGGTTACCATCATAAATCAAATTTACAATGCAGTTCAAATCAATTGTGAAATTCACACAGTCCATTTAAAGTCACACAGTGTGACTCTTAAATTGAAGTCAAGAGGATAAATGTGTGTTATTTGTTGTGTAATTTGGACTGCTGTTGACCTCTTATTGTGTTACTTACATTAACGGTTTCACAGAAACTGGGTCAGAGACAGAAAGTGTGTGTGTGTGTGTGTGTGTGTGTGTATGTGTGGTCCGGGGATTGTCAGAAGCTTTTGTATTTCATCTGTCCATTACCGTGGATTGATTAGATGGGTTCTTCATTGTGTTGTGCTGATAATGTGTTTACTGATTCAGAAATGCACATGATGTTATGAGTTCCAAGTACAATCATTCACACACAAACACACACACACACACACACACACACACACACACACACACACACACACACACACACACACACACACACACACACACACACACACACACACACACACACAGCGAGAGAGAGGGGGAGGGAGATAATGGTCTCTCAAGTGAGATGTCACCCGATATGATGATTTTCCAGGAATGAAAATGAGTGCCATATAGGCATTCGCACGCACAGACTCATGGTCACACAAACAAACACCAGCAGTGATATAAAAACACACAAACACTTTAATACACATACAGATGTTCAAGATACTCAAAGGATTACCTCACCTGATTGTTTGCCGTTCGATCAGAGAGCAGCCACTTTTAATTCAGCAGACGTAGAAACAGAGATTAATCGATGAAGAGCTGTGGAGGCAGACAGCAGGTCAATGTGCTGCTCAGTCAAGCTGCTGTGAATGACGGTTCACAAAATTGACCAGTTCAGCAAAGTGCTTCTTTCTGATCCATGCTGACAATTAAACCGCCCTGAGTTTATTGAGTTATGCATTCAAACAAGATACATGACACGGCAACTGACCCTTTTCCTTCCCCTAAAGAAAGCATCACTGACAGACATTTGCTACAACACACAACCAAGGGAGAAGCTGACTGATTCCTGAGCACAGCTCTTCAAAGTCTCTCTAACAAAAGGAAACAAGCCTCAGAACATGCATATGAAAGTATTTTTTACAGTATATAAATATGTATTGGTTGCATATAATATGCAAATTACTCACCTACCCCTCATTAATACAAATTAATATAATATCACAAACAACATCAAATCTTGTTCAGTATACTTACCTGCTCTGCTGCTATACACATAAACACAACAACTAAATAACTAACTAAACTCAACTCAAAAGAAAAGCTCAGGGGTTGACCCAAGTGAATGAAGGGCAAAACATTTGTATATTGTTACCATTGGCAATAAAACGTCCTATCCTTTACACCCTCTGTGTGTGTGTGTGTGTGTGTGTGTGTGTGTGTGTGTGTGTGTGTGTGTGTGTGTGTGTGTGTGTGTGTGTGTGTGTGTGTGTGTGTGTGTGTGTGTGTGTGTGTAGTAACAAGAAACTCCGTAACCTGCCTAACTACTTCATCATGAACCTGGCGGTCAGTGACTTCCTCATGGCTTTCACACAGTCCCCCATTTTCTTCATCAACTGTCTCTACAAGGAATGGGTGTTTGGAGAGATGGGTAACACTCTTCTTTGTTTTACAATCAAAGATTGTACATTTATCAAGAGGACATAACATGAAACAGTATTTTGCTTTTGTGGACACGTGTTTGTATGTGTTCCTTCTCTGCAGGCTGTAAGATGTATGCGTTCTGCGGCGCCTTGTTTGGCATCACCTCCATGATAAACCTCCTGGCCATCTCTATTGACCGTTACCTGGTTATCACCAAGCCTCTGCAGGCTATTCACTGGGGCTCCAAACGGAGAACCACCCTGGCCATCCTCATGGTCTGGCTTTACTCTTTGGCTTGGAGTCTGGCTCCTCTTGTTGGCTGGAGTGAGTTTTGTCTCCTTTACTTGCCACAGAGCTGAAGCTCATTAATACAGTACGTGCTGTGTGAGAGTCTAACAGAAACAGGCGAGATGACCTGTGCTGTAGAAAAACTGATGCAGCGATTGATGTAACTGATCCACCTCCAGTTACTCACGTCACTGTGATCTTAATCTACTGTGCCACGGACATTACATCAAAACAAAACCAAAGTCTGAAGTCAAACAAAATACAGAAGCATTGATGTTTTCTCCTGATATCTTACTTCCTGTGGTTTCACTTCACCCCTGTAGGCTCCTATATCCCGGAGGGCCTGATGACATCTTGTACATGGGATTATATCACGTACACATTGGCCAACAGGAGCTACACGATGATGCTGTGCTGTTTTGTTTTCTTCATCCCACTGGGAATCATCTTGTACTGCTATCTCTTTATGTTTCTGGCGATACGGAAGAATACCAGGTATTGTAACCCTTATATCAGAGAGTATGTGAATATTATGTGGGTTTTGCTTGTGGACTGCAGGTGGAGATAAAGGCAATAAATATGAGTGTGGACAAAATACCACTGTTAAATAATCCACAATGATAATCCTCCCAACAGGGAGGTAGAGCGCCTGGGGACTCAGGTGAGGAAATCCACTCTGATCAAGCAGAAGTCCATGAAGAGTGAATGGAAGTTGGCAAAGATCGCCTTTGTCGTCATTGTGGTTTATGTCCTCTCCTGGTCACCGTACGCCTGTGTCACACTGATTTCCTGGGCCGGGTAAGACTTCTTTCATAAATTAGATTTTTTTTCTGCTGCAATGGTTTTAGTGTGCTTGTACATTTCTAGATACTTTATCTTATACATGTCAGCATTCTCTGAGGATTCCAACCATATACTTTTTAATGCATGTAAGGGTGGAGTGCCTGAGTCCACCAGTGGCACTGTGTGTAGTGTGCTCCACGTGTTAACATGCTAAACATGTTGCTCAATAAGCTGTTGTGGAGTGACTATGGCAGCACATGTAGTTGGGTTTACAACCCAAGTTATAAAGCTTAAACAGACATGAGTTTATGGTCTAAACCGCTAGTTTCTAGTCTTCCTAAATACAGCATCATGTTAATTTAGTAAATTATGGTCCCATTTAGAGTAAAATAGACAATAAAGCAGGGTATGCTTTAGGACGTGGCTGCCTTGTGATTGACAGGTCGCTACCACGTCGTTGTCCTTACAACTTTAATCCTTTCACAGTGTGTTTTCAGTTTATAAAAGTTAATTGCAGCCTTTTTGGTAACCTAAAAATGTCTTATTGAGCATTCGGTTGTCCTTAGCTCCACCCTCTCGAATCACTTCTGGTTGCAAAA
The DNA here is from genome assembly GCA_032191485.1 of Leptoclinus maculatus. Classification (NCBI taxonomy): domain Eukaryota; kingdom Metazoa; phylum Chordata; class Actinopteri; order Perciformes; family Stichaeidae; genus Leptoclinus; species Leptoclinus maculatus. The sequence goes on from JAVDOI010000005.1 coordinate 16,868,029, forward strand.
AACACGATGGAGACAGCCAAAATGCCAAACTCAAGGCTTCAAAACGGAAGTCCACAAACCAATATTGTATACAGTCTATGCTTATCATTAATAAGCAGCAAACATTTTGAAAGAATTGCATTAGAGCTGCCTGATTTTCACATTTTCATTTTTGCAAACAAATAAGATTCCAACATTAATGTAAATGCTGTCTTTCTCCTCCATCTTTTCCAGTAAACGCACTTTCAGCAGCTATACAGTAACATAGCAGTAATGCTAAAGTTTCATGACTGTCATGCGGAACTCTGACTCAGGGCCTGCAAAGCTTTCTCTGCTGGCCTAAACAGAATCCCAAAGTTATAGCTATTTTATAATTTAATAATTTTTCTTAAACACTACATGTGTTATAATTTATAAAAATATTTTTCCCATTATCTTATTTTCTCATTGCACACCTACTGTCTTCCTCAGTTGCTCTGCTTCCAGTGCAGCTTGTTTTAATGTAAAAAAAACTAACCAGTTGACTTACCAAATGCTGATCACATCCTCCTTTCTTTGTTGACAAAGAGTTTCATCCCACGGTTAAATCCCAACTCACAAATCAGTTTCTCCTCAAATTTCAGCCAAAAAACAAAGCTAGGTAAAAAAAAAAAAATCTACACCAAGCAAAATGCAAAAAAATTCATAATTTCTTCCATATCTTTCAATTTGAACACTCACTACTCAGACTAAGCCGCTGCTGTAAGTTTCGTTTCACAATAGTCACGTGCTCGCCCACTGACCAATCACAGCACACACTGCACCCCACAGCAGAGCTGCTACTGAAAACTGAGCTGCACGTAATGCTGACGTGCTTATAGGCCAGCTAGCAGGCTCTGGCACGTCAAAGAATACGCCCAACATGTCAAACTAAAGATCTGATTGGTTGAACACTATGACAATCAACAATATCGTCCCCATTCACTTAAACTGCACATGGATGCACTTGTGAGTCTGCAGGCCTCGGGCCTCTCTTCTTACCTAGAGACACAGAGGTGAAATCTGATTGGATAAAAGCTCTACTTAAAACAAGCTGCACTGGAAGCAGAGCAACTGAGGAAGACAGTAGCTGTGCAATGAGAAAATAAGATAATGGGAAAAATATTTTTATAAATTATAATACATGTAGTGTATTTAAGAAAAATTATAAAATTATAAAATAGCTATAACTTTGTGATTCTGTTTAGGCCAGCAGAGAAGGCTTTGTAGGCCCTGACGGCCCGCCACTGGTATATAGTTACAGCCCTAGAAACGAATAATAACCCTAGCTGTGGCGCCATCATGAGGTTATAAGGGGGTATTTCAGCAGTGAAGGCCCAGGTATAAAATGCACGGCCCGCCACTGACTCTGAGTATGGTTGGTATGCTGGCAATTTGGGTAAAAATCTCTCCAAAATAGTGTCGAATGTGTCATTATGTAATGTTGTGTCAGCTGGAGGCCAAGTATCCTGATGAGTGACATATCAACAGACGGTGAAGTTGCTCATAAATCCTCTGCTTATCCAACCCATCACAATATTGACTAAACCACGTCTCTCTTGGGACAAAAAGAAGGATGAGGTTATGTAAATTTGAAATCTTTCCCCTGCTCATTCACAGGGGAAGGGTAGCCATAGACACACACACACACACACACACACACACACACACACACACACACACACACACACACACACACACACACACACAACACACAGATCAGATGGACTGAACCACCCCTCACTGGCAGCTGGCACATTTTGGCTAATCCCTGATCCAGTATCCCCCTCCATTATGATACCAGATATAGAAAGAAAAAGGGAACTTTGAGTTGTGGTGTTGGGACGCCAGTTTTTTTCTAACTCCTGCTGTTCTGTCTCATTCAGTCATGCCGACATCCTGTCGCCCTACTCCAAGGCTGTCCCTGCTATCATAGCAAAAGCCTCTGCCATCTACAATCCTTTTATCTACGCTATCATACACAACAAATACAGGTAAATGATGAATCCGAGTCATGTTTTCTGTTTTACCTTCACTCTTTATTTTGTTGCGTAGATCTTGTTTTGGAAGTCATAGTTCATCATATCCATCTTTAAAAGCAAAACGAAACAAATAGTTTTTGTTCCTGTTTGTCTGTATTTTATTAGGAAGACTCTGGCAGAGAAGTTTCCCTGCCTGAGGTTTCTGTCTCCCACTCGAAAGGAATGCATCTCCTCCTCCATCAGTGAGTCCTCTTTCAGGGACTCCATCATTAGCAGGAAGTCTACAGCATCAAGGACTCACTTTATCACAGCCTGCTCTGACATGGTAAACTTATTTTTACCTGTGTTTTGTTATTCTATAAGATGTCTTATATGGGCTATCACTGATCTAATTACAATTCTGAAATCTTAAGTCTCGTGTATTCTAATGCCTTACACTTTTACAACATTTACTTTTACTGTCTTAACAGTATGTGAAGAAACAAGCATATGTGTTATCTGCCTACATTCATTCCCACTATTTCATTTTTTCTTTATTTTTTCATTAAAAAAGAGTGGAGTTTCACTGCAGGTTAATGTTTAAATATAAATTCAATCCAAGATACTGCAGCTTTAGTTTCTTGACACATTTTGAGTTTTACTCATGTTCATGTTCATGTTTTAAGTTGAAGTTAAATTGCATGCTGTATGCATTTGAGGGGAATTTCTCTTGTATTATTTTGTTTCAGTTTAGTTCAGTTGAGCTCTCATTAACTCTGCTCTGTCCCGCAGGTGTTAAAGGATGTAGAGGTGGAGCCTTTGGGAAGGAAGTCAGGGTATTCCTTCAGAAGCATACCATCATACAGACAGTCTTCCAGAGGCAGGTCCTATAAGAAACAATTAGAGCGGAAGAACCAAGCAACGGAGAAGGTGAGAAACACTATGCATAAAAACTGTGATTTCATCTTAAATTTGTTTTGGGTTATTGAGAAAACTGTTTTTTTTCCTTCACATTGCCAGCACCCATCTACCGTGAGTGAACCATCTAACACCTGTGAGCATGAACTGGTTTCCAGCTCTCTCAACGTCGCCTCTCTCCCCTTACTGGTTCTTACAAGGAAGCGCAGCCAGAGTCTGACCGATGACATTTCAGATGCTTGGAAGAAGAAAGGCAGCATCAGCGATCTCAACAAGAGCGACTCTTTTGATTCCCTGAACTTTAGAAAAGCCCCATTCACTGATCCCAGCTCGCCTCAGGGCGTCCCACGCATAATCGTCATCAGTCCCACATCTGAAAGCAGCCTCATCAATCATGACAGTGTCTGCTTAGAGGACAGTGTTGAAGCAATGGAGAACAATTATTTTGTCAGCCAAAACTTCTCATCAGAAGTCTTTGCGGCTGTGGAGCTGCTCCCGTGACCAGCTGGATTTGGTTGGACAGTAATTACCCTTGTACTTTTTGTTATAATTTGTCACCACAGAACACACCAAAAGGAATCACGTGTACCACGCTGTTGCTTAGGTAACTGGAGAAAGGTTTGTATGCAAAATGAAACAATATGACCTGGCTCTGGTATACAGTGTGCATTTGTGTGTTTGTCAGACTTTGGCAGGGAATGGTCTGCCCTTTCCCTGTTTGATTTCCCAAAAAGGACAAGTGTAACAACACACGTTCATGTGTTTGGGGTCCAAGCCTGACAAACCATATTCTTAGTTTAGCTATATGAAACAGTGATGTCAAGTTCTGAGCTGAAATGTTTAGTACATTTTAGACACACTTCATGTATTATCTGCTGCAGACTGATAAGAGAGGACATCTATAGCCACCTTAATGGGAAAAGGAGACAATTTAATCCCCAAAAGATTTCTGTTCTTTCTGAGTCTGACTCATATCACACAAAAATGGCTAAAATAACTTGAAGGAAAGAGAGCATTAAAGCTGTGAGGATGTTTTTATAGTATTTAAAGTATACGTATTCAAGTCTTGTGTTGTGGTAGTAGTTCCTTCGGGCAGCGTGGATCTCTCAAACTTTTATTTGGCAGGGAGACGGTGGTATAATGAACAGTTGAGTTATTGATGTGAATACTGGTCAAAAGACTCAGGCAGGGTCAAATGTGTCTCATAGAACCACACACTGTTAACATTTTCCTTGTGATGACTTTGATATGTCTTGTTCTGTGTGGACACAGTGCTTTATAACAAATGCTCCACTGTTTCCTTACACTATTCCTATTCATATAAAAACTTTAACTGAACTATGTTTGTTACTTGTGAATGCTACAGTGTTGTTGCCAGAGATCTGAGTGAGTGTGCGATTCAAAATCACAGTATAGAAAGGTAGCACTAGTAATGTAGATTTATGTACAGTACACATATGACCAAAGATGTTTGCTGAATTCATATTATTATTATTGGATGGTACATTTATTACATGTTTTAAAAATCCCTTCTTTTTAGACGTAACAGAATCCCTCCAGGGAATCAACTCTTGCTCTTAACTGGTTGATTATTCCTGTAATTAGTGTAATCCTTCCAGCAAGACCAATTAGCAGCACACAGCAGCAAGTACTGCAAGTTCAAAGAATAAATAAAAATGAGCTCTTGATTCACATCTGTTGTAAACATTTGGTGTAGTGTCTGTATCATCTGCATTTTAACACTTGATACTTGTGCATCTGTTGGTTTTATACCTACAAACTATTATGGGGCAACGAAGGTGAGGAAATGTTGGGGTAGCACTTTTTCATGTTTGTTCATCTCATGATTAAACACTCTGAATCCAGCTTTTGTCACATTCTCATCAATCTGAGAGGAGCACACATGATTACACTTGTATTTTACTGATTGCAAATCCACGGATTACGTTCAATGAGGCATGTGTTCTTTTTTTCTCCAATATCTGAGCATGCATGGCAGCTACAGAGTGGTTTAAGAAAGAGACTCATGCTCTGGTACACAAACTGTTGTTAAAGAACAGCCAGTCCACATCCAACAAATCAGAACATATGTGAGTATCTTTTTACATATTCTTCTTACAGTATTGTTTTTGTTTTTTTCCTCTTCACACAGGTCAGCCAAAACCACTGGCCTGACATTGTCTTTGAGTGATTAATGACATTAGTAATATGGTGAGCTATATATAGTTTTAGATCTGCACCACATGAGTCATTAGAGGACAAATCTGGTTCATACTGATAGAACGATAAAACGAGTGTTCGATTTTGATTTAGATCTTTTTTGTATCTTCATTTTGTCTTTTAGCAGAAGTCCAATGTTTCAGCGTTAGAAAAGGTAGAAAAGCATATTTAAAAAATCTGAACCGTGTGGATTGTTATCTGAATGACAGTTGAAGCAGCTGTAACTGCCATATGGTCAAGCAAGGTAGAGTAAAACACTCCTCACATGGCCAAGGTCACTTACATAATTACTCTGATATTATACCACATAATGTTTATTATTTTTGTTAATTTGATATTTTTGTAATACGTTAAACAGATAAGAGAGAGGTAACACTGGGGGAGTACTGTCATGAATAACTCTTCCACATCCCCTTCACTGGATTGACCTTTTCCAGATTATATCTCACCAACAGAAATAAGCCTGATCGGTTTCAGCATTTGTGATTTCCCAGCGATCTTCAGTACAAAAAAAAATCTTTCTCAAAATGGTCATCTGACACTTTCTTTCACATAGTTTGACAGCTAACACCACAGAGGGACCACCTTCCTGTGCTCACTGTATACAAATACACTATTGAGCAGATGGTTGATGCCTCAGGGTCTTTGGAGTGAACCAATAGGAACAATACAAATCTTCACTTCTCCCTCTTTTCCATAGATTGCCATCATCCGCAAAGAGTGACCGCCCAATGCCTGGCTGAATGTTTGCAAGTGTATCATTGGTCATGACTGAGAAGAGGAAACTGAATATCTCAGATCCTATTTTGACTAAAATAAAATAAGAGAAAACGAGGCAGGAGGAAAGAAACACACACACACACACACACACACACACACACACACACACACACACACACACACACACACACAGAGGCTATTTGCTCTGCCATAAACATGTAGTTGGTGAATCTGATCTAAAAGATGAGCACGTTAGATAGCAGTAGCTAGTAGATCATATATCTTCAGTTTTCATCTTTTTATCTGCTTTTAGATTTAGTCTTAGTCAATTAACTAAAATGTATCAGTACCATAGAAAACATCACCTGCATTAACTTGTCACCTGTGTGTGCTTTAAATATCATGGCACCATCTTGTGGTTGAAATAACAAATACAACAAGTTGTATCCAAACTAAATAGTAACAGTTGAACTTAACATATGAGGATTCATCTCAAATCTTTGTGGACTCACACATGAAGAAGCTGATGAACACTTTGCCCTCCTACATACAAGACACCACTGACATGCTGCTATAGAGCAGTGCTCTCATTGTTGATGAGAAGGATTTACTAGAAATCATACATGTGAATTCATTCTGTTCCTCATGAGGACGCTGTGAATGCTTTGAGGTACTTTCTGTCCATTGATGTGAACCAAACGTCAGTAGATTTTGTGGTCAAGAGAGCTGAGATGATTTTCACTGAGATTTACTATAATTTTGATGAGCCCTTTTTAAAATGGATTGTATTTAACACAATAACCACTGTGGTCATTACATCACAGTTTGGGGCTGATCTGTAATGATATTTGTCTTGAGTTCAGTGGTGAGTTAGAAAAGCTGGAAGAATTTAAAATGTATTTGAACAGTTTGACGCCAACTCTCCCTTTTGACACAAACTTCAAATCAACTTTTTAGATGTTAAATTAATACAAAATGGTTAAGAAAATACCAACAAGTATTCCCACTAAACCCACTGACAGGAACACTCCGATGACTGCAAGCAGTTTTAATCTAAGACCACTGAAAGAAGGTCTTCCTTTAAGACAACTACAGATTGTGAAGAATTGAAAGAGACTTCAATATAAAATCAGTGGATCTTGAAAAAAAAAAGTTCCAAACAGACGAGTTTCCTCCTCAATAGACTGATTGTTCTTACAACAAGATCAGAGGAAGATCCAGAATCTTAAAGACATTCTAGTTTCTTTAGATTTGGTCTCAGATGTCAAGTTAATGCAGGTGATACATGTGATGAGATTATCCTATAGGATGTCCTGAAATGAAGCTCAATAGATACATCATAATGTGTTATAATTGTGCATATAAAGCATTACAGACATGACTTTCATATAATGTGTTACAGAATTCTTCATTAATAAATTATTAAATATTATTCTGGTTGACTGACAGTAATGTGTTTGTTTACGCCGTTTGTTTGTATTTAGTATCCTCTACTTTTAGTTTATTCAATACTTGTAGTCATACCTTTCTGACCTCCTGCATCGATACGCTCCCAACCGCAACGTCAGATCTGCCCCTATTGTGTCTGATAAAGACAAATGTTCATGCAAGAGTTTGGATAAAACATCACCTCACAAAAACCCAGCACAGACATCCCTCTGAATATGAGCCTTGAGTTAGGATCCTGTTGGCCAATTGATGTGATAAAGTCCAGATTACAGCAACTACAAAACATAGTTTGATGCTGAAAATACAGCAGTAATTTTGTCTCTGGTAAAGATGAGGAAAACATGATGAACTGAGGAAATTAGATGATTGAAATGTAAGAGTCTTATAAAGATTGAGGCTGAATATTTCAGGTGCATTGCTTCTTCATATAAATATGCAATTCCCCACAATGCACCCTTCCCTTTGATGGAAAGACATTCCTCTTAAAATGTTAATTAAAACAAATACAGTTTGCTTCCAATGATTAAAAAAATCCGCAAACAACTGTGACCCATTTGCCAACACAATCATCACATAAATACCAATTTTCTGCTAATATTGATATTTTTCCAAACTTTCCTCCATCATTTCAGCTACATCATGGCTCTGCAATACATCACATAAATTGATTCATTATATGTTATTACTCACTGGGATTAATCCCATAATATCCACATCACTTGACAGTGTTATCTGCTCTGTAACTACTCCATCTCTCTGAGCTTCAGTCACTTCAAACTGTAAACCACGTCTTGTGCTACTGAACCATGAGTTGTCTGTATTGTTTCACATGTACTGTTCATATTTAAGGCTGATATAATAATCACTCAATGAAAACAACAAACTTACAACAAGATAGAAAAACACATTTTTAAATGTTTGTGATCCATATTTTTATAACTTGAATAATTATTATGGACATATTTTTGTTATTTGAACAGAAAAACAAAGATATAAGTGTTTGTTTGTGACTATTCACCTCTCCACCAAGTCCATTGAATGTTATAAAGAAAGCCCTGTTAGTTTGCTGTATCTGTGGTGCAGCACTGACTGCTGTGATTGATGCTCATTGCTCCTCTCCTCCAGGTGGAGGCGCTGTACAAACACAACTGGATTCTGAACGTTTTCATGGGAACTAGAATATAAAGAAGCAGTGATGAAGCTGCTGTAACATGTACACACGTTGTTGTTGTTGTATCAGCTGTTTGTAAAAAGACTGGGTCCCGCTGTGTTACTCAGGCTGCACTACAGCGTCTATTCACAGGCGCGATCCCACTACTGAGCGGCACGGGGGCTTTGACCTGCTTCGTCTCCGACCTGGGTGGGTGCACCCCTCCTTAGACGACCTGGTGGTCCCGGGCTCCCCCAGGAGCACCATACCGATACCGAACTTAGTGCGGACACCCGATCTTCATAGTCCGCTGCAGCTCAGAGCTCCTGAGCTCAAACGATCTTCCAGCCTCATCCTCCCTGTAACTTGGATTACAGGCGTGCGCCACCGCGAGAGCTATTTGTTCAGAGAGGTTTGGGTTTTTACAAACGTGACGTCATCAGGGTGTACGATCAAGCGGCATCTAGTGATGAAAAAAAAACCTGCAGCTGCAATATTGAAGGCTGATAAGCATTTGTACAATTTATCTAAAACCTTGTTTCAATAATGATCAATACTTTATCTCGTATCTTTAAACATCTGTGTGCTCAGTATGAGTTTATATCATCCACAGTCATGCAGTTGATGTTTTTCATAATACAATCATAATTCATGATACAATAACTTATATTCACAATCTGTTATTCAAATAAAAATAAGTTATGCTTGTTTAACGCTTAATAACAAGACAGTATATTGAGCTGAGTACCTTAAAAGTGTATCACAATATGCACATATTTTCTTTATTTTAAGAACATTTCTATGACAAACACGCAACATGACACTTAAATTTAGGTGTGATGAGGTTTAAAAAGCCCTTTAACCTTTTCTGGATTCTAAACTTCTTGGACTGGTAATCTGTTGTTATTTATGAGCCTCTGGTTTATTTAGTGAAGTCTGGTTCAACCACACAGCTACTTTCTTTTGTTGTCTATTAGTTCTCTTGTCAGGACTTTGTAGATGTGTACTGACTCTCTTTACACCTTCTGACTCTCCTGTGTTGTTACTTCTGTTAAGGTGGTACGATTCACATCTTTATGATTTATTAACTAATTATTGTGGAAAAAATAACACCCATTATGTTATGTGTCAAAATGCCCAACACTGTTTATTAACACTCACAAACAGGCAAATCATCAGTTCAAATTAGTAATATTTTATTTTGTCTTGAAATACAAGATTATTTGATATTTACACAATATTTAAAAACTATTTGAACTATGAGATTCTAAAGCAATTCTTCTGTTAACATAAAGTATATTTGAACATTTTCTACATAGTCCTTTGTGTACCTTCATTTCCTAAAGCTTTATATCAACAGTGAATTGAAAGTTTAATGTAGAAAAACCTGTGAAATGAGGTTAAACCTTTAACTGTTTAGTTCAGCTTTAGTGTCAAGAAATGTGAGACACGTTTTCCTCTTGTGTTCAGTTTTCATTAGTGAAGCATGTTCAGGGTTGAATTATGGATTACTTCACATTACACAGTCACTGACTGGACTTCTCCTGTACTGCTAACAGTCACATCCACATCTGGATCAGTGGACAAAGATTTTAGCTCAACTGCAAAGCATGCTGGGAAGAATGATAACAAGCTCACAATCTTTCAGTGTTCAAATTTCTGAAATGGTTCCAAAGCAAAAATAATTGTTCTCACTTTGTACTGAATAAAAACTAGACTTTTCTATATTTTGTATATATACTATATATTTTAAAGATATATATTTCAACAGTGCATGACTTGGAAGATTAATGTAGAAAAATGTGTGATATGAAGTTAAACCTACAACTGTTCAGTTCAGCTTTAGTATCAAGAATTATTTCTCACTTTGTACTGAATCAAAACGAGACGTTTTATATTAGGAATGCTCACTGTCGGTGAAGTATGAGGACTGGCTTGGTTTGTTGCTACAACTGAAGGTTTTACTTTGAATGATGATAATTGATATTTCTAAGTTTGAACAAGTTGTGATCTTTATCTATGTTAAACCTTTAGCATTCCTCATTTAAACTAATAATAACAGAAAGCTGCCGGTAAACTGCAAAACAAATAATAAAAATGAGAAAAGTGTCTGATGAGAAAATTGTGTTAAAAATCCCACAAATCACTGAGATCTCAAATATGAAGGAATCAGTTTGATGCTAATTGTTGTGGACTCAAATGATCTGATCTGATGATGGCAGAGATTGATGGACTTTATTTAGCTTTGAGAAGAGCAGGAGTTGGTGGTGACTGTGGAGGATGAGGAGGAGGAAGAAGCATCTCTGATGCTCAGATCTTGCAGAAGGAATTCATCCACAGGTGCAACTGTCTCTCACAACATGCTGGTGGTGGTGGAAGCTGTAGGTGGAGGTTTGGGTTACAGTCGTCAGAATCTTCAGGTGGAGGTTTCTGCAAAAGGCTGTAGGTAGAGGTTTAGGTGGAGGCGGCTGCACAATCTGGCAGACAGCTGTCTGCCAGCAACCCGCAGGTGGAGGCGGCATTTGCAGGTTGCTGGCGGAAGGCTGTGGGTGGAAATGTAGGTAACAGATGTCTGCCAGAAACCTGCAGGTGGAGGCAGGCAACTGCAGGTTGCTGGCAGAGGCTGGAGGTGGAGGTTTAGGTTACAACTGTCTGCCAGAATGTGCAGGTGGAGGAGGCTGCAGATTCTGGCAGAAGGCTGCAACCTGATCCTTAGGTGGAGGCAGAGGCTTCAGGTTGCTGGCGGAGGCTAGAGTTGGAGGTTAAGGTTACAACTGTCTGCCAGAAACCTGCAGGTGGAGGCGGCAACTGCAGGTTGCTGGCAAAGGCTGTAGGTGGTGGTTCTGGTTGCAGCTTTTGTTACCAGAATGTGCAGGTGGAGGAGGCTGCAGATTCTGGCAGAAGGCTGCAACCTGATCCTTAGGTGGAGGCGGAGGCTTCAGGTTGCTGGCGGAGGATAGAGTTGAAGGTTTAGGTTACAACAGTCTGCCAGAATCTGCAGGTGGAGGCGGCAACTGCAGGTTGCTGGCAAAGGCTGTAAGTTGAGGTTCTGGTTGCAGCTTTTTACCAGAATGTGAAGGTGGAGGCGGCTGCAGATTCTGGCAGAAGGCTGCAACATGAACTGTAGGTGGAGGCGGTAGGCAGAGATTTAGGAAACAGTTGACTGCTAGCAACCTGCAGGTGGAGGCGGCAAATGCAGGTTGCTGGCAGAGAATGGAGGTGGAGGTTTAGGTTACAACTGTCTGCCAGAATGTGCAGGTGGAGGAGGCTGCATATTCTGGCAGAAGGCTGCAACCTGATCCTTAGGTGGAGGCGGAGGCTTCAGGTTGCTGGTGGAGGCTAGAGTTGGAGGTTAAGGTTACAACTATCTGCCAGAATCTGCAGGTGGAGCCAAGAACTGCAGGTTGCTGGCAGATACTTAGTTAGAGGTTTAGGTTACAACTGTCTGCCAGAAACCTGCAGGTGGAGGCGGCAACTGCAGGTTGCTGGCAAAGGCTGTAGGTGGTGGTTCTGGTTGCAGCTTTTGTTACCAGAATGTGCAGGTGGAGGAGGCTGCAGATTCTGGCAGAAGGCTGCAACCTGATCCTTAGGTGGAGGCGGAGGCTTCAGGTTGCTGGCGGAGGATAGAGTTGAAGGTTTAGGTTACAACAGTCTGCCAGAATCTGCAGGTGGAGGCGGCAACTGCAGGTTGCTGGCAAAGGCTGTAAGTTGAGGTTCTGGTTGCAGCTTTTTACCAGAATGTGAAGGTGGAGGCGGCTGCAGATTCTGGCAGAAGGCTGCAACATGAACTGTAGGTGGAGGCGGTAGGCAGAGATTTAGGAAACAGTTGACTGCCAGCAACCTGCAGGTGGAGGCGGCAAATGCAGGTTGCTGGCAGAGAATGGAGGTGGAGGTTTAGGTTACAACTGTCTGCCAGAATGTGCAGGTGGAGGAGGCTGCATATTCTGGCAGAAGGCTGCAACCTGATCCTTAGGTGGAGGCGGAGGCTTCAGGTTGCTGGTGGAGGCTAGAGTTGGAGGTTAAGGTTACAACTATCTGCCAGAATCTGCAGGTGGAGCCAAGAACTGCAGGTTGCTGGCAGATACTTAGTTAGAGGTTTAGGTTACAACTGTCTGCCAGAAACCTGCAGGTGGAGGCGGCAACTGCAGGTTGCTGGCAAAGGCTGTAGGTGGTGGTTCTGGTTGCAGCTTTTGTTACCAGAATGTGAGAAACAGTCATCTCCAAGAAGTTTGTCAATCTCGTGCCGGCAATACGTCCACTCCAAGAGACTTCTTTGGAAGTTCTCAGCAGATGTTATTGCCAAGCTAGTAAATACAAATACACTCCATCTGCCAAATTTAAAATACAATACACATTTGTTATAATTTATCGAGAATGCGCAGTTCCCTTCCAGCACGAACTAAAGCGTGTCTACTCAGACCAGGTGCACTGATTTTGAGATCTTCATAGGTGAGAATTACATCGATGGCAAACACTGTGTGGAAATTGTCCCAGGCCAGTATCCATTTGATACCAAGTCTTTTAACGGTGGTGTCCACTGTCAGTGGCAGTTGTTACAGGTCAGCAGAGGAAGACAGAGGTCATAATGATCTGCTGGGACGAGTAAATCAAATGTTTATATATATATATATACTGTTTAACAAACAGAAATAAAAGGCCCTGATGGCAACAGAGAGAATTTGCTCACTTACTAGATTGCTCAGAAGGATCATTTTGTCCAAAATGTTACTTTTAAGTGCATCTTGCTCATAATAAGTTACATTTTTTTACTTAAACTTAAGTGAAATCTTGAATGTAGGACCGTCACTGCTTTCTGACAATCGTAATGTTGTTGTTGTTGTTGTTGTTGTTGTTGCAACAATCAATGTAATACTTTGCAGTGAACTACAACATTTGCAGCCTGATTTGTATAACCCAAAAGAGAAGTTATCTAAAGACGATTTTCACTTTCAGTTATTGTTCACATTTTTTTACTGCTGTCTCTCTGGGATAATTTGCTCAGGCTGATGGGAGGAGGCTTTCTAAGGAAACGCAACTAGGTTTTGAGACAAGACTGGTGGGTTGGACTATAAAGGAGGAGCTTTGGCAGAGTGGACATATTGTCTCCAGTACGCAGTTTATTAAACTGTTTTTTCTCTCCGTTCATGATGCATTTTTATGGAGCTCTGATCCTGTTTGTGACTGTGTCTGCAGGTAAGAACAGTTTATGATTCATGTGCCTTGGCTTGTAATATCATTGTCTTGTTTTTGTTGGGTGTGGTGTTTTTGTTTTTTGAGGGATTGAGGATATCATATTTCATAGTTTACGTTTCCTCTGAAGTTTCTCTGCTCGTTCTCCTGCTGGAATTGTTTATATATATACATACATGTTGATATTCCAAACACTAAAGCCTAGAATCAACAAGAAATATGTTTTTCACCAGTCCAAATTCTGGCATATTCAGTACTTTGGCAAGGATCATGGACTTCTGAGTTATGTAATTATTACCATTTATCACAAGCCATTTGACTGATACAGCATGGTTTACTTCATTGAAACCTAGGAAGTCTCTCAATTTTCCACATAAATACTGTAGATCAATAACAGTTTCAATGACAAAGTAATAAATACGCAGCAGATAACGCACCGCCAAAGCATCTTGAACTTTACTAAAACCAAACGCAAGTAAAACGTTCCCACTGCAGTCCAAAGGTTGGAAAAAAGACTGTGAAACTGATGTTCACAAGTAGTGCAAAGATTAACCACAGCAAACAATTATACACTGCTGTTTGTTTGCTGTGGTTAATCTTTGCACTACTGGTTATTTTAGCTTAGTTAATAATACCATACTATTTCATTGTATATACTGAGCATTTTTTATATTTAATATTTTTACTCTGCTATTTTTATTGTATATATTGTGCATTTGTATACTTTATACTTTTATTTTTTACTCTGTTACTTTAATTGTTTTAGTATATTTTTTGCTGCTGTAACAAACAAATTTCCCCTTGTGGGATGAATAAAGTATCTATCTATCTATTTACTGACGGACCGTTATCACATTATCTAGCTACATAGGGAGGCCTGTGAATTAACTTTTTTATATATATATACCATAATAATGTCTACGTAAATAACCTGTGGAGGGAGGTGGATCTTTCAATAGATATATGCATTTTCAATCGTGACTCTATCAGTTAATCATATTCTCAATATTTACAATATTTATAATATTTAGATCACCCCGCTTTATGAAATGGGTTATGTTTCCTCTAAAGTTTCTCTGCTCGTTCTCCTGCTGGAATTGTTTCCAGTAAGATTTCATTAAAAGAAAATGCACAAAACAATGAGCATTACATTTGGATTATGTTTAAAACATGTGTGTGTTGTATTGTGTGTTTCTGTACAGCATGTGGATTGAGATGCTACTCATGTGTAGGCAAAACCTGCAGTGACAAGTTAACTTGTCCCATCGGCTTTGACCGCTGTTCCACCATCGAAGTGATTGGTGAGTGGTTCTTCCAGATATTGAGCATTTCCAATAGATTATCTGAGCCGATATGTTGCTGTGCTGAATGCCCGGTGGCTTTTATTGTTGTTGAAACTGAGTTTCTTTCCATCAGGTGTCCTCACCAAGAGCTGCATGAACAGTAATTTATGTGTTGACCCCATAAAGTGCTGTAACACAGACTTGTGTAACAGCGCCACACCCACTGGTTCCAGTGTCCTCCTCCTGCTGGCATCCTCAGCCATCATCACACTCTTTCTCTGAGGCACTGGAGCAGCTACAGCTTCACAATAATTCTCTTCTTTCATACCCAATTTGTACAACTCAAGAGTAAACAAAGTCTCAATATGTAAAAGCTGTCGATATTTGTTCAATAAAAACTAAATATGATGAATGATGAATCGTTTAGATCTTCTGCAATTCACATCAACATGTACAGCAAAAATAGCTTTGTTATGAATCATAATATGATTACTTACAAACATGAGTGACAAAACAGGAAAAATTAAATATGAACCATCGTGAGCAAATTAATCCATTACATGGTTAGATGTTGATCCTGAGGATTAGTGAAGTAGAGCAGCACACCCTGAGATTTTGCATTTCCTATAAATACTTCAAGAGTAATGGAGGAAATGGGGAAATCTAGAGCAAGAGGGAGCAGCCGGATGTTGAAGTCAAGGTGACCAAGTGAGCAAGAAGAGGACACCCTCTTTAAAGCAGCGATGACTAATAAATTCGACAAAAGCAACTTTTAACACAAATGCACAATTTGTAATAGAACTCAGATGTCTTTCTGGCAGTGGTGGAAAGTAACTAAGTGAATTTACTCAAGTACTGTGAGCTGCTACACTGCAAAAATTAAAATCTAAGTAAGTATCTTAAATCAAGGCAATATATGCTTGTTTTTTGTCTGACAAGATATTTCTTCTTACCAGGCAGTTTTTATGTTGGAGCATTTCACTTGATTCAAGCGTTTCAGTCCTTAATTATCTTAATAAGGTATTATAACTTGTTACTGAGATTTTGTTACTGGTTCTGAGCAAGTTAATGCTTGAAACTAGAATTGCCATAATCATAAGGCTGTTTGATCACCACTGACAAGTACAAAACTGCTTTCAAGCATCCTAACCTTTTCATCAACAACCAAATGGAATTCATTGTTTTATTGTCAATCTTACAACACAGCACAGCAATTATGTATTCCTATCGACAAAATACAGTACTTAACAAAGTCAAACTATTGCTTTAAGAACAAACTTTCTCCTCAGCCTGTCTCATCCTTTAGCAAGTTAAAATGAGTGAGCACTGTGCTAACATCTCATTTTGAATATAAAGGTTGCCATTACATTCATCTGGCCAAGACCATGTGGTTATGAACATAAGTAGAAATGCCATGTTATAATTCTGTACATCTAAATGGACTCTTAATACATTTTATCTAATAGACTTTTAAAACAACCTCCAATAAACGCAGCCAGTATTATACCAAGTTCCAGATGATTTACTGTATTAGGTACACAGTGCAATCACCAATGCACTGTACAAACACATTCAAAGTACAAGATTGCTTTAAAAGCTTTAAAGTATTTTCATATTTATATATATATATATATATATATATATATATATATACACACATGTTGATATTCCAAACACTAAAGCCTAGAATCAACAAGAAATATGTTTTTCACCAGTCCAAATTCTGGCATATTCAGTACTTTGGCAAGGATCATGGACTTCTGAGTTATGTAATTATTACCATTTATCACAAGCCATTTGACTGATACAGTATGGTTTACTTCATTGAAACCTAGGACGTCTCTCAATTTTCCACATAAATACTGTAGATCAATAACAGTTTCAATGACAACGTAATAAATACGCAGCAGATAACGCACCGCCAAAGCATCTTGAACTTTACTAAAACCAAACGCAAGTAAAACGTTCCCACTGCAGTCCAAAGGTTGGAAAAAAGACTGTGAAACTGATGTTCACAAGTAGTGCAAATATTAACCACAGCAAACAATTATACACTGCTGTTTGTTTGCTGTGGTTAATCTTTGCACTACTGGGCCCTGTTCCTCGTACGTCGCTAACTGAGTTAGCGGGATAAGTTTGAGGATGAGATCACTACATCATGCTTTTCCGGTTCCTCGAAGCAGGTTTAGCTCCCTTCCTCATCCCATTAATGAAGGAGCGATATTAGTTAGATTAGCGTTTTATAGGGAGAGAGTTCTTCGAGATCGGTCCGTGTACGTTTTGATCGTCTGTTTTACCGTTCATTCGATGAAACGAAAATACGGAAATGTCCGTATTTTAACGGTAAAACAGATGACTAAAACGTACACGGACCGCGATCGCCAAGATACCTTATCACATCACGAAGACTTCTTATACGAGCGCTATCGATTCTGCCGACAAGGAATCATTTATTAACAAGACCTTCTCGAGTCATACATTGTGAACACCACACGAGCATTGACCGTCTCACAGACTGTATCATAGCCGTGAGCTTTTTTGCGAGTGGTACATTATTGTACAGTGTCGGCGATGCCGCTGCATGCCGTGCTGTTCGTAAAGTTTATTTGGTGCTTAAGAAACTTATGGATGTGTTCAATACATTACCATGGCACATATTGTATGGACTCACCATTCTGAATAATGTTTGTGTGCTTAGGTTTTACTTGCTCCCATGTCCTCTTGATGGTTAAACTACATGGGGCTTGAAAGCACTCATAATTATATGACAGTGTTATTAGTACACCATAGCATATCATTATTGTACTCATGATAAGAATAGAGAGAATCACACAATTTCTTTTCACTGCTTCAATTGATTGAATTTCTGATTATGAATAATATACATACTGATCCGCCCATACACAGATTCACACACACATATTCAAACTCCTAGTTCTATATGGTAATCTACACATACATGTATATACACATGTATAGTATGATACATAAGCGCATACAGTACATATATCCTCATAAGTATCTATTAATTCGTATCAATTGGATACTCTTCGGGCTTGTTTTATCTACTTATTCTGAAAGAGTTGAGATGATTATTTTCGCTATAAGATCTCATTCGATGATGCATTCCATTAACCTTTTGGGCCCGAACAGTACCGATCACTACCGCACAATGCAATTTTCAGTAACAAATATAATATTTCCACAACCATGCAGCATACCGTTTGAACGAAGAATTTCTCATGAACAGAAGCATGTGTAACACTTTACACACTTTCTCAAATGACGACCTCTCATGACCTCTCGTACGTTTATGTCTCTTGCTCTGGCCTACTTCACTCTATTCACTCCAATTCTTTTGTGTGTGACTACTGCCATCGTTTGCTATGATTGTGGGTGTTATTTAGGCTTTACTGAGCCTCATTTAATATAGTATTATGAATAATAGTGGTTTATCACCATACGAATTTGACATTTACTCAATTCATATGAGCAAACCCTTCTTAGTGTCATTAATCCTTTGAAATTATTAAGAAAGACCTTGTAGTTAGAGAGTAAGGCCCCTTTGAGTATGTGTATAATATTTTCGAGAATAAGCCAAAAAAAAGTCCTAGGGAGGATGGGGGCCAAAGGGTTAAGCCTACTGCCAGCAGGCACCTCTTCCACTCCCCCCCCCTAATTTGGAGCAAAAACGCCTAAAATGACATACCCAAATTAAAATGTCTGTAGCGTCTGAACCACTCTGACCATATGCATCAATGAGGTCTTGCCAGAAAGAAAACCCCCTAAAGTTCCTTGTGAAAGTGTCAGAAAACCTGTAGGTCATACAGAAACAGAGCAGTGGGCCTAAAAATGTAAGAGTTTTGTCCATCTAAAAGTATCTTTCAGTATAAATAACTGCCTGTGGCTGTATCTGTACAGGTAAAGGACAGTATAGGGCTGCAACTACACTATCAGTGAACACCTGCCTCAAATGTATTTGAAGAAGATAGGACAAAGTATGACCATTATACAGTGTTCTGTCCATGAAAAGATTCATCAGAAAAAAACCGCACGTGAAAAGTGAAAACTATGAACACGTTGGTTGACAGCTTATGAAAAAGAAGTATTAGGTTTCTACTATAAGTACTAGCCTTTTCTGAAGCCGCTAGCTCCATGGTAACATCCGCTAGTACATTCACTAGTAAAGTCGGGTCTGTAATGTATCTTTCGCCGTCGAAATGCTGCAAGACCTGACTTGCAGTGGTCATGGCGACTTTGGACAGTGTGTGTTTGGGCTCCTTTTGTGAAAAATCCATGACAAATAAAAGAAAGTCGATGTTTTCTTTGCAAAGATGAGGATTTTGTGCATGCTGGGATACCAAAAACGGCCATGTTTTGTGACGTAATTTTCGTAAGCAAGCCGTACGAACGGAAGGGATGGCGGTGTTAGATTTAGCCATGATTATGGTCTTGACTTCCTCATATGCGTTCATGATCATCTCCTGCTCGCCAGCGGAGAAAAAAGACGCTCTTTCTTTGACTTTATTCGCTATTGTACTGTTAGAAAATCATGGTTTCGGTGATCGATGCTTACCCCCTTTGACGTAAAACGGGCACGCCCAATTATCCTGATGACTGAGGTCTTGTTCGATTTAACGAGACTGTTTGAGCGCTGATCAGCCTTTGAGGAACCGAGATAGCCTGCCTTCAATCATCTCGGTAATTCAAGCTGGATAATTGGACATTTGATCGACTTAGTTGAGCGACGTACGAGGAATAGGGCCCTGGTTATTTTAGCTTAGTTAATAATACCATACTATTTCATTGTATATACTGAGCATTTTTTATATTTAATATTTTTACTCTGCTATTTTTATTGTATATATTGTGCATTTGTATACTTTATACTTTTATTTTTTACTCTGTTACTTTAATTGTTTTAGTATATTTTTTGCTGCTGTAACAAACTAATTTCCCCTTGTGGGATGAATAAAGTATCTATCTATCTATCTATTTACTGACGGACCGTTATCACATTATCTAGTTACATAGGGAGGCCTGTGAATTAACTTTTTTATATATATATATACCATAATAATGTCTACGTAAGTAACCTGTGGAGGGAGGTGGATCTTTCAATAGATATATGCATTTTCAATCGTGACTCTATCAGTTAATCATATTCTCAATATTTACAATATTTATAATATTTAGATCACCCCGCTTTATGAAATGGTACCTTTCCATGGGAAAGCGCGAAGAGGGTCCGTTAAGAGCGTGTAATGTATGCAGCTAGCACTGTGGTGGCTAGCTTTTCTCCAGTTGTCATTGTCAAGTCTGAGCCTCTGCAAGTCATCTAGATTAACTAACGGAGTTGTACCCCGAACCAGACAGTTTTTAGCTATTGTTCCAATAAAATTCACTTAAAATATTGATACAAATTATCGTGTAATGTTTTCAGTTGATTTAATGGTGTTAAACTAAAGTTTAACTTCGTACCTTTCGAACTAAATATCGTTGTAATTATTAAAGTTAGCTTTGCCTTTACCAGAGTAACGCCGGTGAATTAGCCGTGCGCTGCTATTGGCCTAATCCGTCCAAACTTCTATCCATGTTGTAAACACTGGGTGCTGCTGGTTCTTCGGGGATATTCACTTTTTACAGGTTCGCCAAAATTAACATTAATGCTGTCAACACATCCGGGAACGTAGTTCTGTCCTTCACAATAAGATATCATGCTTCAACAACTCCACCGTCGCCCAAGCATTGCCAGAGCGTCGCCGAGTGTTCTTTCTGCTTTCTCTCATCAAAGTCACTTTCCTATAGTATTTAGACATGTAAACGTCCATATATATTCATGAAATTTGACACGTAGATTCTTTGATATGTATGAATTCATATTATTTACACTTGGATGGCGATCGCCGAAGAAAATGACAGCGAAATGACCGGAAAGTGCGTCACGACGGAATTGTTCGAGATAGGCCAATAGCGGCTAGCACCGTCCGAGGCAGGCCATCGTTACGTTACGCCATGGATGAAGATGGAGGGGATGCCACATATCACGGTATGGATCATACAGCAACCGCAGTATTAAAAGGTAATGTTAATTTGTTTATGCCTTTCTACCTCTCCTTAGCAAGCTAACATTTATTTGAATTGGGAAGTTGGCTAACAAGTTAGTATAACCTCATTATACTGAGTCATTGAAAGAACGAAGTTCAATACAGGTGCTTTGTCTGAAAGAAATCTTATGTCATGTATGAACTAACAAACTACAGTTTATATTCATCTACAACTAATCTCAGGTGTGACTGGTTACTGCTCCAAGCTCTCCCATCTCTTTCATAACATTTTTACTCTTTTACCACCAAACATTGTGCTCCTCACAATCACTACTTGTGATACATGGTAGAGGGAGTCTCCAGAAAAATGCAACCATACCATGGGTTAATTTACCCATGAGTGATTGGTACATAGAGCTGTAGCAAATTCTGAATTCTTTGTTTTGTCGTAATTAAAAAACAAGCTGCTCTGTGATGCTGTACTTAGGCACAGCGATGCTTCCAGCAGAATGCTAACATCAGTATGCTAACATGCTCACGACGACATTACTAACATGCTCTGTACAAAATTGAAAATGTAAAATTCAGCGGTGTCACTGACTTTGTTACTTTAGGTACATTTCTACTCTAACATCCATCATGAGACAGCGGTCACTCCCACAGTAGACATTACAGCTTAGAACATTAAGTAAAGTAAAATCACATACACTGTAATAAACATTAAGAGATTAAATGAGAAATATTTTGTCAAGTAGAACAGAACTTACGTTCTATAAATAGGTGGTTCTCACAAGTCACCAAAAAGACAGTGGTCTCCACAACTGACAAAAACACTAATGTGTGTTTGTTTAAGGAGACTTTGTTCTTTATTTGTACGATACAATGAGTCTGATATACGTTTTCAAAGTCAAGATTGTACATACAACAGATCACAGAACTGCTCCATCAAATAAATAATGTATGTATGACATAATGTAGGCTGAAGCAAACGGCATTAACTACACTGTACTGCATTTCCTCAAAGGAAAACAGAGTGATCTTTAACTGTCCTGTAATAATTTAGAACCATAAGATTGTGCATATTACACGCTGGTAGGGTCAGTCCATATCAAATAAACAGAAAAGTGTCCCATGTTGAAATACAGTATGTTGGGGAAGTGATGTGTTGAAGTTTCAATCTTATGTCAAAGAATAAAACATTGTTATCCGATGGTTTTACTGCGGTTTCTTTTAAAACCACAGCTAAACACATCCACATCTCCTCACGAACCTGCAGGAAGGTGCTGGATTTTGAATGAATGCAGCCAAAGGCAGCTTCATCCTACTGCGGCCTGTCTGCTCTCTCTTTGTCTGGGACTTCACTCGGTCACTGACACAGTCAGATGGACTGACCGGGGAAACACATACACAGACGCACATAAAAGCACAGAGCAATGTGCAGTCCTCTGCAGCTCCTTCTCTAATAAGTCGTCGTATTCGCTGAGCTGTGCAATCCAATCACATCTAATTTAATTCGCTTGTTTGCCGTGTAATATTCGTGCAAAGGGAATGTATTCATGACCAAAACAGCTGAAAAAATATATTGATGTGCACACAAACCAAACCCATAGTGTGTTAAGGCCTTTAAGGTCAAAAACGACGGGAGAAAAGAAGGAAATTAAATGTAGCTTTGGGTACAGCTCGTCATAACAAAGAAAACCGTTCATCTCAATCATTTTTTCTTCATGTAGCAATAACCACCTTCATGCATTGTTCCATTTAAAAAAGATAATAATCAAAAACAGACTGACCACTGTTATATAGAAAATAAAGAAATATTTGTTGACCTTTTTAGCCACTCTGGTCCAGTAGCCGGGCTTCTCCTCTTCCTTCCTGTTGTAGAGGAGCAGTGACAGTGTTTTCTCCATCTCTCTCAGCTCATCTGAGAGCTTCTCCAAGGCATGGTACTCTTCCATCAGTTTGCTGCTATTGCCCTGCAAAAATGGTTCAGTAGACTGGTTTATACAAGTATGGAACATTATCAGCAGATATAGATTAGGCAATTTGTGTCCATTGTGGTTCAAATGCAACCTGATTCTAACCTCTTTGGCCACAGGCAGCAGTTCAGATGGAGTTTCACCAGTAGAGCCATCATAGATACACGCACATCCAGTCCATTCGTGCACCTCTGAAAGGACAGTTTTTTCCCCAAATTAAAATAATGTGATTAACAAGAATGTAGAAATTAAGTAAAATGACTAAAAGTCACAATAATAACAGTAACATGAATAGAAGAACTGCTTCTATGCTTCTGGAATGGGTTGCACCAGCTTGTGTGTAAAGTCCTTCCTTCAGTACCAGCGTTGTTTGGTTATTTAGTCTAAAGTTACTGACCTGACATTTTGTAATTTAAGGTATTCAAATTGTTCCTAGTTTACATCATTATTTAAAAAGTTTTTCAAAGCGTTGGGTCAGATTGTCGACCATGTTCCATATTGGCTACCTCTGATATAAACCACAGTGTACAAGTCATAGTTTTGTCAGTTGAACTAGTCAGCTCTACAACAGTTCCACGTGGCAGATATTAGTTGTAAAAATGTAATAATAAGGACTAGTAACTACCAATGACTATAAAGTTATTCTTAACTAGGCTAATTGTAAACCTTCAAACAGCTGGTGCAACTGGCTCCTGGTCTTACCTCCGTGAGAGTTTTGGAAATTGTCCTTTCCCTGTTTGTTACCGCCCTCACTCCGGCTTCGACCTTCATCTGCCTCGATGTCTTTGGCTGCTTGGGAGTCTTTCTCCATCAGATGTTTCACCAATATTGTCTCCAGGAGGCTCAGCAGCATCAGAGCAAAAATCCCAATGCAGTAGACCGCTGGGGAGGGAAGCAGCATCATTAATGTGGACAAATAACTACTCATTGACTCAGTGCAATCAAAGGAATGACTATGAGCTTCTTTACATATAAGAGGAATTCTGTTTGAAGTGGCAGGCAGTATTTCATTCAGAATAAGTTGTAACACTGTGACAGCAAGCAGCACGGTGACCTTGAAGCTGAGCTTCTCGCCCCCACTGTCTGAGATCAGAAAGGAGGCCAAGTCCAGACACAAGAAGAACAGGACGGGTGTCAAGAAGTTGACAATGTAGAGGACAGACCGCCTCTTCATGGTGATCTGTGAAAAGATGTTTGTGTCAGATGGTTCAGATGTTGCTACTTTTGCACATCTGGGAAAGGCAGCTTGAAATACTATGTAGTACCAGGTTTACAAAATGAAGGTAATCTGCACCAATGTGCTCAGCTCTCTCGTGCTAAAAAACAAAAACAGGGTCATTAAAGTAAAAGTACAGTTTATGACTAGACGTACTGCACTGTGGTGGACACAGTGAGCTGGTGCAAGTTTGATCCATAGCCTAAAGCCAGTACGGGCAAACCCAGGACGTGCAACACAAGACACGTCATCATATCGAAGAGAAGACGGAAGCATGAGCTAGAAAGCTATTTTGGTTTACAGTTCAAAGTCTGAGGCTCTTTTTGTGACGGGTGGCAGGTTGCTGTTTGACTGACCGAGTGTAGAATAGAATGGGAAGTTGCTTGTATTTTTTGGGCCAATGCAGTCCATTGCTGGAAGCCCCTGCATTGCGGTGTCATAAAAGTTCAACAGATCAGACTGGTCGCATCCAGCATTCGTAGTTATCCCTACAAAGAACATTATGCGCAACAAACGGCCATCTTTCTGCCAGGAGAACACCGTTTGTTCTCCAAGTGAAACAAGAAGTAAATGTTGATTTATTTGTTACGTAACGGCACTTCCATGGGTATTTTAACCCAAGCGACTATCTTTTCCTAAACCCAACTAAGAATTTTTGTTTCCTCTGAAGACGGAAGTTTATTTTGAAGACTGTACTCATGTAACTCAACGAGACCACAGGACATAACATTGTCAAAGCTGCAGAGAAAAAAAACACGCAGCTGAATTTTGACATGAATTTGAAATTCCAGAGCACAAAATTAATGACTTGAGAACACAGACTTCAAGAACTTGAATTAAGTTTCAATGTTAAAACGACAATATTGTTTCACGATATGTTCTGTTAATTTGCCAATTTATAATCCGAGAGCACAAAACACAAGAGCATGAATTAAGTACTTAGTTTTACAGTTAATTTGTACGACTGCAATTCGAGATCACAAATTAAAGTAAACACGAGCGCAACTTTGTGAGTCATAATGTGACAGTATTTAATGTTCTGTTAATTTGTGCGCACAACCTACCAGTTCTGAGACTTAGTCTTTTTAAAACTAAAAAGTATTCTACAATACACAATAAATAAAGACGGAGGACGAGTCCAGAAGTGATCGTACCTTGGTAGGACACGAACAGATTCTGACGTGATTAATCCTTTTGTATCCTGAGACATGAACAAACACAAAATCTTTTCATGTTATGTTTGCAGAACGTTCAAACGACACGCTATTTCACATTAATCATGAACTGAATGAATAGATGATGGAGCTCCCCCTGTCACCACCTCAGGATATTGTTTGCTTATTATTTCTCTTAACAATAGTATAAAGACTGTTGTGTGTACTTGAGCACACATTGAAGTTATTAATCTTCTAAACAAATACAAGGCATGTAGCATCAGTACATATCAAGGTATTTAATTAATGTTGATAGCTAGCTCGGGAAACTCTACCGCTCCCAGCAAAGAAGTAGTCTGACACGACACCAGCCGTAAAGCCACAGCTCGTCTTCTTTATACTCACAAATTAAACAAACGATATATAACATGTAAATGAGCTGCTGGTAGGTGGATTTTGTTTTGCTTCAGGCAGAACCAGGCCAACTGTATCCCCCAGTTTTCAGTCCTTTTGCTAAGCTAAGCTAACTCGCTCTTTAAATACAGTCCCTTAACATTAAAATAAGATTTGTGTTTACATATCTTTTCACAAACTGCAGGTTCACATCTCATAAATGAAGAGGTCTGGTTACCAGAGCATTTCTCTAGAAACTGAAAACTGAGTGATTTCACAAAACTAAGCGAGGTCCCATGAGCTGTGTTCATTGTTCCACATCTGCAGTAAGTTAAAAGCTAAATTAGCGGAAAAATGAAAGCTTGATAGATTTAAAATACCTAAAATGGTGTGTTGTTCCATGACCTATGACATCATCGTTTGAGATATAAACCGTCTAGGACAGAGGTGTTCAACAGGGGGTCCGCGACCCCTAGGGGGTCCACGGAGGTACTGCAGGGGGTCCGCGAAATGTTTGGTTTATTTTTTATTTTTTTTCCAAACATGAATCTGTCCATTATTTTAATAGTTCAGTATTGTATGCAAGATAACAGGTATGTTTATAAATGGCAGTGGCACGGCCACCCTACTCACTGTACCTTGCACATGTTTAAAATAAAAACATGAATATATGAACCTGTGTATTATTTGAATAGCTTAGTATTGAATGCACAATAAAGAGGTACGTTTATACATGGCACTAGGCCCAGTTTTAAAACACAATGTTATACAATATATATAGTATATATATATAAACGTTGAAAACCTCTGCTCTAGGAGTTAAAAAGAGATTAGCATAAAACAGGAAAAACAAGCAAAATTCTTTCAAAAAAGCTTTGAAGACATTAGGAAGTTTAAAATCAAATTTAAACGCAGCCGATAAGACAATACATTTGTTATGTGTAACGACATAAAGATCCAGCATGATTACATGAACGAGAAACTACACAGTTTCGTCCGCCTGTCTTGTAATAATGATGTTTTATTTGAACCTATAATGTCTGTACCTCTTGAGCCACCGGCAGCAATTCATGCTGTTTCTCATCATCCGACGCTTTGCAGATGCACGAACAGCAGGTTTGTCTTTTCTCCTCTGAAAACACACAGCAGCTTTGTCAAGAGAGTGGCTGCACAGGAAATATGATTCACAACTTTGCTGCATATTAAAAGCACTGGAAAACATAGTTTGTGTTTTTCTATTTTATTACATTCCTGTGACCAAATATAAAAGAGAAAACATCCCCAGTTATAAGTTAATGAGAGTAGCAAACAAACCAACAAATGTCATCAGATTTGGATTGATACACAGGAAATAGACATTTTCTATTCAAGGAGCTTCCCATAAGATCTGTGTCTCACCCCTGTTCTCGATTTTGACTGTCTCCTGTTTGTCCTCCCTGTCGTCCCTGTCGTCCCTCAGCCTGAGCTTCTCCTGGGATGCGGAGTCTTTCTCCATAAGATATGTCACCAAGATGGTCTCCAGCAGGCTGAGCAGCATCAGAGCAAAGATCACGATGCAGTAGGTCACTGAGAGGAGGAAACAGACAATGACTACTTTTTGTTTTGGTGAGCTCTTGACTGTATGAATCATAATTTAGTTAGCAGTATGCCCTTAAAGCGTGTGTCAGTACCTATGAGGGGAGTCTTGTTGGACATGGAGGGCAGGATGTCATTCAGGACGAGCAGCAGGACGGAGATGGCCAGCAGCACGGTGACTTTGAAGCCCAGCTTCTCTCCTCGATGGTCAGTGATGAAGAAGGAGGCGAGGTCCAGAATCAGGAAGAACAGGGTGGGCAACAGGAAGTTGGTGACATGGAGGAGGGGCCTCCTCTTCATGGTGAACTAAGGAAAATAGGTTCAAAGGTCAGACAAGATCGACCAAATGACGACAGCAATTATGACATTCGGGGGTTTGAGGCGTCAGGAGTACATTTAAAAAAGATTCTTCTTTACTTGTGTGTACGAATAATTAATTTGCTCTTGAATTACTTAATATGTATGGGTAACACTATAATAACTACACGCT
This sequence comes from Leptoclinus maculatus, assembly GCA_032191485.1. NCBI lineage: Eukaryota > Metazoa > Chordata > Actinopteri > Perciformes > Stichaeidae > Leptoclinus > Leptoclinus maculatus. The sequence continues at coordinate 16,895,768 of JAVDOI010000005.1, forward strand.
ATGAAGCATTAGTTAAGTATGAGTAAACACTTAATTCATTATTTATAAAGCATTGTTCCTACATTAACACTCAGTATACAATTTATAACATAATAAGCTCGTCTATTATGTGTTTCATGATTGTGTTTTCATACTTTATAAATGATGGATTCCCTATTTGTAAATTAAGTATTATATATATTACAAACCAATTATTAAGGAGTTGTAGATGATTAATAACATCCTTTATAAAGTGTTAGTAAATGATTTAGAACTTATTTAGATGTACATTATTCATGCATTTATATATATATATATTGATTTAGATATGCACTAATGGTTAGGGACTATGTTAATATATGCTTTATAAACGCGTATTAATACTGTAATTCATGATTAATTCAGGTAGTTACTAGTCAGGTAAGTATTTTGTGTGACCTCATCTAAAGTGAGGACTATATATGCTTTACAAAGCATTTATAAAAGACATTGAATGGCCACCAGTGCCTCAAAACCCACAAAAGTCTCAGTTATCTTCTCAACAGAGAAGTAAAATAGACAAAACACAAAGTGATCAAGAACATATCAATATGTATTACAAGATGCAAACAATGTACTCAATACCTAACCTAAATACAAACCTCTCAGCCATTCATTCATGTAAAAAACTCAAAAACTCAAACTCAAACAGACATAAAGACACTTAAACAACGAATATGAATTTACAAATCTTTGAACACAACATGTTTACGGGCTCACCAGTGTGCATGATGGACTTGAAAGTTAGTTTGCAGTTCTGAACGTCGAAGGGAAATTTGTAAACTCTTATCCTGCAGGTGCTGACCATCAACATGTTGGTCTTAAATAATATGTAGACAAGATAAATAAAAAATCAAGTCACCTTCAATTTAAGTCCAAACAGAGTTCTAGGTGGATTTATTTTCTTTACTAAAGACAAATACAGAATTTAGTCTATTAGAATAATAATAACAGCAGGTGTACATCTATTAAATACGGTCTCACCAAGAAGCTACATTTAAATTAGAAAGTTTCTTCACTAAATTAAAACGATGTTTTAATCGTTAAGTCAAAAGTCAGTGTTCACTATGTGAGTTCATATCAGAGTCTGAGTGAAAATCAGCAGAACATCACATGGAAGTTACAACAAGCTCCTTAAAATCTGCCTCTTCCTTTATCTCTTTTCTTATGAGTTGTTAAACCAACTTCAGCCTGTATTTAATTATTATATTCATTTGACATCAGAGACTTTCATTTATTTTCTTCATATTGTGGCAAACAGATTGCCTTGAATTTATCATTTATTATTTCTATCAGACCAAATCAAATCAAACACAACACACAGAGCTGCTCCCCATAAACTGAACACATTGTATGAAGACAATACTATATTTCACAGACAGCATGAAGGCTATTTGGTCCTGTTTGTTTGTTTGTTTGTCTGTTGTTTACCAGGATATCTCAAAAACAACATAACACACTTCAATGACATTTGGTACAAAGTTGGGCCATGAACAAGAGAACAAATGTTTTTTGATGGGAGAGCACCACCATGAGGACTTTTATAAAACACTTCCTGTTTTGGCTGAGAACTCCTGAAACATGAGGTCTCAAATCAAACCTATTTTTCCTGGATTCCTTCATTAATAATGAATCTGACCAAAACAGAGTTTCTGCAATTTGAAATGGTTAATATTCCATCAGCTGTGTCTTTACTTCACCAGAAAGATGAATGTTGAATCAATTTATACACAGCTTATTCATATTTACAACTATTGGAAAATAAAGACTTGACATGTCTCTGATCGTCATTGTGAATTTGTATTTGGTCTCACACTTCACTCACAGCCATCAAATACTGTTCATAAGTCCTTATAAGTGTGTTATAGTAGCTTTCATACAATAGCTAATAACTTACAGTGCTGTCACTTCACTAAAAACTCATAAAGTTATGCTATAACGGTTTATTGATGTTTGTAACACATTATTCCATTTCAGAAACGTAGAAATTATAATCTGTTCCGACACGTTGCAGCAGTTCTCTATGTGTCTGAATAACTGAATAAAGTTATGGTAGTTATAATGTGCTGTGTAACACAGGACTCATATTCTTCTTTTTGATGTGTTCTCATTATTACTACGAATATTAACAGTATTATTGTGATTATCGTCATTATCAAAAACTTGTAAACAATCATCCACAACTTCCCCAACACTGACAAACTCCCATCTGCCCATAAACCATTATATTCATAATTTATTGACAACAAGGCAGAGAGAAAGATAAGCAGAAGGAAAGAAACACACACACACACACACACACACACACACACACACACACACACACACAAACATCGTTGTCACTTTGACATGGAGGTATAAAGCGTCATGAACGCTGAACTTATAAAACATTATTTCCACAATTTTTTATTCTTTATAACCCTTAAGAAGAGTTTCATGAAGCATTATGAATTTCAAACAAAGAAACAACTCAACCTCATCAAACTTGTGCTGCTGCTGGAAATCTTCTCTGGCTGAAGGAGGAGGACAGCACACACACACCTCTTCACTTCATCAATCTCTATTTATTTACGTTTCCACATGTGTCTTCTTCCACACGTAACGGGTTCCACGCGTAACGGGTTCCATGCGTAACGGATTCCACGCGTAACAGGTTCCACAGGTAACGGGTTCCACGTGTAACGGGTTCCATGTGTAACCGATTCCATGGGTTCCACCCATAATGGGTTCCATGCGTAACAGGTTCCACGCGTAACGGATTCCACACGTAACGGGTTCCACGCATAACGGATTCCATGCATAACGGGTTCCGTGCGTAACGGGTTCCGTGCGTAACAGGTTCCACGCGTAACGGATTCCACACGTAACGGGTTCCACGCATAACGGATTCCATGCATAACGGGTTCCGTGCGTAACGGGTTCGGTGCGTAACAGGTTCCGTGCGTAAAGGGTTCGGTGCGTAACAGATTCCATATGTAACGCGTTCCACGCGTAACGGATTCCACACGTAACGGGTTCCACGCATAACGGGTTCAACACGTAACGGATTCCACAAATTCCGTGAGTAATGGTTTCTGTGCGTAACGGGTTCCGTGCGTAAAGGGTTCCGCGCGTAACGGATTCCACGGGTAACGGATTCCATGCGTAACGGGTTCCACGCGTAATGGGTTCCACGCATAACGGGTTCCAAGTGTAACGGGTTCCAAGCGTAACGGGTTCCACGCGTAATGGTTCCACGCGTAACGGATTCCATGCGTAACGGGTTCCATGCGTAACAGGTTCCGTGCGTAACAGGTTTCCGTGCGTAACGGGTTTTGCGCGTAACGGATTCCACGCGTAACGGTTTCCATGCGTAACGGGTTCCACGCGTAATGGATCCCACAGATTCCGTGCGTAACGGTTTCCGTGCGTAACAGTTTCCGTGCGTAACGGATTCCACGCATAACGGATTCCACGCGTAACGGGTTCCACGCGTAACGGGTTCCAAGCGTAACGGGTTCCAAGCGTAACGGGTTCCAAGCGTAACGGGTTCCACGCGTAACGGTTCCATGCATAACGGATTCCACGCGTAACGGGTTCCGTGCGTAACGGGTTCCGTGCGTAACATATTCCATATGTAACGCGTTCCACGCGTAACGGGTTCCACACGTAACGGGTTCCACACGTAACGGGTTCCACGCATAACGGGTTCCACACGTAATGGATTCCACGAATTCCGTGCGTAACGGTTTCCGTGCGTAACGGGTTCCGTGCGTAACGGGTTCTGCGTGTAACGAATTCCACGCGTAACGGATTCCACGCGTAACGGGTTCCACGCGTAACGGGTTCCACGCGTAGCGGGTTCCAAGCGTAACGGGTTCCAAGCGTAACGGGTTCCAAGTGTAACGGGTTCCACGCGTAACGGTTCCACGCGTAACGGATTCCACGCGTAACGGGTTCCGTGCGTAACGGGTTCCGTGCGTAACATATTCCATATGTAACGCGTTCCACGCGTAACGGGTTCCACACGTAACGGGTTCCACACGTAACGGGTTCCACGCATAACGGGTTCCACACGTAATGGATTCCACGAATTCCGTGCGTAACGGTTTCCGTGCGTAACGGGTTCCGTGCGTAACGGGTTCTGCGTGTAACGAATTCCACGCGTAACGGATTCCACGCGTAACGGGTTCCACGCGTAACGGGTTCCACGCGTAGCGGGTTCCAAGCGTAACGGGTTCCAAGCGTAACGGGTTCCAAGTGTAACGGGTTCCACGCGTAACGGTTCCACGCGTAACGGATTCCACGCGTAACGGGTTCCGTGCGTAACGGGTTCCGTGCGTAACGGGTTCCGTGCGTAACGGGTTCCGTGCGCAACGGGTTCCGTGCGTAACGGGTTCCGTGCGTAACGGGTTCCGTGCGTAACATATTCCATATGTAACGCGTTCCACGCGTAACGGATTCCACACGTAACGGGTTCCACACGTAACGGGTTCCACACGTGACGGGTTCCACACGTAACGGGTTCCACGCATAACGGGTTCCACACATAATGGATTCCACGAATTCCGTGCGTAACGGTTTCCGTGCGTAACGGGTTCCGTGCGTAACGGGTTCCGTGCGTAACGGGTTCCGTGCGTAACGGGTTCCGTGCGTAACGGGTTCCGTGCGTAACGGGTTCTGCGTGTAACGGATTCCATGCGTAACGGATTCCACGGGTAACGGGTTCCATGCGTAATGGGTTCCACGCATAACGGGTTCCAAGCGTAACGGGTTCCACGCGTAACGGGTTCCGCGCGTAACGGGTTCCACGCGTAACGGGTTCCGCGCGTAACGGGTTCTGCGCGTAACGGGTTCCACGCGTAACGGGTTCCACGCGTAACGGGTTCCACGCGTAACAGGTTCCAAGCGTAACGGGTTCCAAGTGTAACGGGTTCCACGCGTAACGGTTCCACGCGTAACGGATTCCACGCGTAACGGGTTCCGTGCGTAACGGGTTCCGTGCGTAACGGGTTCCGTGCGTAACGGGTTCCGTGCGCAACGGGTTCCGTGCGTAACGGGTTCCGTGCGTAACGGGTTCCGTGCGTAACATATTCCATATGTAACGCGTTCCACGCGTAACGGATTCCACACGTAACGGGTTCCACACGTAACGGGTTCCACACGTGACGGGTTCCACACGTAACGGGTTCCACGCATAACGGGTTCCACACATAATGGATTCCACGAATTCCGTGCGTAACGGTTTCCGTGCGTAACGGGTTCCGTGCGTAACGGGTTCCGTGCGTAACGGGTTCCGTGCGTAACGGGTTCCGTGCGTAACGGGTTCCGTGCGTAACGGGTTCTGCGTGTAACGGATTCCATGCGTAACGGATTCCACGGGTAACGGGTTCCATGCGTAATGGGTTCCACGCATAACGGGTTCCAAGCGTAACGGGTTCCACGCGTAACGGGTTCCGCGCGTAACGGGTTCCACGCGTAACGGGTTCCGCGCGTAACGGGTTCTGCGCGTAACGGGTTCCACGCGTAACGGGTTCCACGCGTAACGGGTTCCACGCGTAACAGGTTCCGTGCGTAACGGTTTCCGTGCGTAACGGGTTCCACGCGTAATGGTTCCACGCGTAACGGGTTCCACGCGTAACGGGTTCCAAGCGTAACGGGTTCCATGCGTAACGGGTTCCATGCGTAACGGGTTCCACGCGTAACAGATTCCACAGTTTCCACAGGTAACGGGTTCCGTGCGTAACGGGTTCCGTGCGTAACGGGTTCCGTGCGTAACGGATTCCACACGTAACGGATTCCACACGTAACGGGTTCCACGGGTAACGGGTTCCAAGCGTAACGTGTTCCAAGTGTAACGGGTTCCACGCGTAACGGGTTCCATGCGTAACGGGTTCCATGCGTAACGGGTTCCACGCGTAACAGGTTCCACAGTTTCCACAGGTAACGGGTTCCACGCGTAACGGGTTCCACGCGTAACCGATTCCACGGGTTCCATGCGTAATGGGTTACGCGTAAAAAACAAAAAAGGGATTTGCAAAAACGAAATTCGGTTCGTTATTTGACTTTGGTTCTTTAGTTTTTCCGTGTTTCAATTCAGAACCAAAAATGGAAATACGACCGCCCATTTCCGTTTTCCCGTTTTTGGTTTGAAACGAAAAACGAGAATACCATGGTATATCCGTGGTATTTCCGTATTTTGTTTTTTCCGAATTAACGGTAAAACAGATGACTAAAACGTACACGGACGCGTGGCCATTATTCAAAGCGCCAATGTGAAACGCCACTACGAGACCAAACATACCCACTCCAATCCGAACTGAGGGCACAGAAAATAAACGATTTAAGAGCCCAATATGAACGTTCCCCCAGAATATTAACAAATTCATTCACTGCCCAACGACGTGCTTACGAATGTTCCCGTGAAAGTTGCTTGGATTTTGGGTCCACATAAAAAGCCATTCACTGATGGAGAGGTTGTCAAGGAGTGCATGAGTGCAGTAGCTGGAACTTTACTTCAGGGGAAACAAAAAGAAGAGTTATGTGAAAAAAATCAAGCAAATACCTGTCAGCAGCCTCGGCCACAAGGCTCATCTTTCTAAAATCAAGCACTTTCTTTTAAGATAAGTTTTTTAAAAGTTATTTTTTGTGTATTTTATTTTTAGATGGAGCCATTATTTTACTTGAAATGAGAGAAGAACATTTATTTATGTATTTCTATGTATTATTTATAATCTATTTGAAAACTGAGAATAATAATTGTTAAAATATAATTGATGTGTACTTTCTTTATTTGATTTGACAGTTGTTGACTACACAGATACGTTACTACTACTAGACTTCTTGAATATATATATATATTCGTGCGTAACGGGTTCCGTGCGTAACGGGTTCCGTGCGTAACGGGTTCCGTGCGTAACGGGTTCTGCGTGTAACGGATTCCATGCGTAACGGATTCCACGGGTAACGGGTTCCATGCGTAATGGGTTCCACGCATAACGGGTTCCAAGCGTAACGGGTTCCACGCGTAACGGGTTCCGCGCGTAACGGGTTCCGCGCGTAACGGGTTCCACGCGTAACGGGTTCCACGCGTAACGGGTTCCACGCGTAACAGGTTCCGTGCGTAACGGTTTCCGTGCGTAACGGGTTCCACGCGTAATGGTTCCACGCGTAACGGGTTCCACGCGTAACGGGTTCCAAGCGTAACGGGTTCCATGCGTAACGGGTTCCATGCGTAACGGGTTCCACGTGTAACAGATTCCACAGTTTCCACAGGTAACGGGTTCCGTGCGTAACGGGTTCCGTGCGTAACGGGTTCCGTGCGTAACGGATTCCACACGTAACGGATTCCACACGTAACGGGTTCCACGGGTAACGGGTTCCAAGCGTAACGTGTTCCAAGTGTAACGGGTTCCACGCGTAACGGGTTCCATGCGTAACGGGTTCCATGCGTAACGGGTTCCACGCGTAACAGGTTCCACAGTTTCCACAGGTAACGGGTTCCACGCGTAACGGGTTCCACGCGTAACCGATTCCACGGGTTCCATGCGTAATGGGTTACGCGTAAAAAACAAAAAAGGGATTTGCAAAAACGAAATTCGGTTCGTTATTTGACTTTGGTTCTTTAGTTTTTCCGTGTTTCAATTCAGAACCAAAAATGGAAATACGACCGCCCATTTCCGTTTTCCCGTTTTTGGTTTGAAACGAAAAACGAGAATACCATGGTATATCCGTGGTATTTCCGTATTTTGTTTTTTCCGAATTAACGGTAAAACAGATGACTAAAACGTACACGGACGCGTGGCCATTATTCAAAGCGCCAATGTGAAACGCCACTACGAGACCAAACATACCCACTCCAATCCGAACTGAGGGCACAGAAAATAAACGATTTAAGAGCCCAATATGAACGTTCCCCCAGAATATTAACAAATTCATTCACTGCCCAACGACGTGCTTACTAATGTTCCCGTGAAAGTTGCTTGGATTTTGGGTCCACATAAAAAGCCATTCACTGATGGAGAGGTTGTCAAGGAGTGCATGAGTGCAGTAGCTGGAACTTTACTTCAGGGGAAACAAAAAGAAGAGTTATGTGAAAAAAATCAAGCAAATACCTGTCAGCAGCCTCGGCCACAAGGCTCATCTTTCTAAAATCAAGCACTTTCTTTTAAGATAAGTTTTTTAAAAGTTATTTTTTGTGTATTTTATTTTTAGATGGAGCCATTATTTTACTTGAAATGAGAGAAGAACATTTATTTATGTATTTCTATGTATTATTTATAATCTATTTGAAAACTGAGAATAATAATTGTTAAAATATAATTGATGTGTACTTTCTTTATTTGATTTGACAGTTGTTGACTACACAGATACGTTACTACTACTAGACTTCTTGAATATATATATATATATATATATATATATATGGCACTAAGTGGTGCGAGTTAGATATTATTGTAATGTTCCGGACCTTTGCCCGAGGAGATTTTCTCAATCTGGACCTTTTGGAATTTTAATTGAAGACCCCTGGTCTGGAAGGTGTGGTTCACGTGGGGGGATGGGCACATAAGTGCGGTATAGAGATGGGTTCCCATAACAAACACTTGATTTTTTAGTTTGAAGTTTGAAATGTGTACAACTGTGTATATGGGGCTGTGAACAGGTGTTTACACAGGTGTGTGTGTGTGTGTGTGTGTGTGTGTGTATGGGAGGGGTGGGTGGTTGTGTGTGTGTGTGTGTGTGTGTGTGTGTGTGTGTGTGTGTGTGTGTGTGTGAATGGGAGGAGGGCTGATTGTGGGTGTGTATGGGGCTGTTTTCCATCTGATGAATGGACATAATCTAGTGTTTCCCATTAATTTCCTATGGCGGTCACTTTTGACCGGGAACACCATGGGTGTTACAAACCACTAAAAATTAAATGAAAATAGTGATCAGCAATTTGATATGTTCAAATGCCTAGTATGGAGGATATCATGAGGCCTTGAGGTAATCAGATGTAAAACACAATATTTATGATTGATTAAAGTAATTGTAAAGTAATCGATTTGTATTGTAAATCGGTCAGATTTTACCCGAACACGACAGGAGGGTTAAATGTAATGGCAGCAAATGGCCACTAGAGGGAGATGGTGAATCATATAACTTATATCCAAAGGAAAGTCAAAGAAAATTGCAAAAATGTCACAATAGCTCACAGTTGTGTAGTAGGTAAATACTGTGTGTTTCTCATTAAATATGCACCTGACACCGCATTCGTTCTTATTTGGATCAGAGTTTAAAATGTTTTAGGCTTATTGTATGAAAAATCGCAGCTGGTGTTTGTGAGACTGAAGACGATGGATGAAGCAAGGCTGCCAACAATGCGATCCTCTCGGTGCTTTTCTGTCCTTAAGCACAACAACTTTATGACAGACACATGTGCATTAGTGCGTGCGTGTCTGTGTCTGAGTGAGGGAGAGCGCGATTACATCACCATGCAGGGAAGCGTAAACCCTTGCAGTGAAACCAAGGCTGCGTCCAACTGAAACTGGAGATACATAATAATCAGTTAACAGGCGGAACTGGCTTCAAGTCACCTGGCAGGACGCTGCTCTGCCTTTATGTGGACGGATGCGGCCACTTTAATTACAACAAGCCCATCATGCCAGTGCAGGGTGCTGCTGTAGGCTATTTGACCGATATTATCCTGCGAGGAAATCACAGGAAATAAATTAATAAAAAATGATAAAGTTATTGTGTCTACAGTTTCTTTAAAACTGACATTAACACGGTCACAATGTGTCACTTGATTAAAATATGTTCTGTTGAGTGTTTTTCCCTTCCCCATGATATGTACAAATTTCTTTTAAACGCAAAAAAAACCTTTGCACTCAGGATAAATTAATGTCGCGAACGTGTTGAACCGACTCTGCGGCTGAGTGCGTGATGACGTTGCTTCATTACTGACGGACCTATCACACAAAGAGCTCAATAATTGGCGGCGGATCTCTAATAAGCTGTATATTGTGCCAGGACACCGGAGAGGATAGTTGCACACGGGAGCAGGAGCGAGACACCGCACAACGACACGGTGAGTAAACACCTGCTCGACTCACGGGGAATGCTCTTTCTGCCTTCTGTACTTTATTCAGTGGTGGTTGTCTTTTCCTTGGTGTTGTTGTTTTTTTGACACAGGGCTATCATGCTTTGGATGGTATTGTAATTGGTTTGTAAATGTCAGTGAAAAAATAAATAGATTGACTGCAAGAGCTAGGTTGTTTGTTCTAGAAGCCATAAACCCTGATGTTTGGATTTCAAGTGGAAATCACTGTCATCCAGTCCTAGTGGTGTTAGTGGTTTGTTATGGTAGGTATCAGTGTATTTAACTGCTGTTACACATATTTGATTTGTGATGCTGGAACGACGACAGAGTACACATTGAGGTAACCTCATTGCAAGTAAGCAAATTGAGTGAAATACAGCAGCAAAATAAAACAGTGGAAGATATAGTGTATTGACATAGACATATAGAGGGACAGAGGTCTAGGAAGTGTGTGTGGGGGGCAGGGAAGTATTGATGTTGGGTCCTGCTTTAGTCTGTGCTGAATGGAGCAGATGCTTTGACCTCCCCTTGAGACTCTGCAAATACAAAAATTCTGCCTCTGGTCAGCTGATATATGGGTAGCAATGACAAGTAAACACACATGCATACACACACATACATACATACATACATACACACACACACACACACACACACACACACACACACACACACACACACACACACACACACACACACACACACACACACACACACACTCCACAGCACTTGATGAAACATAGGTTGAGGTTCAGTTTAATTGTGATTCATTTTTCTTTCATCAATTCTTTACCACCACTTTCTTTTCTTCTCCCCATCATTCTGTGATCTTTGCAGTCCTTCACCTTTTTCTCTTTACACCCTGTGTCCATTTCTTCCCTCAGTTTCTGCGATCACCACAGAACAACTGCTCTCTGCTAGAGAGGAAGGAAGTAAAGCATTGGAAATGCACAGAAGTTATTCCACCAAAATGTGTGTATGTGTGTTTCTTTGTCTTATTTATGTTTATGGGTTTATGGGGGCAAATTTGTGCAAAGTGTCAGGAAGAGCACCAGCCATGCATAAGTCATTATCCACTAAAGCCAGTGACATGACACTGAAGCTTTTGTAATGGCTGCAGTCTGATAAAGGCACAACATGGAAAGTTATGACATACGGTTAAAGTTGAAAGACTGTCAGCAATATCGCATGCACACAACAGTATAGGCCGTGACATTTTTTATGCAGGAAATGATAACATGGACCAATCATACCACAATTGTGGAAAGCTAAAGCAACTTCTGCCAAAATTTCCAAAACGATTAATGATTCATCTTTTGTCTTCCAAGATGTTCCTGGAACTGGCTAACCACTGCGCGCAGTTTGTTTTAATTTTTCCAGCTGCAAGTAGCTGCTCCATTTTTCTTATGCATTGCACTGTGGGGAAGAAGAGTCCATCAACACTGGACTGAAAACCTTAGCAGCAGCCCATGGTGCCATCTTTCCGTAACTTAAGCATGTTTGTCATTTGTTCAATGTCAACCAGGACTGAAGCTTCCCTCCTGTTGGGCTGCTTGCAGCCTGGACTATAACAGAGGAGGTTGTCCCAGCATCTGGTTCAAAAATAGTTCAGCCAAATTCACTTACAGTCTCACCGGAGCTGAGAGCGCCAAAACAGAGAACAGAAAGCAATTGAGTGGCACAGTGTGTACTCCAGGTCTTGACTCGAGTCATTGACCTTTATAGGGCAGCCCTACAGTCAACACCCTACAAGCTCACAACACTAATAGAAATAGGTGGATAGATAGTGTACTGCAGTGTGGGACTGGGACCTGTAAGTGTTTGTTGACATTGTTTGCCACAACTCACAGTTTCGTGGTTTGAGCAAAACAACACTTTTGCTCTTCTCACTGCCTTACCAGTGGTGGGCTGTGATCAATGTCAAGTTTTTCCTCAGTCTGGTGTGAAATTAAATCTCAAAGTTTATCCTCTGGGGAGCATGAATGTGGTCAGTAAAGTTCATGACAACCTGCTCATTTGATTTGGAAATGTATGCCTGAGGGTGGTGCTACAAAAAAAGGAGAGCTCAGTGACTTGAGTGTTTATCTGCTTTCAAATAGTAGGTGGGAGGAACGACTAAGAACAGCTGATCTTAAGTACTGGATGGTCTCTGTGGCATTTGTGTACTGCATGTATCAGAGGAAACCTTTGACTGACCCAGACTTGACTCACACATTAAGCAGTTGTGTGTGTGCTCATGTCTCTGTGCAGCTGAAGTCCATTAGATTTCTTTCAGTTTATCTCTCTTAGGATGAACACTTGTTTGTTGTGAGCTGTCTGTCTGGTGGGCTGGTAGGCAGGGAGGAATATTTTCCACTGTGAAAGTTATAAATGGTGACTGAGGTCAGACAGGAGATACAGGACATCTCTAGTATCTCTAATCATGGAGGGATAGTTGTATCTTGGATGCATCAAATCAAGACCAAATTACATTTTTGGGATTGCTCATGGATTTGATTCCACGTTTCCATGGAAACGTAATCACTATCCATATCTAACAATGTGGAGAAACCGTATATAGTGAAACAGGTCTGAGTGTTAGTCTGTTTCTGGTCTCTGTTTGCTTGCCATTAGAACACATTTGACAAATCACAAATAAGCATTGACATACTTATCTGGGTAGAATACTACCATTACTGGTTTGGCAGTGAATTAAACTAAATCCCGAGCTGAAACCTTGAGAAGGCTGCTGCCCTAACTCTGTACCCCTAACCGTGCGGTATTTACAGAGATGGGTTGTGGGATTAGTTAGGCTTATATCAGTCTGGAGGGGTCAGACTGATCAGATGTCTGGCAGACAAATGCTCTCCCTAATATAAACAACCTTACAAATGTTTGTGTGTGTGAAAGTAATGTTTGTATACAGAGTAATGCACACGATTATGATGTTTGTTTTGTTTTTCTGTAATGTCTGTGAGTCCTCTCACCGTTGGTTATTTAGGTCTGGCATGCTGCCCATTTCCTCCAAGTTCACCCGTCTAACTGGAGGAGACAGAAAAACAGCACACTAAACAAACATGCCTTAAGGTCTTCTAAAGCCAGTTATTTATATTAGTGTACCTTTGCTTTGTCATCTTGCAAGGCAGAATCACACTGCAAAAATGCAAATTCTTACAAATGACATTTGTCTAATTATTAGTCAAAATATCTCACCTAATATGAGACATAATCACCTAACGAGTAACATTTCTGTGAGATATATAGGGACTTGTTTTTAGACAATGTATCTGTAATATCTTAAGTGATTCTACTTTTGAGCGTTACAGGCTTATTATAACACTTCCTAATACTGGTGAAATATAGCTTGAAACAAGTTTTTCTAGCTAATTTATAGATCTCTTTTTATTTTAAAAGGCCTAAATATGACATCGTATTTCAAGAAATCTTACAGAATTTGAATTTTGTTCCATTGGTAGATTATATTGCAAAAACACCTATTATTTTTTAGTACATTTTAAACTGTAGTATGCAAGATGGTTTACAGCATAATCATAACCTTTTTCAGCATACAACAAGGCAACTTCACACCTGGGAGTGACAAATTATCATAGTAGATAATTGATATTTTGAATTTGACTGAAAGGATTTAAACTAATTTAGAATATTTGCTATTCGGACCACAGCTGTTGTCTTCCGCTTTGACCTGAAACATATGATTTATACACAAGAGAGATTGGTTGTATGCTGGGACCTTGTAGCCCATGTGTGTGTGTGTGTGTGTGTGTATGTGTGTAGGCAGCTGGCAGAATATGCGGGTGGCGGGGGCCCCCTTTTTATTCATGTGGATGATGCATTAAATGTAATTTAGAGGGGCAGATTGTCAAAGCATTAAGGGGTGGGGCTTGTCCCAATGTGTGCATGTGTGTGTGTGAGCGTGTGTGTTTCCCTAAGGGGCTAAGCTGTGATCATTAAGCATGTGGAGAGTTGAGCATATGGGGACTGGAATAGACCATTTGACAGAACAAAGGACTGGCTGGGTGTCTGAGGTTTCGAGCTATAGCGCACTCTCTATTGTTAGTGTTTGATATCATTATCCTGTGGACCACAAATCTCCTTTGTTGTCTCTGTTGCAGTTTTTGGCCATTGGCCATTTGTGACAATACAAGCAATTGATCAAATGTTTTGAGACAGTGAAATAGACTGGTGGGCCCCTGGGAGGGCCCATATTTTAGAAATGTTATCTTCTTGAGACTCAAAACCAGTGCTCTTGTCACATGGGAATGGACATTGAAACATGACCCAACAGTAGTTTACGGAAGTAGTAGTATAGTACTATTATACAAGTGAGTCTAAACGGGTACAATTAGCGCTAAATCCACAACATTAGTCCCTATAGTGACTAAAGCAGCTGAATGTTACCTTAAAGGGGCATTTTGTATAATTAATCCCCAAAAAGAATGACAAAGCACCTTGATACGGGTTCGTCTGTGGAGACTTGTTGCTTTTCTAGCTTGATGTCACTGGTCAAAACTTTTATACTCCGTACCAGTAGCTGTCCTATAGCACCGCCTAAAATAAAAGGACAAAGTAGAGGAACTTGGATGACTTTAGAGAAGCCAATGTTGGTTTCCTTTAACATGGCCGTGCTTTCATTGCTGTAGCTTCATCGAAAGAGGCTAAAACCCCACTCAGCTAGAGATGGCGGGTACCATGATGGTGGTTATCAGCTGTTTTTGTTAAGGGGTTACTTCTTCAAGCTCCGAGCGCATTCTCATAAAGAATAGGCTTTTACCAGCAGACTTCAGCAAATTAAAAGTGGTATGGTATGAAGGAATTATGATAAATTGTGTTTTTACAAACGACGCATCACATCCATACGCTGGTGTTGGGCAACAGTGTTTGGCTGAAATGTATTTATTATTTGGGGAATACATAACATGCAAGTGTTGTTTTAATAATTAAATATACAAAGAAATATAATTCCCGATGACACTGTAAAAATGTTGATATTAACCATTAAGTTAATGTTTGGACTTTTGTTACACAATCGAATCAATTTCAAACAGTTTCATTCTTCTACCATTCGCCTCTCAGATTGTCATTTCTCCAGCAGGTTATCTAGTGATCTAGCCAGATTAAAAGAGAGCCACCTTCGTAAACCGAAAACTCTGGCTTGAACATACCTTGCTAGCCCACTAATCTGGCTTTGTGGTACGCCCCTCTGACTTCCTGTTGTTCTCTGTTTACCTTGGATACCCCTGACCTTAGGGTGTACGATGTTAAATGTGGGACCTCATCTAGAGAGGAAAGGACAGGATGTTGTAGTAACTGCTGTTGTGGCTAATCAGCAGTGTGCTTTTGATTAATTTAACAGGATAGACTGCTGGCATTAATCTGGTTACTACAGTTAAAGGTTAGCTCCCATGGTGTTCACCATACCATCAACCAAGGCTAACCAGGGCTCACTCGTTATCCATGTCATCTCCATGTATAAAGATGTGGTTAGTCCTTTGTACAACAGGCATGAGCAACTATCTGTGCTATAGCTTTCAATAAACACTGTGCCTTTTGTAATTGCATTCGCTGTAAAATTTAAGTTAACCCCCTCAGCTCTGCAGAGGAAACGGTGTTAACGACTCCACCGTCTCTGCTCCTTCCTATTGCTCAGCTGTTGTTAAACCTGGCCGTGCTGGAGAAGTGTGCACTGTCTGTGTTAGACTCACTGTGGGAACATCCATTAGCAGGTTAATGAAGAGCATCCTGTGTTTATGTGTGTGACTTTGTGTATTTAATCTTCTCACACTGTGCAGGTTCCATGTAATAGTTAGCCTGCTTGCTTCTCCCTCTTGTCTCTCCGTCTTAGTTCTGTGTGCACTTTTCTCTCTCTCTCTGTCTCTTTTTTTCTGTCTTGAAGACCGTCCAGTCTCTGTCCAGCCACCTCCTCTAAGCTCATGTGCAACTTATTTTTCAAGCTATCCATCACCTCTTTGATATTTGCTGAAAAAGTATTTTGATCTGGCAGTGCAGTGAACACAGTGCGGAGCTGTGACTTGGCTAGAGGCACTGTGTTGGTGTGTGTGTGTGTGTGTGTGTGTGTGTGTGTGTGTGTGTGTGTGTGTGTGTGTGTGTGTGTGTGTGTGTGTGTGTGTGTGTGTGTGTGTGTGTGTGTGTGTGTGTGTGTGTGTGTGTGTGTGTGTGTGTGTGTGTGTGTGTGTGTGTGTGTGTGTGTGTGTGAGAGAGAGAGTTTGGTCAGGGCCAAGAAAGGAATGGGATGAGTGTTTGATTGAGCCACTACAGTATCAGTCTAAAGTCAATATTGATCTGTCTGGGCTAGAAAAGGGGGAATGGAAAAAAGCCAGTGAAGTGCAGAAGGAGAAGAACTGCCAGCTGTCTCGACATAAATAATGAGGAAACTGATAAACAAGATGGAAATGATGGTGCTGCACATATGCATTTGATTGCTTACTTCTCTGTAGAAAAATGTACAGATATTGAGGAAGAGATCCTTGCCACTTAGATTTTTAAAGAGGGAACGGTAAAGATAAAACAGATGTATCTAGTATCAAGCAACTCAAGCTGATTAGTTTAGGACAAAGGAGCTATGGTATAGAAAGTAGCATTTAAAAAATAAGGTGACAGTCAATTTAATGCCAAATGTTTAAAAAGTCAGTGTGACATCAACTGAAGAAGAGTTTCATCCTTGTGTTATTCATACTGGGGCATCAGCACAGCAATAGTGAAACAACCACGAAATAGGAGTTGAACAAGGTGATCCTGAGCTTGTATCAAGTCACCATCACCCCGATGTATCATTTAAGGATAACCTTTGAGAGACATTTGGATCAAAGCCTTTGCGATGTGTCCTCGGGTCACGATCTGGTTCCACCTTAAATGAAGCAGCCTGCAGCATTGAGTCAATGTTCCCAAAATATCTGGATGAAAGATAAACTGTCCTCTCCTTTGCCCCTCTCTCCCTCCCCTCGTGATTTTCTCCGTGTGAAGTGCTCCCACGCTCTTTTCCTTAATCCCCCCCCCCCTTTTCGTCTCCCCCCCTTAGTTTTTTTCAAAGTGTCTCCTCCCATCCCCTAATCTCCCCACTTCATATCATCTCCCTCAGTTCTCCTCCTCTTCTGTGTCCCACTCACTCCACCCACGGTTGATTCCCCTCCTCTTTCTCCTCCCTCTCTCCTCCCAACCTAACCTCTACCCGTTCTTCCTCTCGCCTCCCTCTTCTTCTCTCCCCTCCTCCACCGTTCCCCTCCCCTCTGTCATTAGCTGGTATATAAGAGCATTGCATCCTTCTCTGCCTCTCTCACACACATACAGTGTGTTTGCCGGGAAGGGGATAGTCAAGGGGAAACTAGAGATTACATTGTCTACCTGCCTGTGAAGGAATTATTTTCCTCCCTGGAATTTCCATTAAAAAGGTACCGCATTTTCCATTAACAATTTAATATCACTAAATAGTAGGAACTGTTATGCAATTAAATGAATGTTAGCTGTGTAATTGTGCTCTTGTGAGGTATTCCTGGGGGGTGTTGTAAGTATTGTATGCTCCTGAACTGCTGCAGCATACTCAAGAATTGTTTGCATGTATATGTGTGCCTGCTTACAAGTGTGCATATTGTTTCATAATGACATTTTAATCATTTTTAGAAAATTTGAACCATGAAAATTCATGTTGAATATGTGCATTTATTTGTGTGTTTACTGAGAGTCGCTGTATAACATTTCCTTTCACTTGTGCTTCCTGTACCCTCCCTTTGCATTATTCTCTTGACCTCTTTTGTCATCCCTCACTAGATATTTCTTCTCTTTTCACTTGTCTTATACAAGCCATACAATGACAAATCCGATGTATGCTTTTCCTTCTTCCCTCAGATCTTGCAACAACACCCTAAACGGCCATATTCTTACCAATCATCAACACCCTCTGACATTACTATTATCACCTGATCTGCAACACATTTTCCTGCCGTCACCATCATCACTTGTCAGTGACATCGACACCGAGCTAATTTGACATCGCCCAAGGAGACCATGAGCAGCAACACCAGCGTCACCCTCTTAGGCCCGGCCCCCTGGGGCTTCAGGCTGCAGGGAGGGAAGGACTTCAACATGCCCCTCACCATCTCCAGGGTAAGACTAAAACACGCACACTTTGACACACACACACCCGTGATTATACGTCTGCTCCAACACGCTATCTGCTATGCGATAGAAGTGCATGTCCTGTTTTATCTCCAAACTCTTTCATCATAGTGCAGCTGCAGAATGACATCCCAGCAATGCCACATGGCCTATAAGTGATTAAAAAGATGAACACTGGTTAGCAGCCCTCCTCCCCCTCTCCTTTCCTTATTTTCACCACATCCCCCACCCCCCCCACCCCACTTGTCAAAGCTCAGCCGAATCATATGCCATCCGTCATGTATCGACCACACAGGAAACCTTTTCTCGCTCTCTACGCATTCCACTTCACTTTGGAGTGTCTGTGTGCAAAAGTGCCGCAATCAAATCTTGGCTTCAGCCCCTCCGCTCGAACAAGTAACTTGATGGTCCCTTGGTTTCTGTGCCTTTCGGTGTCTACTCCCAACGTTACCTCTTGTTGCCCTCCCAGTCTGCGGTTCATTCACACATTAAAGTTCACACAAATATGTTTCCCCCATCACTTTAACTAAGTAATGATCCTTGAAACGGATAATCCCGCTCAGGCTTCTGTTCCATTCTGCTTGGACAGTGCAGCTTCATTGGCACAAAGTAGAGTGGAGCATGCATGCGCTGCGCCCACATACACAATTCTAGTGCATTCCCACGCACACACTCACAAATCACTAGAACTGGCAGTGTACAGACTAATGACAACATGAGACTGATGATGAATGGCTTGCCAGGTCCTGTGCCAATCCCCCTTTGGGCCGCTTGGGGTTGCCATGTTTGTGTTATTACTTTGGATGTGATACTTTTCCCACTAACTGGAGCCATGTGGATTCTTACCACAGTTGTGTGTTTGTGTGTGTGTTTGTCTACGGGAGTGTGTGCCTGGACTCAAAATGATGGAAGACGCTATCTGAGTAACACAGAGAAAATGATAGACAGAAGGCAGAAATAGAAAAACTAAAATGAAACAAAGGAAACAAAGGAGATGAATTCTGATAAAAAATATTCTGCATCGCAAAAAACGAATTCTGAAGAAATCATGTTGATAAAACGGATAAAAAATAGATGATAAATGGAAATAAATGGCGATGTTGACATTGGTCAGTGAATGTTTTCTTATTCCCAAGAAGTTAGCAGTAACTAAACTATAACTGTCTCAGCATCCCACTCTGACCTTTACTGCAGTATCACAATGACCGTTATGTGGTTTGAGGTTTCAAGACATTGGCAGTGTGAGCAAGTGCTGGTGCAGTTAAAATAAACGTTCGTTAAAATAAACGTTTGTTCAGTCTGCTTAAGACTGTAAAGTGCACCGTAAGTAGATTGTGTGACCTATGAGTATGCCTTATTAATACTTAAAGGTAATTCCCGATCAGAATCAAGTCATGTCTAAAAATTCCAGCTCCAGTTTCTTTCCATAAAAGTGCCAAAAGTGAAATGAGAATTAAAGAACAATCTCAGTCACTGGTTACTTCATTGTATGCATCAAAAGGTGTAAACAAAAGCTTCAGCTAATGAAACCAACAGACAAATTCTGCCCTCATCTGTAGTCATCTGATATCCCATTGGTTCACAGTTATGAATACCTTATTCACATTCCAACTCACTGTCTCTCTCTTTTTCATTAGATCTAATGTAAGATATGACTCACTTCTTACAAACAATATAGTTTTCAGTCTACATACAAGAATCAAACCAAACCTAGTCTTATCCGCCCTGTTAAATCCTTTTTTATGGTTGATGAGGGGCAGTGCTTCTGACCGCTGATCACCCATAAACACTGTGTGTTTCTGCTGTGTGTTTCACACACTTTGCTCTCTGCCAGTCCAACCATGGAGTTTGTTCTACGAAGGGGTAATAAGGGAACGCTGCACTCCTGCCAAACCACACTTAGCCTCACAGCTGCTGTTGCTAAGCTCTATGTGGAGATACGGTGTGTGTTGTTTACGGCATATGTCATAGCCATGTTATAACCACATTGTACCCGTACTGCATCAGAGGGTCGAGTGAAGGTGTAACCACAACTGTACGTCCTGAGTGTCTTTTTACTGTGTTACTGGCCACGATTGACAATACTGCTTCTCAAAGTGCCAATGAAACGTTTTACCATGGCAACCTAGTTTGACATTGTCCATGAAAGGAGATATTTGGAGAAGAAAGGAAAAGATTTGAGCAAAAGCAGGCTGTGTGAGGGAGTGGGGTTGCTAAGTTCTCCTTTAATATATTTATTGATAGCCTGCATCACCTTGAAGGCAGGGTTTTCCACATTAATCTATACAATACTGTACATTGTAATGCACAGGTACTGTTCAGCAAAACAGCTGGACGTACTGGTGCAAAACAAGTAAGAGTCTTGTTCAGAGACAAGTGGCTGATGATGGGCTTAAAGAGAGCAATGGATGTGTAAGCTGTAATAGTTTAGATACACAATTGCCTCAATTGGCAGCAGACTTAATACCTTGCCTTATTGTGAAGCAACCATTTAATGGATATGCTGCTAAAAAGATTTTGTAGAGAAGTGCTCCTGTAAATCTTTATTAAAACCTTTTATCTTGCAATCCATTTACTTGTTTAACGGATCAAAGGCTTTTCAAGAGCAAGGTCCCTCATGTGGGGAGACAGAAAATAGCTGCCCTCTATTCACAGTTACATTTATAACACGGTGAATCAATATTTAAACCTTTCTGCCCACTTACAGGATCCCCAGCTAAAATAATTTAAGGGAAGGAAACCCAGGGGAGCAAGTGCATTAAGGTTCTGAAAATAGATGCGTCGTTTCTCAGGTCAGCTCCCTGTGACCTTACCCACTCATGAGACAAATTGATCTTGGATCTGCACCCCTGTGTTACGAGCTCCCGGGTCCAGGCTGAATATTGACCGGAGGGCATCTTGGGTATTTTAGAGATACCCAAACTGCAACAATATGCCAGGAAGGGTCGATAATAATGCGTCCATCTGTCGTCACTGCATGAATCCTTCCTCTCGATCTATACATAGAAATGTCTGTAAATGATTAACTTTGGAGAATAGTTAATCACAGCAGATAGAGTTTGTGCTGTGAATACAGCAAGATGAGTGGAACGCTAATCTATATTAATACCTTTTCATGGAAGAATGCAGTTCTTGGAACTCAGCTATGGCTGCCTCCTGCCTCCCCTGCTTCAACAGGCGATGATAACAACTGACCACAGTGATGGGTCTATTTCAAAGAGTGTTCAGTTCTATACATAGTCTCTGTCTTTTCTCTCTGCATTACTGCCTCCCTGCCTCTATTTCCCCCCTCTTACAATACTTGCTATTGCACTCGCATCGCATCACTGTCCAGGTCTTTGTGCCTTAACCTTTCATACCAGACTACCAGAGCCAGATGACAGCTCCTCCATGTGACTTATAATACCTCAATCTATCTTAATCAAACAAGTCCTGTGCTTCCCTCTGAGTATCTATCTATCGTAGTAAAATAGAGCCAGAGCCAGGATCAACAACTTATCATTTCCTCTCCCACAAATCAACCTGTCAGTGCTGATGTGCACACATTTGTTGTATTTGGACAATGTAACAGACTGGACTTTTCTGTGTTCACTGCAGCGCGATAATTAATCTTACACCCCTTAACATTTGTGAGACCTGATGTTGCATTCCAAGATTTGGTGTTCAGTTTTTGTGGCTTTTCTTTATGCCACTAATCTTTTATTATTACTAGTTATCTATAAGCATTTGTGAGGTTGGTTGGCATCATTATAGCAGTGATGAGTTGAGAGAAAAGAGGAGGATTACTTTATGAAAACACGCTCATACCTTCAGATTGTATGTTGACAGTTATCTGGTCCTACTGGTGTCCTCACTAGGACATTTCTGTCTTCACCGGTAATGGGCTGACTAATCCATCGTAAAAAGCCCGTCAGTGTCACGCGTGCCAATACAGATGCCAATGCTGAAGTTAAAATCACGCCGTGAATCCTCTCAGGAGTTGAGTTCAGGGTCACACTATCTTACACTAGTTGAAATGACTCGTGTAAGTGAACAAACCTTACTAAGGACAAACTATAGCGGCCATTTGTGGGACATGGTAATAAAATATACTGAAAGAATCATCCTTTAAAAGATGCTTTTTTGAAGGGTGCTGCTTTAGTGTAACTGGAATGAACAGAAATATACGAGGCCAGAAAACTTTACTAACGGTGACGGACAAGCACAGCCAGGTCATAACATCCACTGCAGTGAATTCACAATGAAGAAACTTGAATACCCTATTGTTTAATGTGGTTATAATGTCTTTTCCACAGTAGCTAATCTGGCCGTGTCTCCTCTGCCTTCCTCTCAGGATACCGGCCTCATGTCTGGTATCATGCTGATTCATTATAATATTGGTTGACTACAATATCTGATATGCAACTTTAATGGCTGTGGGTTAGGAGTTCAATAGCAGGGAAACAGCTGTAGCTATCCTCTTTCCTCTTTGGCTTTTCGGTATTTGCTCTTGATGCTTTGTTTGGACGTTGTTCAGTGGACTCTAGACCCTGAAGTCTCATTCCTACCTAATAGAGAAGAATTGAATTAGTAGTAAAGTAGAAGACAAAGTTGGCAATATGGCTCTCTAATGAATGGCTTATGTAAGGGACCTTGCATGCACTGCTGTGTTTGCAACGAGGCTTCTCTAAATATGCAATTTTAAGATATTGTTCAACTGCCTCATTGACCAGAAACCCCTTGATTTACACACCTTACTAAACATTCAAGCAGCTTTCATTCCCACAGTCTCTGAATGGATTTCTCACCCCCTGAGCTACAACTTGATTTAAAACACACTGCGTAATAACACTAAAAATATAGGAAAATAATTGTTAGCCTAACTCATTTTAATGTTTTTTGGCAAGTTTTCAGATGTTGACTAATAGCGTTCCAAATAGAACATGTTACAAACAAGTTAAACACGATTAATTACAGCCTCTGTAAGTGTGTGCCGCTGATGACGCACACTCTGGGTTCATATGGAATAATAACAGTCTTGTGTTATTATGGCTTATTATTGTGTGTGTTCACCAGCCTTGCCAATGTTAAGTCCCGCAGCGCCATGACGATCACATCATTGAGTCTGGCCATGAATACTGGCTTGTTCGCTTCTAGTTTACAAAGTAAAGTTAGTTTTTTACAACGTGAAATAATGTCATGTGGATTTGTTGCTTCTGGTCCTGTGTGTGTGGTATAATAATAATATAGCCCTCTGTTACATATGTTACACTGTTACTGTAACTCCCTCACTTCATTTACATGTGAAGGAGACATCCAGCCCTCAATAATTAAAGAAAGTGTCAGTTTATTTTGTTGTTGTTTACTTTTCCTTCATCTGGCTTGTCTACAACTACTCATAGAGTAAATGATATCTTATTTTTTCCAAAATGTATTGATTTATTGGTACCCTGTGGAGTTGTTGATCCTTAGTGCTATGAAGCAATGTTGTTAAAAGTGGCTCCCTGCTGTGTTACACATACATACGCATTCCTGCCAGCTGTGTCACACAGTTCCACTTATCTATAGGTAGCAGTAAAGTGCCAATAAATGCAGTAACTTCCCAGCAAAAGCAGGGAAGAAGAAGACTAAATGTGCATGTAAACAATGCAGCTTTCAAACTTTTCAAAAAGTTATTTCTGCAACGGTTTTATGAGGAAGTAAATCCATTCGAAACGTTTGTTAGACCTCACAGATACACAATGTGTTTAGGTGAGTAACACTGAATGTAAACAGAAACTTTGTCTACAAGAAAACTCCACACGGCACCTTTAAGCATGTACTCGCAGCGTCAGGTTAATGCATTGTATTGTTTTGGGATTAAGAATAGAATCACTATGCTGACTTTGCAGCACTTTGATGGATATTATCTGTAACCTTTTTAGTGAAACAATTATTTGAAATTCCATATCAGAGGAATCGTATCAAGAGAAAGCAGCTTAATCTTAATGAGGCTTATCAGATCGTATCAGAGGTGGATTATGCTTGAATGGGGGCTTCTTGTGAGTATGGCAGATCTCTCTCTCTCTCTCTTGTGCAAAGCTTTGTTTAATATATACAATGTGTTTTTGTGGTTTTGGCAGCTGTTGCTGCAGTGAGCTATCTATGGAAACTCAATGCCAAATAGCTTTTCCTTAATAAGGTCTCACATTCACATACAAGTCAGGAAGTGATTATTAAATACTGGTGTGCACACACAGCTTTAACGAAAGAAACCTTTTCATTAGATTGGAAGTGTGTGTGAAGTGTGTGTGTGTGTGTGTGTGTGTGTGTGTGTGTGTGTGTGTGTATTAGTTATTATTAAAGTGCCGGCATGGGTACACATGTGCATACACATACCATGCATATACTGTTACATCATTTAGAGAGATCCACTAGTTACCCAGAGTCTCTATTCTTTTCTCCATGTGACGTGTATGGCATACTTCAGGCATTTTGTGGAGACATATGACTAGCCAGCAGTAATGTGTGATGTACGTTTCTATTTATTAGTAATGCAATGGTCTCTTTTAGATTCTTTCAACTGATGATCATTTTCAAAAACTCGACTTTTAACCCCGAAGCAAACAATCTGCCAGCGTCAGACTCCTTATAACAGCTGAAAAAGAGCAGTGGATTTTGTTGGATAAACACTATATCCTGTTTCAGGTATTCCCATGATGCACTTGATATTACTGCATGATTATTAACCTCATTCAGGAGCATACATTATGAATTAAACGTTGCCTGACACAGTTTAATATGTGTTACTGATGGATCCAGCTTCGTTGAGGTGATGTCTGCCTCAGCTTCTGTCTCCTGCATTTTCTAAATCTTCCCTTCCCTCTCTTTTAACTTTTTCCATCTCTATCTCTATGTCTCCTTCATAAATGTCACTCACCACTATATTTCTTCCACTGTCTCATACCCTTCAAATCCGTCTCAATTTATTCATGTAATGTTTTGTCGTTAGTTTACTTATCAGAGCACCGAATCTCTGCTATTTCCCTCGCACATGTTTCATTTTGATATCAATACTCTGGTCATAAATAACGAGCTGGCCCATAAACAAAAAATGTTTGATTAAATATGAAGGAAATGGAAATATTTTCACCATTTTTCCGTATTACATTTTTCTGTTCCTACTTGAGATTCAAAAATACAATAAAGGAACATTTCCTGTCATGTATGATCACAGTAAAAGAAAATACCTGGCCTGAGAGGAGGAATACGTATTTCCAAAGGCTGATTTCTGAGTTATGAGGAACAATCTGGGTATTGGTGTCTCCTGCTCTGAGTGTTTCGATCATAGGGTGAGTCAATCTGTCACTCCTTGTGCTGAAAGCAGCCATTGTTCAAAGCACTCAAACTGGTCAGTGTATGTTCAAACCAGACAGTGTTTCAGCACCCCGGCTACCCCTTATTGCTATGTTGGAACCAGCTTGCTTTTTCAGAGCACTTAAATCACACAGAGTATGTGTTGAAAACTGACGTTGCTGGAAGCATAATGGCAAGTTCATCTGTGAACGCTTTAACACGCTGCATGTGTTTTTCTCATTCTTTTGAGTGAGTATCGAACACACAGAAAACACTTTGTGTCGTACTCAACGGCAGTTACCTACACTGTTTTTGTCATTTGTTTTAGAGGACCAGCTGATGAATGTAAGTTAAATGTCCACTTTCCTTTTAGCTCTGTTTAGGTCTTTACTAACTTCTTTAACTATCTTGATGCTCCACTGTTAATGGAGAAAATCTTTATCGGGGCATAACAGTGGGCTTTTTATGAGAAGGATTTGAATGCAGGCTTCTATGGCAACTTAAGTCACCTTTTGTCATGAGATCAACAAGTCCCAGCCTGACACTGTTAATTCCCTTTTCTCATCTGGTTTAGTTGTCTCCGTGTTGGGATGTTTGTAGTCAGAGGGTTATTCATATAAGTCATGGTCAAGTGTTGACGGATGTCCCTGCACATTCGGAGCAGAGCTCAGCTGCTGTCGGAGCGTATGAATATACATTGTATTGTATTACCGTCTCCAGTGGATTTGTGCGTAGTGTTAAAGCTGCCGTTTTCTGTCATGGCCACAGCAACAGAGCTATAAATCAAATACCCCGGGACACTTGAAGTGCTTGGCTTTTTGCATAGACAGATTATTTACATTTTTGTTTCTGATTTTCTCAATGATTTGCTGCACTGTCTTTGATATGAAAATTGAAACTACTTTGAGCTCCGAAACCTTTTTTTAAATACCTCGTGATTGAAACCAAATGTTTTCTTTTGGAAACGGAGATCCCGCCAGCACGAACCATTTCTTTAGACTTATTTGGAATGAGGACATACAGATTAAATAATTTCAACACAAATGAAACCTTTTTACGTTTGTCATATGGACCGAGCACTAATTGGGGGGGAAAACATGTAATTGAACATTTTGTGGTGAGCATTTGGTCCCTGACGGTGCCAGAGCATGAACACACCCCTTGAAATGGGTCAAAATCCACAGAGAAGAAAGAGCCCAAAGATTCAGCAGTTTCTTTTCTCCTTCCCCTCTGTTCCTGCCTTCCTTTCCATCCACGCAATTCTAATCAGTGTCAAGTCGGTCCCTCATTACTCTGTTCTTCCTGCACTCTGTGGCTGTGAGTGGTGGTGAGTGATGTTGCGTGCGTTGGGATAATATGACTATAAAAGGTTGGGGCCACAGAGCCTTAACACTAATCCGGGTGCAGAGCCTCTTTTATTAGCCCTGCCTGTGTCTGTCTGTCTTTGAGTGTGAGCGGGAGACAAAGATAGAGGCAGAGGAAACGGACACAGAGGGGGATGTAACGCACCAAAGACGACTCAACCCACATTACACCTCCTCATCCTGGACTGTCGTTTCTCATTCAGCTGAAACAGATTTTCTTGTAGAAGCTCCAAAT
The DNA here is from genome assembly GCA_032191485.1 of Leptoclinus maculatus. Lineage (NCBI taxonomy): Eukaryota > Metazoa > Chordata > Actinopteri > Perciformes > Stichaeidae > Leptoclinus > Leptoclinus maculatus. The sequence goes on from JAVDOI010000005.1 coordinate 16,922,889, forward strand.
ACAATAGCTGCACTTGAAGTGATGTATGGTGGGTAAGAGTAAGAGCCACTTTATAGCTAGAACAACCACAAAAAGTGGGCTGTGTGTGCATGTGTGTGTGTGTGTGTGTGTGTTCGGTGTGGGGTCTTTTTTTCCACCGTGTCAAAAGAAACAAATGACCTCACTCCCCTTTGGTCACACGTGGACCTTCTGTCTGACCAAGAATGGTCAGAATCACAGCGGCAGCTGCGTTTTTGTTCTCCAAGGACTTCAGTAATATCTAAGCACCTTTTTGTTACCATTATAACAAACGCACTTTACCAAATTGTTAGAAAAATCAATATGATATCAATATTTGTTGAAGACATTTTGCAGTGATACCCTCACATTGGACTTAGTGCTTTGGCATCATGGGAAAAAGACAAGAGATACTGAGTGTAACATCCTACGCACATTTCCAAATGTGTCCCGTCCTCCCTCAGCCTCCTGATAAGACTCTCTGGTTGATATGACACATGCTGCCACCAATGTATTGCCCTGTTTGTTGGTGACGGTGACTTTGAGTTCAAGACGGTAATAAAAAAAGAAAAATTGACAGATGCTAAAACAATATTTCAGGTCAGAAAGTCAACTATCAGACACGAACAAAAAAGTCTCCTTACATGATATTATATTATATAATGAAACACAATTAAGCAGTTTCTCCTGTTTTTCTACCAATGACAACATTATGTTTGTGTCACCATCACTTTAATCATTTAGAAATAATCTGCCTCACCTGTATGAATGTACTTCAATAGCACATACTTTAACCTTCCAAAAAGGAAACGGGGTGAGTTACACCACATAAATATAGAACACAATTACACATTTAATCTAATTGGATTTTATTTCGGTGTGGGCTCCACTTGTGTGCCTGTTAAGTGGTTAGTTGCCTCGCAACTGTTCTCAAACACTTGTTTACTAAATCTGTTCAGCATTGCTCACAAAGAGATGGACTACAACAGCAGTGATGGTTGTGGGAAATGTTATTTTTGTTCCCAGCATGATTATAGTTATATAACTAACATTTCTGTCAAGAGCTGAATTGATACAGTACAGCATTTGTGCACATTGGAGCCATATTGAACAACAGCGTTGGTGTTAATACAAGCCCTGTTGCTCAACATGAGTTCCTCTGTGTGGCTTGAATCTGGGTCAAATTAACCAGCTTCCCCCAGAGTGGAAGTGCAGCAATTAAACTTTGTTTGGAGACAGATATTTGAAGCATACCTCAAAAATCAGGGGACACACTGAAAACCAGAGACAAGTGGAGAGCATACATATTTAATGATGTGTGCAAACTAAGAGATGTCTGGCTTCTAATTGCTGTTAACTCAAAGCCAATAAAACGGGTATGTGTCTGCAACGTGCAGCGTCGTACCTTTAGCTATTTGTCACCTTTTTAACAGCATTTTGTTCAGAGTATAATGACATAATTGCTTTTTACTGCCACTGGATTCACTTTAGTTGATGTTAAGTGTGCGTCAAGATAAGATTAGTTTGTTTTTGTTTATAGAAGCAGACATGACACCAACCTCTTGGTTACACTGATGATGTTGCCCTTTGCTCTTTGTAATATAACTTAACTTTCAATGTTCAACAAAACATTTTTGGCCATTTAGCTTTCTGATACATGTTTAGTACTTGTATACTGATTAAACAATCTCTTTCATAGTATGGATTTTTATTAAACAACCTACCAATAAAAAATGGCTACATAGAGGAGAATTTGGACACAAGGATTGCATTATGGCTGTGGTCTTTCTTCCCACACATGCTGTGGTTAAGAGTCATTTTGAACCTTTTCTCTTTTCTCTTAACAAGCTGTAAGCCCAGTATGACAGCGGGTCATAAAGAAGAAACAAAGGTAACTCAAAGATGAAGGCTTCTGCTATTAGACACGCATCAGTGAACGTACAGTAGAACCATCATCATGCGGTAGAGGACCCGGTCTTTCATTAGCTTTGCCCAAATACTTCTGTAATGGAATGGATCCATAAATCTTGTGATAAATACAGGGTGAATGTGTTCTTCCCACCCTCCTGCTTAATAATCCTGACTGTGATGCTGTTGGTTATGTGGATAATTCAAGCTGTTTGTGGTTCTTGTGTCTCTGCAGCTGACAGATGGTGGAACAGCGGCTAAAGGTGGCATTGGTATCGGAGACATGGTTCTGTCTATTGACGGCATCGCCACGGAGGGCATGAACCACCTGGAGGCCCAGAACAAGATCAAGAGCTGCACTGGCAACCTCAGCCTCAACCTGCAGAAGTAAGCCATGAGCTCACGTGTGTGTGTGTGTGTGTATGTGTGTGTGTAGTCACTTCACTTTAGAATGATTTAATAGCCATACATTCCCTTTCAAACACTCCCAAACAACCCATCTCTGCAAATTTAAAGTCCATGCTTCCCCTTTGAACCCCGTCATCCCGCATACAGGCAGATGTTCACTGTTGTTGTAGAAGTTAATCTTCGCTCTAACACCAGCAACACCATTAGTTCTGCCTGATGTCCCATTCCCTGAAGGAAAGAGGAATAACTGAAATCCCAGCTAGAGCATCACACATGTGGACCACCCCCTCTTCCCCAAGGCCTACTCCTTTGGTGGAAACCTGTTGTACAGTGGAGCTGATTTTTCACAAGCACTTGTGTTGCAGTGTGTGTGTGTGTGTGTGTGTGGCTTTATATTCTCATGTGGTTTGAATTGTCCGGTTCCTTGGCAGCACCTGTAGGCAAAAGTGTGTTTTCATTTAAACACAAATATTCAAGGCTCCTACACTTGTAGATGTACAGTATGCAGTACATACAGAGGTAAAATGAATCGATTTTGTTACGGTTCTTGAAATCAAAATTGACTTAATTGAAGTATTGAAATACTCAGTTTTCTTTTACTTCTGTGAGTTTTGATTTGTCTCTTCGTCGGTGTCTGTCCTCCCTCCATGACTTTCATCTTTCTTTCACCACTCCCCTTGTTTGGGGCTAACTGAGCATGTCCTCTAATTTGTGTCCAAAGGATGACAGACCAAAGATGTTTGCTTATTGGTTGAGTGGCAGAGAACACATACTGTAATACCACAGGGTTTGTAGTAATGTAGGGTCAGTGTGCGGGTTCCTGTGAAAGAGAGACCATGATCCAACCCCCATTTTATGATGACTGAAGCGGGTCTTGGAATCACATTTGGCTAAAGATCGTCGACGGATGATTTACCAGGTCAAAGTGGAAGTTCATATTCTGATGGATTACAAAGGTTTTTTATTCTGAAGAAAGTCAACCAGGTTTGGCTGACAACAACGTGGAAGATATACAACCCTTCGGTCCGGCAGTCGTTCGATTTATACCCTTTAAGCTGTTTCAGTTACACCGGACAGCCTTTCTCAGCATATTGAAAAAACATCAAGATAAAGGTTTCTTACTGATTGCTTATTACAGTGATTAGTTTTAAGCAACGTGTAGTTTGACTCATGGTTTATATAGTGGAACAATACTTCTGCACATGCATCTGATTTTATAGTTTCTCTCCCTAAAGCTGCATTAAATATGGGGATGAGACGACTAATGGATTCAACATTTCTGTGCTTCATCTAACGTTTGGCATATAGTGAAAGAGGTTGATATGAGCGTGGCGCTTTGCAAGACTCGAACCTGCCAAACATTTGATTTATTATTATGCCTGGCACACCATATATCTTCTCTGAAAGGAATAGTTTGGGAAATATGCTTGTTTGCTTTCTCTGCATGAATTAGATCAGAGGATTGAAACCACTCTCCAGTCTGTTCAATATAAAGCTACAGTCCAAAGGTAAAAAAAAAAAACTGCTGCAGTCCAAGAAGCTAGCCAAGAAATAGTCCAACACCTAACCTTCCGTAAAAACCACAACCTGTTGTTTTCACACTTCATTGTTTGTACAAATTAAACAAATGTGATTTAATATATTATTTAGCCAGCTTTAGAGATGGTTGGTGGATTTAAAACAATCTTGTCTCATCATCTAACTATCAACAAGAAAGCGATTAAGCATCTTTCCCCGAAGACTTTTGTTTCCAATTAGGTGCCTAAAGAGTTGCCAAGTCCCAGTGTAACTGAACAAATCTCATGTAAGGGTGCGCTTGTTTGGGGGACCAGTTAAAGGATTATCTATTCTGCATCGCTCTGTGTCTGTGGCTGACACAGAGCGATGATTCATGCCCTATTGGAAACACATGGAACAGCTTTTTTCATTAAGTGGCAGTATTATATTGTTTAGGCGGTGTGACCAGGCAGCCGCTTTGGGGATAGCTGGCTCCAGCCTCTGCTTTACTAGGATACTTTAGGGTCCAGAAGATTGACCGTATAATCCCCGGGCCTTCTCCAGACTCCATTAACAATAAGAAATAAGATCAGAGTTTTAAGGTTTCATTCTGTTTGTTGCTTGGCACTCATTGGTACTGTGAGTTAGACATACAGTGCTGTATATTCAAAAAGCGTCATGCCTAGGTCAACATCTGGACTTTAATTGGTTTACATGCGTAATGGAAAGAACCAATCTCGTCCCTCATTTCTGTTAGTTTTTATAGGCGTCGCTCGCTTCTCTTTTAGTTTTTCTTCTCTGCACATTTTGATTGGGTTTGTCACTGGGTCAGATAGCAACAGGAATGATAATAGCGAGAAGATACAGAGAAATGTTAACAATTGTCTGCATGTGTGTATTTTAAAAGGAGACAGGTTGTTATTCCTTTTCCAAATAAACGAGTGACGGGGAGAAGAGATGGACAGCAGATGTGTGGACAAGACAAAGAAAAGCTGTAGAATAAAGTTGTTTCTCCAGGAAAAACTTAAACTCGTACAAAGCTAAATTTTTCCAGGTTCTAATCATTTTTAAGGATGACATGGCAGATGTAAAGAGGGCCAAATTATCCTGGCACTGACTGGAAGCGAACTGTGATTTATTGCCTGAAAGGTGAAGCCAGGTAAATGCATGAATGCAAATACCATGGTTACCAGTGAAATTAACACTCAGCAACATTCATTTAGCTGTCTGTGAGACTTATTTCTACAGTGGAAAACCCATCGCAGTAAAGCAACCAGCGCTGAAACTGCTAGTAACAGGTGCCAAAATGACATCAGGGTAAATTTGTTGTTGTCCCACTTATTCCATCTTATCCAGCTGATTTTCTGCGGCTCATTTTGCAAACTCTTGATGCACGATAGGCTTTGGCAGTCACTCTGTCAACTGGTCTCCCTGTTAAAACAGCAGGCTTTTTACATCACACAGGTTTACAAACCAGATCTCACATCCACGAGAGGCTGTTTTATCAGCTTCTTTCATCCAGGAATGATCCCTCTTTTATTGATTTTTCTTTCTTTTTTTTTTACTTACAAAGTAAGTATCCATCCATTTGTTTCAATGATCATGATCATTGTATATGCAGAGTGCACAGACAACATTTTCTAGATTTGCGTGAGTTTCACTTCTACATCTCAGCATTTGGCTACAGCAGCAAGTTTCTGGCAATGCAGTGTGTAAATTGAATTACAGGGCTGCAAGTGTGTCGCTTTATCACAGCGTGACTGAGCAAGAGATTCTGTAGGCTTTCATAGATTAGTATCATCAGTGTCACATACAATGATTCAGTTCATTTGTTTAATACTGTCTACCAGCTTCTTATTATTTACAAATCTGTGTAAATTGTATTGAAGGCGATTTCTCTTACATTAAATTAGTTACATTTCCTGCATAACTGGAATAGCGGTAAGGGAATAAATAGTTACTAATCTGAAATGTGTTGGTTGTTTTACTTAACATTTCAATCATTGCCTGAGTTTTTCTTCTGTCTAGGAATGCACTCTGTATTGTTGTGCTCTCAAAAAAACAAACATTCGGTTCCTGGCCTTTGGAGCCTTCAGAGCTTTCTGTCAAACTAAATCAGTGTTTGTGTCTCCACCTCTCCTGCCGAGAGAGTGAGGTTTAAATATTGAAAGAAACCGGAAAGAAAGAAAGAAAAAGCTAAAAGAAGTCAAGGGAGGCCAATGGAAGTAACGCAGCATGGCAAAGAGATGAAAGAGACACATAAACAATGATGGAGAAGGATTCTCCAAGGCCGACAGTTTCTGATTAACTCGGTTAACATCTGCAGTTTCTGTAAACCATGGATCACCCTGCTTGATGGCACCAGGTGAGAATGTTAAAACATCACTGCTCCATGTTTAGATTCATAGATGTCCATACTATTTGACTGTGAGTACTTATGCACGACTGTGGAAAAGGTGCACTTGAGTTTCTGGGAATTTATTTTGTTGGTGAATCATTTTTTTTTCTTCAGCTGAAACTGAATTCCATTTATATGAGAACTATATAAAACAACTAATATATTGTTAGCTAGACGGACGGTTTTACTATGAGGGAGATGTAGACATGTGGAGCATGTGTTCTTAGCACACACACACACACACAATGGACACACACAAAAAGACTATCAGGTAATGTTTTAGTACATGGCATTGAACCTATATTCAACTGAGCAAGAATCGATAACAATGTTTATATACTACTAACTTGCAACAGCAAATTTGTTTCTTGTTAACAAAATAAACCTTATTGATTAACAAAATGTTGATTCCGAAAATATTCAGATCTTCTACAATATCTGATATCTGAATATCCTATTAACTAAAGCATGATTCATTTTAACATTTAACCAAACTAAACTATTGTTAGCCACATCAGCCAAAAGTACTTTAGTTGCATAAACCTAATTTGTCAGCAGAGCAGGTTTAGGTTAGATGAACTGTGAGGTAGAGCAGAGGGAGGTGTGGTTGAAAAGATGATTAAAGATTGGCAGAGAGAAGGTTTACAAGGAAAAAGGAGGTAGAGAAAGAAGGCAGGAAAGGGACAAAAAAGGGAGAGTGAAAAGCTGACATTGAGGATGTTGTTGAAGAATAGGATTAGAACGTAAAGTTTAAGGTAAATTGCTGAGGAATTACAAACTCAGAGGGAAGTTGTTTCTCTATGCTGATGACTCTGTCATTAAGCAGTCCCAATATAGTGCAATCACTAAGTCTCAACACTTAAACTAGCCTCTTAAGCGATGTCATTATTCTCTTTAGAGGTACACCAAAGTATTAAGCTGTCCAATCAACAACCAATCAACCCGTGCCTCAACAAAACCACCTTTGTATTTCACTGTTATGCCCCTCAGCTGCCAGTGTCTGGTTTTAGGCTTTATTCCCAACAGTTAAGCTATTTTAATGGGCCTGTGTGCATGTGTGTGTGTTTGAATGCTTCTCACCAGTGATGGCACAGTCTCAAGGTGTCGATGTGTTCGAGGGAGCTAAAAGGTCCAAACTGAAATGCAGTTGACCTGATGCACTTACCCACATATGAAGTACGTACTGTAGGCACATCACGGAGTGCTGCAAATGAATGCACAATTTGAATAAACAAGTGATTGCGCAAAGAAGAAAAGTTTTTGAAGCAGCTTTTGTTGTGCTCGGTTAATTGATTCCACTTCTCTTTTTATCAGAGTTTAAAGGATCTCAAGGGGGATAATTACAGTGTTTTACAGGCTCATTCTCTGTGACTGAGAGGCTCAGTGGTGGAGGCGTCACATTTATGAATGTAGTGAAGTCGTATGTACTCATGCAGAAAGCCACGGGGACAGGCCATAACAAGTCATGGACAAACACAATCAGGTTTTAGATTTATTGATGAAAAGCGCAATTGCAATGCTGGTGTTGTTGTTTGGCTGTGGTGGCACTGATTTACAGACACACACACTCACACACACACACACACACACACACACACACACACACACACACACACACACACACACACACACACACACACACACACACACACATGCATATATCACATCAGTCAGCAAGGAAGTTTAGCTTACCTCAGCACACCCAATCATTTTCATTCATACAGTACATACAAAATTAAACTGAGGACCTACATACTATGGCATGGTACACTTTAATGTGCCTAAAAAAGACATGCACAGAACACCCCCCCCCCCCCCCACACACACACACACACACACAGATCCCATGGCAGCTGCTGGAGTTATTTTGAGTCTAGAAGTTGGCTCTGGGTGCTTGGGCAAAGCGTTGAGTGAGAGAATAACATGCTGGGTTAGGGTATACATTTTCATTTTGTTTACATTGTGTTCTCTGAATAGAGGTCAACGAGATGCCCGGGTTGTACGTGGATATGCTGATGCTTGTGCACAGCCACGTGCTCAACAAACCGTGATACATTAGCCTGGTCACTGGCTACTTCTACCACAGAGATTCATGTGTAATGTAATTATGTAATTTTCCTCACAATAACATGTGAAATGTAGTTATCCTCACAAAAACATCTGAAATACATGACTAATGGCCTCTCATTGTATCAGAATCAGTTACAAAATAAGTAATTTGTTTCATGTGTCAGTGTTACTTTAATCAAAGGATCTATTGCCTTTTTTTTTAGCTTAACTTTGAAATGAAACCCAGAATGGAAGTCATGCCTACTTGGAACTGGCCCACATGTAACAAGAACAGCGTGTTTGAAGAAGCTTGGCTTTGAAGGAGAGAGATAATTGGATTCCCTATTTACAAAAGAGAGAGAGCGAGAGAGCATGCTTTTGCAGAAACACCTGGGTTAATGCAACTACACTGGAAAACATTTGGCCTGCTGACGTGTTTCAGAGCAAAGCAAAGCAGGCGATTTTTCTAGGAAGGGGCACGTAGAGGTGTGAGACAGAAAGAATCGAGTGATTAGTGTGATATTAAAACATTAAGAACCCATGCTCTGACAGGGTAGCCCCTGTAGTTTGATGGCAGTTAACTGGTACTCTTGATTGACCTGTAGGCCACCGTTGTGCTCTGATACTCCTAAGAGGATATTACTGCAAAACGTGTGCTTGATCGGGTAAATATGATTTGGTTTGGTCTGAAGACTGATGGACCTCAATAGTTAACTCAAACCATAGAGGTCTAATGTTATATTCGGCTGGCTCATTATTTTTCTATATCCCCACCCTCTCACTTTGTTGGCCCTGGCTTTACCAATACTCACTCACTAATCTACATGAGGTTTTTATCGCCAGTCATACTGCTTTCAATAAAAAAAAGCCTAATAAAACTAGTCAAAATGTGGTGTACACAGGTTAAACAGGTATAGTATTGGCTTGATCAGATAGAATTTGCAAGACTTCAAATTCAAAGCCCTTTGCAAATCCTCTGTACTCACAGTCACCCTACACAGCTGCCATTGTCACTTTACTCGGCTCTGATACTCGCCAAAGATGTTCCAAAGCCAAGAGAGCTAAACTGGGCTCACCTGTCTCTGTCTTTCACTGGTCAGTAGTATTTGCCAAAGATCATTTAAAACTGATGACCGTCATCTTTGGCTAGGCTTTTAGTATTTGCCTGTAATATCCTAATACCAAAACAATGCAGCTACAGCTAGACACACCTGTCTCTGTCTGTCTCTTGCTAGTCTGTTTTTTTCGCCAAAGGAAAACAGGCCAAGAACACTGTGTTAAACTCATCTGTCTCTGTGGGTTTTTTTTAAATTCCTCTCTGCTATTTGCCAAATATATCTTAGTGTAAGCCAAGAGCACTCATCTTTAGAACAGCCAGCAATGTTTGAATGATACCTGAAAACGGGCGGGGGGAACAGTGCAAAGAATCATCTGCACTAATTTCGAAGAGAAAAACAAGAAGCTAGATTTCATAAGCGCTGAGTAATCACTATAAATCAGGGTGTAAGGCCCAGTCGGAACATAAGCTGTAAACTCAGCAGAGTTATAAATGACTCAATAAAAAATTGTAATCAACATGCTTTGAAACAAAATACACTCATGGGCCCGTACGCAATTCACCATCTTCTCTTGGAGTTCTCACATTGAGCGTTAATCTACTGTGTTATCAGTTCAGATTGCCTGGGATATATATACATTTTGTCAATTGACTCATGACTGTATTTGTTTTTGACCTGATTGATTTACATAATCAGATGACATGCATGTTCAACTGAGGCAGAGAGTGTAATCCTATAGGAGCACGAGTAGTTCTGTGTGTCTATATTAGGCTATCTGTGTTACTTTTTAACACAATCTACTGTATGTTCATTGCATAATTATATATTTATGCATCTATATGCATGAACGAATATAGATGCACAAACTGATGCATGAGGTGTGTGTGTGTGTACCTCGTGCACTCTCGTCCATCCCTGACCACTTTCCACCATCATCCTCTTCAGGCTCATCTGTTCAAAATACTATGATTTTATAGAGAGAAAAAGCAGCTGAAGGAATTCCATAACTTTATAGAGTATTTGTTCAATGTCAGAGCCAGGATCATTTTATGATCTCTGTCACAGTCGCCCAAGTTAATGAGACTCTCAGCATCACTCAGAGAACAACTTGAGGGAAGTGTGCTTTGGTGTTTGTGTGTGTGTGTGTGTGTGTGTGTGTGTGTGTGTGTGTGTGTGTTAGCAAAAAGAGCCAGAGAGAGGGATAGAAAGAAAGAAATGGATCAAGTCAACAGAAACAGAAAGTTGGACACTGAACCGAGAATTAACAATAAGTCAGTAAATCTTGCGTCTCTGTGGGTGAAACCTCTGAGCGATACTGACGCACGTTGATATTCATAACCCTCTCAACAGACCTAAGGCCAGAGGCTGAATATGGAAAACACTAACTGATCCAGCTGCGGATCATTTTGACGGGCAGGCTGTCTGAGCACTGGACTATAAACTGTAAAGTAGACAAGTAGAAAATAAAACTGCCTCTCTCACTCACATACAATCTACATGTTACTCTTTATTCCTCTGCCGGATACACACATTGTTGATGTAGCACGACATAAGCACATCATTTGAGACCATATACACGGCCCGATCTAACAAAACCGCAGCACAAAGACTCATTAATCTTCAATCTTCAATCTCTGCTTTAAATCATCCCATTTGGGGGCCCCTATCACATGGATTTCCTCATCCAGTCTGGGCCCCCCTGTACCACTGGTTTCCCTTACGGAGCCCCAGACATGTACCGAGTTTGCCTCCGAGGCAGAGATTCCTAAACTTCCTCTGTCCAGGACCCACCAATGCAATCTTCATCTCATGAAATCACACCAGGGCTTTGGTCGTGTCGGGTTTGACCCGTATTGTGTAACTTCCGAAACACTGTTTAGAATGTACTTTAAATGAGTTTGACAGCACCGACATGCCTTTGATAAACCCAGATTTGCCCTGGAGATCTGTGCGATGTTTCTCCGCTCCTCTGGTTGTATGGTTCTGGTCAAGGTTGTTTGTCAATCAGCTGCAGTGAGAGAGAAAGCTCAGTTTTGAGATTTCTATATTGGTTGCAGTGTGGAAATGTCTAGTGCGTCTTTCAAAACAAACAGGCACACATTCCGATTTAGGTCCATGGAGTCATTAGTTTATTCAATTACACTTTGAAATCTTTTAAACAACATTAGCAAACTCAAGTGTGGGCGTTGCCTTGAAGCGTTCACAGAGGCATGGCTGGACATTATCAGGCCAAGAGTCATTAACACTAAGTGAAAAATGCTTTAAACATGCCAGGTTGTGTTGCAGGATAAATATTGTATTTTGCTATTTGGGTGTGTGGCAGCATGTGTTTGTGTCAGCCCGTTCCCTGCGCTTGTGCCTTTCTTAGCGCCTCCATGTGAGCTCCTCTGTTTATATGTAACGTTTTTACTTCTGGGTCAGCCTGCTATGAAACCGAGCTGTAAAAGTTTAAACGACATTTCAAAAGACAACACAGGATTCCCGTCCTCCCATCAACTTGTTTTACTGCCCAGCGACTCCAGAGACAGACTAACTTACTCCCATAGCCACTTAAACCAAACCTTACTGTTTCGCATAAAAAGAAAGCATGTCCTCTGCCTTTAATGTTACATGGAATAACTTTTATGATCTTTGGAAAACATCTAAGAAGAATTACATGCTGTAAAAGCACGTAGACAGTTTATCTGTTGAAATGATGGGAATTTTGGTTTGCGACTAGATACATGCGTAGAGCAGTAACTCTTCTTCTGTGTTTCCTTAAAAATGTCCATATATCGTTTAAGATTTTACAGCCTTTTGTCTTCAATTTATGTCTTCTCCTGTATAATGTTAGTCATGCCCAAACCCAGTAACATATGTACAGCAGCTGTGTTTTCCCAGTTTCTGTGCCTCATCATTTTTATTTTTACACTTTTACTCTCACACTTAATCTACTTTCATCCAATTTGTTTTTGTTTTCCAACCTTTATTTAGTCATGACTGATGAGTAGCTGGCCCTTCCTCCTCATACTGTGGAGTGGTGAGCATTAGTTAGAGGAGGGCTCCTCCCCCTGCTTCTGTGCCCTGTTGGGGTTTGGATGCAGTGCTGTTGACCTTCAAGGCTGTTGGAGACATTGCCTCTTTTCTCCTGCTCTGGTGGGGTTTAACTTAATGTGCCTGTTTCCTCTCATGGTCTGCCTTTAAGAGTCCTTAGGGTACCGGTCCACTGCTGTGTGTTTTGGTTAGAAAGTGAGCTACTATAAAATGTGCTTGTTTGTTGCTATGTTACCACAGGAAACACAGTGGCTGTGCTGCATGTAAAGACATGTTCTTCTGTGGTAATCTACATTTCAAAAAAGGACATTCTGTGTAATTGTCTTTATGAGCACATTATACCAGAATATCCATGTTAAACACTAAGAGATATTGACTTAAATGTGAGGGTCTAGTCAAGTCTGTATTGAGTACAGACAACTAGGCAGCTAGTGTTAGAGCCTCTTTGATAAAAACAACAGTTGACCCGTGCCCTCAGGCTTTTTGTCTCGCCATATTGATCTACGGCAGAAGATGAAGAAGCAAACACATTACAGAAACTATATAAAACACCTCAATTCCAACACAGGCTGTATGATGTGTAGTCTGCCTTGAATGAGAAAAGCTGATGGAAACACAATCTTTCTCAAACAATCACAGATCATTCTGACATACTTGAAATCTTCTCAAAGTTGTTTTTTATTGACTTATGGTTTAGTAAAACTGTGCTACTTTTAACATATTTTGTTCTTTTGGTCTGGTCAGTATCAAAGCTTCTTTTAGGATCTTGTGTGACGTCATACTCGGCTGAATGGCCTCGATGGAGATAGTGGTGGGAGGTAGTGGATAAGGACTGGGGAGGATCAAACCCACAGATACAGGGGCATGGAGCTCACACACACACACACACACACACACACACACACACACACACACACACACTAAACAGACCTACAGTACATGTGATCTGTGGGTGACCCCTGTCTCCTATGGACTTGCCCAGTGTGAGGACTGATAAAGACAGGCAGACTCAGGGTCCAGATCTATTTAAAGGCCAGCTCTCGATAAACTCACACACTGTCTTGAAATAGCAGAGAAATATCACAGTTGTTTTTGGATTTAATCACACCAGCAAAGGAATGTTACACCAGCTAGTGAAATCAGGAGTTATAGTCTCTGTTCAGTCGTCATCTTTCTCTCTCTCATATACACTCATAGCTACATCATACCCACTGTACACTGACTCCTTCTGCCTCTATACCCCCACACCACCACCACTACACTACACACATACACACCGTTGACACTCAAATGCTGAACCACACGTGGCAATAATTCTGCCAGTCACTCTGCTCTTATTGGTGCCCTGGCATTCTCTCCCGATCACGTTGGTCTGTCTGCTTCAGTTTAATAAACTGAAACCAAACCAGCCCTCTCGTTCCCTTTCTTCCTAATAAGGCACAGAAAAAGAAATAAATAGACAAGGGCTCAGAGAGTGTGTCCCACCTTCTGGAATGACGACTGCATATATTTTAGAGGGCTTTGTTTCAATAAGCATCGTCACTTTTGTTTGAAGAACAGTGACCTCATTCTCAGGGAAGAGAAAGAAGCGGCCAACAGCACGAGGGGCAGGAAAAAGTAAGTAAGAAGAGGAGATCATTAAAACACAACAGAGAAGGATGGAAAAGTGTAGAGATGGACGAAAAAGGAAACAAGAGGTGAGAAGAGAGAAAGAAACGGGAACAACAGTTATGCCTTTTATTTAGTTAAAACAAAGTTAAAGCCATGTTTTACGTTAATGTCCCTGGGGCACAGTTGTGCCTGAACATAAATTACCAAGCTGCTAAAGTCCCTAATTTACACAGTGAGGGAGGAAGTCTCTCTCCTGTCTCCCCCTCTCTGAATCATGTGTTTCATCTGTTGCTGGATCCCTTGGGAAAGACGAGAAAAGTTTGATCTTATTGCACACATGGATGGACAGGCATGTAACCCATGTCTTTTTTTGGGGGGGGAAATATTGGATTGATTTATTCAATATTGTATTAAAGTGTTCGTTGGACTTCAGCTGGATGAAATTGTTCCTTTTTGTCCTTGGAAGGAATGCAAAAGTTACCGCATGTACATGCACGAGCTGCCAACAAATGTCTCAGCAAGACAAATTAGGTGCAAATGGAAGATAAGATCACTGTTTATAAAGAACCAGACAGGATTTGAGGATTTCTCTCTGGGAAAGAAAACCAAGCCATTTAAAACGGATCTAGTTCAAGTTTTTCACACATAAATATTTGGAAATGCCCAAGGTGCAGTAAATCTAAAAATAGATCTGGACACACATGCTGCATGTCTACATGTGTGAGAATTAATTTAGAGCCTATGTGCAGGTGCAGATGCTGCAGAGAGCATGCACTGGTGTTATTGCACTACCCCGGTAACATTTCCTGGGACAAACCCACATGCCCGAAATCACCGTCACCACCCCCTGCATAATACATCATTGTGTGTGTGTGTGTGTGTGTATGTGTATATTTGTGTGGGTGTGTGTCAACTGGGCCATTGTTCCATCACTACTTTTAACGATTCTGTCATCCAATTGGCAGCACACTTCATTAAAGGCCTGTTTTATGCTGATATACAATGATGTGTTTAGCTGTGTAAACGAGGCCGACAGATAGGATTGAGAGGAGCTATATGTGCATGTATATAGTGTGTGTGGCTGTGTGTGTGTTCAAGGGTACACCCATGTCGGGAGTGTTTGTGTATGAGTAAACAAAAATGTAAAACCCACTCATTTATGTGTTACTACACACGAAGGCATTGGGTGATAGAATCACCTCTAGTTGTAAAATTCCTTCAGGCGTGCAGCTTGAATGTGAGTGCCTATATCCGTGTTTGTGTAGTTTGGTATGTGTGTTCGGCTTGTACTGGTGTTACTAACAAATCCCAGTCAGTGTCCCCTTCCCGTAAAACAGCCTCTTGTTGTTGACCTACCTCCTTTTTAGACATAAAATGACACACACACACACACGAATGTGCAACAATCTCTTATTGATTCATTGTGGTTGGTTGCTCGCTCAGGAAGCTGATGGCATGTCAGGGCACAGCCCTGGAAACATCGGTCAATGATCTCACTCCAGTATGAATAGACCCGGGAGATTAAAGACAAATGCACAACTGAGAACAGAGAACAGCCGCTAGGGCACGGGTGTTTTGAGAGGAGATGACAAAGAGGCCGCATCCTCTTTATGACTGATTCATTTACTGAAAAGCATAAGAAAAAAACTGTAAAGAGACTCCAAGCAGCATAAGAGCAATACACGGGTGCGCATTAAAACAGACTGCTATTAGAAAGATATGACAAGAAAATGATACATTTCATAACCCTCTAGCTCTAGCTGTCTTTAATGATGCAGTGCATTATACAATAATATCCGATGAGGAGATGTAATGTTTCCTGAGAAAATATCAGATACACTCTACAATAAAATGCAATTCAAGACCACACAAAACGCGCTCAAATATTAAATGCTGTTGTATCACAAACTCAACCGTTTTACATCATACAGTTTTTACTGCAGGGCTGGAGGGCATTATTTTGTAAGATATCCTGCTGTTTTGTTCATTCCCTTCAAATTACAAGTGAGTGGAAACAGAACTGAGAAATTGTAATATCCCAAAGCATGCTGTCAGGGTTATGTAAAAGCGTATGTATTTCACATCAAATTATTTGTTAGGAAAACATAAAAAATCAAGAAACTAAAAGAACATACAAAATACGTATGCCCGCACAAATCCTGTTGACCAATATTCAAAGGAAATAATTAATATCACCGTAAATGATCAGGAATTTTGGGAAGACTCCCGAATGGCCGATCCAATCGAGGCTGAACCGGTCAGTGGACATCGAGTTTTTATTTCACAGTTGTAGATGTCAGTAGTTACTGTATGTAAGAAAGGGGGGGCAATCTAATACTTTCAATGTTGAGTCCAATTTGGACTGATTGACGTTTTTTGTTGAACGTTTACGTGTCGATCTGTGACTAGTGTTCCAGCTCACCTCGGCTTATTTGCTGGTCATGTTTTGATTCAGTGCAATGGTGATGTGCTGTATTAGTGTTGACACTACTGAAGAAAAATGTTCTGCAGGCGCTCACATAAAAGGCCTCCCCATTCCCGGGCCGAATTTCAGTCCCAGTACGTCCTTGCTTATACTTAACATAATCTGGAGATATGTTTAAGCTCCACCACTGTAGCCACAACACGCACTCAGATGTGGTACGGTATCAAAGCAAAATCAGAATGTCTGTCACCTTAAAGAATTGCTGGGGAAAAACTTTAACAGACCAATCACTCTGTTATATGATATAAAACGTCCATGACCATGAAACATAGTTAAAGAAAAACAGACAAGTAGAGCCTGACAGTTAACATGAAACATGCAAAGGTTACAAACACAGAGAACAGAAACATGTTTTATTCCAGCTTTAACTGTGAATCAAATTAAACTGTTGAAGGGGAAGAACAAACGCATACACTGTACATGTACAGCCCAGCAGATGTTTCCATATGAAATGTCACGTTTGTCACCGTCACACTTTCAGTGTCTTTATTGCATCCACTTACTCCCTGACCCTCACACATTTGAGCTATGGAGACACATTCCTGTGGCAAAGTGTTTGAAGCGGTGCAAGGCCCTGTTGTTCCTCTTCTATAAGGAATATCAGCACCCAGCAGAAGCCCCATATGCCCATATCTTTATTTTGGACAATTACAAAAATTAATTGAAAAAACTAATTTGGACACAGCTGTTTTAATGTGCACAGTGCACACACAATGCTGCGTGAGCACTTTTATCAAAACATGTTTTCTAAGGCTCATTTGTAACAGACAACTACTTGCCAAGTCCCAAGAACATAAAGGTCATTTTAACAGTATGGTTGCATGTTTGAAAGCCTAAAATGACCTTTTGAAATATGCAAATCCCAAGACAAAAGGTTTGAAAGCCTCTGAGTTAATTCACCATATGACCCCATCGCATTTCCATGTTGGTGTTTCCAGTTATAGCTGCAGAGTAATCGAGGCTACAGCACACTGGGATGACGGTGAACCAATTGAAATACCTACTTGATACTCAGGTGTTCTCCTTCCTACTGACCGACCTATACTGGATTTTTGGGGTTGATACCAATATAAGAGAGTAAATATTTTTGGAAATTGATATCGGCTGATTTGTGCTGGTTTATAGTTTTAACCATGAGTGAGGTGGTTGTTACACATCTTTAAAAAAGACGTTTTATGATTATGCATATACCACTGATATTACTGTGATATGAGGTCATTGCTGTCCTCAGATCAGCTTTGATGTCGATGGATACTTTGGTGTTGCACTGGTTGGACTTGTTGGACTATCTACACACTATAGTGCATCCAGGGAAACCCACAGCCCAGGCATCCTGCTGACAAGGTCTTACTCAGACAATAAACAGATGAGGTGTATTGCATTAAATGATAACAGGAACGTCTCAACACAAGACAGCATCCACAGCTCTCCTTCTTTACTTTGAGTGTCAAACCATATAACCACAAACCGAGTTCTCTAAACATCCACAGTATTTCATCGGTAAACCTTATTGGGGGCAGTACCCTTGAGGGAGGAAAGGCTCTAGAATCTGAACTGTAAGTCGCTTTGGATAAAAGCTTCTGCTAAATGACTGTAATGTAATGTCTTACAGATGTTTAGCTCAGACCTGTTCGTATTTCTCTCCTCCAACTGTACGTTCTTTAAACTTTCTTTATACACAAGTTTGATGATAGTTGCTTTAAATATGATTTGAACTGTTAAAAAAACTATTTCCTGACCTGATGTCCTTTTTTGCTTCTGGTGTTTAAATATAATTTAGGGAGGAGAAGGCCAAAACGTATGAGTAGCTGTGTAGACTGATGCGTTTCCAGCTACTACAAGGCTGTCGGTTCAAATTTACAGAGGTGAAGGACATGAACCTCCCTCTGGAAGTTTCTAGAAGGGCCGCTCTGAAAGGAATGCAGGGCTGCTAAGATTCACAGGTCTTCGGTTACTGGACAGCTTACTTAACCTTTGATTTACGTTAACTCGTGTATCTTCTTGCTCAATAAAGTTGTGATGCACTGCAACAGTTACATTTATTTGTCCCATGTGTGTAACTTATGAAGCGGTTAGTGAGGAAATTCACTCTTCTGACTAATTAATATGACTTATATCAAGTGTTCAAAAGAGTGAATATTGATCCATAACTGCTGTAAATAGTTGTTTTAGTTAACTTTGCATCAGTGATGTAATGTCCTATTGCGTCAATATCATCTTCAACCAGACGGGTCAACTAAACAGCACTGTAAACAGACGAGCAATGATCTGTGTTAGGATGAGGTGCTGAGCTGATATCCCTTCTGAGTTAATTTAACAGTGTGTAACGGGCCTGTTCCTCAGATGACCTTTTAAAGGAGCTCATGGCATCAAGAGTATCAAAGACCAAGAGTATCAGATTGATACGGGCCTTTATAGACTAAAAACAGCTGCCTTTTCAGCCCTAGCAACTTAAATTTCATAGTCTGACACAAAAAACAGTGAGACTCTTTTGGATTGTGTCATAGCTGATGACAGAAACCTCTCCTTGTTGGTTTCCATGCTAACAGCTCAGGTTTAGTCATAATTCATCATAACCACAGTTTCTCGCAACCTCTGTAAGATCTTAACATTTATTTGAACGCCATGGTGTTGGCTAACAGTCACTTTAACCTATTATGGCAAATATTAAAAGGAAAATTAATTGTGGAATTATAACTCATGCACTTTCTCTTTCCCTTATTCCTCCCTCTCTCCAGGGCCTCCAGGGCTCCTAAACCTCCTCCTGTGGCACCAAAGGTACTGACGAAACAGAACATTATATACATTTGAATGCATGGCATGTCTATTTACAGATACAAAAAAAAGTCATGAAATGTTAATGTTTAATCAACGCAAGGTACTCCAGATGAAAAATGTGATTGTCGCTTGATAGATAAATTCAAAAAATATATTTTTTGAATCTATACCTTCTAGTTTAATATGTTGGGATAACTTGTCCAAAACTAATTTTAAGTGTTTTTGTTCATTTAGAAAATGTAATTGATTTGTAATCGACCAACTTTGGAGTTACTATGGACGGTAAAAATAAACCTGTGACATGAAAAGTTATTTAAGTATTGATTGATCCATGACAGTATGACTACATCAAAAGAAAAAAATAATAATTCACCTGGGGTACTAAGTGCTCTAAATACTTTTCTTGACTTACTAAACCCTTCTGAAACGATGCCATACACAAATGTTTTGCTGCATGCAACCTTCGTCTTGATTTAAGTAGGTATGTTTTTTCGAATGTTGCTACGTATATTTTTTTATTGTAAATGACAGTTAAGTATACTGATGCCTCGCTATCCCCAGAAAACTCTTAAAGCAAATTTACAGGGTCTATTCTAATTGATTTTTTCCCCAGCTACTTCTAAATTAAATTAAACCTTATTAAATAGACAGATCATAGGATTTATACTGCATAAAGTCAAAGGGACGAACACAAAAACATAACCTGAGAGGCATCAGTATAGTGTGTTTTGTGTTGTGATTTGTTTTGTTTTTTGTTTGCATGCTCTTCTCTAATGCCGCTAGGACGACAGGTCAGACATCATAAAACCAGTGGCCCTCACCCATCCCCCTTCACCACCCCATCCCCACCCTCACTCCTCCAGCCCCTCCACCATCGGCTACAACAAAGCCCCCAGACCTTACTGGGGCTGTGCGCCAGAGAGCGAATACCCTCCCTTCATCCCATCCCCATCCTCTGCCTTCACTCCCGCCTCCTGCAACACCAGTCCTTTTCCTCCTCCTCCACCTCCTGTCTCTTACCCATCCTCTTCCTCCCCTTCCCCCCCTGTCCTCGTTGCGCCCCAGCCATCAGTGTATAACACACCCATCAACCTCTACTCCACTGAGAACGCATGTGAGGTGGCCATGGGGCAGAGGAGGGGCCTATTGGAGAGTCAGGGTGGAGCCTTGCCTTTGCAGTTAAATGGGTGAGTGGCGTTCTCTCCAGCCAATCAAGCAAATGAATCACTTCTCTGCATTTCATCTACCTCCGACTTTCTGCGTCTTGGTTCTGTTCAAGTTCTCAAATGGTAGATGAGACATCCCTTGGCCTGTCAAAGGTCTACTATAGAATTTCTGGTGCTTTTCCAAGCTTATGTCGAAGTTTATGACGCTGACTGAAAATTGTTTATTCCATGCAGCTTGCTGGTCAGGCTCGCTCTGCAGACTCCAGCTTGAAATCTGGAAATCTTTTCAAAGTTCTTCCACATCATTAAATCAGACTTGCATGTCTGTTTGGTGTTTTGTTTAGTGGAGAAAAACATTAAAAAACAGATCAAAATACTTAACTGCACATTGTAGTGAGATGCACGGGTTGAGTTGAGCAAGCCGAGTCTAATTAGGGTTTGTGAGTTTTTATTGTAGTGTGGAAAAGTAACAGTCACAACTTGGCAATATGTTGCTGGTTTGGTTGCCATTTACCAACCAAATGTCACCAACTAGAAAGACTGTCAGTTATTTGAGTACAATGTCATGTTAGAGAACTTCTATTACTACTGTACCAGTCTGGAAACACTGATATGTAAGCAAACTAAAGTGGGCTAATGTACCATTTGTTAACTTGAGAAGGGAAATTATGCACTGAAAGATTTTTAATAGCTAGGTTCTTGTAATGGAAAACTGGATAATTTATGTACTTTTGAATGAGGTTTTAGCAGTCCAGTAAAATAATGGAACATACTGAAACATAACCTTTTTCTAGGTTGAAATTTAGGATTTCAACATACAGTTTACTTAAAATTGTAGAAAAGATGACAATTGAAATCACTATGAATGTGTGTGGACGGACTAAATTATCCTTGGCAAGATGGCTGTATATATTTGTACTCATATTAACACATATCAACCTATTGCCATGAAACAAATCAAAAAGTACTCACCCTTCCACAAGATATTTTACTTAAAAAAACTGTTCTTAGTGAAAGTACACCTCTTCTACTGTATTTTGTATCGTCAGGTGTTTGAAGGCAGCACCACATGTAAAACACATCAGTGGTTACTAGCACTTGAAAATAATACAGCTAATACTTTCTACTCAGCGCCTCTCTTTACATAATTCCCACCTTCATCTTCTATGTTTCTGTCTCAACCCGACTCTCCTCTCTCAAGAGGCATAGTGAGTATGGCTATGCTGTGATTCTATGACTAGGCTGTGTATATATAGCCTGTTGGTGCTGTGTGGCATTCTCTTTGCTCTTGTAGCAAATCAATCAGTCAATAAAGGTTTCAGCCCTGAATCCATGTAGATTTTCTCTTCACAGACTTTCATCACGCCACATTTTCATTCACTTGTTCATTCATTCTTTTAGAGATTCACCTCAAAACAAAACAAGATATGGATGTTTTTGATTTGTTGCACTCAAGATTCCAAATAGACTGAAAATACTCCTTTTGTGACTCATCATTTCTACCTTGATCTTAATGTTTATGTTCTTTCTGCGCTCTTTTCTGTGGGCAACACTGACAAAAAGATCAGTGGTTTCTCTTTCTGTGACACTCAGCAGACACCAGTGATCTGCACAATATAACCTTACACCATGCAGCTGTGGTCACACACACACACACACACACACACACACACACACACACACACACACACACACACACACACACACACGCGCACAAGCTGTCTTTCAGTTGAGTACATAGCTTTCCCCAAGATGTCATTTAATAGCATGGGATACTTTAATAAGGCAAGATCTGGATCTGTCTTTAGTATTTTTATGACTTTAACTTGCTTTCCTCACTCAACCATTTCTATCTCAATGTTCTTCTCATTTCTTTTACATCCTCTTTGCTTATACTCCCAGTGATGGACTGTTACAGTACAACTACAGTAGTTAAATAACTGTCATCTACAGCAAAGATCAACATACAGGTTCAGGTTGATGCAGTTGGTTTATTCCAGTATCAGTTAATGAGTTCATTCTTTTTAATCTATTGCTGAGGGGACAATGTGAGACAGTATGTGTGTCCGTACTTGTGTCGTGCTTGCCTGTTTGCATGCTGTACTGTAAAAGAGCTGTGTGGTTCGTTTCAGAGGGGATTTTCTGAATGACAACAGACATGTTTTTACTGTAAATTGGCAATAATTTGGATGTGTCAATACTCTTTGGATGTGTCTTTCTCCCCTTCCTTTCAACCCTTATTCTCTGCTTTGCAGACTGCGGCATCTTCTCAAGTCACAAAGTTAGTCTCTAAAGCATGCCAGGTTATTAGTGTTTGTCAGCCTGCCTTTTTTCTGCCTCTCTGTACCTGTGTGTCTACTTTATTGTGGCATCTGCATGCATTTGTTTATGATTTTACTGCAGAGAATGATTGGTGATAGCAATGTTTTATCATTCAGTTGGTTTATTTTCATGTTACAATTGTGCAAGAACTGCAGCACACATACGTTCAGGTAATTCAAATTTTGTGTGGGAAACATGCTGAGGCTACAGTATATTTTACTGTAAATCACAAAAAAAACTATTTTGACAGAGTGGCACACACACACACACACACACACACACACACACACACACACACACACACACACACACACACTGCCAGAAGTGTGTGACCAGGCTCACATAGAGCCGTCAACACTCCCACACCCACATAGCTGCTGCTGTGACAAGAATGTGTTCATCATCAGTGTGCTAGGTGAGTGTGTTGGTGTGTGTGTGTGTGTGTGTGTGTGTGTGTGTGTGTGTGTGTGTGTGTGTAGCCAATTAGTAATGGGCCAAGGACGACCGTAGATTTACACACATTTACTGTTCATACGTTTTTAGAAACACAAACTTAAAAAAAGAAATGATGATCATGTTTTTCATTACCATGTTTACTGTCCAAACAGTCCAATTTTGAATGACTGTACTTCCATAGAAACCCAGACGATCCAGCAGTACCACCATGTGGTTGAAAATAGAACTGACTTGTATTTAGAAACTGGTGATCTGATCAAATGTCTCTGTGGATATTTTGACTCTATGTTTTGCATGCATTGGTAGTTGTGGCTCATATGTTTGCTTTTATTTCTTTTTCTTTTCTCAAGCTATATTCTTCTGCCTTCTACTGCCTGCTTTTAACACTTCCTTTTGATTATTATTTAAAAAATAATTTAATTAATTATTCATACTTATATCTCTTCCTCCTCTACTTTATTCCCCTTTAGTGGACCTCAAAGTATTTTGAAGTAAGTCTTTTCAGATTGTGTCTTTATAACTTTGAATGTTGCTGTTTTATTTTTCCCGCCTTTATTCAGTCTATTTCTGTTTTCCCGCCTTTGTTCAGTCTATTTCTGTTTTCCCGCCTTTATTCAGTCTATTTCTGTTTTCCCGCCTTCATTCAGTCTTTTTCTATTTTCTTCTGCCCTGCTTTTCTCTGTCAATGATTTTTTCAGAAAACCCCAGCCACCAAGGTATCAGATTGGTTCAGACCTAGACACCAAATGCATTTAACAAAGTGCGGTGTGATTTTTACCCCCTTTGTTGTCTAATAAGCACAAATTGTAGGTGAATTTTTTTACAGTGTGCCACATTGCCACCTCATGTAACCTGCAATCTAAACAGTTATTCCATTCCTCTAACTGTGTGTTAAATAATGCTAATATATGTACTGTAGCCTATATCAGTTTAAATCCTTGATTGAAATTAACCACCAAAACTAAACCAGACTAAATATGGCTTTGTCTGACAACATGCTCTGATGGAAAGAGCTACTTACTCAAAGCAGTACGTCTAGCAGTATAAAATGTTTTATTGGATCCTGCAATATTAAACTTTTCACTTTAGTATGCTATAATATCTTCAGGGAAATGACGTCAGTCTACATCTCTATAACTTTGATCATTTATATGAGAGGGAGGATGTAAAATTAAAAGTATATTTGCTGATGTCATCCATCCTGTTCTATACCCTGTTCTTCCAGAGTTCCCAGGAAACACATTGTGGACACAGACATCCATTTTTACCATGTGCCCACTCATGCTGATGCCAGCAGGAAGCGCATAACGGAGGACACAGAGGACTGGCGCCCACGCAGCGGGACAACCCAGTCCAGGTCTTTCAGGATTCTGGCTCAGATCACCGGTACCGAGCGTGGTACGTTACTCACTGAAGTGCACACGGTGACGACGTTTGCATAATCATTACCCCGTCTTTTGTTAGTGTACCTGAGCTAATGAATCAACACATCTGAGCACAGGGCGACCTCCATACATAGGGCTGAGAAACATTGCAACATCACAATGCTTACTGTGTACCGTTTTCTTTCTAAATCGAAAGCTTCTTATTTTCTTTTATGGACTTTCTATTCTTTCCCTTTTAGCTCCAGAGGAGGAAACTGACGCAGCCAACAAGACAAAGTAAGTGCAATGAAACTGCTTACTGGGGTTTTAATAGCCCCAGATTCCCCGTCATCAGTTTTTTTCATTGTTATTTGTATGAATAAGTGCATTGTGTGGAATAACAATACTTTTCATTTAGTTATTTGTTTTAACCCACTCAGTCGGTAGCCTCCAACACATAAAGGCCACGTTTACATACATAGAGCAACAGAAAATGTGACTGCAGATCTCTGTGGCACAGCCCGGCAATTGTACTGATGCTGTGTGGCCTCTTCCTGTCTAGACGGCAAAGAAGAGATCACATTTGAGCCATTAAGTCGAAAGATCCCTGTGCACTGTACAGTATGTCCATTTTTAATTGCACCAATAAGTTCAGAATGCAGTTTTAATTAAATTCCCCTCTGAGATTGCTGAAAGCTGATTTTAAATGTGCCATGTCGGTAGCTGACGGTGTTTGATCACCGATCAAAATGTAACTTCATGAGATTTTTGTTCGTGTGCTACTACTGTTTGTTTGTGCATTTACTTGTGGATGTGACAGCCTTGCAGTGCCGCATGTCATGATCTGTGATCGTGTTGTTGACAGTCATGGCTGGACTGTTGGTCTCGTGGTCAGTGTGATGTGAGTGGTCCATTGGCTGTCCATTGCTCTTGCTGGTTTGTGGCGATACACGTGATCGCCGAGTGTCTGTGATCACTTGTGTTAACATGCTGACAATCCCGCTGTCCGTGGGTGTTGTTGTTGTCATGGTTGAATTAATTCATCATTTCAGTCCATCCTGGGTTAGGGTTAGATGAATTAGATGAAGCTTGTGAACTCTGATCAAATATGAATCCAGATTCTGTATTGCCATTTTCTCGCCTCAAATGTTTTCAGAAACATATTTTAACAATTTAGCTGTAAAATGAGAACTTTTACTTTGTTTGGCCTCAACTGTTTTCAACATGGCGGCCAGGTCTCAAACTTTCTCATTCAACAGCTAAACAGTACACGCTGCACATTTCCACCCCATCAATACCTTTCCTGTTTATTATCAGCTTCTTGTTTGTGCCACCAGCCCTTTCCGTATCATCAGGCTTTCCTTGTGGCATGGCTTACATTGTATCTCATCGCAGACTGCAGGGCATCTACTCTACGTTTCCTAAATCCTTATTTTCTCTCTCGTTTGGTGTGTTTTCTCTTCTTTTCTCTCTCTTCTGGTGATGGCAGAGGGAACAAGACCACTCGGATGGTGATTGGTCCTAAGTACAACGAGCTGAGAGACTGGCACCACGGAGTGTCTGCTCGCACCCTCAATGTCCAGTAAACCAGTAGACTGTGTGTGTGTGTGTGTGTGTGTGTGTGTGTGTGTGTGTGTGTGTGTGTGTGTGTGTGTGTGTGTGTGTGTGTTTGATTGTCTGCCTGTGTATGTGTGCACTACATCGGTTTGACATCTGTAGGTGGTGGTACATGACTTTGACTGCTGAAGGGATAAATGCTTATGGACTTGTGGAAATAAAGGAAATAAAGCAAATAATACTGGAGTGAAAGCTTGCAAAGGAACTGGTGGAGTTTCTCTCTCTGTGTGTGTGTGTGTGTGGGTTTGATTGTCTGCCTGTGTATGTGTGCACTATATCAGTTTGACTTGTAGAGGTGGTGGTTCATGACTTTGACTGCGGAAGGGATAAAAGCGTATGGACTTATGGAAATAAAGGAAATAAATCAAACAATACTGGAGTGAAAGCTTGCAAAGGAACTGGTGGAGTTTCTTTGTGTATGTGTGTGTTAGTGTGTGTGTGTGTGTGTGTGGGTGTGGGCTTGTCCTTTACTGTTTCTTTATGTGGCTGTACTGCGCTGGCCTCATTCAGACCTTTAATGAAGTGCTGCTTACGTGCTCGGCCACTCCACTGACTCCAGCCATAAAGGTATACTGCTGCGTAAATACTGACTTTTATTAGTGTGTTGACCTCATTATACATGAATTTGGGTTTGGTCACAGCATTTGTATGCTCCTCTCTGTGTACAAGGTAGTGATTTCATGAAACCAGGGCTATCTGCATACTAATACAAACTAAAACATTTATTTGGATAGTTAGGATAAAGTCTTGAGTTTAAAATGTGTCACCAGCTTATTTGTGTGTGTTTTTTCCACATTAACGGATATGGAAGACAAGTAATCCAGAGTTTTTTATTAAATGGGATCTAATAAAATACTCTGAACAAATTCAAATATGCAGCTGTCAATCTGCATATCTACCTATCTCAGACTTCCCACTACATTAATGTATTGTCTTCCCTAGAGATACATAGTACATACACTGACTCTATACTGTATATTGTATGTGCTGGCTGTGATGCAGACAGCAAACAGGACCGGTTCCCACGGTGGTGAGAAAAGGCAGACAACCTTTTAATGGACCTCTCAGTCTATGTTCATTCTTAAACATGACGATATACAGATATCTCAAATGTGTAAATAGGCAAACCCTGCAACCTATTATGGAAGTCTGCATACAGCTAATGAGAGAGATGCAAAACTGTCAGTCCCACTTTATTTTTTTACAAATGCACTACATCACTGCACTGCTGGGAAGGTGTGTGCGGTTTGGATTAAGAAGGCTATTGCTGAGATCATTGAATATAGCAAATCTGGCTTTGGTCTGTCTGATAGTGCATTAGATGAATGTCCCTTCATTTTATTTGGACTGTTGTAATGTCATGGGAGACACTTCAAACCCATTTAAAAGCTTTTCATGAATGAAATAGGGTGTCATCTGAAAAGTGGGAAGAGAATTCAACCTTTCATGCATGTATATTATATAAAAAACAATAGCTTATTTGATATGCTGCTGGGATGTAAACAGACCGACCAGATCGCTGCTGAAAGACATTTGTTTGGTATAAGGCAAGTCAGGAAGGCTCTTTTCAGTGAGCAGGTTGTTCAGCTTTGATGGTGTGCAAAGTGACTGTATAAATGCTGTTAATGCTTGCAATGCAACGGTATTTTTTGAGGCCCTTGCTATGTGAAATATGTCTCCAGTGCCTCTACATTTATTTCAACCCTATGTTTACTCTCTGCAGATTTAATAATAGTTCCTTGGAGATTGTAATAGTGTTGCATTTTGAAAACAGCCGGACGTCTGGTGGCTGAAATGTATCTTCTGTGTTTTGAGTTGAAAAAAAATACTATTAATACTGTAGCTAATAAAATGATTAGGTGTTTTCCTTGTCTTCCTTTCTTTCTGTTTCTGGTGTCCCTTTCCTTCCTTCCATTCTCCCCTTCTTCCTTAGTTCCTCCACTCTTTACTCTTCTAGTTGTCCTACTGAATCTGAGACAAACAGTGGGGAGGTCACGTATAAATGGTATAAATCATCATCTAAACTTCTGACACCTTTTTACACCTCTCCACCTGTCATGTTAAATTGTCCCACAACACGGCAGTCACTTTTAAATGAAACAGCAGTTACGAAAAGGCTTTTTTAATGTAATCACAGGTACTAACTAACCATGCGTGTTCACACATGTGGCCAATAATTTGATGTGTTACAAACACTGAAGTTTAATACACTGTGATTTTGCAAGCTATAACACAGTTTTCACAATAGAGCATTTACTGATCACTTTAACACCTCCACTATAACAAACTCCTTCTTCAATCTAAACTATATATTTGCAATGAATCTAAAAACTGTTATGTGTTGTTATGGTCTGCTATCTGTTATCTGCCAGTGACAGATCTCCAACACATCAATCCATTGACCAAATAGAGGTTTCACGCTCAGCCTTCAGTGGACTGAATGATGCAGGAGCTACATCTGATCACATTGATCAACCACAGCCACAGGTGGCAGGCTCGTCAGCCAATCAGCAATGGCCAGAGGAGGGAGTGACAATCCCCAACTATTTCCTCATTTCTGAACCTGTCAGCTTCTTAAACACTCAACATAAAGAGAACAATGCCTCATCTACAACACCCCTTCACTTAGTTGCCATCCCAATGACATATTCAAGTTCTTTTAACGTGTTTTATCAAGTACACCCAACCCATTTGTCTAATATCAACTATCCATTAGCTCCAATGTACGTACCTTTAACGCACACTAGTTCAACCCCAAGCCAAATACAATCATGTCAAACCCAAACGCCAAATAACACGTCTCTTGATGTAATGTTAATGCCAGCACCTGAGGCTTCTTCTGATCCTGGCCCTGTCCTTAGGCCAGCTGCTTCAGATGGTGCAGTTCCAGAGCCACCAGGCTTTCAACAGCCCACAGATGAAAGGTACATTGAGTTTGAGATTAATGCTGACAGTATTACACTAAAATGCATAATAGGTCCAAAAAAAGGATTTGACTGCAATTCCCATGTGTCACCACTAGAGGACAGCACAGACTCAAAAAACTCTGAGTGCAGTGGTCGTTTCACTGATGATGACCACACATTATATAGACAAGCTACCAAATCTCTAAAGGCCATGCAGACTCGGTTTGACCTTTCTCCTCAACACAGGTGCTGCGCAACACTTCAAATACTTGATACACATGAAGTAAACTTTTCAGTGACAGGTCATTAAATTGCTTCACTTATCTGTGCAATCTGTGTGTCTGTATGTGTGTCCCTTCAGTTCTGCAGCTCAAGTCAATACTCGTCTATCTCATATACCAACACGTCATCGTGTTTTTTCTACCAAACCAGTCAGGTACAGTGCCA
Source organism: Leptoclinus maculatus (assembly GCA_032191485.1). Classification (NCBI taxonomy): domain Eukaryota; kingdom Metazoa; phylum Chordata; class Actinopteri; order Perciformes; family Stichaeidae; genus Leptoclinus; species Leptoclinus maculatus. The sequence continues at coordinate 16,952,389 of JAVDOI010000005.1, forward strand.
CTTAAGTGTTGCGAGAACTACATATTAGTTCACTGTTAGGAGGAACGATACCAATCTGCCACAGTTACTGAAACAATGTTTTTGTCATTTTTTTCAGTATTTTCTGTGGAGAAATTTAATTTCACTTTGGTTACGTATTTGTAAACAGGAGAGAGCTCCTGTCAAGTCCTCTGGACTTCCTGCCCAGAGCAGCCCCCTGCCCCCCTCCTCTCACCCCCAGCGCTCCCAAACACACACAAAACACACAACCTGAGCACAGCAGTCCGGTGCGGGCGAGGTAAACAGAGTGTTCCAGTGTTGTGTGTGTGTGCTTCACCCTGAAAGTATCCTTCTGTGTGTTCCCTGCCAACAACCTCTATCTTTAGGCTCTAATTGACTACTTCTGAAACCCTTTTCTCCTTCTATCTTTTTTACACAATTGACATCTTGGATCCGTCACGATGTACCTTTCCTCCTCTGCCTCCTCTCTTCCTCAATGTGTCATCACCTTGTCAGAACAACTTATGAGAGCAGTCCTTGGCCTCCTGAGAAAGCAGTGTCTCACTGCTCATTGGACGCCCTGCTAATCACTCCAATCACTCAAGCGCCGCCACTACGCTTGAAGAAGAAGAAAAAGAAGCGCCGTAGCGTCAGTGAGCTGCAGCTGTCCAAGAACAAGAGGTAGACCGGGCAGACCTGGACAAAACTAGCTTTAACTTTCTTCACTGCTAGAGAATTGTTCTTTGACACTGTTTTAAGTTTAAAACAATTAAGAACAATCAATATCAATCATTAATTAATTTCGTATTAATTGTGGTTTAAATTTAAATACAGTTTTGTCCATGTCTGAGTCCAGGAAAGAGTGACAATAATATAATCATCTACTTCACAAATAATGCGATATGACGTGTGGACACTCATTCACTCATTGATAAACACCAATGTGATGTGATGCATGTTTGTTTCACAATAATAGCACTCAAAAGAATTTCAACAAGGAAGACGACGATCTGTTGTGCAATTTGACTAATATAATTATTTATTTTTTAATGGGAGAGGTATACCTAATTTTATCATGTAGTTGAAATAACCCGTGAGTCCACTGAATATGCCATTAATTGCAGTGAAAAAGCTTTGTTTAGTAAGAGCTTGCCAGCAATAAGAGACACGGTCCATATGTCTCTGTGGAGACAAGTCGTGGTCACTGTGAAACAACTTGGCAGCATCTCACAGAGATCAGTCAGTGGCTAGTCGACACAACTGCACACATTTAAACCGTGAAGTATGAAAAGTGTGTGCGTGAGGGAGAGTTTGAGTGGGTGGATGTCATTGTGTGTGCGTGTGTGAATGCACATGGACGATATAGTGTGTGAGGATTGAATGCGATCCAAAGAATATCACAGTGCTTTATTATAGACCATCTGTTGTGGTGGAGAGAGCTGCTGGACAGCAGTCAGCTATTTTAATGGACCATTTGTTCAATGTACAAACCAACACATTTATGACATGCATAAATCAAGTTCTCGTCGGAGCTACAGTACACAAGGGGTTACTTTTTAACATATGTAAACAGTCGGGGTTCTGAAATGTACTCTTTTTACTCATTATCACTTCATATCAGCAAACAAGAAGTCTTGTTTTCAGCCGGTAGTGCTGAAAACAAGACTTCAGATAACATAATGACAGGAAAAACGAGAAAGAGCGTACTCAGTAGAGTGCAGATCTCTACCAGGTGTGTCTGCAATGACCACTACTGTATTGTGTGATTGAATGAATACAACCCACAATTGGCTAATCCCCCTTTAGGTGTCAGGTGTAAGGTGTAAGCTGTAAGGTGTCGTAAAACGCACTTCATTTAAACTCAAAAACAAGCGGCAGTTAATGCAAGCAATCAGTTCCAAGCCGTCGTATAAGACCCGTCGTACATTCTTGCCAAAAACAAAATCAAACTTCAGCGGATGAGTGGTGATGAGGTAGTGTGTGTACTGGTAGTTCCATCTGTGGTTAGCTAAAACACACCGTCCAAAACAATAAAAGTCAGCTGCAGAGCAGCGGCGGAGAGGTATGCAGCAGTGTGTTGCTGCTATTTCCATTAGCTGTTAGCTAAACACACCACATACTGTTATCTCCCCACTGTGGCCGCAGAATTGGAGATGGGGGGGTCAGAGATGCACTAAGCTGTGTAATCACTAGCGGCTCCTACCGGGCCAGGGACCGGTTAACAGTAGTGAGTGATCAGTTAATGGCAGTATGTCCTTGAGCATGGAGCCATAACAGGGCATCAAAATATTCTGCAGTTTGTTGCAGCAGAATGCGAGATAGCCGTGGACAGAGGTGCACACTCACTCACTCACTCACTCACTCACTCACTCACTCACTCACTCACTCACTCACTCAACACACTCTGACGCCAACACACACACGACTGATCGCATGATCCTCCTGGCAGAGATAACAACAGAGATGCAGAGCATCGGCCGATGACAGTGTAGTGATACATGATTTTAAATGTCTATGTTGCACTGTATTAATGTAACAAAGTGTAGAACACTGAGACAGAACAAGAAGATGGATAAAAAGAAAATAAATGTATTCCTCTCTCCCTCCCTTCTTCCTCCCATCCCTCTTTAATCATCCCTTCAGTTAACAAGGTTCATATGTGGCCCAGTGCATCCAGATGATCAGCTCTCTAACTGGCTACTATTGAATCAGAACAGCGGGGCCTCCATTAATCAACCAATCACAGTCTTGCAGAATACAATTAAGTTCCCATATAATTGGCCTGATTGGTGGAGAATATTAACGAGCTGTGCTGTAATTGGCTCTAATGAATGAAGGACTGGGGAGCATCTTATTTCCTGCTCTACTTTTCACCTGTTGTTAGCCAATTACCAAAGCTAATGAAAATGAATGTCGTTAGCTTGTTCGCCAAGATAATTTAAATGGATGTCACTATAGCCTTTAATCTCACAGAGCATTATAGCTCCATAGCATAATGAGGATGAGGTCTTTTCTGTTCTTTACAGGACCGTTCTGCTTGATAAGTTGGCGCCAGCTGATGCTCTTGTTTCTGTTTCAGTATAGAGAAAACGGCAAATTTAGTTTGATTAACTAGCCAGAAAGCTTACTGATTTACTTGCTTAATGTGCTACTTTTCTAGCTTTATGGTGACTTATAGCAGTGGTTGGGCAACCTGGGGGTCACTCATTGGTTTAATTGCTCACAGCTGTCTAAAGTATGGCCATGAATAGAATTGGAGCAAATGAAAGAGCTATACAAGCGGGTGTGGAAGTGCTGTTGGTCATGCAAAATTGTTGGCAGTAGGTATAGAATGTAAATTAGTTTACTGAAAATGGTAATGAAATTGTAGCATTTAATTATCAGTATTTATTTATTTGCACTTTTTGTATTTTTGTATAACTTACAGAACACTTGACTTGTATATAGACATTTTATTTTTATTCATGGGTACTTTTTAAACATACTTATATAATGCTTATGTAAACACCTTTTACATTTCTTTTCTTTACTACTTGTTTACATAACAGTCCTGTCTCTTTACCTTCATTTGTCCAGCTTTGTTTTCCTCTTTACTAGCTGTTATTTTATATCTGTGTAAGTAAATCTAGAGACATGCAGAAAATGCAAGAGCACACGTGCTTGTCAAATAAATCAGAATCTGAAATTATGGCCATGGCACTGTCTGCCTACTGTCTATACTCTCTTTCTCTCACTCTGGCTATAGACTTAAAAAGTTAGTATTGGCTCCTCCTGTCAGACACATGGTATACAAAATGATAAGCAGATAATAAGAATGAAGAGAGATGTTCTGCAGTGTGACAGTCTCTTTCCTATGGAGAGTACTTAGATCAGGACTGTATCAGCCAAAGGCTGATTAGCTGGAATCAATGCTAACAAAACAGTCCGCAGGGTGCATTCATCACAATGCTTGTCACTGCACTGTAGCTTGTGTGCTCATTGTTTAACATTGTTTGTATTCATTCATCAGATTCCTTTTGTGTGTATGTTGCTTTCCTTATTTCTGTGATATTTTTTCCTCTCACACCAAAGGGTGTCTTGGCATCAGTCTGCCACAGAAGAGGGAGACCCTCTCTTCTCTTCTCCTGTCAATGCTGTCTATGTCTTTAGGTACATTTAAAGTCTCCTCTCCTCTCCTTTCGTTGTGAGTACATTTGACCACATCTCCCACAACTGCTATTCCACAGTACTTATTCAGAAAGCTTGAATTGATGATTTTAGAGGCGGTCCTGGGTGGTAAAGCAAGTGCACTCTCTGTAGGGGCCATTTGATGTTGTGGCTCATGGCAGAGGCAGAGAGGTCGGCTCATACACAAAGCATCTACTGAGGTGTAGTTGGCCCACAGACGTATGCGACCGTCTTCCTCTATCTTTCTCTCTGTCGCTCTCTGCCTGTTGATTCACCTCATGGTTTCTATCACTCTCTCTCTCATTTTTTCTCTTTCGCTCTTTCTCACTCACACAAAACAAACAGGCAAAACTCAACGTAACTATGACTGCAGTTGCCACAACACTTGTCTCCCATGAGTCCCCGAACAGCCAAGCACAAGGGGAAGACAGCAGTGATCCAACTGTTGGCATCGGCCGCAATTATGCATTATGGGTGTAATATGTCTGGGGAGAGATTGCTGGCCCACCCAAGCTCCTCAACTGGCACTGATGAACAGACACACACACACACACACACACACACACACACACACTTGATGTTACTCATAGAGACGTTATTCATTTTGCATCATATTAAAGGGCAATGGAGAGTTTGAGGCTCTGAGGCCACATTTGATTGAAGAGCATAGACATTTTGCTTCGTTCCACCGCGATAGACAAGCTCTGGCACCTCCGCGAGGACAGGAAGTTAAACGGAAAAGGACTTTTAAAGCCATTCTCGTTGTTTTTTTAATAACTAACCAGCAAACTTTTTTTTTTCAATGTATAACTTAATTTCAATGAAGCAAGAAAACCTTTTTTTCTGAAAATATAGCGTACCATATTTGTTTTTATATTTAATGTATTATCTAGGTGATTAATAACGGTGATGTGAAATGTTGTGAAAAATGTTTAGAAAGTTGTTTATTGGTCAGTTATAATTAATGGACAATCAGTCAATAAAACCCTAAATAAGAGAACAAAAACAATTTTTTTCCTAGAAAAAGAAAGCTGTCCTACGTAGATCCAACTAAATGTTTTTCCTGATAAAAGCATTGCACAATGAACAACTTTAACAAGCAGAGACAGTTTGCATCATGAGGGAGTATTTCGCTTAAAGATATATGTTTTCTCCTGCAACTGAAGAATTTTGGCCCAAGAGAGAATGTGTGAACTCAAAAGAATATATACCTGCCAAAAAAAACAGTTTGCCTTAGTACTCGAAACAATACCACGGATATTACACGTTTACATTTCTTCAGAGACAAACTGTGTCACCCAGTTTTACAGCACTGTTGGCTGAATATAAACTGAAAACCCATCATTGGGTCAATTTATCTATTTTGTGTTGAGAGCTGATCCTGTGAGATCATTTCCCCTCTTCTGTCACTTGAATTGAGTGCTTTGGCATCGTTTGATATGATCACCGCTAAATTTGACTGCAGAGTCTCTCAAAATAACTTTGACCCAAATGTAAAGTTTAGTGGGCTCATGAACGTGCCGTGGGGATTCATTAAGTTTGTCTCTTCATGACCTCAATGAAGCATCCAAACTCTTACATTTAAAATAAAAAGGGAGATGGCAACAATATCTGCATATGCGGTAGTTGTAAAAATATAGAAGTCATCCACTGAAAAAGGTAAACTCTAAACTGCACTATAAGAACTCTGTCTCCCCTCCATCATTAGTGCTGCCAGTCTGGCATTTGTCTACAGCACATGTGGAATGGGCGCTTTATTTCACTCTACCGTAGTCCATTACTCTCTGTTAAGTCATTTATATTGATATACTGGCACCATTATTGAATGGGTGTGCTATATCGTCAGTGCTGTGCAAACCTACTCGTCTCCTATCCATCATTAGGCCGGTGGCCTGGACTCTGTTCTGCTGTGAAAGTGGCACATGGGCAACATATTTGTGCTCACGTAGGAAGTGCACCATGAAGTTGAGTACTGTACAGTTTTGGCTGTAGCGGCATGCTGTGTTTTGTTTGGTACCATATTTGTCTTTGCTCTGTCAGCAGGTAGGTGGTCTGGAATCTGTCTTACTGCATTTTGACAGGAACTTGAAAAATGAGCGTGCTTGCGTGGCGTTTCTTTTTTCTAATGGCCACGGAAACAACATCTTTGTAAGACACAGACTGAGCAGGAGGCAAATAGCAACCGTGTCTTTTTGCAATCTAAGCAGTGCAAATTGAGTTTCATGTGCAGGGGCAATGGTTTCTGATGTGTTTTCATTAAATTAATTACATTTCAAAACCTATTAATTGATTTGCATATCATTTCCATTTTTTCTCTCTGCACAGTGAGGAAGGAGAGGAGCCAGAACCCAACAGCCATGAGTCTGCAGTTATCAAGACCATGATCAAAGGACCTGTTGCCATCCGGGGTAAACACAGTGTGTGTGTTCCACTTGTGATAGCAGCTCATCTTTGATGTTTTTTTTATTTACTTCTTCCCACATTAACAACGAGCACTGGTTATTGCCAGCTGTAATATTTCCACTCTGTTTAAAATATGATTCATGGGTCGAGGACCAAGCCACAGTTGGCATGTGTCCTATTAACTGACCGAAATTACATTTTGTGAAAACATTAAAGAATACAGAATGTATTCATAATATATAGGTTTCAGCGACTAAAATACATTTTTGTTCATCGAGCCAATTGCTGCATGAAATCTGTGAAATAGTACATCACTGCCTAAATTCCGTTGCAAAATCCAACAAACGTATATCTGTCTGACTGTGTGTGAGTTGCTTTTACTGAAGGCATGTTGTGGTAGTTCTTCACTAAATTAACTAGCGGAGAATAATCAGACTAAGGTGCCTCAACTGTTTTCTTAGCATCAGTCACGGTAAATGCTGTAGAGTCCCCCAAAATAGATTCCTAAGAATAAAACTCTCATTTAGGAATTGAACTAAATTTTATTTCAAGTACGTATTTTGATTGATTAATGTATCCCACCTACAGTTAAAAATAATATTGTTATTTTTTTCTTGTAGCCTACAAAAAAAGTTTGGTTCCAAATCCTGGCATAGTGTAAAACTGATTTACTGCTGTAGGATTGAATGTTGTTTCAGCCAGTTAGCAAGGGGAAAGAGGCTCATTTTCCGTGCTTAAAGCGTGACATGTATGTTGTGAAATAGGTCGCTGCAGACTTTCTTTTTCTTTTCTCGTCTTTTTCCTCTGTGGAAGCCCATTAAGCAGGCGAGAAGGCCCCGCTCTGCCTATGGCGCCTTGCTCAGTCACACGTGTAGCAGTTTTACTCCGTTAGAAAGATAATATTTACTGAAGGGACCTGTCGGGAGTTATGAATAAAGTTTTAAAGCCACACCACAGAGCTGCAGTATAATGGCCCTATTCCATCTGCACTCAGACCATAGATTCAGAGATTAAATGTCTTTTCTGGACATTATTCTGCTTTTCATGTACATACCAAAATATACATTACGTTTGTGAGTATTTATTTATGAATCTAGCCTAATATGCTTCAACTTTTACCCCATCCGTTCTGTCAGCACAAGTCAGTTCTCTCCCTGATGTAACTGCCACTCTACAAAAATCGTAAACGTAGTCACTTACCCATGGACCCAGGCTCATGAAAATATACTACTAGCCATATAATGCCCTAGGAGCAGTAAGCCACTGATCCATTATGAATCCTTAGTTGCAGTTAAGGAACCCAGACCGTCAGACACTGCCTTGTTTTAAATGCCTATTGTAAAATACTGTATATTGGCATGATGTTCATAAAAAATACATACTTTCAGTGACAAACCTACAGAGAATTACCACCTGAATCTACAGCTCTATACAGCTCTACAGAGCTTTACAGAGAGTTTCAGCTCATTGCTGTTTAACCCGTAACTTTTTGGTTTTGGTTCACTTCTGTTCAAAAACAGAGCTAAGAAGAAGAGTGAATACAATCATTGTATTTATCCAGAAACACAACTCCAAATCCATTATAATGTTGCTCTGCTGGTTGTTTAAATAAGCAGCTGTTTGCTACCAAGTTCGCTAGATCAACTTAAAAGGTGTTGATATGTTCTGTTCCCAACTTGTTTCTGCTGCCCCCGAGTGGCCAAAAAAACTCTGTCATTGCAGGTTCAACCAGGTATTAACCTCTGGGTCTGATAAATGAAGCCAATGCGGAAGTGCTTTAAATTTTGATTATTTTTAGTAACCAGAAGACATTACGACTCTGCTTCCAAAAAGAAGTCAGATTGTATTGAAGTCCAAGAGAAAATGACCCAACTTCTGACTTGATTTATTACCATACTAAACTTTGTAAACATGAGTTTATGGTCTCGAAAGCTAATTTCATGTCTTCTTCAATACAGCATGATGTTCATTTGGTAAATGATGGTCCCATTTACAGTAAAATAGAGGGAAAAGCAGGGTATGTTTTAGGAGTTGGCTACCTTGTGATTGACAGGTCGCTACAATGGCATTTCCGGTCTGGGAGTTGTCCTTGTTTCGGTCCTACAACTTTAACCTTTTCACTGTGTGTTTTAAGACCATACAAGTGATTGTAACATTTTGGTCACCTAAAAATGTCTTCATGCGTTCGGTTGCTCCACTCTCTTGTGTCACTTCTGGTTGCAAAAAAGCCAAGATGGTGACGGACAAAATGCTGAACAAAAGGTTCCAAACGGTAGTCCACAGACCAATAGGTGACGTCACGGTGACTGCGTCCACTTCTTACATACAGCCTATGGGTTTAACCTGAAATTAATTCCTTACAAGCCCCGACATTTAATGTAAACCCGGCCCCATTCCTAGCCGAAACAGACACAATTAAACATGGCATGTTATGGTAAATCCAAGCTCTAAAAGTAGCCCTAGCCTCCCCATGCACACGCATACAAAAACAAATCTCCATCCACAGTGTGGAGATCAAAGGCCAAGCTACATGTTTAGCCAGGTGTGGGTCTGGGTTTTAACTGAGGGAATGTCTTGGTGGTCTATGTCTGTTTGTGTGTGTGTGTGTGTGTGTGTGTGTGTGTGTGTGTGTGTGTGTGTGTGTGTGTGTGTGCACATAATATGCATAGGAATGTGTCAAAGGTGGAGTGAAAGATTCAGGGAAGATTGATGTGGTGAATTCATGGTTTTGACAACAGTAGTCAGCCAGCTGCGTGCACCGCCATGACACCTGCTGGGTGTATAGACAAAGAGGGTAGAGGTCAAATAACTTAAACACCTGGGAGGAAAACACAGACGCACACATACACACACATCCATTGTGATGCTCTAAGTGCTCACTTCTTTTGTTGTCAATTTGTTCCTTCTTCCTTTTACCATCTCTGTTTCGCCAGTATAACCTTTTATCTATCCTCCATCTTCTTCAGGTCACGGTCCACGGACAGGTTTGATCACCCCATCTTTCGGTATGAAGGGTAATGGAAGTGCCAGTGTCCCGAGAGGTCCTGTCCCAGCCCGACCTTTACCTCAGCCCCACCCTAAAGACGAGGACACCCTGGTCCAGATGGCAGAACACATCCCTGCTGGGACTCGGACGCCCATGTGTGCCCACTGCAACATGGTGATCAGGTGAGGGACAAATGGCTATTACTGTAACGTCATTTATCAACTTACGAATGACTTAAGGATCTTTGAAGGGACTATATGGATTTTTTTAATTCTACCTTTTTAACCAGGGACCTCAATTAACCTACAGTGATCACTGTACAAGCATTATTCTTGGTAGCAAGCTGCAGAATGAATATCATGAATGAAGAATCTATGGCCTCACTCATCAGGATGGAATGAGGCTGTCATCACCATGTATAGTTAAAATTGTGAGAGAAAACAGTTGACATGCATGGTGTTTCGTTCTATCATGTTATGCTCATATGCTGCTTGCACACGGATATAATCAAAAAACAGGCGATCTCTTCCACTTGGCTGCACAGACATCCATTTGTACTCAAGCAAATTAAGATCGGAAAGGAAAATATGTCCACTTCTCAATTATTCATTGTCCCAGTTCGGCACTTAAAATAATTGAATGGAACCCATCTTGAGTAAATAATCTGTGTATGAAACTGTAGAACTACAAAGATCTGACTGCAGTGTAGATAAGGGGAAGGGGAATTAAGTTGCACCTGCAGATCAAACTGTGGTGATGTTGCACACGTACGGTATGTAGACACTGAATGCAACACACACACACACACACACACACACACACAAACAAACACTATATAGGCTGATACAACTCTTGGTTATCCTGTTCAGTTTTTCCGCTTAATTATAGGGTTTGTCTTTTTTGTTTTCCTCTTGTGTAAATCCAACAAGAGCTGTATACAAGTGCACCTCACTTCCTCATCCTCCTTCCTGCCTACTTCTCTTCATCTCATGACTGCCCTAATCCAAGTGTTATCTAATTTGTGTCACCTTACATGACATCCCACTAAGGATATAGGGTAGCTCACATGCTAATGGAGGCCAAGCTCGAGCCGCTATCTGAGAAAGCTCAGATAAGCACAGCTAAGCTATTGTGTGGAGTAAATTAGTCTCTGTTGTTTTCCCACTTTACCTAATCATCAAAGTGGACAGTGCCAAGGTGCTGTCTGAGTGGACGCAGAGGGCGATGGTAACAGTAGACCTTTCATGACGTCAACACGTTACATTTCTAAACTGTGTTCCTCGTTTCTGAAGCAACAATGAGTGACCTGAATGGAATACTGAAACAATGAATCCATTAGTTGATCCAACAATTCTGATTCTAATCACAATCATCATAATGCACATTATGATCAATGTAATGGTATAAGCAGGAAATATACTGAGTTACCAAGAGACAGCTTGTAGAAGTGTGTTACTCACATTGTCATGCATTCATTTATTCATTTGCAGTTTGCCCATTTGCCCTCTAGTGGCTGTTTGTAGACATGGCAATGAAAACACAATACATTAACTACATGACCTATCAGCATAACTGCGGAGCAATGTAGTTTACTTTGCATATGTACTTGCATTCATGACGAAGTATCATCATAATACAAGTAGTTATAATAATTAGCCTGTGTCTCATGGGTTCATTTTTTCAAGTTATTTGGTAACTTCAGTTCAAAACCTAAAGTTGATTGCCACTTATCCTGTTGTCTCTTCTTGTGTTTTTTTCCCCCCAGAGGACCATTTTTGGTAGCAATGGGGAGATCATGGCATAAGGAGGAATTTAACTGTGCCCACTGCCGTACATCCCTGGCAGATATAGGCTTTGTGGAAGAACTGGGATCTGTCTACTGTGAACACTGCTATGAAGATTTCTTGGCTCCGTCATGCAGCCGCTGCCAGGCCAAGATACTGGGGGTGAGTTGGTGTGAAGCTAAATAGAGCAGGAGGGTGTGTGTGTGTGTGTGTGTGTGTGTGTATGTGTGTACATTGTTGTCTGGCTGCTCTTGTGTCTTGTCTGTTTTGTGATGGCCATTCAACAGAATGTACTGTACAGTTCAGATTCATTAACTTTGATACTTTTATGCAATGCTAAAAGACAATGAAGATGACAACAAAACTCTAGCATTGCAGTGCAAGGAAAGATAACATGGAGAATTTGCCTGAAGACTTTAAGTCGGTACCATTCACTTACTGTACAGCTGACCTTTACACTGTGTGTGTGTGGCTGTTTCAAACTCAACCACCTGTTGTTTGGAGGCCAAAAGCGATACTTCTCTTGGCATTCAGTGCAAACCTGTCACACAGACCAACGTCTGACTTCATTTGTTTTATAGCTTTTGTGCTTCAGAATGAATAAACAGTGTGTAACACTGTGAACAGACTGGTTTACAGCAACTACATTAAGCATGTGTCAGATGAATTCTTAGTCTTCCTTGCTCTGTAGTTTGACCACTATGGGCCAGCTGCAGATTGAGAGGTTCGAAGTGGGAAAAATGGATACATAAAGTTTGGTAGTCTACATGATTACATAAGGCACCTCCCAAATGTCAGATGCTTTGCCTATTAATGATACAGAAAAGAGACTCTTGATGTTTGTAGCTAAAACATCCGACTTCTCAATGTGAGTTTAAATAGAAGTTGATCCAACCTTTAAACTGATACATGTGTAAGACTTTATTACTATGGAATCCAGTTCTCTTCATACCTTCTTCTGTCATTTTACTTTGTGCATTAAGACCTATTTTTATCAATCTGAGACCAAATAATAAAGATACATTAAATGTACAGGTGTAGACATATTCAAATGTTCACCTTTAGGGTCAGTCCAACCCCGGACGTGCATGATAAATGCTTTGGAGGCCAATGTAAGAAAGCTATAGGGAATTTCTATAGTGACCACCACTGAAACTCAGGAATGTGGTATATGTTCTGGTGTTGGAAGAATTAGGCTTAGAGGCCTCGAGGCTGCAGGTGTAGCATGAACCCAGAGTGTCAGGAAGTTGAGATCTCTGCTCTCATAACAGATCTGACATTCATCCCTCACGTGTTCTAACCTCTTTAGCCTCTATCCCTTTCAACCCTCTATTTCTCACACATCTTCAACCAGCTTACGGCTTCTTATTAACCTGTTTTCTCACTCCCTCTCCCCTAATCCTTCATTTTACTGCGGCCCACCAACTTTCCATTGATTCCCTGTCCTGTCTTGTTCTCACAGTTTAAGGGTGGGAAAGAAAAGCGGTTGGTCTATTTTATGCTGGGTCATGTGGCCCACAAGAAAAGAAACAAACAAAGTATTTAAATGTGACATGAGAAGAAGACAGACTGTAGGATAGTCTGTACATTTCTGATAACAGACAAATGGATCCGTTATGATCAAGTAGGGGTTGATAATAGAAATGCATGTTTTTGTTCAGACATTAAATGCACAGCAGTGCTACAAATAATGACCCAATATGCATTCAACACGGCAGCATCCCACCAAAAGCCTCTGTCTCCTGGATCTAATTTTCCAGTTACTGTGACCGACTCACACAAAGACCAGTGCTACTAATGAACTGCATGATGCCTCCAACTAACCACACTGTTTGCTTTTTGCTCCCAGGAGGTGATAAATGCCCTCAAACAGTCGTGGCATGTATCCTGCTTTCTGTGCGCTTGCTGTCAGCAGCCAATCAGAAACAACACCTTCCACCTGGAGGATGGAGAGCCATACTGTGAACAAGGTGAGTGATATGGACTCCGAACAATATGCTGATTGGGCACAGAGATCTTGCTGATGGGGCGGATGAAGGCTGACTGGAGGACAAAAGTCGGTGGATTGAAAGACAAATGTAGCTCTCTGTTATGAATATTTTATTTTATTTATTTATTTATTTATTTGAAAGGGACCATGTACAGTTTAAACATAAATGTCACCATTCGATGCACTGTACCAGATTCTAGCTGAAGCTAATTTGCATATGCAGTCCCTTGGCAGGTCAAAACAAGGACAAGACAATGACACAGTAAAAGGAAAAGACATAATACAAAGATATACCATAAAAAACATACAAGACACCCACTACAACGCTACACACAAATAGCACGTCAAAAATTAATGTTTGTCAATAAAATCAAGTCAGAAAGACCACAAGAATTGAGGTCAGTGTGTGCAGTGTTGTGCAGCTTTTAAAATACTTTTTAAGTTGGATTTAAAAGAGCTAATAGAGCTGCAGCTCCTCACACCTTCAGGCAGGGTGTTCCACTGGTGTGTTGCTTTTACAGAGAAGGCTGATTGTCCAAAAGTAGTGCGGCGAAATGGTATTTTACAATCTCGTGTAGAGGATATTCTTGCTGATCTAATGGAAGTTACTGAGCGAGTGTATACAAAGTCACGGAGTGGAGGAGGGGCCAAACCATTTACAAGTCTATAGACCAGGCACAGATTAGAGAACAATCTGAAATTGTCAAAGCTCAGTAGATTGTGCTTCTCCAATAACCCTACAATGGTGAAAGTGCAACGGCCTTTTGTCCAGAGTTTTTATTGTTTGCTTATATAATGACTCGAGATGTCTTATGGCTGTTTCACCAGCCTGCCCCCAACATGTAATGCAGTAGGACATATGAGAAAGGATCATGGCATGCATAAACATCTTTGCTGCATTTAGAGAGAGACAGTTTCTAATGTGTCTAAAATTTGCTAGGTTGTATTTTATGGTTTCTTCAATGTCAAATTTGTATCTAGTACCACACCAAGATATTTAAAATCAGTGACAATTTCAAGCCTTTCTCCGTTGATGAGAATGTCAGCATCAGGAGGTTGTCTAATTTTGTTGTCTGCCCTTTTGTCTTATTTACATTTAGAGTCAGACATGATTGATCGAGCCAGTGTGTGATCCTTTCCAACGCAATTGTTAGCTTGGCAGCTGCTAACTCAGCTGTTTTTGCATGTGTATATACAACTAGACTTTTATTTTGGTGCCAACAATAAAGAAAGAATTGAATTTCTGTAAAAAAAAAAAAGAAAAACAAAGAAAGTGTTGATGTTGTGTTCCGTGTGGTGTATGTCATGCCATGTTGCTTTGTGTGTCAAAAGACTTCTACAATATGTTTGGGACCAGCTGCCATGGCTGTGAGTTCCCCATTGAGGCTGGAGACAAGTTCCTGGAGGCCCTCAGTTACACCTGGCATGACACCTGCTTCGTCTGCACTGTAAGTGAAAGATTAATATATTCACAGTAAAGTTAATTAAGAGACTATTATCCATCTGACTGGACAAAAACGCAGGAGCAGATTCAGGGTCCCTCACAGTGATGTGATAAATGCACGTTCTGGCATTTTTATCATTATTTCTAAAGAGATGGTGAGTTATCAATGAGGAGTTTAAAAGTTTTCTGAACAACTTTACTGATGTAACCTTTCTTTGTGTACGTGTATATTTTTCCTCAGGTGTGCTGCACCACTCTCGAAGGCCAGACCTTCTTCTCCAAGAAAGACAAACCTCTTTGCAAGAAACATGCTCACACACTGAAGATATGAATCTTGGACTTTCTTCACAACTTTCTAGCCTTACTTTCTCTATTGGTGGATGGGAAGGCCTCTTTATAGTTCTTGCAACAATAAATCTCAAGCAATACTCGCACAAGCATAGAGGTCTGAATAAGGGAAATATTGCTATGAATGCAAAAGTAACTTGTTCTTGTCTTTGTACCGAGACCCATTGTAAAACCAGTACTTTTCTCATGTGATTTCTACTGTGAGCAGCAAGTAAAGAATCACTGTTTTTACCACATTTCACCACAAATATTCATTTTAATCTGGATTTTATTGGCTCATGCATCCAAAAATAGAACAGTTTTACTGCCAAATGGTGATGATCACCAAAGACGTTCAATATGTAGGATTTTGTGATTCTAGTCTTTGACTTCATCCTAGTCTTCATTTCTTAATCCAGAGTTTGATCTTGAGTTTCTCAGAAGCACGACAATGAGTGGCGAGATCAAGTCAGTGTACAAAGACGCACGGGTAACCTGCTAAATCACACAAGGCCTGAACTTAGACAGTGTCAGAAATGTGTGAGAACATATACATATACTATAGGACTTTAAAGAGAGGAGGATATTGGGCAATTATTTTCTAAGCAGGTGTTTATTTTTGTTACTGTTAATGTTTGTGTAGCTTTAATCAAATAACAATCTGATCTGCAGCTAGTAAAACAAGTCCAAGAGAATATTAGCCATCCAATTTCCTGTGTCAAACTTTGTTTCATCAGAATCTTCATAAAGAAATGTGCTTGTGCTGGTTGTTTTAATACAGGTGAGCTGGATGTCTGGGGTGATGGTTAAAACGTTTGCCTTTGATCCGTGCTTAGAATGATTTTAATTTTCTGTATTTTAAAAATTAATTTTATTTTCTATTTGTTGTGTGAAACTTGAAATATTGACCAAAAATGTTACCGGTTTCAAAATAATAGGTCACATTTAGTCATATACAACAGTGAGGCACTTAAGAAAGAGAAGTAAGATAACGAGAAGTGTTCTTTATTGTATGGAGGACAGAACTGGCCCTAAATATATATTATCATACATACAAAATAGATAAATGTGAAACAAAATATAAAGCCCATATTATGTATATCTATGTATATTTGCTTACTATTATTGACTGCCATATCTTGATAATTGTGCTCCATACTGAGTGCCATATAGTTTAATGAATCATATTCATATTTTTACTTATTTTATCTCATGCTATTTATCAAAATTGCATTCTTTTGTGGTTGATTCCGTCCTCCATCTGCTTCATAAAAGTGAGCAGCTCTTTCTGTCCTGACCTGCAGGAAAAGAAGGTCAAACATAATCCTTGTGTTGTAAACTGTATATTTTATTTTGTTTATATAAGTGAGAAATGTCTTATCTGACAATATGTATTTAACTGTTTGAGTAACTGGGCTTTTCCTTTTCAGGGAATGGATGGGGGGTAGTTTCTTCTCTGTTGTTAGTATCAATATGTTGACTTGGAGAGATTTACTTTTTATTATGGCTGAGGGGTACACTTGGTCTTTTCTGTTTAGTTTAAAACACCAGAATACATGGCAGCAAAACTCACTTATTATTAATTTCACATAGTTATCAGAATAAATCTGTGTTTTTTACGGTATGTGACAAAAAGGGGGCAGTGTACAGTGATAATCCAACATGGGGAAAAGAAGCTAAAGTCTCTAAAAAACTATTAAAATGGATCTGATTTGTTTAATAAATGATGCTCTTTTAAACCCCCAAGAGAAATATCCTGTGTTTCCTTATGTTTGTTTTTTTCTCGGTCAGTGTAATACTATCTTACCACACTAAACTTCCTGCATTGCTTGAGAAAACCACATGGCAGCACAGAGGAGTCTGACATAAGCAGTGTGAAAAGCAGATGTCAACGCATGTCTCCACTATGCTGAGAAAGGTCCAAGAAGACAGAGATAGAAAGAAAACAGAGAGGTGAAGATAGAGAGATGAGGACGTGAGCGTCGCCATGGTTGTCTGTGAGTGATTCTTTTCCAAATATTTGTTTTATGTTTTTAGAAGACACATTTACAAACTAAAAAGACCCAGCCACCCACCACACAGACCAACATCACCTCCTTAGTATTAAAATCATAACATACTGTATATTGATTACCCTTACAACAAAAAGTAATTCATCTTTACCAAGTAATTCATGTTTAAAGCTGATGCCACTTCAAGCCATTTCTAAAATGGGTATTTTTGTCCATTCTTGACAACAATACAATAACCTCATGCGAAATCTGCAGGCGTAGCTCCTTTCCCACTCTTTTAACCTCTTTTTTTATCACTTGTGCATGGACCACCATCAGCTGACACTAAGACACAAGTATATGCCACATTAAACAATTTTAAACGTCTTCTGGTCTATTATGGGCATTCAAACATGCATGAATTATCACACAGACCTGCCCTCGCAGCTTCGTCCGCCGGTGGACACTATACCACGCACAATGAAACGGGAGAATTGCTAAGTGCAACGATGCCTCTGCACTAAACGGTTTATGGGTTATAAAAGGGCTGAAGGGTAGGGGGGCTATGAGTCCATTTTTGCAGGTGAATGTCTTCAGGCCTGGACCCTAATCATGGCTGAGAAATTCGGAGCAGATTTGACAAGGTACACTAAAGTTACAACAATTTCCTTTTTTTATGGCGAAAGGAGATAATACAGCAAACAATGTTCCATGAAAATGCAAACGTTTAATAACTTTGGAGCGCAAAGGTCTCTTTTCCTGACCAAATCTGTAGGAGGAGTTCATTAAAGTACAGAACCTGTAACTGGCTCAAAATAGGCTAAAAAACGAACATTAAATTCAAAATGGCTGACTCACCTTTGAGTTTTGGGTATAACTCCAAGAGGCATTTTTGTTCGTCTCCACATGTTCATCCGTCTACCAAATTTCATAAATGTAGGTGAATACTCAATGAAGGGCCTAATGTTAGAGACATTTTAGGGGGCGCTATAGAGCCATAAACCCTCACCCTTCACAAAAAAATAAAAGTAAATTAATTCCACAACGTCTAATGGCGTGCAAAATGTCCAAACTTTTTGAGCACTGTAAGCCTGTTTGTCCTTCTGTTTATCCAGATGAAACACACAGGAGGTTCTGGATCTCCTCCTGGATAGCGGTTTGCTCCTGCTGAAAGCGGGAAGCCTGGGATCTCTGTCTTCTCAGGCCTCCTTCTTCTGTTTTTGGGGAGCTTCCCCCATCCTGCTTAGTTTATTCTGCAGCTTGGGACCTTGAGCCCTTCCAAACACTCTCCAACTCCTCTGCTTTTGAGCGAGCCTCAAACTCTTCTGTGTTTTTGTTAAACAGCTGCACCCTCAGGTAATGAATGGTGCTTCCAGGTTGCACCAAAGTCCTATTCAGCAGGGAGCTCTAACTTCATTGCCTCAAATTCATTTTTGATGGGCCACTTTCTTTGCCTTCTTCCACTCCAATTTGAATGGTCCTTGGTGTAGGAGGCCGGTTGCTTGAGCTCCTTCTGAGCTTCCTTCAGCATCGTGCTGATCTATCTCACCTGGGATTTCAGATTCTCTGTATCCCTGACGGGAGAGAGGACATAGCTACGTATCTCTCTCTGCATCAGATATTTCTAATCATCTAATCATCCTTCTATTCTTGGAGCTGATCAAGGAAATTGGCCAAGAGTCCTCTCGGATATCAAGGTGTACTCTCCCCTTGGATCCACTTTGGATAAGCCTCGCCTCGCTGTCCTTCAGTTCATAAAGGCAGCGAAATGTTGAGTAAGTGTAACTAAGTGTTTCTAAGTTGGAGTGTGCCATTACTTCCTCCAGAAAGTGTATATGAAACAGTTTGTTTTTCTTCCATTTGAGAGGAATCAGTTGCTGACCAAGCATCACAGACAAAAGAGACTATGATAGTGTATGAGGGTCATATGAGGGTCATCCTACAATAGTTTATGTCACAGGTTATGTAATGCAGTGGTGGGCTGTCAGGGCCAGCAAGGCCTTCTCTGCTGGCCTAGACAGAATCACAAAGTTATAGCTATTTTATAATTGAATAATGTTTCATAAATACACTACATGTATTATAATTTTTTTCCCTATTATCTTATTTTCTCATTGCACAGCTACTGTCTTCCTCAGTTGCTTTGCTTCCAATGCAGCTTGTTTTAAGTAGAGCTTTTATCCAATCAGATTTCACCTCTGTGTCTCTAGGTAAGAAGAGAGGCCCGAGGCCTGCAGACTCACAAATGAATACCTTTGCAGTTTAAGTGAATGGGGACGATATTGTTGATTGTCATTGTCTTCAACCAATCAGATCTTTAGTTTGACATGTTGGGCGTATTCTTTGACATGTCAGAGCCTGCTAGCTGGCCTAGCCATACGTGATTGGTCAGTGGGCTAGCATGACATGTTGGGCGGTGACAATGCCAATATCTGCTGCCTCCGCCGAGCGGACATTTTCAGCCCTCAAACGCATTAAAACGTAGTCAAGAAATACAACTGGGGAGGCTCGACTGTCTTCACTGGCGTTCATGAATCGAGAAGGACTTCTTACTGGAACTAAAACGCACGGATGTACTGAACAACCGTGAGATTAAACTCTTTATTAACAAAGAAAGGAGGATGGACTTTGTCTTTAAGTGAACAACAGCTTTGGTAAGTCAACTGCATCTGCAGTAGCTTTAATATGCTTGTTTATATATTATTATTTGTACAACTTGTTTTTATGAAGATGGATTTTTGTTTGGTTTAATATGTGATAGGAACTATTGTTACGTCCAATGTTGCTCTGGGGACATACTTAGCCGGTGCCAGTGTTGCCAACTTTGCGACTTTCACGCTAAATCTGGCGACTTTCCAAACCCTCATGGCGACTTTTTTTGTCAAAAGCTACTAGTGACAAATCTAGCGACTTTTTCTGGTGTCGTTCTGCCCTGTCGTGAACGAGCAGCGGGTGCTGCCGTGAGCCCCTCCGCCGCCCCAAAGCACTCACAGGCGAGGTACTCTAACAGCAGCCTCTCGCAGCAGTCCCAGCTGCAGTCAGAACAGAGAGGAGACGCACTCTCGGCGTATTCTCTGCACTTAGTGTATCTATAGGTGTTGGCTTAATTTTTACACAAAACAAATTATAAACGTAGCTGTGTTTCAGCTGCAGGACAGCAGTGAAGGCCCAGGTATAAAATGCACGGCCTGCCACTGATGTAATGGTAGTTTACATAGGATATCTGATTTGGGATTGGTTGTGCTAATTGATTGTAATGTATCATGATTTGCAACATTTATTTGTAGTTTCTTTCACATAACACTTTTTATAAAGTGTATGCTTTCCCATCAAATTAATGTGAAAACACTGAAAAGCTCCTGTAAAAAATAAATTTAAAAAAGCCTAAATTGATAATAATTATAGTGGTTTTCAAATAAACACATTTCTTCCTGCATTTTGTTTTTCCTTTGTCTTCCAGGTTATTAGTGAATATATTATTACCGGTGAAGAGACAGCACAATTAGGCTTTTTTAGCTGTTCATTATTTACAGTAGAGAGTGGTTGTGGAAGCCAGCACGACTTCACTCAATCACCTTTGTCTTTGCTTATGCGCTTCTCCGTGGCATTAATCACCCCTCATACTGCTCGTGGGTGTGTGTGCGTTTGTGTGTGTGGGTGGGAGTAAAGAGAGAGAGAGACAGAGCGAGAGAGAGAGAGAGAGAGAGAGAGAGAGAGAGAGAGAGAGAGAGAGAGAGAGAGAGAGAGGGAGAAAAGCTACAACTCTGGCGTGGAAAGAGACCGACTCGCATCTGTCCGGAGTAGCCTACCGAGTGCTAAAACTTCTCCTCTCCATCAAAATAAGAAAACAAAGAAAGTAGCCTAAGGTGAGTAACGTTCAACTTGGAGTGGAGGCGGATGACTCAACTAACTCTTTGCGTGGTATTACTTTTCCAAAGTGACGCGACTGTTTGCAAACAAACCCCTTCGGAAGTGACAGGCGTTGCTCTTTTTGTTTACTAGGTGTTGACAGTCTGCTGCTCGTGCGGCTGACTCGTTTATTGGAGATTTAGCTCAGCGCGTGGACGTTGTAGCAGCATTTGAGAGTAGAAGAGTTTCAGTGATATTGAGTTTGAACAGTCTGCCCGTGGCTTCATATCAGCGGTGTTTACATTCTTCTCAGCGCAGCATCATGTTTGGCCTTTCAGGATCACAGCATTTGTCATTAACCTAGGACACTGTACTGTTTGGAAAAAAATGTCCCAAAAAGGAGCAAGCATTACTGAACAGTGGCAGTAAGATTTGTTTTCATGTAGTGATTCATTTGTCAGGGCCAATATGTTTAGTTGTATTTGTGTGATTGTGTGTGTTCAAGGTACCAGAAAAGAACAATTTATTGTCCATATTTATCTGTATAGTAGTAAAGGTAATGAACTGCAAAACTACATATTTTAACACTGCTAGTCTTTACAGTGACTCATTTCACAATGATGATTTTCCTCTCACCAGTTTTTTTTAGTTATTACACATAATGGGGGACAACATCATAAAAAAAACAGCTGGATGTTTTAACTCAATTATAGTTGTGAGAGCGGATCAGCACATTAAAAGACCTTGATAGCTGGTGTTTAGATGTTTAGATGATCCAATCAATTTCAGTCAATTTAGATGCAGCTTTCTTTTGCACTAATAATTCCTGGATTGTGTTTCTTTAAAACGTTCACATGGAATGTGTCTGCCGAATGCTTTTTTTTAATGAATTCTGTAAAAATATTAATACAGATTATGTCCAACAATCACGTTACTCGGGTACCGTCACAAAACGTTGAAACCCTCTCTGTCGGCATTCTTTTTATTTGGGAGACTGGCTCTACATATTGTACTAGTAGCAAAGACCTACCTTACATTTTTGAGACTTGGTGAAGTGAGCCCCCTTCTTCAAGGGCTCAGAAAGCAGAAAAAAAAGAACCTCAACACAGCCTCCAGCGCTGAATAACCTACAACCCAGTATTCCCCATACACCCCACTTATACACACACACACACACACACACACACACACAAAGTATTCAACTCTCGCTCCGAGTCCAGTAACCAGGTCCAGGTGTTTGTCAGTGTGGGTTATGACAATAGTATATCTGCATGTGTGTGTACGTGTGCACACGAGCAAGCATGTGTGAATGTATATCCAGATGGCATAACGCTGTGGCTCCAAATCTTACCTCACCTCATCTGAGGGGGTCCGGGGGCAGCAACACTGGGGAACCACGCAGGAAAACACTCAGCAAATATGAATGAGAGGAGCAGACGTCCAGATGTGTGTGTGTACGTGTGTGTGTGTGTGTGTACTGTTTTCTTGGTTTGTCAATCCAGTAAGTATATGCAGTTGTTGAGGCTTCACAAGGAACAGCAATCTTATTTAGGTCAGGAACACATCACGCAAATCTGAGAAACAGCCACATTCTCAATTGGCTGTGTAATTGAGTTTCACATAGCAGCTGTAAACAAAACATTTCCCTCATTTTCTGTTCCCGTTGTGTGTGTGTGTGTGTGTGTGTGTGTGTGTGTGTGTAAGAGGGAGCAGTTGAGACACTTAAAAAGTTTCAGACATCTCGTGACGCGAGACAAGGTGTCTGATTCTGACTGCTGGAAATTCAGATAACAGTGCTGGTGCTCAATCTACGCGCCAAGAATAGCAAATTTGTTAAAACCAAACTACATTTCCGTCTGTTGAGTGGGACAGAAAGAGGAAAAGACTGACATAGGATACAGTCAAAAGGGTACATGACCATATTCAGTTTATATCAAATGTCTGGTAAAGTCTGATTGATTTATTCAAAGTGAGGTCAAAATCAAAATGAGAATTTTTTTTTTTTAACATACCCACATATCACAAAAATCTGTCGACATATTTCCATATTTAAATATGTAGCTCTCAGAAAGTTCAGAGGAAATGAGATTTGGATCTCCCTCCAGGGTGAGCAGTGGTGGCAGCCAGTGAACTTTCTCAAGTTTTCAGAACAACGTCCAAAAATGTTATACGATTTTCATAAATCTGTCGTATTCTTAACGTTTCCCATCTGATACTGCGATGGTTGTGTGCCTCTCACGCTTCTCCACTTAGTGTGTGTGTGTGTGTGTGTGTGTGTGTGTGTGTGTGTGTGTGTGTGTGTGTGGGGGGGGGGGCGTACATTTGCCTTAAGCACTTGAATCCAATTACAGTCACTGCATTATTTCTGTGGAGGTAAACGTATCTAAGGAAATATGTTGAACATCAATAAGAAAGACATCAGGGCAAACATTGTATAGAGAGTAAAAGCTGTTGTTCATGGGAACCTGGGGACAGTTTGCCAGCGTGGTGCCTCTCTAATATCCAATTTCCTCAACTTAGCGATGGTGTTGATAACAATCAAAAAGAGATAACCGCCGTGAGCCAGAGGCCTTCTTCTCAAAGATCTATCTATCTTTCTTAATTACGGTGTCAATTTGATTCATAGGAACGTTCCAGCATTCATCTTCACAGGAATTATGTAACGCAAGGTGTTTTAGAACAGTTTCCACAGGCCTTGAACATTATTAAAAGCTTATAGAGTTGAGGCGATACAAAATGAAGACTGGATGTAGTATTGAGAGAAATAAAACCGCATCACATTTATCAGCATGCCTCCGATCTCTGTCATCCTGAAGAAATGGAGCATAAAGCAAAGGCAAAGGCATCGCTTACCTTGAATGCGTGTGTTCACCTAACCCTAACTCCTTTGGCTATAAATGTGCAAATGTAGATTTAGATCACTTTCTTATCTCAATTAAAACCTAACTAACTCTGCTTTGAGAAGCACATGTCAAACAGCAGAAGTCCTGATACATTTGTTCAGATTGATTGAGGGTAGATGTGAACAGGTGAATTAATATTGTCCCTGTGGTGATACCATTCCCCCTAAATTCTTTAGTGCTGTGAGGTCCACCACATGTGTTTACATGTGTAAACGTAAAAAAAAGACTCACTCAGCTGTCTGAAGCTCAAGAAACTCAAGCAACCCTCCTTTCCAAAAAAAATGCTTTACATTTACATCTGGACACATGTGCTCCAAAAGTTTATCCGAGCATTTTAATGTGGAATTAACTCCAGTGAATCTACATTTATTTGTTTTAAAGTGACTGAGTAAGCAGAATTTAAAGTGTGCATGTATGTATGAGTTACATCTTTGTCTCCACACACATGGATCCCATCCGTTGTCCTCAGAAGCTGGGATGAGTTCAACATTTGACCCTTTCCTTTTCTAGATGGAAACTGTGATCTCTCGCCCATTCGAACAAGTATACACTGACACATGTATATGCTCACAAGGCTTTAGCTGAGCATCACACAATATACTCCATGGGATTTACTCAACAAACAAACACATATTACAAATATACAAACGCACGATTTTCTGCAACAGCATCCGTGTTTCTTACTCACTGTAACGCCGTGTAGACAGCGAGCATATCGGACCATTTTCATTAGCACTTCTGACGCAACAGATACAATGTTATTTGAATCTATTCAACCGGCTACTTGCAGTATTCTTTTTGTCCCTTCAAAGTCTTAAGCATGCAGTTAAACTGCTGCATTTGGCCCTTTTCACACTGCCGTACTCTTAATGGAGGGACCATTACTCCCCTGTTGGCCCTCAGGCCGGGCATTGATGATGGAGTTATTCTGTCCCGGTGCTCTATAATTCACACGGGGCACACAGTTCAGCCACTCCTTCCCCGGTCTTCCCCTTTTCTTTTCTTTTGAATGACGTGACAAAGATTTGGCATCAGCTCCTTTTTAGAAACGATACTTGAAATGTTCCAGCCCTCTGTTTATTGAGGACAGCTCCAGGACCCAAAGGGAAAATCATAGTAATCAACAAATGACTGTGACAACCTTTGTGGCTCAACTAAGGCTGAGAGCAGCATAGGTTGATGGTATAAAACAAGTTTAAATTATTATTTATTAGCCCGGCTAATCGCCCACAGAATCAGTTAAGGCTTGTGTCCCACAGGGCAGATGTTAAAACATACTACCAGCCAGCTTCTGATCTCACGAGTCGGCTATTTTTTTCTCACTGCTCTCTAATTCACACCGGTCACACAACTCAGCCACTCCTCTTTAGGTTCTTTCCGCTTTGTTTTTTGGGGGATTCTGCACCCTTTATGCACGAGCAAAGTCCTTTTCTCTAATCTCTCATTACCTTTTGGTGGTTAATCATCACTTTTATACTGTATATAGTTATTTACATTTTAATGACTAAATAAAATAAAAACCGGTGTATTGTTGATAAGAACATCCCTGATCACAAACATTAACAGGTTGAGCCCTGAGGGGGCTTTACCTCGCGTACAGTTTTGCTTTGAACTGCGAGGCTGTTCTGTATGTGGTAGACCACAACTCTGTCTTCTTGTGTTTGCTTTGGCTCGTTCCTAACTAAAGTAATCACTAAAGCCTGTAGTTCACTCAAAGGAGAGAGAGAGAGAGAGAGAGGAAAAAAAAAGAGAAATGATGGAGTGATGAGTGGGGGACTCAAGAAAAGTAGAGGAGATATCCATCTGGATCCACTTTTGGACAATTTCATCTCTCCTGCCCTCCAAACCTGAGACCCCCAATTTCCATGGTGCCTCCTTTGAGGTGCCATTCCATCAAGGATGGAAGAAACATTTGTCTGCGAGCAAGTGTCATTCTTCAATTTCAGGAATTGCCTTTCACCTCTGGGTCTAGACATCCTCTCACCACTAAGAAGTGGCCTGGATAGCAGCATTTTAGGCAGTTTAATTAGAATATGGAAAAACTGGATAACTAATTCTTGATGAGCATTCTTGACAAACAGCGGCATCAAGTGTCGGTTTTGAGATTCCTTTTTCAGACAACTTTTAAGTTGTGGCTTTGCCAGTTGTCAGATTTCTCAGAATCTGGGAGATTAAAGGTCAGACCGAGTGATGGAAACTGACTTCCTGTTTTTAAAAGATGGGTTGTGAAAGGCGCATGAGCGGTTCTGTTTTTCGATGCGTACTTCAACGAGCCTGAGGTCACAGCGAAACAGAATATCTGACCACCTTTACACAATGCAGGGGCTTTTACTTTGACCAAGCCTTCAGGCATCCGGTGTGTAGATGAGGTAAACGGACAAAGAAGTAGGTGACTCACTGTGACTCGGTCATGTTATTAAGTGGAAAAAGAAATAGTAACTATTAAAGGTATTATCTGCACCTCTTTGTGGTATGTAGTTGCTTCTTCATCTTGTGGTCTGTGTCCCTCGCAGTCTTTGACTGACTCGTCCTGTAGTCCTCCAATGATAAATGGCTTTCTTTGATTTGTGCAGATGTGTCTTTGGCAAAGGATCAGGGTATAATGTGTATAATCAAAACTCACAAGCCACTAGTTATTCTCTTTATCTCTGCCTAAAAGCCTTCCGTCTGCTGCTGCAGCATCATTGATACCCTGATACCTCCTGTAATTGCGTTCACGTTGCCTTTGCAGACACCACCTTCCCATGAGGCATACATTCATGATGAGCTCGTCAATGTGTCTTCCAAAGTCATGATTCCAGGGTAATTCAATCCGATTCATACCAAATCCAATTTTTGCCCCCGAGATAGTGAGTCTTATGCACGTGAAATCAAATCTCGAGGGGGGTCTGTTTCTTCACTTACATATCCGGTGGATTTATACATATCCATCTCACAAGCAAATTAAAATGTGAAGCAGGCCTCTGGGAGTCTTTGCGTTGTGTTGTTTGCAACACTGTAATGATTATTGAATGAGTTTATTGACAGATGGATGCAGCAAAGGGGGGGGGGGGGGGGGGACTCCGATCATCACTGACATCTGCTGCATGACAGGATATTCATGATCTAGTGTGATTTTCTTTAGAGACAAACGATGAGTATAATTGGAGACCGGTAACAGGAAGTAAATGTGAGGCTGATAGAAATCCTAGATCACATCATGCCAGATACTGTAGGAGGAGGGCTGTTGTTTGCAGATTGGATTAGGTGATGTATTAAAAAAAAAAAAGAAAAGGGAAATGACCTGATGCCAAACACCAAATCAGCTCTGCCAGATCAGGGGGACAGCAAGATCCAAAATGAGAAAGACATTTAGAGCAACAGCGTCCAAGAGAGGCCAGATGTCCCGAACCTAACAGGCCCCTGCAGGTTCCCAGCCAAACACCATCAAGCAGATGAGTACATATTAGGTCAGCATCACACACACACACAC